>OZ014470.1:42649357-43337162 GCA_963965965.1 Trididemnum nubilum
GCATTAATTCAGTTATTCTGAAGCAGCATGCTAACCAAAAAAAAAGATCCAAGTCTAATGTTACTTGTACAAAGTTGTATGGGGGAAAAATTATTTGAAGCTCCGATAATTTCCCTCCAGGATTGCTGCCAACCAAAAAAACAAGTGATTTGAGCGTTTGCAAAACTTTAATCACTTCAGGAAGCTGGATACAGCTCAAATTGTTGCGAAAGAACAGATGGATTTGGTGCAATGTTTATTCTATTCATGAGCTGAGTATTTCACAAAGAATTTCAGAATTTACTAATTAGAACAGTGAAGCTGACTATACAGACACCAAAGTCTACTGTCGCAGCAAAAACATAAAATCCATCCACTAATGCTAAACCTCAGTGGTCTAACTAGATACCCGAAAAAATCTTCAACAACTGATCGATACAGAGAGCTTGAAACTAATTTCTTGCCAGATACTGATAAACTTTTTGATATTTTTTGCTACGATAATAAACAAACAAAGCAATGTGAAATTCACTGTGGCTTGAGAATGACATTTAATGATCATCCTTTTCTAGAAGATTAAAAAGGAGAACACAAGGGTAAATGTTTGGTAGAAATATCAGAACTTTTAAATAATTTTTCCCCCATACAACTTTGTACAAGTAACATTAGACTTGGATCTTTTTTTTCGGTTAGCATGCTGCTTCAGAATAACTGAATTAATGCTAGCAAGTACAGTATATACTGTATCTACAATACAATAAACAATGGTAGGCCTCTCAAAATGTTCATTAAACATATTGCCAAATTTTTTCTTTTTAGAACTGTAGCTTTTCTAATTATGGTACAAATTGCTTTTCTAATTCTAATTTTGTACTTTTGTATCTTTCAGTGTTTTTGAATTAAACTGTACAATCAAAACTTTTTTTTAATTAACTAGATATAATTCCTCAAGTTTAGCATAAATAAAATGATGATGCAAGAACCAAGCAATACTGGATGATGCAATAACATGAACTTTAAATGTTTGTTACTGTATATACTGTGCTGCACATTGCCCAGTTGAGTAAAGCTAATCGCCATTACAGAAACTATTTTAAGCTGATAAGGCAGCATGGTACACTAAAAGTGCAAGTATATATAAATTTAAACCTCATCTGACTTATTTTCAATGCCAACGTGAATTGCATTGAGTTTGAAGTTGAACACTGAAAACTGATCAATAATCAGTAAATCTGTAATCAATAATTCGGCTGTAACTTTTTTTCTGTTCGTTTTTATGACAAAGTTCGTTTTATAGTGGAGATATAAATGTGCTGTTTCTGCAACTTTTAAGCTAAAAACTAGCTTTCTAGCATATGTGGTTAGTGAGATATGGCAAAATTGGCTATTTTAAGCCTGTTTGATCAAATTGCACGGCCACTAGAGTGAAAGAACTCAAAATTGTGATAGAAGTATTCCATGTGGTATTTGGGGCCATATATCAAGACTACTTTTTTAATTCAAAAATTTTTTATTTTTCACTCCACCATAGTGGTTAGAATACTACTTATATAATAAATTTTGTCAAAGTAGCATCAAAGCTTATGCAAATTAGATCAACTTAGATTTTGCAATACCTTTCTCCTACTTAAAGCAATTTTGAAAATCTACCACATTTTATTTTAAGTTATTTATTTCTTAATGCCAAACACTTGCTCTGCTGTTTTTTTGTAAATCTGGTTATAAAAAGAGGAAAAGCAAGAAGTACAGCAATTCCAGAAAACAACCCTGTATTTTCCTTTCAAGAAATCAGATTTGTTTAAACAAATTTGTTTAAGCCGTTGGACAAAATTTATTAACTATAAGGATTGGGTGCCAGGCAAAAACAATGGAATTTGTTTAATGCATTTTAAGGATAAATTTTTAGAAACTGGTAAGCAAACTACTCTTTGATGGGATCTAAACCCTGTTCTCAGCATCTATCCTGATTCTGGTAACTTTTCTCCATCTCTTTTGCCTTCTACTCTCACAAGGAGAAAGTCAACTACAAGAAGAGAGTTTCCTGATCAGATAAACGAATTCAAACAAAAAGATGAAATTAAATATTTTTCACAGATTAATGAGAGTTTTTGCCCACCTGGTTATCAGCTGAAGCTTCAAAAGAATAAAGCAATTTTTTGCAAAACAAAAAATTGTCCAGTCAATGACATCCCGCTTGTCACTGAAACAATTGTTGTAACAGATTCTTTAAACGAGAAATTGCTTTGGAAAACTATTCCAGTGCCTCTTGCAGAGTCGTTTAGAATGGGTAACAACTGAACAATTGTCGCTTGAAAAGCAAGTCAATGCTTGACAATTTTCCTTCTTATTCAAGAAGTATTGCTGAACAACAACAACACAAACTGCAGGATGAGCTTCAGTACATTAAAAGGGCATTCAACCCGAATTTTGAAAAATTGCAAAAAAATCATAAAAAACATGTTTACCAACATGACCCCATTGTGATTCTTCCAACTCATCCGATGAAGAAAGTCCAAGAAAAAAAAATTTATGTTTTCCCCTTAGAATCCAAAATTCGGCCATCTTGTTTCAAGTAGATTGCACAATAAATCAGTTTGTAACTTCTATTTCCGAGTCTTGCCAAATACCAGGCTTCTTGGAGCTAGGTGAGTGCTGAAGGTATAGGCATAGGTAAATCAATTAGTGGAACAGTTACTGCTTGAATTCAGAGAGGTTAGATGCTTTCCTAGTCTGCTTTGTCCGCAAAGTGCTAGCTCAGTAGTCGGAATAAGATAAGGCTTTAGTACTTTAGGCATAGTAGCCTATTACAGATTGTGACTATTGCTTCATATAGATAGCCTATCCAAAAAAATTACTGCCTGTTGAAAGCTAAGGCATCATAGCTGACAAGATATTAGACTAAGATTCTGGTTTTTTGTGAGCCAATAAGTTTTATGTGATTATTGTGCAATTGGGTTAGGCCTAAAGATCGGATAAGGCCAGTTACTTTTTCACGTAAATATGAAATTGCAAACTTCAGTGCAAAGCATTTTAGTTAGCATTTTTTGGTTAGGTTTATTACGGTTTATCAGCAGGTACCTACAAAGCCACTTCCTCCACAGCTGCTAAAGTAGTCAGTCATTTGGAACCATTTTGACCTACGTCCTTTCAGTGTGGTAATGTTCAGAAAGCGTTTCTCATTAGTCTAAGGGGAAAAATAATTGCGAATATCTTATGATTTCTTGGCTGAAGAGAATCAAAATTGGTGCAAAAAAATTCTAAAAAATTGTCGAAGTTATTTCACTAAGGTTTCGCAGAGAAAATTTTTAAACAAAAACGTTCTAAATGTTCTTTTAAATACAAAAAACCAGAAAGTGGACTAAAATACTCTTTCCAACTTTTGCAATTTTCGCTGCTGCTGAGATGCACTTCTTTGCCTGCTTATAAACTCTTAGAAGAGCATTTTCCTTCGCCATCATTAAGCCTACTAACCAAGCTTAGCTAGGGCAGTATAGAACTACTTAAAAGATAAAAAAATTTTACTAGATAAAGACAAAATAAGTAAAGATGTGGTACTTCTTGTTGACAAAATGTACCTTTAAAAAGGCATGCAATATCAAGACAGAAAATTGTGTGAAAGTGACAATGACGGAAATCTGTACAAAGGCATCATGATGTTCATGATAGTGGGTCTGAAAAAGAATGTTCCACTTGTACTTAAAGCCATACCACAAACGAAAATTAAAGAAAAATGGATTTCGTTAAATATTAAAAAAAAGCATTAAAAGCCTCCACGAAGTTTGGTTTCAAGTACGGGCAGTGATTTCCGACAATCACCCTAGTAACGTTGCTGTATTTCATGACTTATGTCAAAGTTTGACGATTCTCTTAACAAAAATGCAAATAATCTTCCAATGAGTTTCGAATCTAACCAATATATCTGCTTTTCGACTCCGTGCAACTTCGAGAAAAACATTCACAACAACCTTTCAAATTGTAATTAAGATTTATTTTTCCACCATTTTCTTCTAACCAATTTTACAACAACATCAATGTGCCTAGAGGAGAAGTGTCATGGAATTTATTGCATGAAATTCATGACTACCATTCCAAGAAAATCTTCAAAAGGCACTCAAGCTAGACAACAAAGCTTTGCATCCTGGTGACTCTCAGTAACAGTAAACAGCAATTCAACCCGAATAATGCTGTTGGAAACGCCACTTATGAAGACAACAAAAAAAACACAATGTTTGAGAAACCTAGCAAATTGGTTTCAGGAATGGAAAGCTGAGCAGTGCTCAAAATCGGAAAAGTTTTTGTTGTCAAAGCAGACTTGTGATGCCTTTGCAGTAATGCTGCAACGCACTGCTTTTTTAAAAGAGGATTGACTTAACGAAAGCTACAAGTACAATTTAACAGCATGATTCTAAACTGATCTTCTGGAACTGAGATTTTCAAAATATCACCAAATCACGGGCGGAAAATTCTTGGTTAGTTTACAAGAGGTAAAAACATCCAAACAAATTTTGACCGCAAAAAGTCTTCTCAAAGAGTCCAATTCGATAGGGAATGAAGATGTTCATCCAGATCAAACCGATAATATTGCACTGAATTTTAAATGAAATAGCTGGCGACCTTGAATACAGCAGTTTGGGAAATAATGGCAAGGAAGTAACTGCTGTTGTTGCTGCATACATTGCAAAAAAAACACTCAACAGATCTCAATGTGTTGAATTTCAAAACTCATTGAATACCACCGGCTCACAACAGAGCTGAAGCGAATTTGAATACCTTTTGTAATTATCCCGATGTGGTCTTATACTTCCATCTGTGGACTTGGTACAAAGCAGGTCAAAATCTTTTGCAATGCTAGACACAGCTAGCGATGTTATTTTGAAATCAACTTTATCTGAATGAGATGCAGGTGAGAGTGTTCTCACCATGAACGCTTGTGCGCAGTCATTCCTGTGTGAACAACCTACGGTCAACATCAAGTTTATCAATCGGAATATATGCAACGTGTACTTTAATAATGCTCAAAAAAATCAGTCAATGAAGTTCACAAAGAATCTGTGGAACAGTTTAAGCATTAACAAAAACTGGTCAGTAAATAAATGAGTTCTTTCAGCACACAATATTGATGACATAAAAGGTGAGAAAACTAAAGTTTTATTTTCTACAGTATTGCATGGTACATTTGAACATTGTTTACATCATTGACTTTATATAAATCTATCATCGTGCAAGAGATTAATCTCAGAGATATTATTCAAAATTGCATCTGCTGATAACATCTATTGTATTTTCTACTTTCATCACTAGCTTATTATTTTACAGTTGAACATTATTTTACGATACAGGGTGTCCATAAAGTCTTTTTACAATTAAAAAAAATTATTGGTATTACAAAGTGAAAGAAGGAGATATTGCAATGAGGGTTGTTTTTATGTTAATCAGTATTTCATAAAGTTTTATTAACACTAAAATTTATTGTTTCAGATAAAATTTTAACGTGTTTCCAATGAAATTTTTACGTGTTGACTGAGTGAGTTATATGAGCCCCACAAAATGACTACTTTTCAAGAAAAAGCACAATGTGTATCCTGGTTCATTGAGACAAAATCAGATGTTAAGGCCTAGCGAATCTACAAAACTAAGCATGAAGAAACCCACCGTCACGTCCTTCAATTCGTTTATGGCACAAGAAATTTACGGAGCCAGGGTTGGTGTTCAATGCAGGAAGGAGAGGGTGACCAAGAACATCTGAAGAAAACATCGAGCGTGTAAGACAAGACTTTTTATTGTTCTTCTATGGAGTTTATGCACTGTTGAGCGTGGTAATTTCAATTGTTTGGCACCAATACAGATTGACTTTATGGCAAAATGATGAAAGGCTTGTCTTACACGCTCAATGTTTTCTTCATATGTTCTTGGCCGCCCTCTCCTCCCTGCACCAAACACCAACCCTGGCTCCATAAATTTCTTGTTCCATGAACGAATTGGACGTGATAGTGGGTCTCTTCCATGCTTAGTTAAGTAGTTTCGCTGGGTCTGAACATCCGATTTTGTCTCAATGAACCAGAATACACATTGCGCTTTTTCTTGAAGAGTAGTCATTTTATGGGAGCTTATATAACTCTATCAGTAAACACATACAAATTTCATTGGAAACATGTAAAAATTTTATCTGAAACAATAAATTTTAGTGTCAATAAAACTTTATGAAATACTGATTAACATAAAACAACCCTCATTGCAATATCTCCTTCTTTCACTTTGTAATACCTGTAATTTTTTTAATTGCAAAAAGACTTTATGGACACCCTATATAATTCAAATTGAAAAAGAAGATATTTTGCATAATTGGCAACAGTAAAATGCATAGCCTAAAGCAAAACACTACAAAATTATTTACAGATAACCGCATTACGAAGTAAGATTAGCATAAAGCAACCCTTCTAATTTTCTATTGACAAGGAAGACTGTACAGTCATGTTAATTAAGTAAACCATGGTTTCGGCCTTCTATTTTTTCGGCTTGGCCTGTTTTCAACTACGTACCTGAAATTCTATAAATTATGAGAAATTTTTTGGTTTTTACTCATTTTGATTCATGCCAGCTCAGCTGACGAGGTTTGGTATTGCCTGAAATAGCGCTATCCTGAGCATTGCATGGAGGGTTATTATTCTCTCAAAATTCTGTCCTGCTGGTTACTCACTCATCTCATTCTCAGATTTACAGATATAGTCCAAAAAAATAATAATAAATGAAAGGATGCTATATATAATGATGCTATTTTTTGTAAATTTTTTTTCCCTTTTTTCCTGCTTTAGTGTGTTCTGTGTCTTTCTACACAAAAATAAACAAAATGAATGAATATAAGTGGAATCGCTTTTACAACTACTGAATGTCTAAGCCAATCATAAAATCGCTAAAAAAAGCAATGTACACCATAGATAACGTAAACTTTTACAAACCAAGATGAAGAATATGCAAATACAGTAAGATCATACAGTTTATAGACCAAGTAACACTAAATTTTTCTTACGAAGGCATGGATGAAGATATGTAATATATGTGATACAATTTACTAAAGTGATGGAGTGTGAATACAGTAAAAACACATTCTACATCATCAATCAAGAAAAACCATTCTTGAAATATGCCTACCTATAAGCCATCACAAATGCTACTGTCTACTTCAGGATCAAATTCAATGGTCAATTTTTTTCAAAATTATGTAAGGCATATTTGAATGCATTTAGAGCAGGTGCAGAAACAAGTTTTTGAGGAAGAGCATTCCAATTGTCAATGACCCACACAGCAAAATTATTTTTTCTTTATTCTAGCATTAAAAGATAATTTATAAACATATTATGTTGATATTGTTGTTGAGTGTTTTTGACTAAAGTAGCCATTACGCAGATTTTTATCAGCAAGTCAGCGTTTTTACTGGGTATATGCAACTCATTTTTGAAATTTCCATTCTTTGGTATTGGAAAATTGCCAATTTTTTGGGCACACACCAACTCACCAAAAAACTGAGAGAACAATGCTCTTGACATGTGCTTGCATAACTTATAAAGTTTGTAATCATGTGACAGAAGCAATTGATAAACAATAGATAACAATCTTTTAGTTGATTGTTGATCAGATCATAACTGATAGAGTACAACAGATCTGAGATATGCAGTCAAACCTCAGTTATCGAATGATTCTGTTTTCCACCAAGTCGGTTTTTAATCAAAAAATTCAAGATTTTTACGTCTCAAACTTCGATTATACATTTGGGTCACGACCAAACCAAGAGAAGCTGAGCGAACACAAACAGGCCATGATGCTGCATCTGGCAGCTTTTCCTACGCAATCTTTGATGTAACTGAGCTGTTGTATTTTATTTTACTATTGCATTATTAATTTCTGCAATTTTTTTTAAATTTTTTGTACGGCACAAAATCTTAACCATTATTGTTTTAAAAATAAAACATACTGGTACGTAAAGTTTACTTTTTGCTTTTTTTTTCTATCACCTTAGCTAGAATATCCTTAATCAAAATAAAATACCGGTATATTCTATTTCTACCCATTTTTATTTATGGTACGCAGAATACAGTACGACACAGTTTACGTAAAATAGCAAAAAAAAGTCTATACAAAAGTTGTTTTTTGGTATTGGAACGGATCAAAATTATTTACCGGTAGGTACATTAATTCTAATGAGAAAAATTGTTTCGAATTTGAAACAAATCACTTGTCGAACAGCCTTCTCGAACAGATTATGTTCGATAACCTACGCTTGACTGTATCGCAAATTATCTACTACACACTAATCTTAAATTTACAAGTACAACTGACAGGCCAGGTGAAGCAATCCCAGAATGGTTAGCTTGGAATGTAATAATTTTGTAATCCTTCTTTCAGCTGTTCAGCCTTTGGCCTGCAGCAATGTGGCAATTTCACGTATGCTACCAGTACTCAACTGCTTAAAGCAAATTTAAAAATCTTACCTTTAGCAAGGCAATCAGCACAATACTTGTTTTCTTCTTTGGCTATCAATTGTGCCAAGATTTTTTTGTAGTGATCATTTTGCACCTGCTTCTTTTCTCTTTCTAGTCTAGTAGTCATACTTGATACCAGCAGGAGCCAAACTATATACTACCTTGGAAATCTGTAAGTTGTAAGTAACCCAACAATGTGCA
Source organism: Trididemnum nubilum (assembly GCA_963965965.1). NCBI lineage: Eukaryota > Metazoa > Chordata > Ascidiacea > Aplousobranchia > Didemnidae > Trididemnum > Trididemnum nubilum. Next base: position 42,658,015 of record OZ014470.1, read on the forward strand.
GAACAAGGGGGGGTGAAGTCAAGTAATTTTGGCAACTGGAATTTCAGCAGAAAACCGAAAATTTCTATGTGTATGAAAATTTAAGGTTTGATGCTGGCAGGTCTTTCTAGAAGTTATGAGATTTCTAAAAGTGGTTTTAATATTTCCTGCTACCTAATCTTCTACAAAAAAATTGACAATCATTGAAGACTTCTGCATGTTTTTTTCTCTCAGCTACCGTACAATATTTCTGTTAATCATAGAATTGAACTTTTAATGACGTTTGGAAGCATTTAGCCTTTGGCTACCTACCGATCAGTGGTCGAGTGGATAGAACGTCTGCTACTGAAGCAGTAGACACAGGTTCGATTCGCGGTCGAGTCAAACCAAAGACTATAAAAATTGGTAGGTTATTCACAGCTTCCCTGCTTGACGTTCAGCAATTACAGGAACAGTGTGAAGCCTCCATCGTGTGTGGTAGACAGATGGGCAGGTGGCAGCTTGACTCGAAGACCGAACGGGTCTTTGCTGTCTTCCGGCCAAGGCAACTTGGAGAATAAAATGTAATAACAATTACAATTTCAAGGCTGCACTGTAGCCTAACTTCGTTGCTGGTAGCACTTGGCGGTGTTTGTTATTACGCGACTTTCAAATGGATTTGTTAAAAATAATCCATTCCTCTATCCTAAAAGCATCAAAAGCAGAAGTTTTGCAATGTTAACAAAAATTGTAAGAATTTAAAACGCGTTTAATTGATAATAAGTCAAATTTAATACAGAAAACTTTAAGCGAATACAACTGTAATTAGAAAAATTAGTAAAAACAAGAATTTGTAAAATTTTGCGCATTGGATTTTAATTTCGTTTGGACTATCGTAAGTAGAATCACAAATCGTATTTGCTGCATTTTTCAGCCTTTGAGCCTAGCTGATCAGCATATTTTGTTCCAATTAGTCCAAAATCTGAATACACTTATACAATTTAACCAAGTTTAATACTAAATAAGCAGATGAGATAATTAGAACAAAAAACAAATATGATTTATTTGCTTGCCGGAATTTCCGGTTTTACCAGAAATTCCGGCAACTTCTCTTGCTTCATATACTGGTAGCTAGCGAGCATGACGTCATAGTATCTCGATGTTGGTTCGAAAAAAGCCGCAAATGAAATACTGCGCAGATGGAGTTCAAACAGAATTCAAAAAGAGTCAGTGTTTTCTGAAAATTAAAAATAAGTGAGAAAGTTGCCGAAATTATCCGACTCTACCCTAATCCATCAAATTATAAACAAAATTAAAATATTAACAGATTAATAAAAGAATTGCAAACATTGGAATAAATTACGCAGAGGCTGCTGTTAGGACTGTTTCGTTACATAAGAATAAGAAAATCACTTATCCTAGCCTAACTTCAACCCTAAACCCAGAAGCTCATTTAAACTCTAACCTGAGCTCAATCACTAATGTTAATTCTAACCCAAACTCAAAATCTAGCCAAACTCTAATGATGATTCAAAAAAATAAAAAAGAGTAAATGAGCGCTCACTCTTTGTTCTCTTATTCTCCTTATGGGTGTTACCAGTATGTAATACTGGCCAATTCCAAGGATAACATGCAAAATTAAGAGATGAAATTGAAAGGCGGTATCTGCTACACTCAGAACTCGAGTAGGGGAAGAACTCAATTTTGAGCACAAAACGTGCACATGTGCATTCCTCTAATGCACATGTGGTCTTCCTAAGTGCACAGTGCACTTTTCACGTGTACAGGTGCACGTGCACTTATGATGTGCACTTCGGACGTGCACGTACACTTCGGACGTGCACATGCACTTATGATGTGCACTTCTTCCGTGCATGTCCCAATTCAAGGATCAGAATGGTATTAGCTGGAGCGTCTGGCATGCACAAGTAGACGTGCGCAGTTTGTGCAGGGGTTTAGGAGTGCGCGTTTATTTGCTATATCAGTTATGTTGTCACAGATCCAGGGTGTCGAACCGTTTCAAATAACGGTTCGGGTTCAGGTTTAGCACCTGCTCAAAATATTTTAGCGGTTCAGGTTTGGTTCGGGTTCACTTGAGCACCATTTTCGAGGTTCAGGTTTGGTTCAGGTTCACTCAAGTAAAATATTACTGGTTCAGGTTCGGTTCGGGTTCATTGACTTAAAATTTAACTGTCGTTACTCGTTTCGTCCAGAAAAAAAAAGGAGAAATTGCTGAACCTGTTGAAAGTTCACCACTGCTCTTATTGTGTGTGTACCAGCGCCAGCGGCATCCGGATATGGAAAAATATATTCTTACCTTTGTTAGGGGTTCAGGTTCGGTTTGGGTTCACTTGAGCAGAATTTTGAGGGTTCAGGTTTGGTTCAGGTTCACTGAAGTAAAATTTTGCTGGTTCAGGTTCGGTTCGACACCCTGCACAGATCAGCTGCAGGAGCTTTTAACGTGCGATTCAAGTATCAGAATGGTTCGCCTTGCATGCACAAGTAGACCTGCACAGTGTAGGAGTGCACGTTCATTTGTAATAGGCTTATCAGTTATGTCATCATAGATCAGATGGAGCTTTTGAAGTAGGCCTATCAGAAGGGTATCAGCTGGAGTGTCTTGCATGCACAAGTAGACTAGACGTGCACAGTTTAGGAGTGCACGTTCATTTGCAATAGGCTTATCAGTTATGTTATCACAGATCAGCTGGAGCGTTTGAAGTAGGCCTATCAGAATGGTATCAGCTGGAGCATCTTGCATGCACAAGTAGACTAGACGTGCACAGTTTGAGAGTGCACGTTCATTTGCTATAGGCTTATCAGTTATGTCATCATAGATCAGATGGAGCTTTTGAAGTAGGCCTATCAGAAGGATATCAGCTGGAGTGTCTTGCATGCACAAGTATATAGACTAGACGTGCACAGTTTAGGAGTGCACGTTCATTTGTAATAGGCTTATCAGTTACCGATATGTTATCACAGATCAGCTGGAGCTTTTGAAGTAGACCTATCAGAATGGTATCAGCTGGAGCGTCTGGCATGCACAAGTAGACATGCACTGTTTAGGAGTGCATGTTCATTTGCAATACTCTACAGTCAACTGTATCAGTTATGTTGTCAGAGATCAGCTGGAGCTTTTCACATGCTTGTTTAAACTTTTCAACTGCATACATGCATGCTTGCATTTTATACAAAATGTCATCTCTCATTTTGATGTGCCTCTTAATTATAAGTGTTTTTGCTGTAACTGACTGAGGTTGCTATATACTGTAGTGCAGTGGTATTGGAAATTGTACCGATACTGATGACATACTTGCAAACGATACAAAACAAAGCAAGGAGTTTTTCTGCTCCAATTGCCCACTTTAAATCCTATAAAACATAAATAGGCATTATGAACTTTATTGATTTATTTTCTATCCAATCTGTGGTTACTACAGTATCATTTTTGTTTTATTTTTTTTGTTTTTTTTGTCGGCTATGCTCAGAGTTAGAACAGTTCTAATGTTGCCTTGCATTTTTACATGTTGACTGTGAGTTTTGTGCATATACTGTACAAAGTGTACATATCTTTGAAACACTTTTTTTGATTTTGCATAAAATTTTTTATCATAGAAAGTAGCAGACTGAGAAAATCTAAAAGCTGCTTTTTTAACCTTAACTTGGTGAGGTGGCAATAGACTTAGATGACCTTTCAGTCCTTCGCTGTCTCCTCACCAAGTGACTAAATATTGCTTTGACTCTGCAAGTTTGTGTGTTGGTTTTGAAGGAATTCCATGTTTCAATGCTTTGGTGATAGACCTAGAGGAAGTTGCAGTCTTTTTTCATGTGATATGACGTCACTGGGTAAATAAATAAATGTGATGATGATGATAATGTCCCAATTTAAGTATCAGAATAGTATTAGCTGGAACAAGTGGCATGGAATTGCACGTGTAGCTGGCACACTGCACAGTTAGGAGTGCACATTCATTTGCTATAGAGTGTCTGGTGTATCAGTTGTGTAATCACAAATCAGCTGAACCTTTTCACGAGCATGTCTTATTTCAAGTATCAGAATGGTATCAGCTGGAGCATCTGGTATCAGTTTAGGAGTGCACATTCATTTGCAATATCAGTTGTGTTATCACCGTAGATCAGCTGGACGTTTTCACGTGCACTACGTCTGAAGTCATGACATTTCTTTTTGGAAGTGACTAGATCACCGGCATGGTTTCCGACACCAAATCGCTGCTACGCCGGCAGCCTGTTTTATTGCTTTTTTCTCATTAATTCCATTTAAATATGGAACTTTGACGCCTCTAATGCGATGCCCCAGTAGTGCAGTGGTTAGCATGCTCGCCTGCACAACCAAGGGTTTGGGGTTCGTTTCGCGCTGTGCACACATGGTATATGAAGCGCTGGAGTGTAAGTTCGCTACATCATTTTTTTTCCTCTACATCCTTACGATTAGAGTTAGGGTTCGGGCAGCGATGCCAGCTTGAGAGATAGTATATTGAACTGCAAAAAGAAACGACGGGTGCCACCGGTGCAGCAGCGATTAGATGTTGGAAACCGGGCTGGTGCAGCAGACACTGTCTTTCTTTTTGTAGAACTGTTTTATACCTGTGGAATTGCATCGCGTGAAATATTACAATATTGTATTGCATGAAAATTATTGCTTGTGATTTTTTGAATTCAATAATGTTACTGAATATGTTTGTGAATAAATTAAAAGCACTGAGTTTATATGAATAAGCTTATTTACTTATCTGTTACTGGCTATGTTAATTGGTTAGTGCTATCAATCTGATTTATATACGTGTATGATTTTTTTTCTTCTGCTGCCTTATGCAACTGTTGGAATTAGTTTTGGTAGTGACTATTTCACTGAAAATTTTTGAGTTATATAAAGAGAATAAAACGAAAATGAGAAATATTAATCCGCTCTTTTTTCATTTGCTTTTTTAGGGGTTACGATTAGGGTTTAGGTTAGGGTTTGGGTTAGGGTTCCATTTAGGAATAGTTTTAGAGTAAGCATTTTAGTTTGGGTTAGATTTGAGTCAGAATTAATAAAAAAATTAAATAAAAATTTTTGGTCAAATAAAGCCTTCCATTAGTTTTTTACTAACGCGTACAGTTTATTTAAATTAAGTAGTAGGCTATGTAATTATAAAGCACTCAATTTTTATTATAGAATGAGAAAAGGAGTTGGTTCTACTCTTTGTTCCATTGTAAATTCTCTTTTTTGTTTTGGTTTTGGCAGCCGTTTGGTAACATTAACCAGTTTTTAGTTTTGTAACACAGTAACTGTTCCACCTTTCCAAGTCAGTATCTCAGACCTTAATATTCTATCTATTCAATCTGAAATCATAAATGTAAAAGTAAACAGTTGAAATGTGATTCTGATTTGTTAACCCATGTTAATAGACTATTCAAAACAATAAAAATCCTTATTTGGTGTAATGGCATGTAATGCTTATGATTGATAAAAGAAAGAAATTCATTTGTTCCTATTCAGAATTCACAAAATCAACAAAACAACAGCATAACATTAAAATAATCACAACTAAGTCAAAGTGATTGGCAAAGAATACCTAAAAACCATTTCATAGATTATCGAGTCAAGATTAGGGATGGAAGGAAGACAATAACTAATGCGATTGATTGTGAGAAAGGAAACAATGTAGAAAACATAATGCATGGAAGGTGATAACTAATGCAATCAATCATGAGAAAGGCAATAGTATAGAAAGCATAATGTGACTCGCATGGAAGGCACTAACTAACGCATTTGATTATGAGAAAGGTCGTAGCATAGAAGGTGATAAAGGAGAAATACCACAAATAAATTTTGTATCGCAAACGATGCAATTCATGTACTCGTGTATAAGTCACACCTCACTTTTGGGGCAATATTTTGGTACAAAAATGCCTCTTATACTCGAATAAATATGTTATTACTGTTACCGATAATTAATGCTGGCCTTATTGCCTTTAATTAATTCTTAATGTAAAGTATGAGTTTGAGCCTCATTTTTTTTTGGCTTTTTTCCAGCTTTGTTTCCAAGTACTTTTAGAAAGCACAAAGTCAAGTCCTTTCAATTTGCTAAAAATTGAGTTACATTCCTCAAAGAGTGTTCCAGAAGTCTTGTGCACCTTTCAAATCCGCTTAGCTGATAAACTATAAATGGCAATAAGATGAAAGTGGTATCAGTTTTAAAGCTAAATTTGTTAAGTATTTTGTTATGCTTATAAGTTTCTTTCTTTTCAGATCTAGTAATGTAATGCATCCAACAAAGCATTAAAGTTAGTTTAAAAACGTTTTCACCATTCACGGAGCCTGGAAAGGCTTTTTGCATGCTTGAATTTGAAAAGAATTGAGTAATGGACAGTTGGACACTTGTTCAATGCGCTTTTTGCATAAAATTCCAAAGAGGCACCAGAAAGGAAGTTCATATTGCTGTGGCATGGTAAATTCATGAAGAATAGGTGCCTTTTAGCTTCAGAAGATGTAAACTGCTTTCCAGTGGAACCCTTGTAAATTGTGTAGAAGAGCCGGTAGGAAACTTTACCTTTCTGTAACAACTGTTTTGCATGTCTTAAAAGACACTACAAAGCAATTGTACATGATGCCTTACAAGCTACAGTTAGTGCAATAGTTAATGGACATTAACAAACCAGCTTGGCTTGTGACTTTTGCATTGCAATACGAGAGAAGATGGAAAATAATGGATTTGATGACTGGATTTTTTTAAAAATGAGGCTACTTTTCTCATTAATGGCAAAATTAACTAACATAACACTCACTTATGGGGTACCAGTAGTAAAAAAACACTTCGAATTCTTGAGCATCAGCAAGATCCTCAAAATGTGGGCGTGTTTTGTGCTACCAGTTCAAGAAAGCTGTTTACTAACTATTCTTCTTTGAAAGAGCAACAGACAATGGTGAGGCATGCCTCAACAGTCGACATGCTTGAAAACTGGTCAATGGATATCAGTAACTTGAGTGAGGAAAAGTTGGATGACTTCATTTTTCAAAAAAATGGGTGCTGCTATGCTGGAGCCTAAGGGTTACAGTTTTTGAATGCAGCACTGCCAGAGAGATGGATTAGACATTCTAGGCAATATAATTACGTTTTCATCAAGCTCTGGCCTCCTAGATCTCACACACTGTGTTATGTTTTTGTAAAGATTTATAAAAACACTGGTCTAAGTGCATCTCCTTCCAAGCGACTAGGTGAGCTGAAGTGCTGAATAACGAAAGCTATTGCAACGTTTGAGAACAAAAAGCTGGAACGCATTTGGCAAGAAACTGGACTTGCGGCTTGATTTGTGCTGTGTTATCAATGTTGCTCACATTAAATACTTTTTAATATTTTATGAAAAATTTCGATTGTAACGTAAGCTCTCAGAATATTATCAGATGTGTTTTTATATCATTAATAGTTTTCATAATATTTAATGTGAAAATGTGTCCAAGATGTTGAGAATACTTGCAGTATTTTTTTTATTTCGTAATTAGGCTTGGAAGTGATGTTTGCCTCTCTGAATTGCAGTGCTTAATATTGCAAAATTTTGAGCATCTTAGTATCATTATGTAGGGTTTGTTTTTTGCTACCCTATATTTACTGCTTTTTTACATGCAAATAATACATATTTATAATACATATTTATTATTTTCAAGTTATACATATATATATAATACATATTTATTATTTATATATAATACATATTTATTATTTTCAAGTATTTTACTGCAACAGTATTTCATGAGTTGTAAATCGAAAAGTTAAAGTGGCTCTTTTGTGAATTTTTCCACTAATTATTTTTGTCATATTTTGTTTTGTGTGTATGTGTTGTAACCTCTGTCTGGCTGGTTATTCAACCATTTTACGGTTGCATGTAATCTCTTTGACCAGCAGATGGCTTCACAGTCTTCCTGGTTTGGAGCCTGGTCAAAAATAAAATTTGATTTAACTTACTTCATGTTTTCGGTTTCTTGGTTATACTGTGCTTGATTAGAGCAACTTAGCTCGATTTCATACGAGGCTCTAATAATTCATACAAATGGTAGATGTTATTTTATTACAGAATAAGAGCTACCATATACAATAGCGATAGTTTGAAATTAATTGCTTTTAGCAGCGGGCTGTAGGATGTTTAGGTACGGCAACCCTGTCTGTTATAAGTCTTTAACCTTTTCTTTTTGCGACGTTTACTATTTTATGATTAAATTGAAATATGTGACAAAACTAAAAGAGCCAAGATGAAATGATTCAGTCTATTTACGAGACGTTTCGAATAAAGTCGTTTTCAATCTCATTCAGATGGAATATTCAATTAACTATATTGCCGCACTAACTACTGACAAGTGAATTAATTTTTTTTTATTTATGATTGCATATAAGGCAATTTTCAATGATCAGCAGTGCCAGTGGTTAAAGTGGTTTTGTTATCGGAATGCTGTTGATAAGATTTTCATCTAAAGAAAGATTTGGGGCCGTTTTGACCCCCAATCTTTTAGTGGAATGGTGTTCCGGCTCACATAGCCGCTGATTATAACTAGATGGGAGTTTGCCAGCAAATCCAGTGAACGACCGACGCATAGCTAATGCTGTGATGCTCAAAAGTACTTTTTGTCTACCGTAAAATCAGCAATTATTCAAAAATATCTGATTATGGAACCTCCAGAAAAGTAGAGTCAAAATATTTGTCTGTTAAATATCTCCTGATATCATAAAACACTGGCACCCTAGCTTGAGCCATTCAAAAATTGATTTTTGGGGGGTCCATTTGGGGGGGTCCCCGGGGGGTGGCACCCCAAAACTATGTCAAAATATTTGTCTGTTAAATATCTACAGATATCATAAAACACTGGGACTTTAAGTTGAGCTATTCAAAAAATTGATTTTTGGGGGGTCCATTTGGGGGAGTCCCCGGGGGGTGGCACCCTCAAACTATGTCAAAATATTTTTCTGTTAAATATCTACTGATATCATAAAACACTGGAACTCTAAGTAGAGCCGTTCAAAATATTGATTTTTAGGGGGTCCATTTGGGGGGGTCCCCGGGGGGGTGGCACCCCCAAACAATGTCAAAATATTTGTCTGTTAAATATCTACTGATATCAAAAAAAGTAGAACTCTATCTTCTTGAGCCGTTCAAAAAATTGATTTTTGGGGGGTCCATTTAGGGGGAATCCCCGGGGGGGTGGAACCCCCAAACAATGTCAAAATATTTGTCTGTTAAATATCTACTGATATCAAAAAAAGTAGAACTCTAGCTTGAGCCGTTAAAAAAATTGATTTTTGGGGGGTCCCCGGGGGGGGGGGGGTGGCACCCCCAAACTATGTCAAAATATTTGTCTGTTAAATATCTGCTGATATCATAAAACACTGGCACTCTGAGTTAAGCCGTTCAAAAAATTGGTTTTTGGGGGGGTCTCCGGGGGGGTGGCACCCCCAAACCATGTGAAAATATTTATCTGTTAAATATCTACTGATATCAAAAAAAATAGCACCCTAGCTTGAGCCGTTCAAAAAATGGATTTTTTGGGGCCCCATTTTGGGGGGGTTCCCGGTGGAGTTGCCCCAAAAACTTTCGGGAGAAAAAATTGCATTTGCAGCTCAACAACTCTACACAAAAATTAGATTTCCATGTTTTGTGGTTTAGGAGAAGAAGAGCGTACAAGAATTAGGAAGAAAAAAAAGGAAAAAAAAAAAAAAAAACCTCATCGCGGCCAAAAGTGGGTTGGTTGGGATGAAAGGGTATCTTGAGACATGCAACCGTATGAAATATTTTTTGCCGTACTTAAGCCGTTTTTGACTGAAACCGCTTTTTACGCCAAACTTGCGGGGCGCTTTTCGGGTTCTAAAACCGAAGTCACGTGACCTATTGCCTCGAAATTTGGTACGAACATACAACTCATTAATCTCAAACTGCTGTCCGAATTTCATGTTGCTAGACCCAACCGTTCTCGAGTTATAAGCAAAAGTCTGAAATTTCGCACTCGTTAGTTGGAAAATGGCCGAGTAAAAACAGAGGAACACGCGACGCGAGCGTCGGTCGTTTCAATTATTGTAACACAAAACACACATTGTTTGCTAATCACTATCGAAAAATATTGCTGAACCTGTTATTTACTTATACAATACCGTTATATCACTATGGTTGTATAGCGTTATTGTAAATTTGCACTGCTTTTAATTAGCTGGAAACGAGTTAGTTCCAGTAGATTAAATGCTCTTTTAAATGGGGAGAAGGGAGTGTCTCATTTGTTACGATTTAACGTGTGCCATGGCTCAACAAAATTACTATGTCGCTGTGGGCAAAAAATGCGCCTATTGGCCACCACCGTAATATATAAATTGTCAACAAAAGCCCTTCAGACTTTATAGTTTTAGTAGGTAGTTAACTTCTTGTTGCTGCACTAGTTTTGTTTTCGTTGTTGCAATGATATTTATTCCGATCACCTGACTATTAGACGATAACACACACTTTACGTTTTGATAACTACTTCATGCTTGAAGGAATCCGCACCAACTTGGGAGTTTCCTGTGTTCCTGTGCGAATTTTTGTCCCCTGAATTTGCTGCTTGTTCGAAGCCATTAAGCAGAGATAATCGTCGCAAAGCGTCTTATCGAAGAACGCAAAAACGTGACCAGGGTGCGAGTTTAATACAGTTCATGCGATCAGGGTCGTAAAAACGACGCCTGAACCTCTCAGACACGCTGCCGACTTATCGCAGGTTATGGCACCGCAAAAGACTAAACTTGCTGCAATGTTGTTTAACTTGCAAGATTTGTTTAAAACGCATTGTTGTTAGTAATAAACTAAACTAATGCTTCTGTAATTTGCATCTTTCTTGTTTCGTTTACTCAAAAAGATTTCTTACGCTATGTTAAACCAGTTTAATAGAACCCATAATCTACTCATCATTCCCTTTGGCATAATTAACAGAGGAAGTCCTCGAAGACGTCCTTGGCCTCGAGGACACATTTTGAAGTCCTTTGCCTCGAAGGTCAAGTCCTCGAAAGTATTTCTTTTTTTTGGAGATCGCCTGAAAAAAAATTATGAAGACTTTTTTTGGAGAACACGTGTGTCCTTGGCCTCGAGCATTCCTGTCCTTGGCCTCAAGAGGGTCTGTCCTTGATCTTGGCCTCAGATTTGTTTTGAGTCCTTGGCCTCGAGTCTTGTGTCCTCTGATAATTAAGCGTACGTATTCATGATTTCAATACAGTCAATTTTGATGTTTTTAGCGTTTGTGGGCCAGAGTTTTAATGTTTAATCGTTTGCGTATTTTTGGCCTGAGACCACCAGCGGAAGCCAAGGGAAGAGCCACCAGAAGGGCGACTACCCAAAACAAGCAATGCGAAAAAGTTGCCCTCCCACAGGATTCGAACCTTGTCAAGAAACATCACGATTGACGTATTAAAATCATGGAACTAGCAAGTTGCTGGGTTTGGATAGTCAGGGTTGGGCATGCGGGGAGACGTCTTCTCCAGCTCGGGTGGTAGAGCAGTAGATCGGTAATCCAAAAGCTGCAGGTTCGAAACGCCTTTACCTCTCGGCAGCGCTGCCTACTAATGAAATCCTGTCGCAGATTAAGTGATCGCAAATAGCATGGCACCGTAAAAGACCAAACTTGAAGCAATGCTGTTTTTGTTGAACTTGCGAGATTTCTTTGAAACGCTTTGTTGTAATAAAAACTAATGCTTCTGTAATTTGCATGTTTGTTGTTTTGTTTACTCAAAATGAACTATTGCACTGTATGCTAAACCAATTTGGTAGAACCCATAATCTACGCATCATTCACTTCGACATACTTAAGCAATTAAGCTTACGTATTCAGTCGGCAGTTTTGCCTGGTAATTGTACAGTATATGTTAATTGATGGCTTTGTTCATTGCTCAGCCGCGTTTCGGTACGTTTGGTGGCATTGAAAGATGTGTAATCTCAAAGTTGTTGTAGCGCATAATTATCCTCCTGTCACCGGACAGCGTCAGACGCTAAATATTGGACTATCTGCGCTTTTGTTATTGCAGTGATTATTTCGTTGTTGAGGAATCCGCACCTGCTTAGGAGTTTCCAGTAATACAATGTTCCTTGGAATTTTTTCGAATTCTTTTCCACTGAATTTGCTGCTTGTTTGAAGCCACTAAGCAGAGATAATCATCGTAAAGTGTCTTATCCAAGGACGCAACAGCTTAACCAGGGTGCGGGTTGAACCCAGATCATGCGATCAGAGTCGTCGTAAAAACGACGCCTTTACCCTCTCGGCTATCCATTTAGATGCAGTGTGGTTTGTGTGACTAACTGTGGCTGTATGTCGTATGCATATGCGTTGATTACAAAATTTGTCGTTATTATCTAGATGCTATGACCAGCTGCTGCTAGAAGGGATTTTCGAACCCTATGAGGTTTTGTTTACAGGGTAATTTTTTTTCCTCACCATGCTCTTTTGAGCTAAAGGTAGTTTTTGGGCCAGTTGCGCCACCCATTAACCTACAATGCCGTGCTCTCCGTCGCACTAGTCACTACCCCTTGTTTCTTCTTCATCAGTTATTCGATCAACTACTCCAGCCGTTAGATTTACTTGCATCTTGTGTGCCTGAATGTATATGTTGAAGAGTGTGATTTGATTAGGCCTACATTGTGCATATTTCAACTGGTGTGACAGGTCAAGCAACCATGCAAATAAAACTTTGCCTTCAAAAGCATTTTTTTGTCTTCAATATCCTCTGCATGGCTTAACGCTGACGTTGTGTCGCTACTTACTGATTTTACGTGTTATTATTGTGTTACTATGCATTCGCTATTGTTGTGGTGGTCCGAATAAAAAAAATGAATGAACGACTTGAACGTGTTCCTGTATTGCGTGACCTACGTTCAGTTCGTGTGTAATCCGAGTACTGTTCAGGATGAGTTAGTTTTTGTCAGATTGTGTTTGCTACTCGTGTGTAATTGGATCAAAAATGCATGCCAAGCTAAAGCAAGCATAATTACAGCACTAAAGTCGCAAACGGCTAAGTAACCGACTCTGTCTCTATAGCTTACAATTAAAAACGATTTTCGCGAATAGAGCGGTGGCGCACCTTTGAAGCAGCTCAAGTACTGTTTTTAATTTAGACTCCCAAGAACAGATCCCAGGCCTTCTGTTCTCCAGCCTAATTGGTAAATGAAATCGTTTTGCGCAGAACACCATCAACAGTGAACTCGAAAGAAATTTTTAATTTCGAAAACATACAAACAAGACATGCATTGCACGAAAGTAAAATATTCACAAATACAAGTACAGGCAGCTACACGTAATTTTCTTAATTACCTGTGACATCTTTTTGTAAGCCGCGGTTTTTGTTGGAGGTGCCATTGTATCCAGCACTTAAACTGTAAAATATTGATAGGGGAACGCTTCTGCAGCCATAATCATACGCAATCAGAATAAAAACGTTTCAGGGCGCAAAAACAAAGATATTTACAGTTACGTATAAAAGGTCTCCAAGTTCACATAAGTCTTTTTTGTTGCCCAAACTCTCGGCGCAAACCAGAAAAAAAGGTCTTCGCCTTTAAATCAGCCAGAACGCTTTTTGTAGGACAGTGGTTTTCAACCTGTGAGCTATAGGAGTATTTTGCGGTGGGCCACAGAGCCATTTGGAAAATTAAATATTTGGTTTAAAAATGTTGCATTTGCTCGATTATACTTCCTTTTTCCCTGAAATCGTCACAAAGCAGGAAAAGATACGGTGTCTGGTGCTAAGACCTTTTTTTGAAGATCGCTTGAAAATACGCAGGAACTGCGTTACCTGGAGCGTTGATCTTTTTGCTTTTTTTTGAGATCGCAAACAGATCGCAGAATATTGGAAAATTGCAGTTCAGCAACACTTTGAGAGATGGACCATGGAAAATTTTCAACTTTAATCTGGGCCACGGTTAGAAAAAGGTTGAGAACCACTGTTGTAGGGGGACGCGTTCCTCCTACAGTTTAAGTACTGATATTGTATCACGTAACACAGTTTGTCTACGACAGGTACCTCCAAACTTTTGCAAAGATGCCCGCGGGCCAATAATAAGTTCAATAAAACGATGAAGACCGTGAAATTTCGGAGCTATTTGGATCGCAAAAACAGATGATTCGTTTGAGTATCTGCAAATTTCAGTCAAAAAATAAGTGTTAAGATAGGGAAGAGCTGCAAAGACCTACGTGCCGGAATTTATACACCTCTAGTTTACAAATGTTCGATGAAAATTATTGGCAAAAGGGAAAACTAATAAGTGGAAAATGAGGGACACAACCAAAAGTTTTGTAGAGCGAAAATGCTACTAGGATATTTCTCAAAACTGACGACCCACCCTAGTCGCTGATGTGACAGATAATCTAAGCATTACACTTGTAAAACAGCAAATGATGTGCTGGTACGTATACACGATAGTACCGTTAATAGCGCAATCACTTTGGAAACAACAACACTTTTAACAAAAGATCAATAACGGAATTGAAGCAAACGTAAGGCACAGTCTTGGCATAAAACTACGTACAGTGGGCGATTGGGCGTACAATATTGCGCGTAAGCTTGCTGCATAAAATACGCTCATTGTAAAACGTTTGTTTTACCGTAGTAGTAACAATCTAGCTTGGCTTAGTGCATTTTCGTAACAAAAAACACGTTACACTTTACTTACGGAGTAGCACCGAATTTCATAGCAATACAATAAGCTCGAAAACACAAAATGGATTTCGAAAAAAATCAAATATCGCAGTATTATTACATACAAATGCGCGATGAGCATTTTTTTCTACACCGAATGAAGTTTTGTAACACTTGCATGCCAATAAAATATAACGAAATGTGAAAACACAAACGTGGCAATATTTAGCGCTTACAAGCAGTACTTAAATTGTAGGGGGGAGGCGTCCCCCCATCGAGATTTAGACGTCCACCCATCGAGATTTGAGCGCTGGATGATGAAACGATCAAGAGCCAGCCAGCACGAATAAATCCTACAAATTCCGGCCGAAGATAGTCCCAAGTTGCGATGAAAACCTTTTCTTTTTTTTTTTGGTCTTCACCTGAATTTGGGAAAAAAAAACTTCAAGTTTCGGCGAAGACCATTTTTTTTTTAGTCATCATGCAATTGCGGGGACGGAATTACATAATTTTTGATGAAGTTTGGTCAAGGCTGCAAAACCGTCCCCCCATGCAAAATTTTACAATTTAAGTACTGCTTACAAGTACAATGAATCGCAGTATGTGCGATAAACTAGGCAAGTTATGGTTAACACAATCTTTTTAGCAGATAAAGCGTATTAAAATAGGCTCCTAAAATTGCGTAGAAAAACGCAACCTAAGTCTAAAACGCAAAGTATGTTAAAATTACATTTAAGCTTAAATAGGAAAAAAAACAAAAACGCAAGAGGTCAAGAATATGTGCACTATTAAGCATACAAATATGGCAAAAATACGCTGTTGCAAGATTTCAAGACACAGTATAAAATACATTACAAAATCGATTAAAAAAAATTCATAACTGTACGACATTTCAAAATCATAAGTAGTCTTACAAAAAGTTGAGCATGAGTTTCCTCCAATCCGAAATTGATAAGGGGTACCAAACCACGAAATTTACACATAGTGTCCCAAAATAAATTAATGGTTTCAAACTTTTACATACCGATACCTAAAATTGGTTTTAAATGAAAGATAATTTCAGGCTTTTTTTAATATTTTTTAAACAATCTACAAAAGCAATTTGAGTGCACATTTCAAACTTAACGCGCTGATCAGTTTTAACTCTACTTTTGCAAGGGTGGGAGGCGGGGAGAAAACAACGCCATCCTCCCTGGTTATGAACAAACAGTTTTATATAAAAAAAGCTATTTAAGATCTTCACAAAAGTAAGATCGTGAGCTAAGACAACTTTTCAAAATCAATCCAAACAAATTTTGGTCTTTTTTGGTCCACATCGAAGTTCAATGACGCCGTAAGACCTTTGTGAGATTATTATTTTCACTAATGGATTTCTTGACTCACATTAAAAAAACTAACTTACATCCAAAATTTGAACCGACCATGCCATTAAAAATTCCGTTTTTTGGGCCAAAAATTTATGGACATCACGAACTAAACAAAATTTGGCGAAACCAACCCAAATGCCAAATTTGGCGCTCCTTTGACTTCTAGTTAAAAAGCTAGATGAAAAGCCATTTTTGAACCACCTTTTCTTGGAAAGGAAGTTTAAAACTGACTAGGGCGTTAATATAGCAAATGATAGCCAAATTGCTTGTTTGCAAATTTATTGACAAAAATATTACAAAAGTCACAACGGTAAACAATTATCTTTCATTTGAAACGAGTTTCATTTATCTATCTTAATTGTATACAAAGTTATAAAATTTTTAAAATCATCCATTAATTCTGATACACCCAGCAGTTACCTGAATGGGGGCACACCACAAAAGTTGGGGTATGTGGTACTCCTCAACAATTTGCAATTTCAATGATTTCTAAGCCTATTCATATTTATGCATGCTTAAGGCACATGCAAAAACTTTTCGTTTCTCCGCGCTTAGATTGGTGCACTTCGTGTGGAACTAGCAAGAACAGATGTCGCAATCAACCTAAAAAAATAATTATGTGAAGTGGTGGCGACAGTTGAGGCGGTATAGCGTCGAGTTAGTGATCAAAACCTTGCTGGCCTCCAGTTCGATTCCCAAACTGCCAATGCGTTGCAGTGTCCTTGAAAAACACTAAAGCGAATTTTTCACTAAATTGCTAAATGATAAGCAGTTTATCCGTGTTAGTTGGCCAACCCTGGTGGAAACTCTTGTAAACACGGTGTTCTGCGTTGGTGTGGTCAAATCGAGCCAAATCAACTGACCGCGAAGCAATGAATTCGTTACAGTGATTTCGTCACTAAGTGAGGGTTCGGGCAAGATGGCTCTGGGAATAGTAAAAATATATTTAGGAAGCCCTTCTCAGCCAATCGGCGTTGTTCGCAGTTAGTTGTCGTGGACCCTGGTCAAATAGCTGCAGGTGATTGTGCTGCTACCATACCTCTTTCGAGGGATGGAAGAGCAGACACCCAAAAGTCGGGGAACACCTCAAGGTCTGGACCAGAGATCCAAGAATAAACGCAAATAGCTTGATTCACACACACGAATGAATTAATCATGCAAAATGATTACTGTAAAATAAGAAGTTCTTTGGGTAACAACATGATAGCTTAGTTTAGAGGTGTTCACTCAATAAACGTGCTTTTTACGATTATCATTGTAAAAGTTTTACTATCCCCATAGCCATCTTGCCCAAACCCTCCCTTTGTGACGAAATCACTGTAACGAAAACATGTAACGAAATCATTGCTTCACGGTCAGGTTGTTCACGGTCAGTTTGTCGCTGTCAGTTGACTTGGCTCGCATAATCCTCAAAGCTGACGGGCATGTCACAAACAGCAAAGCACATCAATTCAACGTGGGAGCCTTAAAATATATCTTGATTAGCTTATCTAATTAAACTATTATGTATTGTTTACTAGCCTACTGTTTTTTGTCAAAAATGGTTAGATTAGTGGCTTTTAATAGTAACATATTCTTGATTTGGAAGTTTCAAACTTTCAATTATCGTTAGTGTTCTGAACATCACATAGTTAAATAAATTATTTGCTCACCTAAAATTGCTCAGTCGTTGCATCCATTTCCACTAGGCTACATATTATTTCACATGATAAGTAAGTATTTCCATCTCAAGTAAAAGCAATTTCTTGGCAAATTTTCAAACAAAATGAAAGCCTAAACATAAACAATACATTCTTAACATGTTGCTTACGCTATGTACTTTGCGATATTGATCCAACACCACAAATGGTAACAGTTTTTTTGCGTTATGCAACCAAGCTTCCACTGCAGTAAGGGCAACTTTTCTCAATTGGAGTAAAACAAGTAGGAGGATCATTTTCGGTCAAAAAATGTGGGGAATTTAGTGAGGAATACTTTAGATAATAGAAAATATTCCGGTTTGTTTTTATCTTGCTCTTTCTTTTAAAGTCTCAATCAGTAAATCTACAATCACAAAATTAATAATTAACTCATATAATATATGGTTGATTGAACTGTAAAAGAGATGCTGCTAAACGAAAGACTTGAAGTTTATTTTTCAAATCAGTTAAAAGGAAATCAGTGCTGCCAACTGGCCCAATATGCGTCAATAATGAAACATTTCTTCAGAAGAAGATCTGTTACCAATGCAGAATGAAGTAAGATAAGCTCTGCCAGTTTGAAGTCTGGGAAATCAAGTACCACAATGAAGAAAAAATTATGATCTTTTTCGCGTAAGCATCAAGCAAAACTAACCAGAAATATTAGGAATCACGTCTTCTTGGCATGACCATTTTGGCGCAGACCTTTTCAGCGCTATCTATTTTGTTGCCGATCCTTTTCGAGACAGATCGTTTCTTAGTCAATTCGATGCTCTCTGACAGTTCAGTTATTAAGGGTTAGGGTTAGTCAAAAAGCACTGAATTGGCGCCAAAAAAGACTGTGCCAAAATGGTCGCGCCAAGAAGTCGTGGACCCAAAATATTAGTACTACATGAAAATCACACACTATTTTACACTGCTCTAAAGTGCAATCGAAGTTTTAAAAAACACAGTTTGTACCGTTGTTGTTCCAATTTCATTGCACCCTCCTGAATAATGTCAGATGTACCCTTTGGCTACAGACTTCATGAATACAGAATTATTTTTCTGAAGACACTGCTCACTTAGGCAACCAATCACCAATAGAAGAATTAAACATCACCCACACATGCATGAATTTCAAATAATATGAAATGCTGCCCGTGAACACAGAAAAGTACAGCATTTTTTCATTATACAACTGATAACCATAACAGACAACCAAAAAAAGTAAGCTAATGGGTGGGTAAATATTTACGATAGGCTACTTGTACATGCTTATCTGAAAAAAAAGGCAGAGGCTGCTGTAATATAATGTGAGAATTAGAGAATCACTATCCTAGCCCTACATGTAACCTCAACCCTAACATTAATTCTAACCTAAACTCAAAATCTAACCCAAACCCTAACAATAATTAAACAACAAAAAAGAGCAAATGAGTGCACAATGGCTTAATCTGTCGGGCATTACGTATCGGCACAGGTGGGCAGCGCAAGCCATAAAAGTTGAGCTGCAAGCGCACACACAAATACTCTTAAAATTTTTGCATCGCAAGCTTTTTCCCAAGCCTAAAAAATTAATGGAAGGCTATATTTCACAGGAAATTTTTATCTACTTTTTTATTAACTGTGACTAAAATTTAACCCTAACTCAAATGCTTACTCTAAAATTATCCCCAAATTGAACCCAAACCTTAATTTAAACCCTAGTCTTAACCGTAAAAAAGCAAATTAAAAACGTGCAGAAGAATATTTCTCAATTTTGTTTTGTTCTTTTTATTGAACTCGAAAATTTTCGGAGAAATACCTAGTCACTACCAGAAAATAATTGCACCGCAAGTGCACGTGTGATATTTCGAAAAGTACAATTCTAATTGACTCACTGCTCAAACTGCACTAGACTACCAGTACGTTACAAAACCAATATTCAAAAGAAATTATGCATGCTTCCAAATTAGTAGACAAAAATACTTTTGATTTCCTTTGACTTTTGATTACATTTGACAAAAAAAACAAATTAGTGAAAAAAAATACTATTGATTTCCTTTAATAAGCATATCGGTAAGCATTTAAAAACGTTCATTGCTTAACCCCACTCGCATTGCTTAACCC
The DNA here is from genome assembly GCA_963965965.1 of Trididemnum nubilum. NCBI lineage: Eukaryota > Metazoa > Chordata > Ascidiacea > Aplousobranchia > Didemnidae > Trididemnum > Trididemnum nubilum. Next base: position 42,677,737 of record OZ014470.1, read on the forward strand.
CTTTGGGTAAAGAACCTCTTTATACTTAATAACAGATGAAAGACTTGCAACACCCACAATTAATGAAATCCAAATGTTAAAAAATTCCACTAATTAAGTCTTGGGCTGTTGGGTGGTAAGCGAATGTTGCAAGAATACGCTACCGTAGTTATGGGTTTGTACCAATAGGCTACTTGACTGCATTCTTTTGTATTTAGCTCTGGGCAATTCAGATTTAACACTATAGGCCTAACAGGTTAAAGCTGCTTTTCGCAATCTCTCATCAACTAGGCCTAACCTACGGTAGTTCACTGTTACAATACAAGAATACTGAGAAAATGAATTGTTAGGCCACCCTTAACTTGACTGCATTCTCTTCTCTTCAGCTCTGGTCATTCAACACTAACACAACAGGTTAAAGCTGCTTTCCCCAATCTCTAATCAACTTCCAATACCTGATACCCAAGCCTAACTTCCTGCATCAGTCATCTAATTCTTCTCTCCTAATGTGTGCACGCCAGAGGCTTTAGTTCAGCAACCACTTTACTCTCTCCAGTCTACTCTCTTCTAAAGTGTGCACGTGCACGCGAGACGCTTTAGCTCAGCAACCAGCCAACTCTGAACTCTCTTCTAAACTGTGCACGTGCACTTGTGCATGCGAGACGCTTTAGCTGACCAACTAGTCTCTCTCTTCTGGAGAGTGCACGTACGCTACTTGTGCGTGTAAGACGTTTGAAACGTGCACGTGGACTTCTAAAGTGCACGTGCACTTCTAAAGTGTATGTCCATCTGTGCACGTGAAAAGTGCACATGTGCATGTGAGAAGTGCTCATGTGTATGTGTGAAGTGCACATGTGCATGTGTGAAGTGCACATGTGCATGTGGTAGTGCACGTGTGCACTGGAGGAGTGCACACGTGCATCTTTTGTGCTTTTTAGTACGTTTAGTTATCATAGCTCAGAAACCAAGCGTAAGGGTCAGGCCCGGAGCCAGAGTAGTGTGTTTAGGGGGGGTACAAAAACATTTGGGTTTTTAGGGAGACGCCTTCTCAGCCGGAACAAGACGCATTCGGAAAGCGGCAGCAATCCGTTGAAAATTTTGCTCCAAACTCTATGTTATCCTCCTGCAGTACCGATTTTGCCCTCAAATTCCGGAGGTGAATACCAAAAATAAGGTCTTCATAGCAAAATCTTAGGCTATTTGATCACGTGACCTCGATCTGTAAAGCGTTTGTTGTGACCTGTTTTTGGACAAAAGTTTGCTGGTACTTTTGTGCTTGTACAAAAGTTTACTTTCGCTTGAGGGGGCAAAACCAGTAATTTGGGGAGGGGGCCTTTCGGGGCTGTACGCCGGGCCTGGTGAGGATTGATATAAACCAACCAAAAATGTGTTAAAAAGCAACGGAATCGAAATTTCTGAGCAGTAAGGGCGACTAAATTTTCATGCTTTTACGGAATGCGGGTGTCCACAATGCAAGAAACCTCTTTTCCCTAGTACGCAAAATGTCCACACTGAACACCCACCCCCCCGACTGCGGAGTACGTCTTTTATGGACAGCCTCTAATAATATTTGTTAAGCAATTCTTCCACCGGCCAGTTAGCTTATGTGGTAACGCACTCGGCTCTGGTGTGGGAGGTCTGCGGTTCAAATCGTGGGCCGGTAAAATCCAATACAGAGTTGCCAACGGCTCGCCACTGTTGAGACTTTTTTTCTAAAGGAGCTGTGTTATTGTTGTAAATAAAAAAAACAAGTCGTTTTTTTTTGGAAAAAAAACGTGTTTTTTTTGAAGGCCAAAAAATGTTGTTTTTTTGTTTTTATTGCGCAATTTAAAGGTAAAGTTACATTTGAAGTTTACTGTAAATGTACTGTAAAGACAAAAAAAAGCTTAAATAAGATCTTTAGATATTGAGAAAGAGATCCTGGGTGGCTACATGCCCATATTAGTGCCCATGTCTGGTAAGACAAGTAAGTCAAGTCTTACAATGAAAATGTGATACCAGTAAATACTTTGGGTTTCAAATAAAGTCATAATTTTCAAATTAAACCAAAATTTGTCTCGTCAATCATAAGCTTATAAAAACCCACATTAGCGCATGCCAAAACTGTTTTCAATTTTACGCAATAAAACTTTTTAATACCGGTAACCATATTCATTTCAGTCATAAATCAAATTTTGATTCACTTTATTTGTGGAAACTAAATAAATAAATATCAACATAAGTTTACCAAAATAAATGCAGAACCAAACGCACCCCTGCAGGCTGTTTTACCCTTGATAGGGATCTACAGGAGGAAAAATCTTTATATGAAAACAATTCCGGTACTCTAAAAAAACACTCTGCAATCTGCTAGGCTCTGTATATGCTGTGCTCTGTGAGACCGTGATGCGCCAAAAAAACACCGAGAAGTTTACCAATTTGAGCGCTTAATTACATACATTTAATTGTAAATATGTAAAAATTTTAAGAAAAAATGTGTAAAGTACATAAAGCGGTTGAAGATCCCTATCAAGGGTGAAACAGCCTGTAGATAGGGGTGCTTTTAGTTCCGTGTTTAGTTCAATTAACCTAGATTGATGCAAGCTCTAATTTAGTGATTTCATTATCGAGCACTCTACTAAGCACGTCAACTTGTCTATATATAAATAAACCTAAAGTATTAGAGTTAAATCGTAATAGTTTTTCAACGTTAATTGGCACTAATTTTTTAACGTTGATTGGCATTGCAAAGTTTATTCGCCACCCCACCTGCTCTATGACTTACAACTTTTGTGCTTTTTATTTGCGGTATAGGAGCCGTTTAAACATCTTCGCGGGTAATAGCAACAACTAAGGTTATATAGTTGACAGACAAGCCTATGATGTCAAAAGTTCTTACAGTATATAGTCTTTTTTTTGGAGGAGGGTGGTCATTACAACGGTATAGTTTTATCTTTCAGAGGATCTTGTTGAGAGAGTGAATCTTATTAATATTGGAATTAAAATAGATTTGCAGGGTTTATTTGAAGCCTTGCATGGTTGACAAATTTTTTGCTAGTGTAGTGCCTACAAAATTAAGTGAAGTCTGATATTATTATCGTAATAATAGGCTGCAAGAAATGCAATACAAATCAAATTTAAAACAAAACACCATTCTTACTCTCTGTAAAAATTACACCGCGACCACAACGTCCAGAGCTAGGCAAATCCGCAATATATTGCAGAGTCAAAAAAACAATTTGTGAACTTTGGCTGTGAAGAAATGCAGACTAGCAATAGAAAATTTGTAAAAAGTTACGGACTTGCGGACGCTGTTACAGCACGAATTTTGCGGTTGCGGACTTTCTTAATTTTTGCAGCCTTAGTTAGACCCAGATCGTAGCCACGTCGTACCGGTAGCGCTCCCGTGCTCCCGCCTGCGAAATTTTTTTTTCTACCATGGTTTTGCAGATTTATTACGTCACATCCGCATCCTATCCATACTCCGCGCTCACTTTGGCTTGATCCGCTGTATTCACAGGCAAATTAATGCAAGAGGTAGGTTAGCTTATAGGTTAGTGATCACAGGCATATACGCCTAATATATGTTAGCGTATCTAGTTAGCCTAGTATCTAGATAGCGTCTGACAAGTTGTTGTAAGCATCACGGTTAAGCTGTTGACTCGAGTCTGAGCAATTGTTGCTATATTAGGCCTACTAGATACTGGTATAAAATTTAAATAATAGCCTAATATCATACCAGGGATGTCTAATGTGATGGTAGTCAGATAACGATGATGTTAGTGCAATTCAAAGTTTTAATCATGTTATGTATATTTACTTACTATTCGTAAATGGCAGATAATAATAGCCAAATAGTTAATTTTTTGATACAGAATAGACTAGCTTACAGTAAACAGCGTCACTCTTGCATTCAGTTAATGTTAGTCAGTCGATTCATCTGTTCGATGGTCAGAGTAACTACCGTAGTAAGTAAATTAAATTTCTCTTAAGTCTAAACAAATAGCTTCTGGATTTTGGTAGGTCTCAGTAAGCATAGTAGCCTAGGTGAGGTATGCATAGGTGGGCACAAGTCCTTTAATCGTTAATCCGTTAATAACGAAGCTAACTTTTTTATTAACTTGTTAATCCGTTAAAAAGTTTTTTCATGTTAACGGATTAAATTAACTTCCGTTAAGTGCTGCTAACGGACTAAAGTAACTTCCGTTAAGTTTTGTTAACTTCCGTTAAGGTTTTATTTGTATCTTGCACCATTCATTCATCGTACCGGTACACACCAGTTTGCTCTGGTAACACTTGTTGCATATTAGCATGAGTTTTATAGAAGAAAGCAAAGAAAGGAGCTCTTTTTTGAGGCAAATAATAACCTGCAGCCTCAGAGGTCTATTAGTTATTGCTGTTCCCAATTTCCAAAGATTTTCAGGTCGCAGCTTCGATTGTGCATTCGAACTTGTTTTTATCGTAAAATTAGATTAGACTGTAAAATGTAACTACCAAAACACAAAAAGACCACCAGAGCAATAAATTTTTTCTTACAATCAGCTCAACAGCGTCAATACATGTTCTAGAAGCGAGTAAATAAAAAAGAAATGTAAATTACCCGCAAAATGTTAACGGATTAACAGACTTTATTAACTTCCGTTAATCTAAGCTGAAAATAACGAATTAACGTTAACGGAAGTGTGATGTTTGTTAACAAACTAGTGGTTAACAAAGCTAACGTCTTGCATTAACTTGCCCATCTATGGAGGTATGATATAGCCATACAGTAGTAAGGGGTTAGGTTGAGAGTTCACTATTCAGTTCAGGGTTACCGGTTAACGTTGGCGTACTTACCGATTCTGTGCTATGCCAACTACACCATCCTTGAGATATTATACTTCGCTCTCGGTTTTGGCTTGATGTGCACTGTTAACATCAAAATGTTAAGAAGACCTAGGGCTATGTCAGATGTGTAGGGTAGGTTTATTTTGCTGTTTACATATTTTAAGGTGTTGAGCCTGAGTTAATTGTGGCAATTTCTTGATAGTGTAGACAATGGTAACGCCAAATTTACTACTGGTACTAGCTACTTCTACTGGTACATCTCAGATTAAGTAGCCTAAATCGTTTGTCTCTAACCTGCTCATAGAAAGTTTAGTACCCTAATTTTTTTACACAATAGGTATTAGATTGTTGAACTTAAGAAATGTTCACATGTTGTACTCTATGATTATTCAACATACAAAATTGTGTTGCAGGCATAAAATGTTACCCAGCATAGTATACAAGTAGATCAATTTTTTGATATGCCCATGTTGTAGTCTATTTTACTTTTAAAACGTAGGTATGTTCTGTTGTGGTAATCTGTGGCAACCAGTCCAAACCATTTGCAATTAATATAGATTCCTGTTCTTACCATTAGTATGTGACCTATGAAGACGGAAAGTTGCATTTCTTGTGTAGAGTGTGGGCAGGCAATGATATCCTGTACAATTTATTGGCAAGAAAAAAATACTGATTGTGTACATGCTTAACAGTAAACAAAGAAGCTATAAGGTTTGTTTGCCTAAGTTTCAAGAAGTATCAAGCATCCAGCATCTGTACTACATTTCAAGGATTCTTCCAATCATCTTTTGTATTTGTGCTTACTTTTCAGTCAAAGCCTACTAACAATCGAATTTGAAAAACATGACTGCTCTAACACTTCAGAGTTTTGGTCATAGCAGTTCAAAAGAAGCCTTGTATGCAATCTTAAATTGATTTTTTGTGGAATTGTGAACATGGACTAATGAAAACTTTGGTTTTACCAACTGGATAGTGCATCAGTATACCAATACAGAGTTTGCAGCTTATGCAATAGTGATATACTGTATGGATTGGGTTTGTTTCAGCTGGTAGGTAGGTGTTGTTTTTAGGTAGCAAAGTTCATATTTAGTCCTTTAATACATACCGGTATTTAACAATTTAGCGTATTATATAGGCAGAGGCTGCTGTTACGTTAGGTAAGAAAAAGAAAATCGCTATTTTAACCCTAACCCCAACCCTAAACCTAACTTTAACCCTAGGTCTAACCCTAATGATAATCCTAACCCAAACTCAAAATCTAACCCAAACCCTAACGATAATTTAAAAAACAAAAAAGAGTAAATGAGCACTCACTCTTTACTCTCTTATTCTCTTCATGGGCGTTACATAACGTAATGCTAGCCACTTCGTATTATATATTATGTCTTATTAACAAAATAATGGGATTTAAATTGCATCATGGTTTGAAAGCGTTCGCAGTTTTTTACTGTTAAAATGGTCTTGAAACAGTAGTTAATTTGTTGAGGTATATGATCAATGACTGCTTATTTACATACCTAAAAGAGATTTACTTGGAAACTTTGAGGTTGATCAAATAGCAAATTACTGAATGGTTTATGATGCAAAAAGTATCAAAGTCACCCTTAATCACAAATTGCAGAAAAGGACCACAGAAAAAAATCTGGTATATAAAGTCTTTTCCAATTCAACCTAGTTTGTTTTTTTAGTGGGATTTCCCAAGCATGACGTTCTTGTTAGAGCACTGTTGAATCGAATGCTGACATCTTGATTTGGTCTTCTTGGAAATTTTTGGTGGCATTCCTGCTCCATGCACTCTTCTACCCCGGCTGATATTTGATCTTCTTGCTGGAGTTGTTCCAGAAATGGGAATCTGAATTGAGGTAGATAACCTATGTTGCGTTGATGTTTATTGTGCATACTTTGGTTTTATTTTTGAAACAGTTGTAGCCAGAGATGGCTTTTGTTAAACGTGTACAGTGCAGTATTAAATTGAGAATCTGCAGTGATTTTGTGAAAGTTATTAACAAATGACTGTAATGCTGGTCCATGATATTGAAGGTTTGTCTTGCACTTTTCAATTACCGGTATGGTCTGAAAGCAGTGTGAGGCATGATTGAGCAGGTCTTAATGCACGACATTAGTATCTGTCTTTGCTTGTAGATACTGAAGGAAGACTGTTAACAAGGCATTTCATCAAACTAAAAAGTTCTTAACCTTTTTGATTTTGTTATAAAACACACTTGATTGATTGTATAGTCATTGAAAAGATTATATGTATCAAAGGTGCGTTTAGACCGGAAACAGCAAAATGCCTAAATTGCACTTTTGCAATGTTTGCTAGTCTTCATGGGGGACATACGCAACAATTTGTGAACGCTGATGTAAACAAACATTCATCAACTTAAATCTTTTATTTATTTGTTGTATTATGCAGAAGTGTGTAATGAGTTGGCGGGCCCATCTTTGCATCATTGAGCCTGGACAATGCACCCTTCAAAGAAATGTTGCACAGATGGCAAGTGGTTGGCAACACTGTGCCAATTTCACTGACCCAAGATTTGAACCTCAGACCTCACGCTCCAGAGACGAATGCGTTAGCGTTCGATTAACTAGCATCAGCAAATAGTCCCCAAAGTAGCTTTGCATCAAGTCTAACTGCCAATTTGCTGTGCTTATTTGTATTGTAACTTTTAGTTGATCAGCTATAGATCACACATACTAAAGAGACATTCTAATTTATGTAATGGTGACAGAATTAGTGTCGCAGTAATACATACTTACTGATATTTGGTAATTTTTTTTGGCAGTTTATGCTGGTATGAAAAGTTATTCTGTGGTGTGAAAAGAATTCTATGAATGATGATTTCACTGGAAATTTTTAAGTTAAAGTGAGTGAAATAAAAATTTTCATTATTCATCTTTGCATTTTTTGTTTGCCTTTTTTAAGATCATGAAGAAAGTAGGTCAACAAGCTCACATGGTCTTATGTCTGTCCTGCGTTGAAAAACTGCTGCGACTTTGAAGCCAGTATATGTCTGTGGTTGTTTCGGGCATGGGTTGGAATCCCTTCTGTAGGCATTTTTCTAACAATCAGAGGCTGATTCTGATTGTGACTTAATATGTCTTATTTTCGTGATTTTTTAAGGGTTAAGATTTGGGTTAGTTTTAGAGTGAGTTTTGGAGTAAGAATTTGAGTTTGGGTTAGATCTGGATCAAAATTAATAAAAAAGTAGACAAAAATTTCCAGTGAAAGAGTCTCGTCCGAAGAATCATTATTTGACTTAGGTTATTGATAGTGTTGTAATGCCATGCCAAACTATCCCCATCCAGTTTAAGTTTTTTTGTTTGGTTTCACCTAGAACTTTAGCTGAAATGGTATCAAATTAATGCTAACTTTGGCAAGGTTTCCTGGTTTGACGCTTGAATATATATGCGTCAGTTGTTTCTTTTTCTTATTAGTTGTTTTTAGAGCTGAAGGTAAATCAGACTGCACTAATTATCTTCACCACTTTTTCAAAAAACAAACTTTAACTGCTTTTCAACCTCTAAAATTAGTTTTTGTTAGTCTTTTTCGAACTCTGTTTGCAATCGTTAACTGTTAAATGCAATGGAACATCGAAGTATACATTTTTACAACTCATTTTGTTTTTAGAGAAATCTGACCATGGGATCCAGCTTCGAAATACAACCGCTATTCGAAACATTACTTCAATTGCTTGCAAGACTCTGCAAATAAACATTTAACTGTCCAAGCATCATTTTTAAGATGTACAAAAAAAGAATTTTGGAACAGAGAAGTTTGTGAAAATCATCTAATACGAAATCTGATCCTTGTGCAACAAGACACTCATTAGCGTTTTTGATAAAACCATCTTCATACGATAACTCTTGGTATTATTCCTGGCAACAAAAGAGACATTAATTTTATGCCTACTTGTTTTACAATGGTGAATATTACATGCACTATTTAATCAGTTAAATTTGTTTATTTATTTAGTTTTAATAATTAATGTAATATGCTTTTCAAATTTTGCTGATTAATTTAGTTTGGTTTAGTTGCAGACAAATGCTGTGATTGAAGTATTCACTACGTCAGTATTTGTATCAGAATTCTTTATAGCAGCGTACCTATTAGATCGCACTTAATTTTTGTTTTTAAGTTTATTTTGCTAGTTAAGTATTCATAAGCAAAGCATAAATTAAAATGTTTGAGTTTGAAGTGTTTAAATAATGTTGTGTGTTTTTTTTTTCTGCAAGATTTCTTCCTTGTTCATAGAGTAAATGCTTTTGCATGTTGGCTTTACTTGCCCTTAACTTTTCATAGACTGTAAGGCTGTTTTTACACATCTGCGCTTGACAACCACCAGAAACAAAATTGTGAAATAATTTTTTTTAAGTTAACAAATATGTGAGTATTTGACTAATCGTTACTTGTTTTAAAGTAATTAATGCAGGCGTTGCGTAGACTAGATACCCATGCAAAAGTTCGTTATTAAGTTATGAGGATGTGGTTTTGAAATGACAAGAGCTTTTCTCAAAATAGCCATTGTGTCAGTCATAACAATGTTATGAGAAAGCGGGATACTAGCGCTAACATAACGCTTTTTATTGCTCTTGGTGACAACGATTTATCGCTTTAAAGGTTTTGTCACAAACCATTGTTATTCTGAGTAAAATGTTCATGCCTTCGAAGCAATTTCAATCAAAGCAATTCTCGAGTTTTGTACCACCAGTCTACGTTTCAAATATTACTACTCTACAATATTTAGATCTATGCGATTTCATAATTAAGTAGCATAAACGTTCTCGACCGAAGTGATGTTGCGTTAAATCTAGAATTTGATGAGAGGTTGTAGACTAGACGAACGCGTTTAATCTCTCTGGATGCGGATTCTAAATCTCGTTGCAATTATTAGTTTTCCCTTGGCATATTTTGTTATTCGCTTGATCGCGCTCAACAAAATTAAACTAAAACAAATATTAATAATGCAATTAGGAACAGGAATGTGGAAGCACCGCTTTGTTAATTGCTTCCACCTTCTTTACACGAACTTATGTTTTGATCTGAAATTGTTTCAGTCAACTTTTTTTAGGATTTTTCAAAAACGGCTTATGTTCAGTATCATCTAGACAGACTCATGGAACAAAAATGTCGTTACTTTGTTTGTTTTTATTTATTTTTTTGGCTGCACACCAGAGACATGCAATAAGACGCTTTTGCGTGGAGCCTATATGGCTCGAGGTTTTAGATTCAACATAAAAATAGCTTGTCTTTAATCATTTATGCTGCATATCTGTACATGGCTGTAGTTATGGGTGAAATGAATCTCCAACAGTCGGAGAATTTTTCTTCAAAATAACTCGTTTTTAGGTATGGTAAATTTCAACTTTAGTGGCAACGTCCATTTTCTGCACAGCAAAATAACCAACACTCATTAAGAAGCTTATTCTGCTTCGGGATATACTCTGATTATTAGAACAATCTCATAGTTACAGTCACCGTCGGTCAGTGGTGTAAAGTAACGAAATACTTGAGTAGATTACTCAAGTGTTTTTTTCCAGCAGCGAATATTTCTTGAGTAGTTTTTTAGTAGGTACTTTTTCTTGCTTACTTATAGACTGAAGTAACGCTATTTAAGTAGTATTTTGTATCAGAAAAGTACAAAGTACTGTAATTTTAAGTTAGAACCTCAAATTCGGCAGAACGATCGACTTTTCTACCGGCAATTGTTCAGTTCAGCCAAGTTAGTTGTCTTTTTCTCCTTTTGCGGCTGGCTACTCTTGCGTCAGAGGTCAGACCACCACAGCGACTTTCACAATGCCTATTTTCTACGTGTGCGCTTACGTATCACATCCAGTCTGGCGAAAATTTGTTTAAGATGGTTTTAGTTTCACGTTCGTTGTTTGGTATCTGCCCTTCGCCTCATACTGGCATAGATGTTTGTTTATTCTATTAAAAGTAAATCATGAAAGAGTCAAACAGAGATATATAGATTTGCCAAAAATGTGTCCTTTGATTACTTACCGTCCTTTGATTACTTGATTAATATCGCTAAATTCTACAGTGTGAGTTAAAAATCGCACACCATATATGCAAGAAACATTATCGTGCAGTAGTGTAATATTTATTGTTCAATGTAATTACAAAATCTTTTTAATATGATGATCAATTTCGTCCCATGGAAACTCAGACTATGTAGATGGGCTATCTGCAATAGATTTAGTGACGTAATGTTTATCAGGCTTCTGCCTGCCTTCACATATTCTGAAATAAATTAAATTCAAAAAATCCACAATAAGTTTGATTAATGAAATCCAAAAAAGGTTATCGCAGAATATACTGAAATAGCTATGGTACGTAACTTTTAGCCCACCCTTGAGTATACTGTACACTGATAAGGCACGTACAACGAGTTTTTTTAATTTAAGCATAATTTAACAATAGCAGTAAATGAGTATTTGAGCCAAGATGTAATAAAATGATTCAAAGTAAATTCTGCGTGGCATGATATTCAAATCTCGAAGTCTAACAGTTGTTGTTCTTTTTGATTAATTGTCTTGAATATAATAAGAAACTTGCCAAGTTACAATTAAGAATTCATGACTTATTGAGAGAGGAGGGGTTATAGAAGACTAAGCGCTTTGTGGCAGTGATGTAAAGGTAATTGGCCAGTTGTGATATGTCGAGTGAATAGTTTCTGTATTTTGCTTGAATACTTTCAGAAAAACTTGTACTCGAGTACTTTTAAAACTACGTTTTTACTTTTACTCCAGTCCTTTTTTGGTCAGTACTTTACTTCAAGTAATTTTTTGTCAGTAACGAAACTTTTACTTGATTACAATTCTCGAATACTTTTTACACCACTGGTTGCGGTCCGTTATAAGACGTCCATAACTTTATAAAGACTAAAAACGTGATCTTGTTTGGCTTACAATTATAAAAAAAATACAAATAAAAGTCCAAAAAGCTTTTCAGTTGTAGTGAATGGTCGTGACTGTTGGTTAACTTGTAAGAAAACCTAGATATAGAAAGACATTGATAAACGGTAAATTTTTGAATTGATAGTGGGCTAGCTGGCCCTCGATAAAAACAATAACTTTTCGTCGCAACTAGTAGTTCACTCACAAACTTGCGATCAAGCGTTTAATGTGTGGATGAAGGGTGCACATTTATTGTTTCAACTTTCGCAACTAAGAAATACAGTTTTCACATTTCTGCATAGCAGACTGCCACACTATGCTTACGGAGAAAAAAATTAATGACGAGTTTTTCATGCAATCAACAATACTATAGCGACCCCTGTTTTTCTATGCTTTTATGAATTTGTTTCTGCGATGTGATTTTGTTTTTAAAAATTCTTAAATATACGGTAGCAATTTTTCAGATTGAATGTGTTATAAAAAGTAAACAGCAAAGCCCGCTCCTGGTTTATATGTGTCTTATTTTTAGGCGGAAGCAAATAAACAGGCATTTCTTTTACTCAAAATGATCTTAAGTTTTTGTACTACTTGAAAATGACGTCTTAATCAATATCCCTATTTACGCTTTCACCAGAGAACATATTAGATGTTGTCGTTGGTCCATCTTGTACATTGTAGAACTTGATTGTGTATACTGCACAGCGCAGCCGTCCTAAGAAAATTAAGTGGGTTGGTGTAAACCTGCTGCATCGACAAGTTTAGAGTAAGGTCTGGGGGGTTCAGACCTCCTCCAAATTGTTGTCTGCGTCAATTTAAGTCATATGTCCCATGTGAAAACAGAAGACATGGATTGCATGAGCCAATAGCTATGCAGTAATTCAAGCTACTTCAACAATTGTTGGTTCAACTCCCACCAGCATCCTTGTTGCTTCCTTGGATGAGTAAATGCTTAGCTTTATCGCTGTTGTTTCTAACGAGCAGTAAAAAGCAGCAAAAATCTAAATTCATCCATACTATCAATCATTCTCAACAACCTACTCTGCAAAACTGAACAAATCGAACCGAAGCAAACCGGTATCTCTAATTTTGTTTATTGAAATGCAGAACTGATGCAAAGAATGAAATGAACGGAAAAGCATAAAATGAAATACTTGTAAAAACTATTGACCGAAAAATCACGACAAATGCTAAAAAAAGTATCACCAAAGTCCCAATCAATTAATCCTGATAATCGCATAAAAAAAAATTATGAAGCGGTCTGGAAGCTGTTTTTCATCTAACTCGGTAGTTTCCAAAGTGGGGTCCGCAGACCTTTTAGAGTTCTTGAACCACTTTCGGATGGTCCGCAAAACAAATTTGGTAAAGCGTTACTTGGCTCATAGCCTAATAATTTTGCTTCCCACTCCTTAGCATTTGGGAGGTACGCAATCTGTGCTTGCGAGAGTTATTTTGTGCTTCCTATGCGTTCGTTGCGATTACACTACCCGACTCCCCCATGGTGTCACAGAGAGAAAAGTTCAGTTCATCGGTGGCTAATGCTATAGATAGCTACTTCTGTGGCGTAGCAGAAGGTCAGGCTTTTTGTATCTGTGTTAGTGAAGAAAGAAGTGGGCGTCTGGAAGTAACTGCACCCATCCCATTAAACTTCGTTAATTACTGTACATTTGCGCTCTGTGTAGGCCTATTTTTCACAATACGGTACATTGATCCCGTAGTTGTGATGGACAAATTTTAAGCTTTGTAGATAAGGCAGCCAAACATTTAAAATTCGCGTGGGGACTGCTGTGAATTTTTTTAGTTTGGGAACCACTGATCTTACTTAAAACCAAAATGCCTTTGTACGGGTTAACACGCTTTACGTTGTAGCAAGACAGAAACATAACTGAGCCTACCGCTGCAAAAAAAAGACAAAATAGGTGGAGCCTACCCTTGACGACACCATTGATTTAATTGTAAACCATAACTAGATCATTTATATTTCAATTATCAACTATAAGTAGGGTGTAAGTGACTTTGATGACCGTACGGTTTTGTTCGTTGTCTCCCAAGTTTTTGTATTTACCTGTGGTGTATTTAAAAAGTTGATGTAAATAAATATGATATTGCACAAAACTAAAAATCCTTATCCGCTCATTCCATTATCTTTTGTGGTAAGTTGTGCCTTCGCTCAGGGATATCGAGAACAACCATACCTAAATCCTCTTTCTTCTATCCTCCTGATGAACTCTGCTATTTGAAAAACACTGGAGAGGCCATTCAGGCGAATACAATGCACAAAATTTAGTATTTCATTCGTTTTTCGTCTCTATCAAACGATAACTGCGCACGATATAACGATTTTCTATCACCTTGAACGCATTACTTGGCGCTTAACGCCAAAAGCTCGAATAATTTCAGAGTGGAAAATCTATTTAATAATAATAATGTACCGGTTCAGCACAATTTTGCGACGGTAAAATTTAAAAATACAATCGTCCATCATATCAAATGTATAATACCATCGTGCCAAATATATTCCATGGACAATGTGAGCCAACTCAGTTCAGTACGGAAGAAACAGAAGTTTCATTTAGTAGCATCCACAATAAGTTGGCAATAACAAATATCCAGAGTCAAAATTAAATTATCCAACACCAAGCAGTGCCGTCACCAGAGAAAAACAAAGTGGGGGCGCACTAGCCAAAAGTGAGGGGGCACTAAAATAGACTGAACTTGCAGATAAAAATTGAAATTGTACGGCTACAAATTATGGGCAATTTTTTAAAATCTGTAATCATGTCAAAAAAAAGGCATATAAGGCCAGCAGCGTTTCTTAGCTAGTTTCGTCAGCGGCCTATAATCGCTTTAAAAATCTACTTGCAGCCGTGAATGCGATCAGACGCGAAACCAAGATTTTGCTAAGAGGCGGGAATTTAAATCTTTTTTTCTACAAAAGTTGTCGAATTTAGGCTCCATGCTGAGCAAACAAATGTAACTCAAGTGTGTTACAGACGAGATCCTGGGGGCGGATCCCCAGCCGCTGGGCGATTTTGCAGCAAAAATAGCAATTTTAATGCCACTTTAATCACATTTCGCTCGTTTTTGAAGTCATATGAGTAATCAAAGAGCACAAATTTGGAAGTCATTTAAAGAATTAAATTCCCCTACCCCCACAGGCCCCCTTACTTCAGGTCAAATCCAAAACACGTTCTAACACTCGTACCTTGAGGTTAAATTGTTTAAGTGACTTGGCTAAAGAGGTGAAGTCCCATTGGCCTCTTATCTCCTGAATGCGCCATTGATTGCGACCTAAAGACATGGCCTCAGAGAGAAAAATTTCCAGGGGGTACGAAGGTCGATACCGGGCCCCCAAGCCTTATTGGGGGCCCATGCCATTAAATCAATTTTTGTCGGATGGGTTTAGACTGTAGATCTTTATTTAAAAGTGAGGGGATAACGATATTCCCATATAGTTAGGACCTATGAAAAACACAACTAGACATAAAATTGCTTTAAATCCAGCTAGGGGGTTTGGAGGAGCGCTTTGAGCTCCCCAGTGAGGTTCGGGGCAGAGTCCCGGAAGCTTTAGCACTTTTTATGTTTCTCGAGGGTAAAATACAGCATTTGATCAACATCCCAGCACCAAACTTGCTTAAATTGACAAGCAGAAAACGTGATATACATGAAAGAAAGTATGTGAAGTGGGGGATGATGACATGCACACAATATTATACAACATAATGACTTTATTAATGCAAATCCAAATATTTTACTGATAAAAGTTTTAAGACGTCATCTACAATCATAGACTTCACAAACCCAAATACCTATTAAACTCATACAGATAGAGTGAATTGCTTAATGATAGTAGTAGAGTATGTCAACTTTGACTCTGCTCTCTGAGGTTGAAATGCTTTTGGATCTCTAAAAATTTACGCTCTCGTACATTGTTATACCATAGAATTAGCGCTCTCAAGTCAGAGAAATGTAACAAAACGTTGACTTTGGTGCAAGTGTATGGCCTTTGATACATTTTCCTATTTTTTTAATCAAATCGGCCACTATTGGATGCCCTAAAGGCTGTGTAGCAAACATAGCGACCAATTATCAGTACTGAATAGGCTGACTAATATTTTTGCAGTAAGCAAGTTTGATTACGGTGGTATGGTGCGATACCAAAACTTAAGGAGGAAACCGGAACTCTTCCGGGCCCCTAGAGCCCGGCCCCCCCTAGGCGTGGGCCCTGGTACGATGTACCCCCTGAACCCACTCTCGCAGGCCCTGCCTTAAGATCGTGAGTGTGCTAAAAAAACAAAAATAGTTGGTCTTCTTAAAAACGTTTTCACGTACTGTTTCAGGTCATAATTACTAACGAAGCACCGGAAACGATTCTGTAGGCTTACATCTTTTTTCCGCGACACATCCGTGAAGGCGTGTTAATAAGACGGGTTACTGCATCACGATTATTATAGCAGTCGGTTGGCAGCTATTTCGCAAAAAATCGAGTAAACGTCCAATGGTAATTATGTTTGAACATTATCATTCCTTTTTCCATCATTGTCTTGTCGTTAAAAGAGATATTTAAAAACAGTATTTTGAGTAAACTGAAATGGGGGGCACAACCAGCTATTAAGGGTGCACGGCTTCCTGGCCTCCCCGTAGCGACGGCACTGACACCCAGCAACATCAAAGTTAGTTAATCTTAAACAAAGTAATTTTAAACCAAAAAAGTGCCATATTTACGAAAAAATAGCAAAATATTTTAAGTTAAGACTAAAAGCAGTAAAATATACAAGCCAGGCTAACTGTGAGAACAAACATTATGACTTCGATGTTATCCTACATTAATTTAAAGCACACATTTTCTGTTAAAACATACATAACTGTTTGAAACAATTAGCAGACACTTTACATTCACAGCTGGCACATAAATTAGCCTAATACAACTAAACCAAACTAAATTAATCAGCAAAATTTGAAAAGCATATTACATTAATTATTAAAACTAAATAAATAAACAAATTTAACTGATTAAATAGTGCATGTAATATTCACCATTGTAAAACAAGTAGGCATAAAATTAATGTCTCTTTTGTTGCCAGGAATAATACCAAGAGTTATCGTATGAAGATGGTTTTATCAAAAACGCTAATGAGTGTCTTGTTGCACAAGGATCAGATTTCGTATTAGATGATTTTCACAAACTTCTCTGTTCCAAAATTCTTTTTTTGTACATCTTAAAAATGATGCTTGGACAGTTAAATGTTTATTTGCAGAGTCTTGCAAGCAATTGAAGTAATGTTTCGAATAGCGGTTGTATTTCGAAGCTGGATCCCATGGTCAGATTTCTCTAAAAACAAAATGAGTTGTAAAAATGTATACTTCGATGTTCCATTGCATTTAACAGTTAACGATTGCAAACAGAGTTCGAAAAAGACTAACAAAAACTAATTTTAGAGGTTGAAAAGCAGTTAAAGTTTGTTTTTTGAAAAAGTGGTGAAGATAATTAGTGCAGTCTGATTTACCTTCAGCTCTAAAAACAACTAATAAGAAAAAGAAACAACTGACGCATATATATTCAAGCGTCAAACCAGGAAACCTTGCCAAAGTTAGCATTAATTTGATACCATTTCAGCTAAAGTTCTAGGTGAAACCAAACAAAAAAACTTAAACTGGATGGGGATAGTTTGGCATGGCATTACAACACTATCAATAACCTAAGTCAAATAATGATTCTTCGGACGAGACTCTTTCACTGGAAATTTTTGTCTACTTTTTTATTAATTTTGATCCAGATCTATCCCAAACTCAAATTCTTACTCCAAAACTCACTCTAAAACTAACCCAAATCTTAACCCTTAAAAAATCACGAAAATAAGACATATTAAGTCACAATCAGAATCAGCCTCTGATTGTTAGAAAAATGCCTACAGAAGGGATTCCAACCCATGCCCGAAACAACCACAGACATATACTGGCTTCAAAGTCGCAGCAGTTTTTCAACGCAGGACAGACATAAGACCATGTGAGCTTGTTGACCTACTTTCTTCATGATCTTAAAAAAGGCAAACAAAAAATGCAAAGATGAATAATGAAAATTTTTATTTCACTCACTTTAACTTAAAAATTTCCAGTGAAATCATCATTCATAGAATTCTTTTCACACCACAGTATAACTTTTCATACCAGCATAAACTGCCAAAAAAAATTACCAAATATCAGTAAGTATGTATTACTGCGACACTAATTCTGTCACCATTACATAAATTAGAATGTCTCTTTAGTATGTGTGATCTATAGCTGATCAACTAAAAGTTACAATACAAATAAGCACAGCAAATTGGCAGTTAGACTTGATGCAAAGCTACTTTGGGGACTATTTGCTGATGCTAGTTAATCGAACGCTAACGCATTCGTCTCTGGAGCGTGAGGTCTGAGGTTCAAATCTTGGGTCAGTGAAATTGGCACAGTGTTGCCAACCACTTGCCATCTGTGCAACATTTCTTTGAAGGGTGCATTGTCCAGGCTCAATGATGCAAAGATGGGCCCGCCAACTCATTACACACTTCTGCATAATACAACAAATAAATAAAAGATTTAAGTTGATGAATGTTTGTTTACATCAGCGTTCACAAATTGTTGCGTATGTCCCCCATGAAGACTAGCAAACATTGCAAAAGTGCAATTTAGGCATTTTGCTGTTTCCGGTCTAAACGCACCTTTGATACATATAATCTTTTCAATGACTATACAATCAATCAAGTGTGTTTAATAACAAAATCAAAAAGGTTAAGAACTTTTTAGTTTGATGAAATGCCTTGTTAACAGTCTTCCTTCAGTATCTACAAGCAAAGACAGATACTAATGTCGTGCATTAAGACCTGCTCAATCATGCCTCACACTGCTTTCAGACCATACCGGTAATTGAAAAGTGCAAGACAAACCTTCAATATCATGGACCAGCATTACAGTCATTTGTTAATAACTTTCACAAAATCACTGCAGATTCTCAATTTAATACTGCACTGTACACGTTTAACAAAAGCCATCTCTGGCTACAACTGTTTCAAAAATAAAACCAAAGTATGCACAATAAACATCAACGCAACATAGGTTATCTACCTCAATTCAGATTCCCATTTCTGGAACAACTCCAGCAAGAAGATCAAATATCAGCCGGGGTAGAAGAGTGCATGGAGCAGGAATGCCACCAAAAATTTCCAAGAAGACCAAATCAAGATGTCAGCATTCGATTCAACAGTGCTCTAACAAGAACGTCATGCTTGGGAAATCCCACTAAAAAAACAAACTAGGTTGAATTGGAAAAGACTTTATATACCAGATTTTTTTCTGTGGTCCTTTTCTGCAATTTGTGATTAAGGGTGACTTTGATACTTTTTGCATCATAAACCATTCAGTAATTTGCTATTTGATCAACCTCAAAGTTTCCAAGTAAATCTCTTTTAGGTATGTAAATAAGCAGTCATTGATCATATACCTCAACAAATTAACTACTGTTTCAAGACCATTTTAACAGTAAAAAACTGCGAATGCTTTCAAACCATGATGCAATTTAAATCCCATTATTTTGTTAATAAGACATAATATATAATACGAAGTGGCTAGCATTACGTTATGTAACGCCCATGAAGAGAATAAGAGAGTAAAGAGTGAGTGCTCATTTACTCTTTTTTGTTTTTTAAATTATCGTTAGGGTTTGGGTTAGATTTTGAGTTTGGGTTAGGATTATCATTAGGGTTAGACCTAGGGTTAAAGTTAGGTTTAGGGTTGGGGTTAGGGTTAAAATAGCGATTTTCTTTTTCTTACCTAACGTAACAGCAGCCTCTGCCTATATAATACGCTAAATTGTTAAATACCGGTATGTATTAAAGGACTAAACATGAACTTTGCTACCTAAAAACAACACCTACCTACCAGCTGAAACAAACCCAATCCATACAGTATATCACTATTGCATAAGCTGCAAACTCTGTATTGGTATACTGATGCACTATCCAGTTGGTAAAACCAAAGTTTTCATTAGTCCATGTTCACAATTCCACAAAAAATCAATTTAAGATTGCATACAAGGCTTCTTTTGAACTGCTATGACCAAAACTCTGAAGTGTTAGAGCAGTCATGTTTTTCAAATTCGATTGTTAGTAGGCTTTGACTGAAAAGTAAGCAAAAATACAAAAGATGATTGGAAGAATCCTTGAAATGTAGTACAGATGCTGGATGCTTGATACTTCTTGAAACTTAGGCAAACAAACCTTATAGCTTCTTTGTTTACTGTTAAGCATGTACACAATCAGTATTTTTTTCTTGCCAATAAATTGTACAGGATATCATTGCCTGCCCACACTCTACACAAGAAATGCAACTTTCCGTCTTCATAGGTCACATACTAATGGTAAGAACAGGAATCTATATTAATTGCAAATGGTTTGGACTGGTTACCACAGACCAGTCTGCATTTTATGTATGCTTTTCCGAAGATCTCCGGCGTGGAAAATTTGTTTCTTTGGCGTGGCGGCGTGAGTTGAAGAGCTGCTACGACAATTGGCGTAACATTGGCGCAAGATGCTGCTGCTCTGGCGCAAGCCTTTTTTGGACAGGGAGTATAAGTTACAGTTACGAAACTAGCAGCATGTTATTTCTTATCTTCTTTGACCCTTTGTTTTGACCGCCGACTCCGCAGAGCTCAAATTGCGCACACGTCATGCTTCATTGATCACAATATTTTGGCCAGTATCTCTACCTGTTTATGTTAGAAAAAAAGCTAAGAACACGAAATATCAATATGTCGCATTTTTTGTCTAGTTTTCTGAAATCTAGAAATAATTTTTGAAAATACAACCTTTTGTTGACTTATCCGTGGCTTATTCACTTGCCCCCTTCACCTAATTCTCCCCCCATTTTTCAGAGCTAAACCTCATATATCTTTTTTTTTTTTGAAAATGCAATGTCACAGCAGTCAACATCACTTTCTTTCAAAAACGTATAAATATCGGGGAAAGCAGCTAGAATATGCTGGTTGACTTGTTGTCAAACCATAGTCACTAAATCAAACTAGTCCAGCACATGTTGTTGGCTTTTTATAGATCTTTTTACAACGTATTTTGCTATTTGATTCGCATGTAAAAATAAATTGAAATATATCAAAATTTTCCAAAAGAAACACTGTATTTTTATAAAATCGCTAGTCGCTGTCAATAGCCACAGCGATTGTTGCTTTCAATAGCAATAGCGACTATCAATCGCTTGTCGAGTCACTGTTATTTCACTAAGTTGCAAATCACTAGATTGTTGATAGTTTTTTGTTTTCTTTGTTTTTTCAGCGACTCCGAAACCTGATTATGATGCATACTGTGTGTTGTTGTTTGAAACGTAACGTTTGGTACCGGTCACAGGCGTAGCCAGGATTTTTTATTGGGGAAGGAAGGCAAACCACAAATCACATGCAATGGCGTCATCAGAAATTTTCGAAAGAGGAACTTTTTTGCGGGGCATAGATATCGTGGAGTGGAAGATCAGAAGCCGTGGCCTATTTTGGCCCTAAACTGGTATATTGCTAAAGGGAATAGGGCTTAAACCAAAAAGTTGAAAAGCGAAAATATCTGGGAGAAGTGTTGACTGTTGAGTAAAGCAGTGCAACTCAAACGTGTCATAGACGTGGGTCTAGGGGCGAAACCCCTTGTAAACTTTTGGAAAAAAAACTATTTTAATGCAATTGGATCACATTTCGCAGGTGTTCAGAGATCGTCATTTGAAAGAACTAGATTTTTCACATTTGAAAACCAATTGAAAAAATTAAATTGTTCAATCTTCCTTCAAGTTGCAATTTAAGTCCAAAGCAAGTTGAAAATCTTGCATTTCGGTATTAAATTTTGTAAGTGATTTGGCCCAGGTAGGAGGAAGTTAGATGCGTTGCCTCCTGCAATATTTTAGCAGTAAATAATAATCCACTCGAAGATCTCCCTTTAGAGATTATTGTTTTCTCATAAAAATCACCAGTTTAGGAGTTCATGTACCACAAAGAGGTCCATGCTCCCTCAATTCTAATTCAATAATTTGCTTAATGAGCATTTCCCCTAGCTAATTTTTTTCCAAAAGTAGTTTTTCGCGTGAAAACTGGCGAATTGGTGGTGACTTGTTATTGAAAAATGGCATAGTAGATGGTCTTCTCTAAGTTTTTAAACTGTCAAGTAACAAGTCTGGAAGCACCTTGGATCAAAAAACTTTCGGGTACATTGGTGGTTCCTGGCCGGGACAAACTGACCGTGATTTTCATTTTGTGTGTGTTCGTTTTGTATGTGTTTGTATTGCAAATAAACTATTTTCTATTCTATGCTCCTACTAACCATGTTATTGCCAGGGCCGGATTTACATTGCGCGGGGCCCACGGAACTTTGGGAATTTCGCAACATCTTCTTGCCAAATACAGGCGACGACCAAAAAAATCTTGACATCTGAGCGCCGTGCCCCTTGCACTGTGTCATATGGTAAATCCGTCTCTGGCTATTACATTACGTTCATGAAAAGGTTAGAAGATGGCCTGAGTTAGCAACTTTTAGAACAAAAACCCTTAATTTCACCCGGGTGATGCATTGAAACTGGTTGGCAAAGATTGAATTGAGGGGACCGGGCCCTCTGGTTGTCAATGTTATCAATACTTACTGCTGTACGCATGTACTGTTGTTCGCAAAATTGCTAAAAGAAACCGAAACTGAAGCAACAATATGCTTTTTTGTCACCTTTTTATCATTGGAGGCATTTTAATTGGGGGGCAGGCCTCCTGGCTACGCCTGTGGTACTGCTAGCTAATTCTTCTGTTCTTCAGTTGCCACAGTGATGGTGGCGAATCCATTTTCAAAGGGGAGGTAAATTCCAGGGAGGAATCAAAATTTTTATTCAGCTTTATGGATCAAGTAAAAAGTGGAGGGAGATTGGGGGAGCCGCTGACAACTTAAGCTAATTTTCAATGAAAAAATAACATACTGATATAAGCAATTACCTATAAGGCCCGTAATCAAGATCGAGCAATGCCTTCCACTCGAGCGCAGAGAATAAAGATTTTCCAAGTCTTTGGTCCATCATTCCGATCACCATGACGCAGAATTGTGATTCGGGCTGGGTTTTTCGGATCGGGTTCGGGCTTAAGCTTTGAGACGAGTTTTGGGTCTCCAGCCCAGTTCGGGCTTAGTGTCAGCGATACTTCCGCTAACTCGTCACGTTAGATACAAAATGGAGAACAATTTACGAAGCAAAATGGAGAGCAATATTATTACCGCTTAGCCTAAGTGTGGCGTAACTGGCGCGCAGCAAGAAATAAAAAAAGGGGTTTGACAAAAATTTTTCTTACGGTTGCTGCATATGCAAATCCAAAAGTTTTAATTTACACAAATAGTAACGAAATTAATAAGTCCTTGGCGATAACTGGCAGCATTCCTACTCTCGTTTATGCAGCACACTCACCAAAACAATGCAACAGCAATTGAATGCGATTGAAGGTAGGTTGACTATGCGGCGCAGATAAAAAAAAACGCGAGTTCTTCAAGCAAACGATACGATAATCCTAAGTTGTCGTTACTATGTAGCAAACTGGCATAGTAAGGTTTGTAACGAATTGAGAACAAATGAGACAGACAATTTGAAAAAAAAAAACAAACCGCCTTTTCCCAAAAGTTACTAGTTTAAAAAACTATACTGCCACCATGTCGCTAGGTTTCTTCAAACAGAGGAAAGAAATGCGTTTTATTGCAGCTTGTCAATACTTAATCAAGACCTATTTTTATGAAGGAATCTGGAGGCAGATGAGGCACAAAATAGTTGGGGGCCTCCAGCCGCCCACATATTTTACTGTAAAGTAAAATTGGCATAGCTGATTTATAAACGCTTTTAAAGTGAGAAACCTTTGTCGGCATATTTTTATGATGACCCCGATCGCATGATCAGGGTTGAACCCGCAGTCCCACACCCTGATCAAGTGGTCATGTTGTTGCGTCCTTAATTAAGATGCATTGCGATGATTGATATCTCTGCTGGTGGCTTCGAACAAGCAGCAAATTTCGTGGACAAGTATCCGAGAAATCCACATGAACAATAAAACATTGGAAGACTGGAAACTCAAAAGCAGGTGCAATTTCGTACAAACACGAAGTTGTTATTACAATGAAAAGTGCGTGAATCGTCCAACAGTTAGCGTCTGACGCTGTCCGGTCACAGGAGAATAAATATGCACTTACAACAACAATCATAGACCAGGGTCTATAGGTAAAGTAATATGAGTCTGTGAGTGAAGCCCTCAGACGCTACGCTAGGCGATCTGTGCGATTTTTTAACAAAATAATTCCTGTTAATCTACGTTTTTGCTCTAAATTGTCAAATTATTTTGTTTTATTTTCGTTTCCAAAAATATCTGAAATTATATGAAACTTAGCAACCACCAACCGCCGACAGGAAGCATTTTAAAGGAGGTGGATCATCCAGCCAATTCCGTAGTTTGCAATAGGTAAAATCGAAATAAAATTTTCGACATTTTTTGTTCTCATTTTGGGGCTGTGGTCGCAAAGATATTCAACGAATATAGAGAGGTATCCCCATAAGAAGTGTTTGGAATATGTCTCAATCTGAACTTCAGGGATAAAGAGGGACTGAGTGAATAATATTTACCCTTCCTGTAATATCTCGTGACCAATCCAGTTTCGTAATCCCCTTTTTCTAGAAATTCTGGCTAGGAGAACAATTTGTAGAAAATTGGGCTGGGAAAACGAACTATAAACAAATCCTTTTGCTGTTACTGCATGTACTGCAAGTGCACCAGCGAAAATTAGAACAGTTTTAGAAAGAAATTAATCAGTTAATAAAAAAATTGAATCAATTGCCCCCAATGCTCGCCTTAATAAGGCTCCGTATCGTTGATGACTCGAAAAGTTTAAAATTTTTGGTAGGAAATTTAGATTTGAGCATTCCTTTCTAAATGTGTGGCTCATTCAACCAACAAGCAACATACGTAAACCCAAAATGACATGCTTAAAAAGAATTCGTTCCGAGACGACGCATCACGGGCTACGAAAAATTATATTGTCTCATCAGTCAATGATCAAAAATTTTCATTAAATACCAACTCTGATAGTGATTACAAGCAGTCCACACCCCTTCGGATTTTGTAGGTGTTTAGAGTTTAGTGCTTTTAACTTTTTTGACATTTTTATTTTTAAATAATTATTGCGAGTTTGTGTACCACTTTAAAAAGGAGGGGGACCGGTCCCCCTAACCCCCTCCCCTAGCTGCGCTGGTGTGTGGCATCAATAACAACATTAAGCGGAGACTTCTTTGCTCGATTGTTAGCATCCCTGTGATGATACAACGGAAGTCAGCAAGTTCACTGCTTCAAAAGTGTATTTAAAAAAGCTATTTCAGTATTTAAAATAGCTATGTCACTACTTCAGTGGTCAAGCGGATAGAGCGTCTGCTGCTGAAATGGTAAACACGGGTTCGATTCCTGGTCGGGTCAAACCAAAGACATTGGCGTTAACAGCTTCCCTGCTGGACGTTCAGCGATAAAAGGGAGAGTGAGAAGCCTCTACCGTGTGTGGTAGACAGGTGGGCAGGTGGCAGCTTAACTCGAAGACCATAGAGGACCCTTCCCTATCTTCTGGCCAAGGCAACTAGGTGAACAAAGTGTAATTACGATTACTTCAAAAGTGTTGTGATATCAGTGCTAATGCCAGAATATCGGTCACTATTGCGAATTAGAAGCTTCTAGAAGTCAAAGTAAGTAACTTAGAAAATATTTTTTATCACAGCATTGGCACTTTGGCAACTCGCTGAACTAAGGGAAATTTTTCTGCTTTGTACTGTTGTGTCTTGAAAACGATAAGATATCGAACACTAAAACTTGGCGAGGATAGTTTTAAATTTTTTGTGATTTTTTAGTCGCAAGTCAAAAGCCGGTCTTTCCTACAGGACCGGAGTCAGAGTAGCATGACTGGGGGCAGGTTGGGGAGAAAAAAACAAATTATGCCCCGTGAATACGGGCCGTTTGCCTCCTTTCGGGACTCAATTCTCGCTCGGAGATGGGAGGGGGGGCTCGTTTATACCCTGGCGGGGCGCGATGAAATTTTATGGTGCAAATCTCGGTTCTTGCCCGCAAATTCAAAAGTGAAGACCGAAAATAAAAAAGGTGTTCAGCGCGAAATCTTAGGCTTCGTCTTATCCTTCACGTGTGTTTTTCGTCCTTAACGAGACTTTACTCACGCTTGGGGGAGCACAAGCAGTATTTTGGGGGATACAGGCCCCGAAATGCACTCCAGTGGCACCGGGCCTGTTACTTTTTTTGGGCACAATCCTCGCTTGGGGGAACACATTTCTTGCTTGGAGGGGCACATTTCTTGCTTTGGGGGGGAAGCTCGGCCCCTAAATGCCCCTCGTGGAGCCGGGCCTGTTTTCCTACCCCCACAAAACGCTTGTTTCGGTGAATAGCCATGGATTAGACGTGGAGAAATATTTTTTGATGATAACTACTAACTTACGAAATCATTTATAATAGGACTAGTAGCTTATAGCAGATGTTGAAAGTTGAAACTGTGAAAACGTATGAAAAAATAATATCTTGATTCAGACACGAAGGCCACAACGTATTGAGGCTCATCAGTTCAGATTATTTTATTACTGTATATTTAATATACTTCGACATCATTATACTAGCATTGATAAGTTGTGTGGTCACGCTCTCATTTTCTGTTATTTATGGAATGTTACGTCTGCAACAAGGCAGTAGGGGGTGGCCATAAATACAAAATTTGCAACAAGCTCGTGCATTTAATATGTGGAACTTCAGAAGGAGAAGGAATTATGGCCAAGTCGTTACGTGCTCAAAATGTGCGAAAAGTTAAGATGAGTTACAGTAGAATAAGGCATTTTTTTCTTTTGGAATCGGAACAATTTGTTAACGAAAAGTAGGGGACAAAAAAAGCTTATCGGCTGGCGCTGCTCGAACATTAAAAACCGTATTTTCGCGCAAAACAACTTTTGCAGTTTTTGAGGATAACATTTCTAAGTTAGGCTGGTGGTCTCGAATTTGGCCTCGGTCTCTAGAGAAAATGTTTAAAGTCTTAATCTCAGTCTTGGCAGATGCCGTTTTGATCTCGAACCCAATGGTAATAAACAACTATCGAAGAAAGCAAAACATTTAGCAGCAGTAGGATACTCAGAGGGGGGGCTAATGCCCCCCTTGGCCAGTCGACCAAAATGCAGAATAAGGAAAATACCACGTTCATAGCACATCTGAGACTGTTTTTTGCTCTGAAATAGACTCAAAAAATGATTTAAAGCATATTTCGAAACGTTTAGTTAGGGGGGAGGACTAATTTGTCCAAAATACTGTTGACTCATAAATCAGAAAATTTTTTGAAAAATGGCCAAAAACTGATAATCAAATTTGATCGCTTATTGAAAAATGCTTAACATATGTTTCATCAAAAAAAAAAAAAATATATATATATATATATATTAATAAGCCGAGGAATGGGGGGAGCAATTCAGTATTAGTTAATTACCAATCACTTCTCTCAAACTTCTAATACCCCCCTAATTATATCGTTCTCTATAAAATATAGCCCAGTTATGCAGCTAGTATAATCATGTTTTTGCACTGCTAATTTTTATTCTACGTCTTAATAGAATTAATTTTTAGCAAAACAGGCCAAAAATTAAGTTATTTTTGCCAACAAAATACAAATTTTTCGAGCGTTGAGAACTCTGCCCCCACACCCCCGCAACAACCCCTCATTGCAAATTTCTGGTTACGCACCTGCTCTGCGGTCTTTACAGTTCACCAAAAAAACATACGGTCACTTGCCAAGGACCAAAGAGGTCATTCGAGTCAACTGTCAATAAAGTAACCGACAAGTTTGACGTCCTTATATATAAAGGAAGCTGTCCAGCTCTGTGCATGTCAATAAAGTATTAGCATTAGGCCCTATTTCAAAAAAATTCAATGCAATACTGAAAGGTGGTAAACGAAAGGCACCAAAAGCTGAGTGAAAAACTCCGAACACTGCTGCAAGCCTGCACAGATGGCAGCTGATTGCGAAATGTGCTGCACTCCCTTTCCACTTGGCGACGCTGTGCAGTTTTTTTAAGTTGGCGTAAAGTTTGCAATGTTCTAAAATGAAAAAAGTTGCTTGGCGTGGCGATGCGTCTGCTTGGCGTAACTTCGGCGTGGCCAGAACATGGAATGCATACTGGACCACAGATCACCACAACAGAACATACCTACGTTTTAAAAGTAAAATAGACTACAACATGGGCATATCAAAAAATTGATCTACTTGTATACTATGCTGGGTAACATTTTATGCCTGCAACACAATTTTGTATGTTGAATAATCATAGAGTACAACATGTGAACATTTCTTAAGTTCAACAATCTAATACCTATTGTGTAAAAAAATTAGGGTACTAAACTTTCTATGAGCAAGTTAGAGACAAACGATTTAGGCTACTTAATCTGAGATGTACCAGTAGAAGTAGCTAGTACCAGTAGTAAATTTGGCGTTACCATTGTCTACACTATCAAGAAATTGCCACAATTAACTCAGGCTCAACACCTTAAAATATGTAAACAGCAAAATAAACCTACCCTACACATCTGACATAGCCCTAGGTCTTCTTAACATTTTGATGTTAACAGTGCACATCAAGCCAAAACCGAGAGCGAAGTATAATATCTCAAGGATGGTGTAGTTGGCATAGCACAGAATCGGTAAGTACGCCAACGTTAACCGGTAACCCTGAACTGAATAGTGAACTCTCAACCTAACCCCTTACTACTGTATGGCTATATCATACCTCCATAGATGGGCAAGTTAATGCAAGACGTTAGCTTTGTTAACCACTAGTTTGTTAACAAACATCACACTTCCGTTAACGTTAATTCGTTATTTTCAGCTTAGATTAACGGAAGTTAATAAAGTCTGTTAATCCGTTAACATTTTGCGGGTAATTTACATTTCTTTTTTATTTACTCGCTTCTAGAACATGTATTGACGCTGTTGAGCTGATTGTAAGAAAAAATTTATTGCTCTGGTGGTCTTTTTGTGTTTTGGTAGTTACATTTTACAGTCTAATCTAATTTTACGATAAAAACAAGTTTGAATGCACAATCGAAGCTGCGACCTGAAAATCTTTGGAAATTGGGAACAGCAATAACTAATAGACCTCTGAGGCTGCAGGTTATTATTTGCCTCAAAAAAGAGCTCCTTTCTTTGCTTTCTTCTATAAAACTCATGCTAATATGCAACAAGTGTTACCAGAGCAAACTGGTGTGTACCGGTACGATGAATGAATGGTGCAAGATACAAATAAAACCTTAACGGAAGTTAACAAAACTTAACGGAAGTTACTTTAGTCCGTTAGCAGCACTTAACGGAAGTTAATTTAATCCGTTAATATGAAAAAACTTTTTGACGGATTAACAAGTTAATAAAAAAGTTAGCTTCGTTATTAACGGATTAACGATTAAAGGACTTGTGCCCACCTATGCATACCTCACCTAGGCTACTATGCTTACTGAGACCTACCAAAATCCAGAAGCTATTTGTTTAGACTTAAGAGAAATTTAATTTACTTACTACGGTAGTTACTCTGACCATCGAACAGATGAATCGACTGACTAACATTAACTGAATGCAAGAGTGACGCTGTTTACTGTAAGCTAGTCTATTCTGTATCAAAAAATTAACTATTTGGCTATTA
This sequence comes from Trididemnum nubilum, assembly GCA_963965965.1. Taxonomy (NCBI): domain Eukaryota; kingdom Metazoa; phylum Chordata; class Ascidiacea; order Aplousobranchia; family Didemnidae; genus Trididemnum; species Trididemnum nubilum. Next base: position 42,707,167 of record OZ014470.1, read on the forward strand.
TTATCTGCCATTTACGAATAGTAAGTAAATATACATAACATGATTAAAACTTTGAATTGCACTAACATCATCGTTATCTGACTACCATCACATTAGACATCCCTGGTATGATATTAGGCTATTATTTAAATTTTATACCAGTATCTAGTAGGCCTAATATAGCAACAATTGCTCAGACTCGAGTCAACAGCTTAACCGTGATGCTTACAACAACTTGTCAGACGCTATCTAGATACTAGGCTAACTAGATACGCTAACATATATTAGGCGTATATGCCTGTGATCACTAACCTATAAGCTAACCTACCTCTTGCATTAATTTGCCTGTGAATACAGCGGATCAAGCCAAAGTGAGCGCGGAGTATGGATAGGATGCGGATGTGACGTAATAAATCTGCAAAACCATGGTAGAAAAAAAAATTTCGCCTCCCGCCTACTAAGGCATTATTTGAGACCAGTGTTGCCACTCAAGAATCAAGATTTTTGTATTATTTGAAGTTTTCGCAAGATTCCTAGATTTCCCAAATCCCAAGATTAGAAGCAAATTTCGGGCTAATATACGTCAACGTGATAGATTATGTGGAAACCTCCAGTAGGCTATGGATTGAACTAGCACACTTTTTCTAGCTGAAAACAAACAAACTAACGAAAAAACAAAAACAAAAAAACAACAAAAATAAAAAAAATAAAAAAATAAAAAAACGACCAAAAAAAAACATGGAGCAAATAACCGTTTGTTACAACACTAAGCTGTGTTGCTCAAGCGTAATGTCGTGGCAAAGGGCCAAGCAAACTCGTTACGCGTTTGGGCGTAGTACACAGGGGTGCCGAAACCCAGGGGGGGAAGGGGGGATATATCCCTTAACTAATTTGACTGCATCTCCCCCAATAATTTAACTATGGTCTGTATCTGCATCCCTTCAATAATTTGACTTCGGTCTGCATCTGAGCGCTGGATGAGCTTTGGACTTTTTCTTTGGTCTTCACTTGATTTCAAGGCCAAAAACTCTTCAATTTTCGGTGAAGACTTTTTTTTGGTCTTCACTTGATTTGCTTACGTGAAAAATAGTGGTCGAGCCTCATCCCCCCAATGTTGAAAATGGGGCAAAATTGGGGTAAAATTGCAAATTATCCCCTGCTATGCTCAACATAAATCGGCACCACTGGTAATACAGCGAGGATAATGAAGATTTGATTTTTTTGAAGTAATTGTTCCCGTAGATTCATTCACCAAGCATGTTATACCAGTTACCATTACGCAAGTAAGAGACTCAATCACAGACAGCTCAACGCATAAAATCACCAAAAATATTTCTTCTAAAACAAGCAAAATTTTTCTTTTGAAATGTACCAAACAACCGTACCGAGTACCGGTACCGCCCGTACTTTTTCAAAAATGTAACGAATAAAGAACTGTCGGAATTTTTTTAACACAGTAGCGGCAAAAGTATTCGATGCTTTTAAAGTAACGAGTGCCCACGACTGCCCTCTATCCACATTATTCTGCCCAGAGTTGTAAGTCGGGTCAGGTTCGGGCTAAGATTGACTAACTATCGGGCTTAATTCGGGCTTGATATGCGTATTTGTCTTGTATTTTTGCCTTTTAGATAGTATAATAGCGTAATTAAAGTATGTGTGCTACTGGATGCTTGGTTCATACGAACTAACACCTTCGTTTAAGCATCAATACGATTGTTAGTATTATTACGTCACAATTTATCAGCAGTGATTAAATCTATCTTAACCGTATACGAGCTATAACTATAAACATTTGCTAGATCTCACCAAACTTTCGCGCTTCTTCGGGCATGGTTTTGGCATAAAATCACTTTTCGGGTTCGGGTTGGGTTCGGGCAAATACTTCTCGGCCAATTTACAACTCCGATACTACCTGCACACTTTGTTGTTTTTTGAACGGAATTACCAACAGAGGAATTATAATAATCAGCGACTATAATAAACTTTGATGTAAATTTTTTTTAGTCCAACAATGCATCATGGGAAAGCGGACGAGCTTCTTTGCAAGTAACAGTCGTTAACGAAGGTCTAATGGCGGAAGAAATCGGATTTTACAGTTATTTTCCTGCGACAGCGAAAATTCATTCATTTTCGATGAATCAAGATGACCAAGTCTTTCACGGAAAACGAGTCTCACATAGCAAAGCTCACGAAATTGTGAAGCGAGCCGCCGAAGAAAATTCCAACGCCGGATTTTATATTCCTCAACTTATGCAAGGTAAGATCAACATTTGCCTACGTTGTTTCAATATGTGTCAACCTATTTCGCGAAAAACATTTCAAAGGTAGATAGTAAGGCTTTCAGTTTTAATATTTTTTTCCATTGCCAAACAAATTAAGATCCTTATAAAACCCATTCGGAGCTTGCGGTTATGTTAAAAATCATGATTCAGACCACTAAGCTAGACTATGCGTAATGCATATGATACAAAAAGTTGAAAAAGGATACTGAATAGAAAAAAATTAAGCAAAAAAGCTGGTTAGTATCAAGTCCATTACTCGTTTATCACATGAAATTGGCCCGAAAAAAAAAAACTAACCCATCTGTATATACCAGACTCACTGCGTTTATTTAACCATACTCAACGCAAAGCGAGCGCCCTTATTTGATGTTCTACTAGTAAGGTTTTTTCAGGCTTGGCCTTCGGCACGACAAGTAGACTGTTTAGCTCTAATGGAACAAATAGCGAAATAGGGTTATAAAGTTAAGCTTTTTCCCCAAAGATAAAGCGATGCATGGTCAACAAACTTTAAATCACTAACCCGATGTTCCACTGCTATGTTGGACTGGTTGGTGACAAATTGACTGATGTTGCATGGATGAATAACAACTGGCCTTCATAAGGTATGAGCAAATATTGGTACTGTGAAGGCATTGCTCTCTTTTAGCAGCTCTGTAAAACGAAACTTCCGTCATGACTGTTGAGGCACAAAGTTTGAGTTTCAATGCAAAATTCTCACTTGTCATGCATACTGCCAAGGGTCAAGATTAGTATATAAGAAACAAAACAAGGGAGTTTTAATTTTACTCATGCAAAAAAGTGCTTGACAGCAAAGGCCAGATAGTATACCATCGAAAAAGAAACGAAAAATTAAAAGACCTAAACAACCACAAAGAAATCATCATGGTGAAAGTGTGTCATGTTAAATGTGTCAATATCATGTATGCACCTCAATGTTTGACTTTGTTGCGCAAAATTTCCGCCAAATATTGATTTCAAATTTATTGTGGACATTGTTTGCTCTTTATTTATCAATATACGTTTTGTCTGTCAAGGACTATTTATTTTGCCAATGTCAAGCGTCAAAACCTTCAACATTTGTATACTAATCATCATTTTCTTATTTCTTCGCCGCTATTTTTTCATTAAATCGAGTTTGCATATTGACTGTGTTGATTTTAATATTTTATTAGCCTTGACATGAATAAAATTATCAATTCAAGTCATGCCTTTGTTCAGCAAAAAACGCTTCTCATTAGTCTTACCCAATTGTAATACTTAAAAATTGACTTTTGATTACGAAGTTGACAGCAAAGTCAATCAAAATTTAAAGATTGGTAAAGCATTGCGGACAAATGGTATAAACGTTTTGGCGTTCCGCTGATAAGTTTGACGTTTTGGTCTGATTTTACTATAACGTTAGCAAAAGACTATAATAGAAGAGTTATGCTAACACTTTTCCTATGTTTAGACTTCGACTTATCTCCCCATCAAAGCACTCAAAATATCCTTCGCGTTAAATCTAGCAGCAAGGTATCATTTGCAATTCTCTACGAGGAATCACAGACAGGCATCAATGTTGGGGATATTCCGACGTTCGCAGAATCGTAGGTGCCTTGAAAACCTTCCCTTTCACTAAGTGTACTGTATTTCGAAAACGCGTACTAACCGCTATAACGTAAGCCAACTCACAGTTTGAATGTTGAAAATTCTTGATATTGATTAAAACGGAAAGCACGGTTTATCTAAAACAAAACAACGCAGTCTAAGCAATTCGGAAAAACATTCCTAATACTTAGTCCAGTTCAAATCAAAACACGAACCCAGTAAACCGTAGCCAGCAAAGACAACACAACTACTGTAGGTTATTATCGAATAACACCGTAGGCTATCACATGTTACCGGTAAAAAACATATCACAATTCAATTAGCTTAGTACTGCAGTACATACCGAAATATTTTCCAAGGCAGTGTATCGACAATTCAATAGTGACCAATTCACCAATCGTCAAAGTACCGGCGAATACACTTATGACACGAATTACTTTCGAGGCAATCGTCTTCAAATCACACACGTAGTAAATCCCAGCACACAGGAAATAAATTTCACACTGTAAATCAACAAGATAGACTTAGCCCAAATCTAACGATATATCGGTAACACACCACAACTTTAGCAATGCAATCAACTAATTACATACCCCAAAATCAACAGTATCCCGGCAGTCATACAAAACCAGTATTGCTCTTCACAGACGGGAACTTTGGGCATTCAGCAATTGACCACAGAAATCATAACAGTCAACCTTAACGTGTTCAAATTCAAATTAGCAGTAAACTAAATTCACATTCAGTTACACAACCCTAATCAACGTTCTAAACGAGCAGGTGAAAGTTATAACTGTGCAGTAAACACCTAGCAACGTTTTACTTTCATAGCAGTAGCGTTAGCCAAATCGCCTAGCAACATCAACATTGCATTAACAACAAGCGAACCTAACTTTATGAAAGAGAAAAAGCGTGTCTGTGACGTAATAGTCACGCATGGCTCATACTTCAGTCTCAGGGTCGAGTCAGTTACAATTCAGGGGCACAAAATCTACAACAATCAATTTAGACAAAGAAAAGTTTCTCCACCAGGCAACAGTTTTCTTAGACTTAGAAGGAAATTCCGTTAAAGATCTTAGTACAATAATCTCTTCCCCAAATTATCCTAACCCCTACCCAAACAGCGCCGATGTAACTTGGTTTGTTCGTGCTCCTGAACAGTACATAATTTCAATGACTATAAAGGATCTTTTCATAGAGGAGTGCTGCGATAGATTGACAGTTTATGATGGCTCTTCAAGCCAATCTCCAATTTTAAACGATTTGAAAGGTGGCAGTGTTCCTGAAACAGCGATTGTTTCGTCCTCTAGCAATGTGCAAATTCGCTTTTCGTCAGACTGTTCTTTAACAGAACGAGGATTTTTGGCACTGTTACGACCAGTCCTTAGAAGAAATAACACTACAGAGGATACAACTACTCCCAATTGGATTTCAGGTAGGCCAAACGATATACTAACTACGACAAACAGCATTAACAATTATCCTGCCTGCAGCGAATATGGTGATCATTTGCACATTAACAATAACGGAAATGACTTCTTCGAATCTCCAAATTATCCCAACAACTACTATCGAAATGCAAACTGCAGTTGGTTTATCCATGGCTGGTATGACGCAGTTCGTTTAGTAAGTGACGATATAAGTATAAGTTATGGCGATAAGTTGGTCGTTCACGATGGTTCATCTTCACAATATCCAGTCTTGCGAAGGATTTCTGGAGCTTTTTATGGTTCGGTTATGGTTCAATCCACAGGACCAAACATGTTCATTACATTCGAAACAGATGGTTATTATGAATCCAGAGGATTTCGGTTTCGATACGAAGCGGTTCATAGCACAGATTCAATTACCCGAAGTACACCGTCTGAAGACGAAACGACACTTTCCAGTCTTACTTGCTCAGGGACCTCATATGAACAAGCCTCGCGATATTCCTGGAATCGCATACAATCACCAGGATATCCGAATGGTTATGGTACTTACTTGAGTTGTAGTTGGCTGATACAATCAGGATATTATGGGGATCACATTAACTTAAATGTTGAGTTTTTGAGAACTGAATCCGGAGGTGATTACTTGAGGATCTACGACGGATCGGACAGCAGATATCCACTGATTGCTAGTTTAAGTGGATATGTAAGCCTGCGAACGTACTATTCCACGGGTCAAGAATTGTACTTGCGCTTCAGTTCAAATGGTTACACATCATCATCGCAGCAAACGGGCTTTTCAGTAACGTTTTTATCTGCCGTTCCGGATTCTGAAAACGCTCAATATACAACCGAAATACCTATAGCAGAAACGCAAACCCTTCCAACTTCATGCAACGGTGTTCAATATCTGACTGCTTCTTTTAGCATTAGGCATATTTCTTCTCCAGGATACCCTTATTCATATTCGAATAATTTGCTGTGTTCTTGGAGTATTAGTACTTCCTACTATGGATATGTAATACAACTTAATGTCTTGGACTTAGACCTTGAAACCTGTTGCGACTACGTGGATATTTACGACGGACCTTCTGCTTCTTACTCCAAGATCATACGTTTAACGGATCAAAGAAATGAAGTTGTGCTTTCGTCAAACAGAAACATGTATCTTCGTTTTTCAACCGATTCTTCAGTCACTCGAAAAGGCTTTGAATTTTCATACACATCAGCTACTTTACCCACTGCTTTAGATAGCACAACTAACTCAAATGACCACAATTCTACATGCAATGAAGACGGCGAACATTTACACATCAACAACAATAGAAATGATTATTTTGAATCTCCAAACTATCCCAGCAATTATTACCGAAACATGAATTGCAGTTGGTTCATTCAAGGCTGGTATGATAAAAACAACAAGGTTCTTTTAAAAAGTGATGATTTCTACTTAAGTTATGGTGATAAGTTGGTCGTTTACGATGGTTCTTCCTCCCTTTACCCAGTCTTACGAACGATTTACGGATCTTATGGGTCGTCAGTTGTAGTTCAATCAACAGGTCCTAATATGTTCATTACATTCGAAACAGATGACTATTATGAAGGTAGAGGATTTCGATTTCGGTACGAAGAGGTAAACGACAACAGTCCAACTACACTGCCCCCTTTCGACGAAACAACTGTTTATTGGCCAACTTGCTCAGGAACTTCTCATGAGCAAGCGTCAAGGTATTCCAGGAGGTACATACAATCACCAGGTTATCCCAATGGCTACGATAGATACTTAAGTTGTAGCTGGCTGATTCAATCGGGGTACTATGGAGACCACATCAGTTTTACCATGGAAACTATGAGCACTGAATCCGGTGGGGATTACCTCAGGTTGTATGATGGATGGGATAGTGGTTATCGCCAGATAGCTGCTTTAAGTGGCCGTGTTAACCAAAAAACGTATCATAGCACTGGACAACAGATGTATGTACATTTCACCTCAAATGGTTACACCTCTTCTTCAGAACAGACAGGTTTCTCATTTTCATTCATGTCTACAATATTCAGTACATCTGAGGCTGCGCAACAGACAACTGAATTTCCTTTTCCAGAAACGCAAACAGCCGGAGCTACTTGTCCGTATTTATATCTTTATGCGGACGCCAATAGAGCATACTTGCTTTCCTCGCTAGGATATCCTGATACTCAGCCTGCAAACTTGAACTGTTATTGGAGGATTTTTGTATCATCTTACGGTTATGTAGTGCAGTTATCGATTGTGGATATTGATCTCTATTATCCTTATGATATCATTCAAATTTACGACGGGTATGACAGCTCTGCTCCTTTATTGAGAACGTTCAACAGCAACTCTTATTCCATTGTCTACTCATCTGGAAACTATATGTTTGTCTCCTACCGAACAGAACCTGTTTCTCACTCTTCTCATCGAGGGTTTCAGGCTGCGTATGTTTCTCTGTACCATGGCAACTGCTTTGCCGAAGATGCTTCACAGAATGCAACAGCCACAAAGCAACCAGAAAAGCCGAATTAAACTCACGCAGTTAGAATTGTGCTGACTGTAAAAATGTACAGTAATTAATGTTATCTCTATAATTTTAATTGTGCTGTAGCAAATAGTTCTACAATAATTCAGGCAGTTGTTGTCTTCAGCAAAGCTTCATTTATAATTTATGTACTGAAACGGCAAAATGTTTACTTTTTATCACAGCAAGTATTTATAATCATTTAATAGAACACAAAGAAGTACGTACATGCATAGTGCGTACCTCATGCTGCAAGATCTGCTTTGTCTTTGAGTTTTCTGGTCACGCATGAGGCTCAGGAGCAGCAGATATTTGTATGTTTATTCCTTTTAGTTGATAGACGAGCGTTGTACTTTTAAACGAGTACAATTTTACTTTTGTACGAGTATTGCATATTCATATACTTGGATTGGATTCTATTGCCACTACAAAAACTTTAAAAGCAAAAGTTTTGAAGAAAAAATTGAAATGTTGAGGAAAAGCACGAATAACAGATACCTGATGATATCCTATTAATAGTATTCATCGTACATTTCCTCACTTTCACCCTATTTAATACGATTAAAATATGAAACTGCAAATTTGCAACTAATTTCAAACTGGCAGAAATCTCAAACTTTGTGAAAGTTCAATTCATATTTTTAATATTTTCGGTCTACGGAGATCTAAGTACATAAGATTTCCACTTACGCCTTACTTTGTTTACAAATTTGCGACTTGTTTTTGAATGCTTAATTTTATCGCATGCGTAATTTTAACGACTTTTTGGAATGTTTAATTTTATCGACTGACCACTTCGTATTTTTTCCTTTCGTTTCAAAAATATTCTGGACCAGCGAATTATTTCTGCACACAGCTTTGCAGTATCGTTTCTGGCGGCGTCTCACTTGCAATATTTTGCTTGCAACAAGGTACGATTTTTTAATCGTACATTGCTGCATCCAGGGATGTGGAAGCAGTCAAATTTTTAATGCTTCCGCTTCCAGCTCCTCTTGAAGTTTTATGCTTCCGAGTTCGCTTATGCTTTCTCACCTTTGGCCATTTTTCTTCCGCTTCCAGCTCCGGATCCAATTAGTCGCTTCCGAGTTCGCTTCCGCTTCCAGTCTCTTTCATCAAAGTGCTTCCGCTTCCACAAAAATTTAACCGCTTCCAGCTTCCGCTTCCACATCCCTGTTTGTAACAGCTGCGACTGGCTGAGTAGAAGGTTTCATAAACTACAGGTGACACTACTAGGCTTACTAGGCAGTGCCACTTGCTATCACGTGCAGCAGCCACAGCGAACTAAGAAGAAGCCTCCCATAACCTCATCGAGGTCACTGCTGGCCATCGCAAAACCTCGAACTCTGATGCCATGGCAGTATTGGTGGTATACAGTGCCGTCGCTACCGGGGGGGGGGGGGGGGCAGGAGGGCCGAGCCCGCCCCAACGACAGCTTGTGCCCCCCCATTTTGGTTTGCTCAACATTTTGTTTTTGGAACATCACGTAATTGCAAGACAACAACAATGATGGTAAAAGGAATAATTAAGTTCAAACATAATTTTCCTTTCAAGTTTTCTTGATTCTTTGCGAAATTGCTGGCAACCAACTGCTGTACATAAATCTGACGTAATAATCCATCTTATTTACATACCTTTACAGATGTGTCGCGGAAGACAGAAGTAAGACTGCAGAATCGTTATCGGTACTTCGTTAGTAATCATGACATGAAACAATGCGTGAAAACATTTTTTTTCAAAGACCAGCAGTTTTGAGTTTTAAGGTAGACTCAAGATTTTGAGGTCGCGGTCTGTGGCGCAACTAGGGTGAAGGGGCTTAAGCTCCCTAAGCTAAGTCACTTAGAAATTTAACTTCAAAATACGAGCTTTAAAACGTAGTTTAGACTTGATCTGAAGTAAGGGGGAGCTAAAGGGGCTAAGAAATTTGATTCTTCTTTGAAATAACTTTTGAATTTTAGCAATTAAGTGATTCGTTTGGCTTTAAAACGTGCGAAGTGCAATTAAAATGATACAAAAACTGCTTCTTTTTTGCTGCAAAATTACAAAAATTGCCCAGCAGATGGGGGCTCCGCCCCCAGGCCCCCGTTCACAGTCACTATATACGGTATTTAATGACTATGCCCCCGTTTGTGGCACGCTTGAGTTGCATCAGTTTGTTCAGCACGGAGCCTAAATCAGACAATTTTTGTGCAAAAAATTTAGTTTTCGTTCACCCCTTTTAGTAAAATCTTGGTTGCGTGTTCGGTAGTATTCACTGTTGTAAAGAGTTTTCAGACGGTTTTTAGCCGCAGACGAAATAAGCTAAGCAACGCTGCCGGCCTTAATAGGTCTCTCTTGTTTTAGACATGAATACAGAATTGTTCAAATTGCGCATATTGATAGCCGTACAAGATCTGAAGATCAGTTTTTATATGCAAAAGTTCATTTTATTTTAGTGCCCACTCTCTTGGTTTGCTCTGGTGACGGCACTTGGGGTATCATTTGGGGTAACACGTATATCACACACATGACCTCTCGCAAAGACGTTGCGCTCATGGCTTTTTATTAACTACGATAATTTAAGGCAGCACAAACGTTAAAAATTATGGCAGTGCCTTAAGTGAAAATTATGCACACATAGTTATGTATCTAAAAATAATATTATTATTGTTACATTTTACCCCAACGGTTGTAGCCAGTTTAAAAATCCACAAGCGCCTAATTTTGAAAAAATTGCTTCCGCTTCTAGCTCCTTTTCAACACTTTCGCTTCCGCTTCCAACCGCTTTCATCAAACCGCTTCCGCTTCCACACAAAATTAACCGCTTCCACCGCTTCCGCTTCCACATCCCTGGTTGTATCTAGTCATACATTCCTGGAAGCACTCACAGGTTGTTGCAACCATCTCAAACCGTGGTAAAACACTATAAATTGTTGTTTTTGCGTATTATCGCCATGTTAAGAAAGGCCACCAACAAATACAGTAAAATTTTCAACGTAATAGGAACAAAATCTCCGATGCGCTGACCTTTTTTTTGGAGATCAATACAAAAATCGCTCTCCCAGAGGTGAAGACCTTTTTGTTTAGAAGATCAGCGCAAAAATCGCTCTCCAGAGATGAAAAACTTTTTTTTTTCGAGATCAAGGCAATCACTGGGCAAATAACGCTGACTCGAAAGTGTAGACCTGTGTTTTCGAGGCGGAGGGCCACAGAGCAGTGGTGCAACAGCGATGGTCCACAGCGGAGATGGAAACCGGTCGGGTTACCGGTCTGGTCGAGATTCTTCGACCGGCCGGTCAAGCCGGTTGAAGCCCCGGTCAAATTCTCCTTTTTTGCAACTAAAAGACATCTAAGCACCAACCGAACTATACATATATATTTTATTACAAATAAAACGTTTTATAAAAAAACAACATCAACAAACTACACCTTTTGAAAACACTTGTTGAATGGTTTCAAGTTGTGACTAATGCGCTGTGACCATTAAAACATGCACATCTAGGTGAATATTTAGGGGGGAGGGGCATTGTGCCATACCCCCCCCCCCCCCCGAATTGGGCCATGGACAAAGCAAAAAAGTGCAAAATATACGTTAAAATACAGTAGCGTAATCAGGTTAAATATGCATGTGGAAGAAGCTTCCGCTATCTGGCATTTTAGCATCATTTTAATCAGTCTGAGAGTAGAAGTGGCGCAGATTTCAGATTTTTTAGTACATGCTAAATTCTTGCCGCTTTGAAAAGCTTGTGTCTACTTAAATTTACCACACTCTACACTGGGCAAGAAAGACATAGTTCTTATTTTTTTGTATCTAACTAGCCATGGTTTGTTCTGAAGTAGCAGCATTTTACAAACTGCTGGGGCACATTATATTTCAAATATTTTCTAGCTAATGTCATAACAGTTTAGTGTTTGCTGCTCGGCAAATTGCAAATAATTTGTCACCAAAGGCTAAAAAATTTAACTTCTTTTTTTGACCTTACGCACAATATCACTAGGAAGAACGTCTAATAATTTAGCTTGTGCCCTCCAGTTCTTTTTATGCTTATTTCGTGCACGTTTTGCGCTGTTCAAAACAGGTCTTTCAAAACAAAATTTAACCTAAAAAGATCTCAAAATTGGGTTATTATTGAAAAACGCAAAATATTTTTTGATTTTTTTTTTCTGAGACCCCCATACGTATTCACAAATTTTAGCGCCTCAACCATGGCACACCTTTAGAAAATTTTTTGTTAGATGCGTTGAACAGTAAACAAAAACCTTCCGTAAAAAAACCGGTCGACCGGGCCGGTCAAAAACCGGTCAAACGGCTGGTCGACCGCCCGGTCAACCGGCGTAGATTTTGAAATTTACCGGTCGGGTGGGATCGAGAAAATCCTGACCGGTTTCATCTCTGAGTTAGGCCTGTATAGGTAGTAGGGTGGCCCTTATTTTTCGACTTTAAAATTATCATGCTCTCACCCCCTCATTTTACTCTCCTTTATGAAAAACTAAGAGAAACCAATTTTTAGTGAGATTGAATGACTTTTAGGGTGTGCTCAAAGCATATGAAATTTGCAGGAATTTTAGCTGTGATAGTCACTAGTAGCACATTACAATGCAAGTTATTGAACAATGGTAAAACTTTGCAAACCGATTACAACGTTTACACTGGGTTTGGTACAGGTCCGCAACTAACAAGGGGGTAGGGGGGTGCTGCTTTCCCTAGAAAATTGTTTGCCTTCCCAAAAAATTTGCAGTTTTAAGCTTACGTGACCTTTGAACATGTTTAGCCCCCTTCCCAAAATTTTTTTGTCCTCCGAAGCAATGGCAACTAGTTGCAGGCCTGGTTTGATATCACCATAGTTACAGTGCAATCAAAGTAATGATGTTATATGCACAATAATGAAGCAAAGTCATAACATATCCCGAAGTTTAAATATCTGTATTCACGAATTTACTGAATTGGCAGCTTCGGACTCAGCCAGCCCTTCTACAACTGTTCTTTTAAGAGCATTAGGAAACAACTTTCTATGCTCTTTGACGACTTGCAGAATAAATTGTGTTTGTTCTTCAGTCTTAGACAACAGTCCATTGTATTCCTGGATTATTGCAACAACACTTTCAGCAGAGTCATTGGTAACCGTCAAGCTGTTGGCGATCTTTTCTGCCGACATGTACACTGTGTTGCTGGACCACGTTGCAGGATCTTTCAACAGAAAATCATGATTGAGATTAAGTATCGTGAAAAAGTTGCGAGTATTATCTGTGACAAAATCGTGCAACTCTTTTGTTTGGATGTTTTCTATTTCCACAGAAACTCGTTTGCTTGCCTTCTTTTCTGATTTCCTCTGTAGAGCAGCTGTCATTCTTCTTTTCTCTTCCAGTGTGACATTAGAATCAAACAGGGCAAGCGCAACAAGCTCTTCACTGAGATACCAGAGATGGTTTGCTAGTTTTTTCAGAGCTTTATTTGCTGGACTGCAGCTTTCATTTGCAAGTGACTTGAGGAGTTCGAGATCATTTTTTGGAGCCTCAATAGGCAGTCTGGAAGTAAACCAAGATTTTATATTATGCTTGATGCCGAAAATGCACAACTGTTTTATGCCAGTGAACTCTGAAGAAGTAAGGTTGAACTGGTGTCTGAATACAAATATTTTCAAGGCATATATTAATCGAGCCATAAAGCGAGCCCTGTGAATCGCTCCTGGTTTGGCAAAGTGAACACCTTTTGGGGGGATTCCTCCAACAAAGATTATGGAGAGCTCCAATAGTTCGTTGTAGTTCTTTCGAGGCTGAGCTTCCTCAATCTGCTGTAAGCAGAACTGAAGTATATCAGTTTTAACACGCTGCAAAGCATTAGCAACCTCTACGTCTTTGATGCCTGGTTGATAGTCATCAGCTGAAATTTGAGTCCAGTAGTTTTTAAATCTCATGAACAATGGGATGTCTGGGCTTGTTGATGGCCCATTGTGGCAAAAAATACTGCCTGTAACATAATTTTGTGAATATGATGCTGGCATGCTAGGTACAAAATGTCCTTTTCCAACATTTGTTCAAAAAGTACGCAAGCTCCTTTCTTTTTGCCAGTATTGCTTGCAGTGGTGTCAAAGCAAATGGAGCAAATGCAGTCTTCCAATTCCCAATCTTTTACGTTATCATAAAGAGCATTCGCAATAGCTTGGCCGAACCCTGCTTGCAGCTTGGGAACACACAGCAGTTGCTCTATTCCATTTCCAGACACTACAATCGGGAGCCTATCGACTTTTTTGTCACCTGTTAGTTCAGCCATCAATTTTCCATCCCAGTGAAGTGTAAGAGTCTGTTCTCTGCAGAATTCGGATTTTAGCTTTTTAGATGTAACTTCTCGGTGTTTTTGCCGAGCACGTTGAATAGAGGAACGATTGACATTGAACTGGTCGATTTGTTGTCCAGAAGCAGATAGTACTGCAGATAGATTGTGTACTGCATGGCGATCACTCATTTTGGTCCAGTCAAGAGTAGAGAGTACTGCCGAAGTAAGCATGTTCTTTCTGCCTCTTTTCCTCTTGCTATTCGTGCTGGGTCCTGCAGCTACAAATGAAGTCTCATCAATATCAGTTTCCTCAAAAGCTGAAGAATCTTCTAAGACAATGCTTTTATTAAGCAGATCAACTTCATTCATTTGCTTTTCCATCCACTTTGCTCTCTTTTGCCCTCTGATTTCTTCATTTATTTGCTTTGTAGCCAACTTTAAATCAATGCCTCCCATACTTCCACGCCTCCCCTTTTCACGTTGAGCTAGTAGAAATGCCTTATCTTCTTCATTCTTGATCATCTCTAGTGCTCGTTGATGAGCAATGTCAAAAAGATCGTCAAATATGTTCTTGAACTCCTTTTCATTCTTCTTTTGAGTTTCACTACTTCGGCCTTTATTCTTTTTCAGAGCTTCAAACTGCTGCACAAGGTCTTTCAGCTTCTTCACTACGTGATGGAAAGGTCGTATAGGAATGCTGGCTTTTTCCCAAAAAATCTGAACCTCCTTTGCCGTCTGTACTGCTGCATCATGCTTCAATACCCCCTTTGAGTTCATTCGATGCAGATAATACACAGTACATCACCATTTGAGGGAAGCTTAGAGCCAGTAAAGCGCTCTTTTGTCCTACCTAGTAGGTATATTTCATCTCGTTTACGCAGAGTAACCATTTCACGGCACAAAACACATCAGTCAGTCTAATGGCGCTTAGCTAGTAGTAATTACACGTAATCTGCAATACAAAAACAAAGTGGCTTGAGCACACCCAAAACAATCTTGTATCACAATAAAATTTTACACAAGTTGTTTTCTATCAAGGGAGATCCAAATCAGGGGGTGAGAGCATAACTTTTCTCAAAAACATTTTTTTGCCCTATTTAAGGGCCACCCTAATAGGTAGCCTAGTAAATAAATAATAAAGATTCTTTTTAAATTGATAAAAATGTTTAAAAGAAAAATAATCAAAACGTCTCATTTCCAACATTAAAACAATATGTTCTAAGTTTGGTATTTGGCTGTATTAGTTTGGATTAAATCATTCGAGAAAGAAGAGGTCCATTCATTCGAAATGTCTTACTGTTTTATGGTCGGTATCAATGAAACCAAAATCTAATTACAGTTAATATATCATTTACGACAGTTGTAGATACAATCGACCTATAGATGGCTTTTCCCGGTCACGTGTATTTATACGCGGAAATATCACTACTGTCTCGTACATAGGCGTAGCCAGGAGTTTTGATTGGAGGGGGCCCAAATCACAAATAACATGCAATGACGTCATCAGAAACTTCGAACGAGGAATTTTGTGTGGGGGCAAAGATATCGTAGAATAGAAGATCAGAAGCCGTGGCCTGGTGTTGGCACGTAACTAGGAACTCGTTCAAAGGATAGGGCTTAAATCAATACTTAAAACGTAAAAACGTCTAAATTGGGAGACGTGTTGAGTAAAGAAGTACACTGTAATTCAAACGCGTTACTGACGGTGGTCTGGGGGCGAAGCGCCCCCAGCCGCCTGAGGCTATGGGGGTCTGCGAGCCAAGCCCCCAGCCACTGGGCAATTTTTCGCAATTTTTTGAAAAAAAAAGCTATTTAGCACCATTGGATCACATTTCGCACGTATTCAGAGCCCCACTTGAAAGTACTAGATTTTTAACTTTTGAAAGTCAATTGAAAAAATTAAGTTGTTCAGTCCTTCTTTTGCTTGCAATTTAAGTCCAAAACACGTTTAAAATCTTGCATTTTGGGGTTAAAATTTGTAAGTGACTTGGTCCATGTAGGGGGAAGTAAAGTACATTGCTTTCTGCAATATTTTAGCAGTAAATAACAATTCACTCGAAAATTTTCCTTGGAGATTATTGTTTTGTGATGAAAACAACCAGTTATAGGAGTACCTATACGGCCAGGGGGCCCAGGTCCTCTCAATTCAAAAATTTGTTCAATGAGCATTTCCTCACTGTAGCTGATTTTTTTCAAAAGCATTTTGTTGCATGAAAACTGGCCAGGTGGAGGTAAATTGTTATTGAAAAATGTACAATAGATGGTTACACCTACTAACCATGTTATTGCCCAGGCCAAATTTACATTGAGTTGCACCCCTGGCACTATAGGATTTTTGCAATATTTTCCTGCCAAGTATAGGTGAAGATCAAAAAAAGTCTTATATGAGCGCGGGGTCCCTGGCACTGGGTCATCTGTTAAATCTGTCCCTGGTTATTGCATTACGTTTATAAAAAGGTTACATGAGGACCTGAGTTAGCAACTTTTAGGATAAAAACCCTAAATTTCACTCGGGTTATGCGTTTAAATGTGGTTGGCAAACATCAAATTGAGGGGTGCAGGCTCCCTAGATCAATATTATTGTTGGGGGCCCATTTAAATTGTTTGGCAAAAATTAAATTGGGGGTCCGGGCCTCCTGGATCAATATTATTGTTGGGGGCCCATTTAAATTGAGGGTCATTTAATTAAATAGGGTTGTAGGGGGCCCATTTAAATTGGTTGGCAAAAATTAAATTGAGAGGTACGAGCCCCCTGGATCAATATTATTGTTGGGGGCCCATTTAAATTGGGGACCATTTAAATATTATTTCAAGCGGCCCGTTTGAATTGGTTGGCAAAAATTAAATTGAGGGGCCCGGACCCCTGGATCAATATTATTGTTTGGGGCCCATTAAGATAATATAGTAGGGTGCCCGTTTAAATTGGTTGGCAAACATCAAATTGTAGGGGCCGGGGCCCCCTGGATCAATATTATTTTAGGGGGCCATTTAAATACTATTGTAGGAGGCCCATTTAAATCAATTAGCAAGAATTAAATTGAAAGGGCCCTGGGCTCCCTGGATCAATATTATTTTAGGGGGCCATTTAAATACTATTGTAGGAGGCCCATTTAAATCGGTTAGCAAGAATTAAATTGAAAAGGTCCCGGGCCCCCTGGATCAATATTATTGTTTGGGACCCACTTAAATTGGGGGCCATTTAAATATTATTGTAGAGGGCCCATTTAAATTGGTTGGCAAAAATTAAATTGAGGCGTCCGGGCCCCCTAGATCAATATTACTGTTGGTGACTCATTTAAATATTATTTCAAGCGGCCCGTTTGAATTGGTTGGCAAAAATTAAATTGAGGGGCCCGGGCCCCCTGGATCATTAGTGTTGTCAATCACTGTTGTATGCGTGTACTGTTGAACACGAAGATACTAAAAGAAACTAAAACAAAAGAAACAATAGTCTTTTTTGTGACATTTTTATCTTTGGTGGCATTGCAATTGGGGGGGGGGGGGGAGCGGCCTCCCCCCCTGGCTACGCCTATGGTCTCGTACATGTATTCCAAATTCTTGAATCTTACGAGTACGTAGCAAACTAATACCGCACGCAGAAAGATATTTTTTGAAGATTTTTTTTATTGAATCTGCAACATACCGCTGCACTTTTAGAACTGTCACTAGAGGTGCTGCAAAAGTAATCGCAATAGCAACAGCCATAACTGCGCAATCCAAAATTACCTAGCACTAATACATAGAGCTACGGTAGAGAAACGGACGTAAACTTGAAAGGGTAAAGGCGTGATTCTCCGTTGTTGTGAATTCCGCAGGTGCGGATTAATAGCTGTGTTGAAAAAATTGTCTAATGTTCGTTTTGAATTTCTGTTAGCTGTGTTATTAAAAAATAATTTAGCAGCAATCATGCAACAACAAAAGAAAAAGAGACGTTGCTTTGCAATGATACAGTATAATCGACAGCGCGACCAAAACGGCAAGTAAAGACGTCGTTTTTACGACGACCCTAATCGCATAATGTGGGTTCAACCCACACCCTGGTCACGTTGTTGCGTTTTTGGATAAGACGCTTTACAATGATTATCCCTACAGGGTGGCTTCGAACTAGCAGCAAATTCAGTGGACAAGAATATAAAGAAATCCACAAGAACACTGTATCACTGATTCAATGAGAACTCGTAAGCAAGTGCAAATTTCTCCGAGCTCAAAGTATTTGCTGATCATTGCAATAAAAAGTGCGCGTATCGTTCAATAGTTAGCGTCTGACGCTGTCCGGTGACAGGAAGATAAATATGCACTGAAAGGTGCAAATCAAGTCAAAAAAAATATTTTTATTTTGTAGAATCTTTTAACAGAAGAGTAGGCCTATACCAAGACACAAAATTTAACAAATCGCAATAAACAGAGTCAAGATTTGGAGCAACGAATACCACACCAATGATTTAATCGAGTTGCATAATGAGTTGATACAGGACTGTTGAGAGAAATTTCGGGACTGGGGACTAGGAAATACGAATAGGCCCCAAGTGGAAAGATTTCAGAACCGAAAAAAAAAAGACTACGCTTATTGTCGAAGTAGGACCTATTTTTATGGTGAAAACGAAAAGAAAAAAGGTTTTCCTCGGCACTGGACCTATTTTTCTCGCGAAGTTAAAGACATATACCGCTTTAGTTTTATTGAAAAAATGAGAACCATATTTGAGGTAATAAAGAAGTGTTTAAACTTAATATTGTTCCACTATTCCCCTTAACCGCAAAAATTGATTTAATCTGTTTGACTCCGTACCATTTGCAAGCTTTCGTTTCAAAGTTTCGTGACATCAGAATAAGATGCCTTTCCAAAATTTCTTGCAGAATATCAAACTTCGCGTTGCTTTTTCTACTAGAAATTTTGTAAATTGGCAATTTCTTGAAGAATTAAAACGCAACGTTTGATTACCGAACATTGCGTTCTTTATTCTGTAATTAAAATTATTCTATAAAATATTTTGCTAAGCCATCCTTTTCTGATGTCACGAAATTTCAAAAACCAGAGTTGCCAATAGTAAGAAATCAAACGGATTAAATTTATTTTTTCAGCTAGGGGGAATAGTGAAATAAGGTTTGGGGCATCTCTTTATCAGATTATTACCTCAATTACTTCTCATTTCTTCAATAAAACCAATTTTAAGCAGTTGTGTTTCTTTACCTCATAAGCCCGAGGGGGGTCACTTACATATTTTGCAATTTTGTTGTAAAGCAGTTAGCCAGTTACGCCAAGATCATGAAATTTCTTGACTCCCTAAAATTTACTACTTCGACTATTATTTGCAAAATTATTGCTATATGACAAATAGATTCATAGCTATTACACAGTTTCCAAGGACATAACTAAAAGGTAAAAAGTAAGAAACGGAGGAAATCGTGTTGAGGCGGAAAAGTAGGAAAAGGCAGTTGGGGTTTGAGTTTACCCTAACCCAGGGGTCGAAATTAACTTTTTAACAACTTGCTCGGCGGGCAAGCATAGGTGGGCACAAGTCCGTTAATCGTTAACCCGTTAATAACGAAGCTAACTTTTTCATTAACTCGTTAATTCGTTAAAAAGTTTTTTCATGTTAACGGACTAAATTAACTTCCGTTAAATTCTGTTTTTATCGTTAATATCTTGCACCATTCATTCATCGTACCGGTGCAAACTAGTTTGCACGGGTAACACTTGTTGCGTATTGGCACGAGTTTTATAGAAGAAAGCGAAGAAAGGAACTCTTTTTTGTGGCAAGTAATAAGCTGCAGCTTCATAGATCCATTACAGTAATTACCGCTGTTCGCAATTTCCAAAGATTTTTCGATCGCAGCTTCGTTAGTGCATATGAACTTATTTTTATCTTGAAGTTAGATTAGACTGTAAAATAGAACTTCCAAAACACAAAAAGACCTTCTTCTTTCTTTCTTTCTTTCTTCATTGCCCGCTTTTCCGTGAGGGTTGCGGGGGCAGTAGCTCAAGATTGAGCCGCCACACCTCACGGTCTTCCATCACCTCCATCATTTCGCTTGGGCGAAGTCCCAAGCGATTCCATCCAAGATCCTCAATGTAATCAGTCCATCTAGTTCTAGGTCGTCCGACTGGTCTTCTCCCATTTGCTTTGGCATGTAAAGCTTGTTTGGGGAGTCTTTCCTGAGGCATTCTGCTTACATGGCCAAACCATCTAAGCTGAGATCTTTCAATTCGGAGAAGTAACGGCTCGATGTTAAGAGATTTTCGAATCTCAGAGCTACGCACCTTGTTAAACAGTGTAACTCCTTCGATTCTTCGTAAAAACCTCATTTCGGACGCTTGCACTTGTGATCGCATTCTTTCGGTCATTATCCAAGATTCATGACCATAAGTGAGAATGGGGACAAAAACTGCTTTGAAAATTGAGAGCTTTGCCTTTTTCGACAATTCTCGTTTCATGACAACCGAGTAGTGCAAAGCTCGCATTACTGCACTAGCCTTGCCTATTCGGGTATCCAGTTCTTCGTCTTGCCTTCCGTCACTCGTAAATGCAACCCCAAGATACTTGAACTTCTCTACCTGCTGCAGTGTCGCTCCATTCACTTGTAATACGCACTGATCAGGGTTTCTTGAAAGATGAAGTACCTCAGTTTTGGCCGTGCTTATTTTCATTCCGGCGGTGTTGCATGCATCTGCAAAGCTATTTAATGCGCGCTGGAGGCCAGATTCTGTGGAAGAAAGCAGAACCAAATCATCTGCAAATAGCAGACGACTAATTTTGCAATTTCCAATTGTGGCACACTCATCAGCTTGGCTGCATTTGTCGATCCAATTCATGTAAACAATGAAAAGGAGAGGTGACAAAACGCACCCTTGCCGGAGTCCAACGCCCACATGGAACGGCTTTGATTGCTTGCCATTTACCCGAACACAAACCTCCGGTCTGCAGTAGAATGACTTAATAGCGCGTAACAATTGACCATCAACGCCATACTCCTGCAAAACCTTCCAAAGTTTATCCCGAGGAACTCGGTCATATGCTTTTTCAAGATCGACAAAGCATGCAAAGAGATCTTTGCCATACTCCCAAGATTTCTCGAAGATCTGCTTCAGAGTGAAGATTTGGTCCGTGGTGCTGCGACCCGGACGAAAACCGCACTGACCATCTTCCAGTTTTGATTCCACTATTTCTCGGCATTTCCTTTCAAGGCATTTGGCATATACTTTCCCTGGCAAACTAAGGAGTGATATCCCTCTGTAGTTTGTACATTGCTTGCGATCTCCTTTCTTGAATATCGGAATAATCACACCTGTTTGCCAATCTCTGGGAGTTTTGCCAAGCTTCCACGCAACTTGACACACTCTCGTTAACCAGAGAATTCCTTCTCCAGTCAGCGCTTTCAACATCTCGGGTCTGATTTCATCTTCACCAGCAGCTTTTCCAGATTTTATCCCTTTAATTGCAGTTGCCACTTCTGCTGCAGTGAAAACTTCGTCCTCCCCTAGATGTGTCACTTCGTGTGTGTCTCGAGTCGATGCCTTTACAGGATTCAAAAGATCTTCAAAGTATTCTCTCCATCGTGAAAGGATTTCATTCTCATCCGTTAGAATGTTACCGTCAGAATCCTTGATGGAGTACGTGATACTCGATCTTTTGCCATGTAAACGGCGGATGGTCTGCCAAAATACTTTGTTTGCCGAAAAATAGTTGGAATCCAAACGACGACCAAACTCTTCCCATGACTTCTCCTTGGATTTCTTTACTGCTAAAGTTGCCGCTTTTCGCGCCTCAGAGTACCGGGATTGCAAATCAGATGACGATCTGTCCTGTAGCCAGGCCTTGAACGCATCTTTCTTTGCTCGAATAGCTTCTTTAACCTCTTGGTTCCACCAAGGTGTTCTTTTCTCACTATCGCCCGCCACTCTAAGCCGTTTTCGCCCACAACTTTCAGCAGCTGATGAAATGATTGTTGATCTGAACAACAGCCATTCCCTCTCGATGTCCTCGGATACATCAGGAAGTTGTCTGAACTTAGATGATGTAAACTGGATGCAAACTGTTTTCTTGGATGCAAACTGTTTTCTTACTTCTTTGTCCTCCAAAGCCTCCCATTTGATCCGGTAAGTCACAGACGACCTGTTGGATCTCTTGTTTGGCCAAGGTTTCGAAAGTCGTAAGGAACATACTACCAGATGGTGATCAGTTGACAATTCAGCACCTCGCTTCACTCGAACGTCCAGCACATCAGAAAACAAATCTGACGAAACTATGCAAAAATCTATCAAAGATTTTTGATCCAGACTAGGTCGATACCATGTATACTTGTGAATCTCTCTGTGCTGGAAAAAGGTATTCATGATGCGGAGTCCGTTGCTACAACAGAGCTGCAATAAATACCTTCCGTTCTCATTCAGTCCAGTGACTCCATGTTTTCCGATCACACCCTTCCACGTATCTGTGTCTGTTCCAACATGTGCGTTAAAATCCCCCATAAGGACTGTAGATTCAGTAGCTGATACTCGTAGAAGAGCATCATTTACTTCATCCACAAAAGTCTGATATTCACTCGTGGCATTGGGGGCATATACCTGCAATAGGCACAATGACCGATCCAATACCTTGAGCTTCAACATACAGACCCGTGATCCCAAAGGAATCCAATCTGACACACAGTCTGACAAACGGGGGCTTGTGAGAATCCCCACACCCGCTTGTGCAGACATACTAGGATCAGCACCAGAATAGAAGAGTTTCCATCCGCCATCCAGATCCACAGTTCCAGAGCCACGTCGTTTGGTTGAAGAAACTCCGACAATATCGAGATGATACCGCTTTGCTTCCTCAACCAATTCTAGCTCTTTTCCTGTGAGGGTGAGGATATTCCAATTGCCCAACAGCAGTTGGTGATGGTTGACCCGTGAGTGTGCGACATTATCTCGAGTACGAATACTCTGCGCTGCCTCCATTCGCCTCTCCAAACGTGTAGCGGGCACATTGGTGGAGCTGCCACTTGGGCTGGCTGGTGGAGATTGTCGCTTATTTTTCGAACGAGCCCCTCTGCCTAAGACTCGAACGCCATAGGGGTTTCGCTGAATGACGACCTGAGAGTCCCTAGGCGCTCCCCTGCCGGACGAGGTTCCACTTGTGAAGGTGGCCCCATTAACGTCGTTCACGTAATTTTCATTATTTGTGCTCATCATGATTTGTTTTGCAGTTTAATCCAACTGCGGAGAGGTTTTATATCAGAGTTGTCCTTCTCCTAGGTTATATGCTTACCACAGCTGATGGGCATAACCAACCCAGGTTTTAAGTTTTCCAACTATTTTGATTTGAACTATACTTCGTCTCGCTTCTACCATTAGACCTATCTGGCATGGGTAACCCTTTCAGGAGAATTGAATCTCCAGCCAGTACAGCTCTGCAGGTCATTGAGGCACATAGACTTTTCCACCTCGTTACGGTGATTGTTCATGGAAAAGCTATGCATTGTAGGTCTAATTGCCGAGCTATGTTATTCTATGCCTACTGTGCCATAATAAGCCAATTATATGTCATACTATGCCTACTAAGCTACGGTGCCCACTTTGGCCTACTATGCCTGTTGTGCCATAATAAGCCTACTGTATGCCATGCTATGCCTACCAGGGTACCATGTTATGCCTACAATGTCATACTAAAGCTGCAGCACCTACTGTGGCACACTATGCTTACTAATACTATGCCTATTTTCCATAACAAGCCTCCTGTATGTCATAATCTGCCTACTAAGGTGTAATGCTATCCCTACTATAATATACTACGCTGCAGTGCCTACTGTGGGATACTGTGCAATAATAAGCCAACTATGCCTACTGTGCCATAGTAAGCTGCAGTGCCTACTGTGACATGCTATGCTTACTAAGGTGCCATAACAAGTCTACTTCATGTTACACTATGCCTACAATGCCATACTAAGCCTCCTATGACATAGTACTCCTACTAACCTATGGTGCCAAAAGCCCACTACAGTATATTGTTGTTGTGGCGCATATTTATCCTCCAGTAACCAGACAGCATCAGACGCTAACTTATTGGACGATCCGCACATTTTTTTATTGCAGTGACTACTTCGTGATTGGAGAAATCTGCACCTGCTTAAGGAGTTTCCAATGATCCAACGTTCCTGTAGATTTCTTCAAATTCTTGCCCACCGAATTTGCTGCTTGTTCAAAGCCACCAACCAGAGATAATTATCGTAAAACGTCTTATCCAAGGACGCAACGGCGTGACCAGGGTGCGGGTTGAACCCAGATCATTCAATCAAGGTCGTCGTAAACAATTCGCCTTTACCCATTTGGCCAAGCTACCAACTATACTACACTGGAATGCTATAGGCCTGTTATGTCTACAATGTCATACTACGCCTACTATAACATACTAAGCTGTAGCGCCTACTGTGGGATACTATGCCTACTGTGCCATAATAAGCCAACTATATGTCATATTCTGATGTTGTACTATGCCTACTAAGCTACAGTGCCCACTGTGGCACACTATGCCTACTGTGCCATAATCAGCAACTGTGCCATAATAACTATGTCTATTGTGCCATAATTAGCCTACATTATAGCATAACTATACCCATTGTACCATAATAAGCCTGCGATATCTACAATGTCATACTAACCTGTAGCGCCTACTATGGTTTTTACTAATATGCGTACTGTTCCATAACAAGCCTCCTATATGCCATACTCTGCCTAATAAGGTGTCCTTCTATCCTAACTAAGTATACTAACCTCCAGTGCCATATTAAGCCAACTATGATGCCACAGTGCCTACTGTGACATGCTATGCCTACTAGGGTGCCATAATAAGCCTACTTCATGTCATACTATGCCTAAAATGCCATACTAAGCCTTCTATGACATACTACGCCTACTGTAGTATACTATGTCTAATGCGCCCTAAGGCTACTACTGTATATGCCACATTATACTCGCATGCTATACTATGTCTACAATGCCATACTACGTTTGCTATGATATACTAACCTCCAGTGCCTACTGTGCCATATTAAGCCAACTATGCCACAGTGCCTACTGTGACATACTATACCAACTAGAGTGCCATAATAAGCCTACAATATGTCATACTATGCCTAAAATGCCATGCTAAGCCTTCTATGACATACTACGCCTACTGTGGTATACTATGCCAAATGTGCCATAAGGCTACAACTGTACATGCCATACTATACTCGCTTGAAACCAACCATATGCCATACTATACTCGCTTGAAACCAACCATATGCCATACTTTGCCTACAAAGCTACAGTGCGCACTGAGTTATACCATGTTTACTGTGCCATAATCAGCATACTATGTCTATTGTGCCATAATTAGCCTAAAATATAGCATAACTATACCTATTGTACCATAATAAGCCTACGATATCTACAATGTCATACTAACCTGTAGCGCCTGCTATGGTTTTTAATAATATGTGTACTGTTCCATAACAAGCCTCCTATATGACATACTCTGCCTAATAAGGTGTCCTTCTATCCCAACTAAGTATACTAACCTCCAGTGCCTACTGTGCCATATTAAGCCAACTATGCCACAGAGCCTACTGTGACATGCTATGCCTACTAGGGTGCCATAATAAGCCTACTTCATGTCATACTATGCCTAAAATGCCATACTAAGCCTTCTATGACATACTACGCCTACTGTGTTATACTATGCCTAATGTGCCATAAGGCTACTACTGTACATTCCATAGTATACCGCATGCTATACTATGTGTACAATGCCATACTACGTCTACTATGACATACTAAGGTGCAGTGCCTACTGTACCATAACAAGCCAACCATATGCCATACTATGCCTTTAAAGCTACAGTGTTCTCTGTGGCATACTATGCTTACTGTGCCATAATCAGCATACTATGTCTATTGTGCCAAAATTAGCCTACAATATGGCATCATATATCTATTGTGCCATAATAAACCTACTATATACCATTCTATGCCTACAATTTCGTACTAGCCTGTAGCACATACGTGGCATATTATCCTTACTAATACTATGCCCACTGTTCCATAACAAGTGTAATATATGCCATACTCTGCCAAACTAGGGTGTCATGTACTGTGACATACTAACCTCCAGTGCTGTGACATACTAACCTCCAGTGCCTACCAGTCCATATTAAGCCAACTATGCCATACGCCTAGTGTTACACTATACTATGCCTACTGTGCCATAACAAGCCTACTTTATGGGTGTAACGCTACGCGTACAGGCGTGTCATGCTAAACCTATTAGAGTGTCATGCTATGCCTACAAGAATGTCGTGTTAAACCTATTAGGGTATCACGCTATGCTTACAATGCTGTGCTAAGCTGCGGCACCCACTGTGGCATGCTATATGCCATACTAAGTCTACACTGCCATACTATACCTATCGTGCCATACTAAGCCTACTACATGCTATACCATAAACAAAACCATAATTATTTACCTATACAGGATAAAATAAATCCACTCCGGAAACCAGCTTTGCAATTCATAGACTGGAGTCGCGGGGAAGTCGCATTTTGCACTTTTTAGCAGAAACTAGAGTGCCATTGTCTAAATATCGGATTGGAGTGCTATCCTAACGTTAACATTGATCCATCAATATTCTTAGCCAACCGCTAAAATTTTCTATCAATTTTTCCACCCAATGCCAACATGCAATAATCAACCTTCCTATACCAATGCTTAAATTCATCAATTAATTTTCCTAGTCTACTTCTAACATTTTTATAATCAATTTTCCAAGTCAAGTGTTAACAAATGTCAATCAATTTTCCTAGCCTAATGCTAGCGTTCATCAATTAATTTTTCCAGTTAAGAGCTAACAGTTGTCAATCAAATTTCCTAGCCTAATGCTAATATTTATACATCAATTTACTTAGTCTAATGCCAACAGCCAATAATCTACCTTCTCATGCCAATGCTTACAATTAATTTTTCTTGTCTAATGCTGACATTTATCGGTTAATTTTCCTACTCCACAGCTAACTTTATCAAACGATTTTCCTAGTCAAATAATGGTAATATTAATCAGCTTTCCTACTCTAATGTAATATTATCCATCAATTTTCCAAGCGTAATGCTTACATTTATTAATGAATTTCCTAATCTAATGCTAACATTCATCAATCATTTATCAATGCTAACCTTTATCCATCAATTTTCCTAGCCTAGCATAATGCTACGGTAACTTTTATCAATCAATTTTCCTAGTCTAATACTAACCATTTTAATGCTAACCTTTAGCATCAATTTTCCTAACCTAGCCCAATGCTACAGTAACATTTATCCATCCATTTTCTTAGCCTAATACCAATATTTATCAATCAATTTTCCTGGCCTAGCTTAATGCCAATACTTAGCACTCAATTTTTCTTGTCTAGTAATGGTAATATTAATCAGTTTTTCTACTCTAATGTAATATTATCAATCAATTTTCCAAGCTTAATTCTTACATCTATCAATGAATTTCCTAATCTAATACTAACATTCATCAATCAATTATCAATGCTAACCTTTATCCACCAATTTTCCTAGCCTAGCATAATGCTGTGGTAACATTTATCAATCAATTTTCCTAGTCTACTGCCAACATTCATCAAATAATTTTCCAAGTCTAATGCCAACATCCAATAAATTAACCTTCTTATACCAATGCTTACATTCATCAATCAATTTTCCTAGTCTAATGCTAACCTTTATCAATCGATTTTCCTAGCCTAACATCCATTCAGTTTGCTAGCTTCAGAAGTCATTTCAAAGAATTAAATTGCTTAACCCCTTTAGCCCTCCCCCCCTTACTTCAGGTCAAGTCTAAATACGTTTAAACGCTTGTATTTTGAAGTTAAACTTTCTAAGTGACTTGGCTAAGGGGGCCTAAGCTCTTTTACAATGGTGCTCCAGAGACTGCGACCTAAAAATAATCAGTGTGCTCCCAACGATCAAAAACAGCTGCTTTTTGAAAAAATGTATTCACCTATTGTTTATGTTATAATCACTAACAAAGTATCGGTAACGATTCTGCAGTCTTATATCTCTCTTCCATGACACATTTGTAAAGGCATGTTAACTCGGTCACGTAAAATAGTAACAAAAGTAAAATAACTTGTAAAATTCAGTGCAATACAACATAAATAAATGCAATACATGAAATTCTTAGCTAAACATCGGTATTATCATTATCTTTAAATTATAAATGTCATGCAAAAAATCTGAACATTTGAGCATGTTTGTCTTAATGATTAACTCTGCTTGAACTAAAGCCTATGAGTAAACTAGGCCTACTTGATGTTTTCAACTGAGAACAAACTGTATTTCAGATTAAGATTCAAAACTTTATTTGCATTAATAAGATTAGCTTAGTAGGCTAACTTTTGCTAACTAGCTCATGTCGGCCAAAGCTCAGGGCTTCCTGACCAAAGTAGCCTAGTATACAATACCAATACCAACGTAGGCCTATTTGCGATAGCCAAATTTGTTTACACGCAAAACATTAACAAATTAACGGACTGAATTAACTTCCGTTAATTAAAGCAGAAAATAACGCATTAACGTTAACGGAGGTGTGAAGTTTGTTAACGGACTGGTGGTTAACGAAGCTAACATTTTGCATTAACTTGCCTATCCATGCGGGCAAGTGACATCAAATGTCTACTTGCCCGAGGAAATTTCAACTTACCCGAAAAAAAATAGGCACAATAAGTTTTGAGGCTGTTTACCTTTGAAAAAAAAATTATAAAATGTACTTCTACGCAAAAACATTGAATTTGCACAATACGTGTATTCTATTTCGAGAATCAATTTTTTGTGCACGATTGTTATGGTAAGGTGACGTAATAAATAACTTTTTCCAAATGCATTACGCAAAAACTTTTGTTTGATTGTAATGAGTTTTCAATCGGGAATATTTTAGAAACTGCACCAGCTACAAAGCCGAATTTTTTTGCAAAAGCTAAATGAGTTAAAACATCTTCAAAATATAAGCATAAAAAAAAATTGCAAAATTCTTGACGTTGTTTTCATGGAGTGCAGGGTATAGTCAAACTCGTGATATTTGAAACAGAGGTTAACGCGGGAAGCCTGGGAAAACTTTTCTCAGAAAATGCAGCACTTTGCGCCAAACCGTTGCAAAGCGGGTCTGAGCATCGAAAAATTGCGTGCCATTAGTAAATATTAATTGCGATTAATGATGTGCATACGAATAAACAAAGTGTTCTTTGTGATGATGGCAAAGTGCTAAAATAAAGCAAACAACATCTTTCTCTACTAACATTTCATTTTATTGCAACAAAAGCGGATCTAAATTGCGTCTCTAAATAATCTTGTTTGATATGCTGCATTTTGTTAGCTTGCTCCTCGGACAAGTTTAGCCGAAAAATAACTCGCCCGAGGCGATTGCAGCTTGCCTCGTGCGAGCGGGCAAGCGTTAATTTCGAACCCTGCTTACCTAACTCTTAGGTGCTTCTAGACTGGACGCGAAGCAACCAAAATTTGACGTCATCGACAGCTCGCGAAAAGTTGCAACCGGTCGCAACCTTCGCGAGCAGTTGCGTAACAGCGCTTGTTTGCAGGCTTTAGTAAGATAACCTACTTAATCACTGATTGGATTTTTACGATCGCAGTTTGCTAGAAAATAATGTAAATAGTACAGGGTGTCCATAAAGTCTCTTTACAATTTAAAAAATATACTACAAAGTCAAATGATGAGATAACGCAATGAGAGCTGTTTTATGTTAATCAGTATTTCATAAAGTTTTTCTTGACACTAAAATTTATTGCTTGAGATAAAACTTCAACGTGTTTAATGATTGAGTTTAATGAACCCCCATAAAATGACTACTCCTGAAGAAAAACCCCATCAAAATAACCTGTTCAAGCAGCTTGTGATGCAAACTGCAACAGCGACGCGAAGGCGTGTGATTAGCATCACAAGCTGGTTAAACAGAATTAGCATCACAACCTTGTTGTGTTCAACCAGCTTGTGATGCTGATCAAGCTGCTTCACGTTGCTGCTGGCGTTTGCATCATAAGCTGGTTGAACTGAAAAAAAGCCTCCGATTTTTAGTGAGTTGACAGCCGTCACGTCACTGTCTCAATAATTTCTTGCACCATAAACGAATTGAAGGACATGATGGTGGGCCTCTTCCGCACTTAGTTCTGTAGTCTCGATGGATCTAAACATCTGATTATCTCAATAAACCAGGATACACATTGCACTTTTTCTTGAAGAGTATTAATTTCAGATTTTAAGGGGGTTCATATAACTCAATCATTACAGTTGTAGAAATTTTATCTGAAACACATAAAAATTTTATCTGAAACAACAAATTCTAGTGTCAATGAAAACTTTATGAAATACTGATTCATATAAAACAACCCTCATTGTGTTATCTCATCATTTGAAGCTGTAGTAATTTTTTTTAAATTGTAAAGAGACTTTATGGACACCCTGTATATTTGTATGGTTTAGCGCCTATTTATCAGTCCAAAGAGTAGGTTGTTGGCAAAGTTAGATTCGAGATAGCCCTAGGCTAGCCAAGTTAATTTGGATCTAGACAGCTAAGGATGTAAATCCTAGAGTGATTTTTCATAGCTAAGCTTGATCTCAGAGCTTCATTACAATGAATACACCAAAGCATTAGGCCCAGCCCCACGACATCTAGCTTTTAAAACAAAACTTTTTATTCTGTGCAGCATAGCAGAAGCTCGGTATTGTATCAGTCCAGTGGTTCTTTTGGCTGAGCAGCTTTTGCTTTTTTGTCTTAAAGTAAACTAACATGGTGTTTTAATTTTGCAGAATATAAAATAACCCACCAACAGGCTAGGTTTGAATGTGTTGATAGTGTTTCTACCAATTGTTTGTTAGCTTGTTGCTTTAAAAGTAACCACAATTGAACAATTGCTTGAATACTGGAAAATTTGCAAAAGTTTTTTCGCTGTCCAGTGTCCACTTGGCCAAGCCAACTTGGTGAGTAAAACTGTATTTAAATCGATTTTAAGCTACTAAAGAGAGCTGAGATACAAAAACATCAAAAAAATTTTATGAAGTTTTGGATTGGCCTAATTAGTAAAATTACTTCTGTGAATAGGAACAAACGGAATTCTTTCTTCTGAATGTCTTTTTAAAAGTCTTCATGTTTCTGAAGGTTTGTGAAAGTGATCAAGTTGAACTGCAAGCATTGGTTTTGGACTCCCCCAAGTTTTATAATCATGAATATTGTAGTCTGGTAGTGATTTTTCACTCCAGTCCAATGTGATGAAAATAGAAGTGTCAAGTGTGTTAAATATTCATTTACTGTGTCTTTGTGTAATATCTGAATTTAGTTGTTTGTGAATTTCAAAATATTTTTACTGTCTCTTAAAATTTTTACTGCTTTACATGGTGAATAAAGTGACAAAGTAAACAATTTTAAGTCTAAAGTTTAATCATTACACTTACAGTCAGCGTATTTAGATGAACTAGAAAGCCAATATATATCTAACCAGTAAAAAGTGAGTTCTATTTTTTGCTGAGATTACTATTATTGGTAGAGAAGTAGCCGCCAAGCAAGTTCATTAACATTGTTCCATTCTCATTAGTCACCACTCAACAAAAAACTTGATACAGCATTTATAATAATAATCATTGGACTGGGTAAGGATTAAGGAAGCGTCAGTTGCATGAAAATGTGAGAACTAAGGACACTTTTATTCCATGATTGAGTAACAATTTTCACATAAAAAAATCTAAATGTTTTTTTTTTTATCAGGGACGTAACCAAAAACTTGCTAAGAAGAGGGGGCTTGACCTTAAAGCTATAAATTTGTCTGTATCTTACAAACGGTGGTTTGGAGCAAAGCCTTTTGAAGTAAACGCGACCGTCGCAACGTACTGGTACCGCAAGAAAATGGAAACCAATAAAATGCTCTCGAAAGCATTTAACTTTGCACTAAACATCGATAAGCGCTCCGCTAGCGAATAAAAAACCAAAGCTAGTTTTAGAAGCTGACTTTTCCTCAAAGCAACTGCTGGTATTACTGTGCTAAATTCTTGTCCTTCGATGATAGTGTCAAATCTTGCAAAAACTGCAATGTTTTTTTGCTTTCTCCAGCAAATCAACACAGCAATCCATTGCACAATTAGCAAAAAATCCACTACATAACTGATGACAAATCCAGCTTTCAGATTCACTCATAGCGTTAACATTGGGAGTCTTCATAAACAGCACTGAATAACAAATACAAACAACTGTTTAAGCTTATTACAGGTATCATAACATGCTTGCCTGAAAAAGAAAAATCACATCAAAAAAACAACATAGTTTACGCTTTAAATGTAGGCTACCTGTAGACTAGCCTATTGGTCTACACTCTACAAAATAGATCTACCACTACCACAATGAGATATGGATGGTGAAAGCGTTTAAGGATTTGTAAACTGAATAAACACCTAAAGAGAACTTTTGACATCTGCTTTCAGCTTTTTGCGTTTCTGCATTAAAACCAAGAATTGTCATCGTCAAAACATATTATGACAAGTTTTCAGTGGAAGGATCTAAACAAATCATTGATAGCTAGTAAATAGGCTAAGTACTACTACGTTTTTGAAGAAATGACAAGTCTTTTTATTTCCAAATTTGATCTACTGTACTTCGTTTTTCCCTTGTACTTTACAAACTTTTTTCTCAAGATTGTTTTGTTACCTGAGCTATTAGTCTAGACTCTTCTTCATGGTTATTGCGTGGTAATAAAATAAAAACTCTATCTTCGTTTTACCGGTAATTCCAGCGCGCTATGACGAAACAGAACCTGTGATTACAATAATAGCGCTTCAATAATAAAGTACACAAAGCTTTCTGCTCACTGAATATATTTTAAAAGTAACAAAATTAGCCTATGAAGCGACCAGTCGCCAGGACATGGTATGGAATGGAAAATGGAATGGAACGGAAATTTCGATATGGAATGGAATGGAAGATTTCAAGAATGGAATGGAAGACAATCTTCCATACTTCCATACCAATTCCATACTAGAATTTGTGCATTGTATTCACCGAAAAATACATACCGATCTTGGGTAGGGATAATAATATTGTCACAGAAGTATTCAACTTCAATATCTACGCATATTATTTGTCGACAAATCACGGTACTTTGGTAGTGTACATTGCACAAACAGTGTACGTATTGCATCATTCTAAGTAGCCTACATTGTAATTTAATTGCAGCATTGATGTTACACTTGACGACCTTGATAGGTTTGACTTGATTTTTCTTTATTTTGAGATTGACAATTTGCCCAGTCGTAAATTTTGTTTTCTTACATCGTCACGAAAACTTGTATTTGCTATTTCATCCCCGTTTCAGCTTTATTGTATAATTTTAGTCTTTAAGCTTATAGCAATTTTTTTTGGTGTTAAAGCTTGGTGTTTGTATTACGGTAAATGTTCCAGTTGATGTGAGGGCAAACTTGTACGGTAATCATTAAACCATAGGCATAGCCTGGGGGCCGGGCCACCTGCCTCCCCCCCCAATTGAAAAGCTACTAATAATAAAAATGATGACACAAAGCCTATTTGTTCAGTTTCTTTTAGCATTTTTGAAGTGCAACAGTATATGCGTACAACGGCAATTAGCAATAACTTAATATTAATATTGACAACCAGGGGGCCCAGGCCTCTCAATTTAAATTTTTACCAACCAATTTAAATGTACAAGCCAGAAGAAATTAAGTGTTTTTGTTCTAAAAAGTGCAATCTCAGGCCCTCACCTAATTTTTTTATGCAATACTATGTTTTATGCCCCCAGCTAACTTTTATATTGCAATAACATGATTAGTAACCATTTATTGCATCTAATGTACCAACTCTAAATGACTATAAATTACCAACTTTAAATAACAATCCACCTCCATCTTGTCAGTTTTCACGCGACAAAATGCTTTTGAAAAAACCTAGCTCGGGGAAATGCTTATTGAACAAATTATTGAATTTGAATCAAGGGTGTCTGGGCCCCTACTGGTCGTACCTAGCCTATATTCCTAAAACTGGTTATTTTCATGACAAAACTAAAATCTTCAAAGGCAAATCTTCGAGTGCATTATTTAATGATAAAAATGTTGCAGAAAGCAATGCACCTTGATTTCCCTGATTTGGGCCAAGTCACAAAATTTAACCCCAAAATGTTAGATTTTAAACGTGTTTTAGACTTGACCTGAAGTAAAGGAGGTGATTTGTTCAACTGGCTTTCAAATCTCAAAAATTTTGTTCTTTCAAATGGCTCTAAAAACGTGCAAAATGTGATCCAAATTGCTTTAAAATAGAGAGTTTTTTCCCCAAAATTATAAAAAATCGCCCAGCGGCTGGGTGCTTCGCCCCCAGACTCCCATAGCCTCCGGCGGATGGGGGCTCCGATCTCATGCCCCGTCTGTGACATGTTTCAGTTGCACTAATTTGCTCACCACGTCTCCCAATTTTGATAGGATAGAAAAAATTTTAACTTGCCGTTCTAGTCCTTAATACACTGTCCCTTTAATTGCTGAACGTCAAGCAGGGAAGCTGTGAATACCAATTTTTATAGTCTTTGGTTTGACTCGACCGGGAATCGAACCCGTGTCTACCGCTTCAGCAGCAGACGCTCTATCCACTCGACCACTTGCAATGACAGAATAGCTTACGTGGTGCAGGGTGATAGCAGATGATTAGAGGGTTCCAGGTTCACAGATAATTAAGCTACCGGTAGTTTACCCAATATTGAATACCCATATATAGGCTTACGTTTAGAGGCAGCAAAGTTGTTCTTATCAAGTTAGACAGTTAAATATGACTGTAGTAACTTGTGAAAGCATGCAAAGCACGTGGTATGCCAGTATTTGGGCTATTAGTTTTGGATTAGTTTGGTACAGTAGGTTCATAAATCATCAGTTAGACACTTAGACAGGTAGATTGTTTTTGATTGCCAAAACACGGCGCAGAAAACTTATAGAAAGCACACATAAGGCACATAAAACCAGTATAATGAGAACGAATAACCTCGCGTTACATGTTCCGTTCTTACTCGGCCATTTTCAAAGTCAACGAGGGCGAAGTTTCCGACTTTTACGTACAACTTGAGAACAGTGAGGTTTGACTGCACAAAATTTTACAGCAGTTTGAGATTAAGGGCCGGTCTACACTGTGCGTACAAAATTACAAAATTTTTTACGCTTGTACATCGAGGGTGTCTACACTATACAAAACGGCGCTTACGAGCGTAACAGCTTAACAGCGTATTCTGTGGGTGGTCATAGTATTGTGCTGAATTGGATGACGGAATCACAGATTTATATATTACAAATCTTTGTTGTTTCGGTTAAATTTGGGTCAGATTATGCATCGCGAGAAGTAGTATTGTCTTTTTGATAATTTAAACGTGAATTTTTTTCTACCTTCCTCACAAAAAAACATAACGTACGGCCAATCAGTGATCGAGTGTCTGTTACTGATATGCTGGATCTGGGTTCGATTCCTTGCTTAGCGTTCAGCAATAAAAAGGGACACCGTGAAGACTCCACACTCCACAGTGTGTGTTAGACAAGACGTGGCAGCTTAACTCGAAGACCAAAAGGTTTCTTTGCTGTCTCGTGGCCAAAGCAACTTGGTGAATACAACAAAATTACAAAAATTAACTTATAGGCCACTGATGCAGGCCCGGCGTCAGGATAGCGTGACTAGGGGGGCAGAAATAAATTTTGGGGGAGCACGAGAAGTTTATTTACATGAATTCAAGAGTGTGGATCAAACGAAAAAGGTGAAGACGTAAAAAAAAAAGGTCTTCAGTTAAAAAATTTTCACAAACTCTGGTTTTCATCTCAAAATTCTTGCGATTTTTTACGAATCCTAAAGTGAAGACCAAAAAAAAAGGTCTTCATACCCAAAGTTTTATGAAATCCGGAGTGAGTCAACAAAAACTACGAAAAAACAGTTCTTGCTCGCAAATTCTAGGGCGATAAGCACCGATTTGGGAGTCTCGATTTGTACTCTAGCAGCCCCGAGCCTGTTAATTTTTTCGGAGCACAGTCCTCGCTTGGGGGGCACGGTCCTGGAATGTCCCCTCGTGGCGCCGGGCCTGCACTGATGGGCACTAGCGGCTGGTTTCAAAGGTGCGGTTCTTCCTCTTTTGAATTCCTCGTAGGGGAGGGTGACTCGGTGGAAAGTTCTGATCACAATGTTTTGCATTGACCGCTTGACAGCTTGCATTTTGTTCTTTTAATTACGTGTAGTACTTTTTCGGTTAACAAATTCGTCTGTGATACGTCTGACCATAGAACTCTTTAGTAGTATTGGAAACTGACAGTTATAACGTTTTTTTTTTCACAATTCACTTGTTCTTCGAATATGTCGAATCAAATCAGTCGAATACGCGTGACTGCAAAAAATCTTCGCAACAAGAGCAACCTTTTTTTTGTTCAATGCTTTTCTCTTTTTCTCCTTGCGTTTGTTTCTAGCCTTCTAGATAAAGAGTCTATGATCTGACTGCCAAACCAAACGAACGCCATTTTGTGTTTTCGAGCTTAATTAACGCGTTTGCTTCTGACAATATTAACTCGCTTTTAATCGAATTCTTTTGAAAAGATACTGCTCGAGATCGGTTTCATTGAAGAAATGAAAATCGCTTGAGATAACAAAGAGATACTGCAAACTTTTCCCACTATTTCCTGTACCGCAATAGTAGATTTAATCCGTTTAACTAGGTACCATTGACAACCCTGCATATTGAAATTTCGTGACATCAAAAAAAGATGACTTTGCAAAATTTCTTGCGGATTAGGCAACGCGATGTTCGATTATTATTGTAAACATTGCGTTCTTACAATAATTTTAAGTTATCCTTTTATGTTGTCACGAAATTTCGAAACACAGGGTTGCTAATGGTACGGAGTCAAATGGATTAAATTTATTTTTGAGGATAAAAAATAGTGAAACAAGGTTTGGGGCACTTCTTTATTACCTCCAGTAGTTCTCAGTTGCTAATAATATCGATTTCAAGTAGTAAACCTTTAAACTTGTTTGTCTGACAATTTAGTCTGGTGCAAAAGCACTTAGGCACGAAAATTCACTCCATAATTATTCCACAATTGCATGAGCTTAATGGGCTAAGTGTAGAATTGCTGGTAGTAGATGTAGGTTTAAGTAATGAAACGTTTCAAAAAGAATGCGTGCTGGATCTGATTTTGCTTGTGAATGTTCTATCGACAAAACAAAGTTTACGCTTCTAAATAAAAACAGTTTCAGCTCGAGCTTCTGCCAACCCATTACACAAATCTGAAATTAGGCAACTGAACTATATATTGAAGAAGAGTTAAAGCTTAATTTATATCGTATCAGTGTATGGCTTGCAGCAACTGCAGGGTTACGATGTTTTGTTCAGCTAGCCTCCAACATGTTTGTGGTGGTGCATTGGTTGACCAGAGATTGCCGAATTTGAGGATCAACAAAGCAATGATTTAATGATTTTTACAGACAATTGGACCCCCGTACATATGGCGCTGCTTCTAGATTTTATTGAAATGTTTTTGAATGAAATCTGCAGTAGTTTTTTTTTCTTGCATATCTGAAGTTTTTCAAGTCGTTGTAGCACTTTTTAATTTACAAATAACACGTCATTGGTTGATTGATGTTATTTCGTAAGAATCGTATCTATTAAATAACCTTCGTGTTTGCTAGAAAGTTGCGATTGCAAAACCAATTAAAAGTAAGCCAAATCAACACAAATACTGTACTGCAGTATCTTCGCTCTGTGCACAGATACTGCAGGAGGATGTTACGCTCGGAGTGAATTATGATTGCTTTACTGTAAATATGCACTCATACGTAAAACTGCAAATGGGGACGAAGCACATGGTGTTGGTAAACTTTTTACCATGTTTTAAAAGTGGTTAATTAACGTAGATGGTTAACAGCCATGCATTACCTTCTCGTTGCAACTCTTTTCAAAACTCCGAGTGTTGGGTCACCTGCGTGTTCTGCCCTTAGCGCCCAAACATATTACTTAAGCGATTACACGTTTGAATCATTCCAATTCACATTCCTAGTTCTGTCTACGCTAAAACTTTAGATCTCTACGATGACAAAACCAATCACGCAATTCCATTCTTTTATGTCTGATAATGATGATGTAAACCATTTCGACGATTCCATTAAACTGCACAAAAAATACTTGCTAAAATAATTTTCTGAAAAAATTCTACTTCAAAACTTCCTTACGAAGTTGCTGAATTGTAGGTGGAAGTGGAAACGATTGGCAAATTGACGCTTCATCTGGGTTTCAGTAACTCGTAAGGGTTCGATTCTCGATGAAGCTTTCCAATTCTACTTCGTTTACGACAGTGTGTAATGAAATCGAGGTTTATTAAGCAGTAATCAACAGCAACATAATGAAAGTCAGCAAACAAACGATGATAAAAGAATGAGCGAGCGTCGAGCGGTTTTTGTTTGCGAACGCATAAATATCATAAAATGTCAACCACAAACGGTATGCAATAATTACCGAGTGAAGTAACTTATACATTTGAAAAATCAGAAACGCGAATTAATGAAAAAAATAAAACTCATTTTACAAGTCTGGCATAAAATTACAGAGATACAAAAAATCAACATTTAAAACATACTTTAAAATCTTTCTAAATTTAGAGCAGTTATTTAAAATGCTGAAATATAGAGGCTAATCGTAGTCCTCAGGTACCATACCAATAAGGTTTTGCTGAGAAGCTGACAAATATGTTTAGCACCTGCGCAAAATTGATTAAGTAATAAAAATGCGTTTGTCTTTGGAGCATAGATACTGCAAAAGTTTAAATTTGGGGTCAGCGAATTCGGACACGGAGTTACAAACAACAGCAAGCTGAGTGTTGACGCAACCTTTCGAAGTAGCCTAGTGTTGCCAAGGCGCGATGATTTGGAGATGGGCTCGGCTAAGTTGTCATACGCTTCGGCGTAATTTAGCGATTAAAAAGATTTGATTTTCGACACCCAAAAATTCTTTCCATACCACGTACGGTGCGTTGAAAAAGCTCAAATACTTTGAACGCAAAAAACTCATAGTTTCCGTGGGCCATCGGGGTTTCAACCTGCTGAAAAATTTTGATGTACGGTTGGTTGGAGAAAAATAGTGACTTGCTCGTCAAAATAGCGGTTTTCAATAACTTTGCAAACAACTAAAATGAGTATGAACACAAAAGCAAACTTCGTTATACTGTTATTAAAGGTAGGCAGTAGGCACGAATAAGACAAAGCGCAGCTTAACGTTCGCAAACAAGTTACAACACACAATGTGAATTTCGCATTTTGATTTTAGGCAAAAAAAGGATTAATTGTTTACTGAGGAAGGCTAACATTTGGCAATAATACGATAAACACAACACTAACTTTTTAAGTATAAACTTGCGCGACTAACCGAAAAAAGTTAGAAAGAAAACGCAGCGCAATAAATCCGCAAAAAAATTTAATGGCATTAGCCCGCAAATTCCAAATTTACATGTAGTTTACGTTCAAGCATACCTAAACTGATGCCACCAAACGACTTTCAATAAAGGAAAAGATACAATATGAGCAGTTGACAACTCGCAGTCGTGGTTCACACACATCAATCAAATGCTAGGGTGTATAATACGGTAAATAAATGAAAAGCTAATAAATATATAGCAGCATCAATATGTGATAATCCGAATAGAAACTAAAAAAAGCGACTTTTTTAACTTTAGCAAATGGAAATACCAAATAAATAGCTAGTTCTAAAGTGCAACAATATAAAAAAATAAAGGAGGAATCAGAGGTGGAGTCCTCCAGGACGTCCTTGGCCTCGAAGGTCAAGTCCTTGACCTCGAAGCCTCCAAGTCCCCCAAAATACCCTGTCCTCTAAGGCACACCAAAATTCCACTTTTTTTTCCAAACATGGACATCAGTATTGCAATCCGTGAGGATGTCCGAAAAAACGCTTCTGTGAAAAAATCAGGGAGTTTCGTCAAGTATTCGCGCTGCAACAGCACTTTTAAGTTTTAGGGGGGTATTTTCTTGAAATTTGGGGGTGCCAATATCTAAAAAGTGCTATATTTTTATTTTTACGTAAAAAAATCGTTTTTACACGTGATTATATTTACGTGCCAAGGTTGACTTATCAATCTAAGCATAATTTGCCGATACTGCTGCTTAACAAGGACTTTTTTGGGGTAATTTTTCTCATTTTAGAGCAATTTTTGAACAAAATTTCAGGTATTTTTCTAAGTTTCAGCCATTTTTTGAGCATGAATGTACTGAACATGTTAATACTACACTTTGTGAGAAAGGTGTTTTAGGGCAAACTTTGTTTTAGAGCCTGAACACCACGTCAAGGTGTTGCCCGTCGTTCAGGTTCCTCTGTTTTTTATCCCGGAGAGGGCCCTTTTCCTGCATGTCATAAAGGGAACGATCACGGTTGGGAATGATCAGTTCAATGTGTTTTGGCCAAAGTAGATTTACGAAAATCTGGGTAGAGCTTTCGTGTGTCTTCTACACAGTGTAGTAGCATCCTCCTTTGTTCCTCATTATCCGTCAAAACGTCCTTGAACTCCTCCATCAGTCTCACTCCTCTTTCCGCCACATCATTCACAACTTTGAGGTGAATAGTGAGAATAAGTTATGATGTTCAGTTAATAGTTTGGACTAAATGTGAATAGATTTGACCTCAATATGTTGACAGTGACACCAGATATTTAGCTGTGTGACAAAGAAATAATTCTACACTTCCTTTATCTTAATTAATCTAAAAAACAATTAAGGTTATTGGATCACAATATTGAATTATGACGTTGCCATATACCACGTGTAGTGTTGCAAAGTATTTTCATTAGAGCATCAGTGCAGTTGCAAAGCATTAGTATTAAGTTTGTTTGAGCTGGGGAACAAAAAGATGGTCTCAACAAGATCTACAGATGTAGCATTTCCTCTTATTGGCAAGCCAATAGATAGGCTCTCCTCTTTGAAACTACCCACGAATTTGGAGGTAATGCAGAGATTTTTGTATCATTTTAAATGTGACAAATTTAGCAAACAGAAATCAATCAATCGGACTTGCGACGAAGTTGTTCTCTAGTGGCAAAAAGTTGCAGAGGGTTCTACTCCTGGATACACTTGCTACCTAAGTGTAAATTCTATCAAGACCAGAATCAATACGCTTTGGGAAGAATCCAGGACAACGCAAGCTTGGGGAAAAAGGAGTTCTGAAGAACATTCTAAGGCTTCCAAAAATTTCAAGGAAAAGTTAGAATCTCTTTTTGATATTGTTTAGCCGGATATTAAGTTTAGACTGTGTGAAGACGATTGGAAATTTGTGTAGGATCAAAGAATGGAACGAAAGTCGACGTTTGGTAACGGGGACACCAAATTATTGGCTCGTTTGGAGCGAAAGAAGATACGCGGAGAAAACCACAAGAGACGGCAGGACCAGGCAAAAGAGGAGAAAGAAATGCTCACAATGGTTTTGGGGGGTAAAAAAAGCGATGGGTCAGTTGAGGAACAAACGGGTGAAGATTTCTGTGAGCCTCCTTCTAAGCAACCGAAAAATCCGGACCGGATTCTGCTGCACGTGCCACGGAATATTGCATCAACGTCGCAGATGGTGATGACTGCAGACCGACATAAGATTTCGAGTAATGCTCTGAATAACATCATCGCATCAATCATCAGAGAAAGTCAAGGATGCGTAAAAGATTTTGTGCTTAGCCAAATGAGTACTTTAAGAGGACGTAAGAAGCTTCGTTCCTTGAAGTTCGAGTCAGTAAAGGAAAATTTTTGGCCGGGTTGGATGATCATTACTTCACAATTCACTGGGACGAAAAGTTATTGAAATGCGGAAAAGCCTATACTCACAAGGAGCATTTAGCTGTTTTGGCCAGTTCTACAAACGGGAAACTGGTGAAGTTATTGGGCATTACAGATCTTGATAGCGGAACTGGTTTAAATCAAGCGAAGGCAGTCAAAAATATGCTGGATGAATGGAGCATTGAGCAGCGATGTGTTGTAATTTTTTTCGACACAACTGCATCCAACACCGGGAAATTCGCTGGAGCATGTATTCTATTGGAAGCTTTTATAGGCTACCCATTACTGTGGACATCATGCCGTCACCATATGCCGGAAGTCATTCTGGGAGATGTCTTCAAAGTAATACTCGGTCCTTCCAGTAGCCCCAAAGTAGAATTTTTTGACATTTTGAAATCAAAATGGCCAACACTAAATTTATCTTCAATTAACCAGTCTGACCTTACCAATTTGGGACCACTGGACAGTTTCAAACTTAAGGCATAAGAGAGTCTTCAACATCTGTGCTCTGACGAAAGCACCTACTTACCCAGAGATGACTTTGATGAATTACTGAAGCTGAGTTTGTTTTACTTCGAACAGCAAAGTGTTAGTAACTTTGCGTTTCGGCGCCCAGGAACACAACATCGTGCGCGGTGGATGTCGACGCCAATTTATGCATTTAAGATGTATCTTCTCCGCAGTCAACTGGATGTAGATGCTACTCTTGTCAATGGATTGAGGCGGTTCTGTAACTTTGTGTCCATCTTCTATGCTCCATATTGGTTGCAGTGCCCTTTAGCTTCGGAAGCAGCTGTGAACGACTTGGAGTTCCATCGAGCCATGATGAACTACTCTAGCGTTGATGAAGAAGTTGCTGAAGCTGCCAGACATGCCTTTTTGAGACATAGGTGGTATTTAACAGCTGAGTTAATACTACTGGCATTGTGCTTTCAGCAACTGCCCGACATCGAATATGAAAAGTTGGCTTTCAGCATGTATAAAAGCTATCAAAAACATGTATCTTTTGTCCAAAATCCAACTGCCCTCTAATCTCGTAGAATCCTCAATTTCCCAACTTATCCTTAGACACTTGTGTCTCTGATCTTGTGAGCGAGCGATCGGTGATCATTTTCCAGCGACTGAACCTCTCCTTGCAAGACGTTCGCTTTCTAACGTATTCACGGGATAAATGGTGCGATTTCGATGAGTATAAGAAATTTAGAATGCTGATTAATGACCTCAAAGTTGTGAATGATGTGGCGGAAAGAGGAGTGAGACTGATGGAGGAGTTCAAGGACGTTTTGACGGATAATGAGGAACAAAGGAGGATGCTACTACACTGTGTAGAAGACACACGAAAGCTCTACCCAGATTTTCGTAAATCTACTTTGGCCAAAACACATTGAACTGATCATTCCCAACCGTGATCGTTCCCTTTATGACATGCAGGAAAAGGGCCCTCTCCGGGATAAAAAACAGAGGAACCTGAACGACGGGCAACACCTTGACGTGGTGTTCAGGCTCTAAAACAAAGTTTGCCCTAAAACACCTTTCTCACAAAGTGTAGTATTAACATGTTCAGTACATTCATGCTCAAAAAATGGCTGAAACTTAGAAAAATACCTGAAATTTTGTTCAAAAATTGCTCTAAAATGAGAAAAATTACCCCAAAAAAGTCCTTGTTAAGCAGCAGTATCGGCAAATTATGCTTAGATTGATAAGTCAACCTTGGCACGTAAATATAATCACGTGTAAAAACGATTTTTTTACGTAAAAATAAAAATATAGCACTTTTTAGATATTGGCACCCCCAAATTTCAAGAAAATACCCCCCTAAAACTTAAAAGTGCTGTTGCAGCGCGAATACTTGACGAAACTCCCTGATTTTTTCACAGAAGCGTTTTTTCGGACATCCTCACGGATTGCAATACTGATGTCCATGTTTGGAAAAAAAAGTGGAATTTTGGTGTGCCCTACTGTCCTCGGCCGAGGACAGCACTATTTTTTGATTTGTTGAAAATCGGCCAAGGTCATGAACATTTTTTCCTTGACTAAAATTTCACGAAAAATTTGCGACTTTCTGCGCGAAGACCTTTTTTGTTTCTTGGAGAACACCTGCGCGTTGTATCCTTGGCCTTGAGCATTCCTGTCCTCGGCCTCGAGAAGGTCTGTCCTCGGAAAGTCGGTAATTGGTCTTGGGCTCGGATTTTTTTTGTGTCCTTGGCCTCGAGCCTTGTGTCCTCGACTCCACCTCTAGGAGGAAGCACTTCAACAAG
Source organism: Trididemnum nubilum (assembly GCA_963965965.1). Classification (NCBI taxonomy): domain Eukaryota; kingdom Metazoa; phylum Chordata; class Ascidiacea; order Aplousobranchia; family Didemnidae; genus Trididemnum; species Trididemnum nubilum. The sequence goes on from OZ014470.1 coordinate 42,751,346, forward strand.
CAAACTGAGATTAAGTTGCCTCCTGCTGCAGCGTTATAATTTCACAGCATAAGACACGACTCACGAGTACGGCTAATTAATATGAAATTATAACAATAAACGGAGGTGGGCACGAATAACATTTTACCAAACGCGCAGGGCAATGATTATCTAATTCTAAATCACTTAAAGCAAAGCGCAAGATACGCAAACTTAAAGTTTTTATCTCTGAAGGGTAGCGCAATTTCCGTGATTGCGCAACGAAATTCATATACCAAGTCAAAGAGTAATTTAACTTCCGGAAACAAAATAACACAACACGATGCAAACTCCACATTTTTACAATTCTAGACGGAAAAAGAATAAGTAATTTGCTGAAGGTTAGACAAATTTATTTCATCGCTCAGTAACAGCACGACGTAAAAATTAATCAGCATTCGTTTAAGGCGACAGGGAAGTTGCAAAAAGCCTGACGATCCTTCGAATCAAGCAACCTCCCTCTAGTCAGAGGCAATTTAAGCCAATTTGACAATATTACGATTAAAAATGGCCGACATTTGACAACATTAGGATTGAAATTAAACAAAATTAAGTTTATCGAATAAAATAGCGCTACTAACAAAAAAAAAATTTGAAAGCGTAGCGCAATTCCTTTTAAGGGTACATTAGTCCGCAGCGCAACTTCAACATCTCAAAATAAAACATCAAAGTGAAACGCAACTTAAACAACTGCAAAGGCTCATAAGTTGCGCTTAGCCCACCTCTGATAATAAACAAAAACACTTTGATCCAGCTCCAATAAATGTTAACCTCAAACTTGAACTTTAATCTCAACTTGAACGAGGACTGAAGGTAAAATCACCGGGGGTATCTTAAATTTGGCAAATCGTATTAGATTAGATCGGCGTTGACTTCATCCTTCTTGATCCAGCCCTTCCAGAGATATTCTACTTCAAACACGACGTAAGGACCTTTCTAATCATAATTTTTATTGGCAACCCTGGCATTGATAACATCCGCGACGCCATCTTAGTCCTATCCTAAGGCAATGCAGCCATTGCATTAAGCCACAGAAGCGTTTTAAGTTTTAACCTATTTACAGCTAGGTTAATATAGACCTCAGTATGTTAGAATACTGCATTAAAATGTCAGAGTTGCCAACAAAAATTGTGATTTGGAGATTCCTATGACGTGCTTGAAGTAGAATATCTGTGGAACGGCTGGAAAAAGAAAAATGAAGTCTACTCCATTGATGTTGCCTTCAGTCCTCGTTTAAATTTCAACAAAAATAATAACCTGCATTCCATTGAAGCTTAACTACCAACTGTTGAAATAGTGTGGTTGCATAAACGGGTCCACGACAGCTGACCACGAACAAGCTGACCGCGAACCAACTGAACCCGATTGGTCTAGAAGGGGGTCATAAAAATATTTTACTATCCCTACAGCCGTCGTGCCCAACACCTCACTTTGTCACGAAATCACTTTGTGACGAGATCACTGGTAACCTTTAATTCGCGGTCAGTTGACTTGGCTCGGAATAAACGCTGCAAACCGGAGATGTAAATGAAACGCAAATGCACAATCTTTAGTTATACATATTGTTTGACTAGGCAGTGTGAAGATATTGTTTGACTTGGACTGTGCAATGCTGAATGAACACTAGCTCAAATGCACAGTCGAAGATATTGTTAATGAAGAGACATGAAAACAGTGGATTCGACGTTGGGAAGTAGTGGGTGCTTTCTGTGGATGAAATCCATGGTCCAAGACTTCTAAAAAGATATGATCTGTGAAACTCTATTCTTTGATTAATTGCATTTTCAATTAATGCAAATGCACACAGTGACACAAATAAACTAATCGAGTATAAATGACTAAAAAACGAACAAATCTGTAGTCTACCTGGGATGACTGACTATTGACTAGCATCTATCACCAGATAAACCACAACATTACTTATAAACCAAATTTTGTCACAAAGTACCTCTCTTTAAAAAACAATAACAAAAAACAACAACGATTAACTGGCTTGTGCGTATGACCCATAATCAATTAAATCCAAAATTACAAAATAAAATATTACGGACCAGGGGCTTATTGACTAGATGACCCTAACAGGTCCCTTCTAAACTATTTTTTATGTAGTATTTCGTTTATTGCCATGATTCTCAACCTATGGGTCGCGACCCAAAGTTGGGTAGCCTAAAAATTCTTTTGGGTCACTTGTTTTTTTTTGTAAACATCTACAAAGAGTAAAACTTGCCCAAAAAATAATAAAATAAACGCAACGCCGCTTCATAGTCAGATGGTCATCAACCCTTGTTGCATTTTTGTACACGAAAAACTCAAACAGTGACATTTTGAGCTTCTGAAGACCGCACAGTTGTAAAACGCTTCAAAGTAGTAAGCAATATATTGTAGTACTGATGTTAACAAAGAACTCCCGCAGTGAAGAAGGTTTGTGTGCGTGGAGACTAGAAATCAAAGGTCATGTATGTCAGACTACATCAGGCATAATTGATAACGATCAGCAGTATGACCAGAGGGGCTATTGCCCCCCAATTGGCCTGCCGACCAAAATGCAGAATAAGGAAAAAAACACGTTTTTATCACTTCTGAGACTGTCTTTTGCATTGAAATAGACTCAAAAAATGATATAACGCATATTTTGAAACGTTTAATTTAGGGGGGGGGTGGGGATTACTTAGTCAAAAACAAACCTCATAGATCGGAAAAAAAAAAACTTCAAAAATTGGTAATCAAATTTGATCGCTTATTGAAAAATGTTTAACAAAGGTTTTATCAAAAAATATATAAGCTCAGAAATAGAGGGGGATATTCATTTATTATGATTTTATGATTTACCAACTTGATTTAAAGGATTTTATGATTTACCAACTTGTGAACAATAGGCCTAAAATAAAGTTATTTTTGCAAAAAAAATTTTGAGCGCTGGGGGCTCTTCCCTCAGGCCCCGTGCCTCCGCTGGCTGGGGCTTTGCATTTAGATCTTCAGGCTCTGGCAGATGGGGATTTGCCACAAACCCCCAATTGCCTCTGGCAGCTGGGGGCTCCATCCCCAGACCCCCGTAACACCCCCACATTGCAGATTTCTGGCGACGCGCCTGGTAACAATATCAGACTGTCAAGTCCTTGAATTTAAAAAAAATGAATAAAAAATGACTACAGAACATAAAATAATGGCAAATAATGACAATTTTCAAGTATATTATAATTAGACTTATCATATTTTTTAATACTGAAAACCGGGACAGGCAAAGAGATCCAAAAAACTAAACAGAAGACCAGTCAAAAAAGGTCTTTGTGTAGTTTTAGCGAGATCTTTTTGGTGATCTCCCCCCCAAAAAAGGTTTTCATTTCAATGACTCTTGATTTATTGCAATTTATCGAGTGACCTCAAAAAATATCAGTAGATTACTTAGAATATAATGAAATAATGACAATGGTTCCAAAAAAACGAAATTGAAAAACAATGATCAAAAAAATGCACTAATGACACACTTGACAGCCTGCAATCCTCAAAGCTAAATAGCAAATATTCATAAATATATGTTCAGTAAAAAGTTGTTTGTTGTATTTGCAACAAAGTTCTGTCATTATAAATTTTTTTTTGCACATAACAGCTTTTAATTCAACTATGTATCAGAATATACTGGACATGGGTCGCAAAATTTTACACATTTGATTTTTTCAATAAATTTGGGTCGCTTTGAAAAAAGGTTGAGAACCACTGGTTTATTGCATCTTATAATGACAAATAATAAATTGAACGTGAACTTAAAAGTGTATTTTGATCGGACATTAAGCAATGTGAAGTATCTTTGCACGTCGTTGCTGACATCACTTGCAAAGATCAGCATAGCACTGCATTGCTTCTGGTCTCAACCATATCAGTATAAAACACCTTCTACATTTGAAACAGTGGTGTAAAAAGTACTTGATAACTGTAATTCAGTAAAAGTTTTGTTACTTGAAAGAAAAACTACTTAAACTAAAGTACAAACTATTGACCAAAAAAGTACTAGAGTAAAAGTAAAAAGTAGTCATTTTTTAAAGTACTCAAGTAGAAGAATTTCTGAAAGTATTCAAGCAAAATAAACAAATTATTCAATCCACAAACTGTAGTGTATGACAATTAGTCGATTGCCTTCACATCACTGTCACATAATGCTTGGTCTTTCAACCCCTTACTCTCTCAAGAAGTCATGAATTATTGGCTGATACAAGTTTTTTTTGTTATAATGAATTATTTTACAAGTTTTTATGAATTATTGGCAGATACAAGTTTTTTTTATTATAATCAAATCAAAATGAACAACAGGGAAACTTTGGAATTTGAAAATCATGTCACGCAAAGTTTACTTGGAATCATTTTATAAAACCGTTGCTTAGTCGGCAGAAAACTCAATTGTTCTGATAATTTGTGATTCATTTAAACCTACAGAACTTTGTACTCTTCTAAATCAAAATGCTGCTTAAGTAGCATTACTTCACGGTAAAAGTAAGCAAAATAGAAAGTATCCAAAAACATAATTGCTTTAGAAGTGCTTGTTTCAGACAAAATCTACTTGAGTAGGCTAGTTAAGTAAAGATACTTTCGTTACTTTATAACTATGATTCTAAATTATACCTTTCTGAATACTGTTGTCAATAGCAAATAAAATTCAACTATTCAAAAAGCAATCGGTGAAATTCCACTTTCATAGTTTGCGATATTCTAGTAGTAGCTTGAGTGGTTGCAGCAGGGCAGGCGATTTTCCTAAAGCAGTGAATTATGCTCCTTGAAGACCCAGAAAATTTTTCCTGAAACAAAGAAACCAATTAGCAGCAAAGGCTAAAAATAATTAAGACATACCTAAGGTAAAATGTTTTCTTGCTCGAGCAACTATGTGCCACTTGCCATAATCAAACTCACAACATGGCTTGACAACATTACAAGTTTTGCTAAATGCAAAAAATAACACCGGTCAACAAAATAATAGTTTGTTTTTTTAAACAAGAACAAGATCCCTGATTTCTGGGTAACATAGGGGCACTGATTCTGAATCTGGCATTAGTTTTCTTCTAGCACATCAGGATTTTGAGATATGACGGGGCGTGGTGAGTTTGTCATTGCATGCATTTGGTACCCCATAAATGACAATACCTTTGCCATTATCATGGCTGTTGTTCAGATTTTGACAAAGGCTACTAATCACATTAGCATGCTGTTATACCTAATTAAACAAATTTGAAAAAAGGTCGAACAGAAAAGATTAAACAAGTTTAATGTACTGACCAGCACATTAAACTTGTTTAATCTGAAGACTGAAGATTGGACAGAATAGACTGAAGATTGGACAATAGACAAACTCTTTTTTGCCAATTGTAGTCTTGAAAAAGACTGTTTATTGGCAGCTTTTAAACAGCCTGTAGTTGGATGATTTTGAAAAAGTTTTTTTGGGGTAGCTTCAACAAAAGTTTTTTTCAGAATAACACATGTGGAAAATATTTGCTGTTTATCTAAGTACCACTTAATACTGCAATCAATACCAGTTCAAATGAGGAAAACTTTAAAATGTTTGACATATGATTTTCGTTTGTATGGATAATTCGCATCATCACAGTACAACATCTAGCAATCATCACCCATCATACCCTCATTCCATACTCCTTTATACCTTTTTTCCATAGATTGGATATCTTGGCAAAATTTTTCACCCTGCTCATCACCAACTGCTCCAAGGTTTTCAGGGAAAAACTCAAGGTGTGAATGAAGAAAATGCATCTTTAAGGAAATGCAACATCCCATCTCTTTGTATGCCATAAGCAACTCTGCAACACCTTGATGCAACACATTGATTTGAATTTGACTTGAAATTTTCAAAAAAATTGGAGCAAATCCATTTAAATGAATGCCAAGCTCATAGTTCCAATGCATTTAAAGCATTTTCAAACTCTGGGTCTTCAAAAACTTCCAGAATCTGTGGACCAACAAAGATTCCTTCTTTCAACTTGGCTTGGCTTAGCTCGGTAAACTTTTCACAGAGAAATTCAAAACCATTCGAATTCTGTTTTGCCAGAGCTTTCACAAAGTTCTTCATTAATCCTAGCTTGATATACAATGGTGGCATTAAAACTTTATCGAGATTTACCGAAGGGATGTGTTAGAAATTTTTTACTCCAGGTGCATATGAATTCCTTGTCGGCCATTGTTTTGTTTCATAGTGCTGTGCAGTGGTGCAAATGTTCCAAAACATAAAAAACAACAGTGTTTTGTAAAACCCCTTGCAATCCTATCAAAATTCCAATTACCTTAAAACCCCCACATAAGCTACACTGGTAGTCAGAATAGCAAAGTGTATTCAACAAAATTTCAATGCTATCATAGGATTCTTTTAACAGGGCAAAGTGTGCAATAGGGATGGAGGGTATTTTATTTCCGATATGTAGAAGAACTGCCTTCAAACTTCTCTTTGAGGAATCAATAAAAGCCCTCTATTCCTTCACAATGTGAACTACACCCAGAGTTTGAAATAGCTCTTCCATATCATGGAAGTAACAAGGAGGTCTTTCAATTTTGAAGGCCAAAGATAAATCCCTATTGCGCTTCCTGTAGTAACTTACTTTGACATCTTTTTCAACCATATTTCCTTCTTTTAACCTTAATGCAAGGAGCTTCGCCTTTCCTTAGCGAGGCGAGGAAGTGGTGCACCCCCCAAAAATCGACACATATGTGTATCTACCTGTTTTACACCTGCAGAAATAACTGCTTTATTTAACATAACATATTGCTATATACTGTTAATATTAATTCCCTCAGTTTCCCCTGCGTATGTTCCTACATTTTTTATTCTCCACACTTAGTGTAGACTACTAAAATAACTTGCAAAACTGCCTGCATCCATCCTTTCCCTGTCACTCAGAGCTTGCACTTACATTGTTTCACCACTTAAACATGTTATTCTGTGACATCATAATGCAATGTTCCACTGTATTTGGACTTTAAATGCTAAACAACAAAAGTTGAATTAAAATTATAAAAACCGAAAAATCTCAAAAACTTGATGTGCAAGAGTATAAGTAAAATCCTTTTTGGAATCTGCATCAAAAATCCATCCAGATAAACTCACCAGAATCTCTGTTTAAAATTTGCTGTTGACCAGTGTAATCAGCTAAACAAACAACTTTTGCTACCAGCTTATATGTTGCAAGGTTCTGACTACATCAAATCTTTCACGATACTCATTTCACATCTTTCACGATATTATGCCGAAGTATGTAACATGGAGGAAACCCCCTCAGATTTGTGAAGGGCAACACAGCTCCTTTTGAAGAAATGTTGCAGTGGTGGCAACACTGTGTCTGATTTGACTGGCCTGAAATATGAACCTCCCAATCCAGAACAATTGCGTTACTGCTCGACCAACTGGCCAGTTTTAATATGGTTAAATCTTGCTGCAAGTGAGATTGCAGTCAGCACCAAAACTTGTATCTGATATAAATACTGTAACAAGTTTGAAATATTATTGCTAACAAAACGAAGCTACAAACCATTATTTGAAGAACATACCCAAACACTTGGTAAGTCTTGCTGCTGTATCTTTTTTCATTCAAAAAATCTTTTAAAAACTTCCTGTATTATTGCCAGATAATTATGGATTGCTCATCAATCTTCCTGGGTAACACAATGGCTTAAAAGATGGCATCAATCAGTCAATGCTGCATAGCTTGGGCGATCAATCACTACATCAGAAACCATTTGTTTTCGCACGCACATCTACATACTAGATTTCTTTCAAACTAGCTTTAGTAGGCTATTTTTTCTGCCTGAAATGCAATTTTGTATTTAAAACAATTATAGAATATGAATAGCTATAATTTGCAAACATCAGCTAAGTCTGCGCAAACACTCTACATCAGTGTCCCCACCAAGCCAATTTTTTTCAGCGAATCAGCGATTTGTTGGAGCAAGGGCAAATATTTTTGGCAAAACAGTAAACATAGCTTTAGAAAACTTGAATTTGTGGAAATATGACATTTGGTATCCATTAATACTGGATTGGGGTCAAATTTATGGCACATAAACATCTTTTTAGGGCTTTGGGCACAATTGTTTAAAGAAAATTTGGACACTCGCCGATTAGCCATAAAGTTCAAGGGAACACAGCTCTACATGTTTGTGTAGTACATGTGTTGAAGTACATGTAGTGCAAATACATGTGTTAAATATTTGGGTGTCCTGATTGATCATTAACAAAATTGGAAACCCTAAATTCAGAAAGTTAGTTCAAAATTAGCCAGTGGTTGTTGGGTATTGTATCATTTACAGAAGTATGGGGATTGTAAAACTTTAATGTTGATTTATTACAGCTACATCCATTCTCATCTAAATTACTGTATTAGCAGCTGGGGTGGTACATCAGCATCTACCCTTTCACCTTTGATTAATTTACAAAAAAAGCAGTAAGAATAATAACTCACAACAACATCAGGACACATACCTGATACTAAACCGTTATTCTCAAGCTTATATCTATTGCAGCTGAATGACATGTGCAAATTGGAAACAGCAAAATTGATGTACAGAATAAGCAATACATCATCTCACACTTCCAGGTCTAACTTAGGGCTTTTCATAATGCTGGATGAAATACATTCTTACAGCACTTGAAAAAAAAAGCAAAACAAACTACTTTCTTCCCAGAGTTAACGCAGCATAAACTCAAAAATTGCTGATCTATAATGGAACTAAAATATGGAATCAAATTGCAAAGGAAATTAGAGAGATGAAACTCTTGCAGTTTAATAAAGAACTAAAGACTTCATATATCACAGTACTCAAACACAAAATATTGAATAAGGGGGTCCAGGTAATCAAGTTTTTGAGCATATGCCATACATTGAAATAAAGCATAATTGTGAAGTTTGACGTTGTGGGTTTTTGTTTTGAGTTGTGACAGTAGTACCGGTAAGTTTTAACCTACTGCTCTGTTTCTTACTGATATATGTTACTGCATAAAGTTTCTTTTTTTTGTGAGAGTAGACGTTGATGACTTAGCCTATACAGTCTTTTCGCTGTCCCAGTAAATCGAATTAAATACCTGGAAAATGTACTGTAACAGTCAGACCTTCAGACTGTGTACCTGCTGCAGTACTGCATGAAGCTGGTAAAGTTAGCAACCTATGTAAATTTTTTTGCAAGTTTTCCTTCAAACTGATTCAACAATCTATCAGTTTAATACTTTACAGTATCAATTTATCAAGTAAACTTTGTCCTAGTTTCATCCACTATGACAGTACTGAGAGAGGAATATGAGCAGATGAATGACTGCGTGATGAAGTCAGTAAGCGAATCTGCCTAGTTAATTCTGACCCTAAATTTGAAAGCAATCACAACATTGGTGAAACTACAGTAGTAAAATAACTTTGACATTTCAATTTTCCAGATTCAGGGCCTACACAGTTTAGGCTAGTCATCTACGGTAGCCTACCTAGCCAACTGCAATGTCTGACTAGGCTATCCAGATCTCAGTACCGGTACTGGTGCCGGTATCACAGATCTGCTACTTATTTTTGCAATTCGCATACAGTAACTTGAATTATGCATCAATTAAAGAAATATGTTTTAGGCTTCCCTCTGATAGGCCTATTCTGTCTACAGTGCAATAATCGCTGAAGACTCAGCAGCTCAACCCTTTACAAGCTTAAAAAAGATTACTAGGCTAGGCTATTTTGACTTGCTTGTATCACAAATTTTTCTTAATATTTTGACTTGATTATAAAAAGTAAGTCTAGGCTTATTTACTAACTGCTGTTATTGTGTTTCGCTATTCTTCCAAGCCTATTCTATCCCTGCCTACGGTAGGACTTTATTCCAAACTAAAGCCTAGCCTAATTGCCCAGTACCATTGTACCAATTAGCCTGTGAATATAGCAGATCTAGCGAAAAGCGAGAGCGGAGTATGAATCACAAGGGTGGGACAACGGATGTGACGTAATAAATCTGCAAAACCATGGTAGAAAAAAAAATTTCGCTTCCAGGGGTGGTCTGGATAAAGTTTATACAAAAGCTGATATGGAAGAGAGGCGAAAGACGCTCAAAATTTGGCTTAAACCGACATAGAACAGAGGTGGAGTTGAGGGCACAAGGCTCGAGTCCAAGGACACAAAAAAATATCCGAGGCCAAAGACAGCCCTTTCGAGAACAGATGTTTTCTAGGGAAAGGACACAGGCGCAAGTGTTCTCAAAAAAATAATAATAATGTCTTCAAAAATTTTTTTCACGCGTTTTAAAAAAAAAGGTCTTCTAAATTTTTTTTCAGGTGATCTCAAAAAAAGCAAAATCAAAAAATCTCTAAAAAAACAAGTTTTTCTACAAAAAACGATCTACAAAATTTTAAGGATTCCAAAAACACTGCTGTTCTCGAGCCGAGGACAAGGCAATTTTCGAGGAGTTAAAGCTTCGAGGCCAAGGACTTCAAAATGTGTCCTCGAGGACTCCACCTTTGTAAACGGAATGCATCAGTAGAACTGAAAAACAGTTGAAAGCTGAAAACAAAATGTACCCTGCAAAACATTGTGATCAGATCTTTCCACCGAGTCACCCTCCCCTACGAGGAATTCAAAAGAGGAAGAACCGCACCGTTGAAACCAGCCGCTAGTGCCCATCAGTGCAGGCCCGGCGCCACGAGGGGACATTCCAGGACCGTGCCCCCCAAGCGAGGACTGTGCTCCGAAAAAATTAACAGGCTCGGGGCTGCTAGAGTACAAATCGAGACTCCCAAATCGGTGCTTATCGCCCTAGAATTTGCGAGCAAGAACTGTTTTTTCGTAGTTTTTGTTGACTCACTCCGGATTTCATAAAACTTTGGGTATGAAGACCTTTTTTTTTTGGTCTTCACTTTAGGATTCGTAAAAAATCGCAAGAATTTTGAGATGAAAACCAGAGTTTGTGAAAATTTTTTAACTGAAGACCTTTTTTTTTTACGTCTTCACCTTTTTCGTTTGATCCACACTCTTGAATTCATGTAAATAAACTTCTCGTGCTCCCCCAAAATTTATTTCTGCCCCCCTAGTCACGCTATCCTGACGCCGGGCCTGCATCAGTGGCCTATAAGTTAATTTTTGTAATTTTGTTGTATTCACCAAGTTGCTTTGGCCACGAGACAGCAAAGAAACCTTTTGGTCTTCGAGTTAAGCTGCCACGTCTTGTCTAACACACACTGTGGAGTGTGGAGTCTTCACGGTGTCCCTTTTTATTGCTGAACGCTAAGCAAGGAATCGAACCCAGATCCAGCATATCAGTAACAGACACTCGATCACTGATTGGCCGTACGTTATGTTTTTTTGTGAGGAAGGTAGAAAAAAATTCACGTTTAAATTATCAAAAAGACAATACTACTTCTCGCGATGCATAATCTGACCCAAATTTGACCGAAACAACAAAGATTTGTAATATATAAATCTGTGATTCCGTCATCCAATTCAGCACAATACTATGACCACCCACAGAATACGCTGTTAAGCTGTTACGCTCGTAAGCGCCGTTTTGTATAGTGTAGACACCCTCGATGTACAAGCGTAAAAAATTTTGTAATTTTGTACGCACAGTGTAGACCGGCCCTTAATCTCAAACTGCTGTAAAATTTTGTGCAGTCAGACCTCACTGTTCTCAAGTTGTACGTAAAAGTCGGAAACTTCGCCCTCGTTAACTTTGAAAATGGCCGAGTAAGAACGGAACATGTAACGCGAGGTTATTCGTTCTCATTATACTGGTTTTATGTGCCTTATGTGTGCTTTCTATAAGTTTTCTGCGCCGTGTTTTGGCAATCAAAAACAATCTACCTGTCTAAGTGTCTAACTGATGATTTATGAACCTACTGTACCAAACTAATCCAAAACTAATAGCCCAAATACTGGCATACCACGTGCTTTGCATGCTTTCACAAGTTACTACAGTCATATTTAACTGTCTAACTTGATAAGAACAACTTTGCTGCCTCTAAACGTAAGCCTATATATGGGTATTCAATATTGGGTAAACTACCGGTAGCTTAATTATCTGTGAACCTGGAACCCTCTAATCATCTGCTATCACCCTGCACCACGTAAGCTATTCTGTCATTGCAAGTGGTCGAGTGGATAGAGCGTCTGCTACTGAAGCGGTAGACACGGGTTCGATTCCCGGTCGAGTCAAACCAAAGACTATAAAAATTGGTATTCACAGCTTCCCTGCTTGACGTTCAGCAATTAAAGGGACAGTGTATTAAGGACTAGAACGGCAAGTTAAAATTTTTTCTATCCTATCAAAATTGGGAGACGTGGTGAGCAAATTAGTGCAACTGAAACATGTCACAGACGGGGCATGAGATCGGAGCCCCCATCCGCCGGAGGCTATGGGAGTCTGGGGGCGAAGCACCCAGCCGCTGGGCGATTTTTTATAATTTTGGGGAAAAAACTCTCTATTTTAAAGCAATTTGGATCACATTTTGCACGTTTTTAGAGCCATTTGAAAGAACAAAATTTTTGAGATTTGAAAGCCAGTTGAACAAATCACCTCCTTTACTTCAGGTCAAGTCTAAAACACGTTTAAAATCTAACATTTTGGGGTTAAATTTTGTGACTTGGCCCAAATCAGGGAAATCAAGGTGCATTGCTTTCTGCAACATTTTTATCATTAAATAATGCACTCGAAGATTTGCCTTTGAAGATTTTAGTTTTGTCATGAAAATAACCAGTTTTAGGAATATAGGCTAGGTACGACCAGTAGGGGCCCAGACACCCTTGATTCAAATTCAATAATTTGTTCAATAAGCATTTCCCCGAGCTAGGTTTTTTCAAAAGCATTTTGTCGCGTGAAAACTGACAAGATGGAGGTGGATTGTTATTTAAAGTTGGTAATTTATAGTCATTTAGAGTTGGTACATTAGATGCAATAAATGGTTACTAATCATGTTATTGCAATATAAAAGTTAGCTGGGGGCATAAAACATAGTATTGCATAAAAAAATTAGGTGAGGGCCTGAGATTGCACTTTTTAGAACAAAAACACTTAATTTCTTCTGGCTTGTACATTTAAATTGGTTGGTAAAAATTTAAATTGAGAGGCCTGGGCCCCCTGGTTGTCAATATTAATATTAAGTTATTGCTAATTGCCGTTGTACGCATATACTGTTGCACTTCAAAAATGCTAAAAGAAACTGAACAAATAGGCTTTGTGTCATCATTTTTATTATTAGTAGCTTTTCAATTGGGGGGGGAGGCAGGTGGCCCGGCCCCCAGGCTATGCCTATGGTTTAATGATTACCGTACAAGTTTGCCCTCACATCAACTGGAACATTTACCGTAATACAAACACCAAGCTTTAACACCAAAAAAAATTGCTATAAGCTTAAAGACTAAAATTATACAATAAAGCTGAAACGGGGATGAAATAGCAAATACAAGTTTTCGTGACGATGTAAGAAAACAAAATTTACGACTGGGCAAATTGTCAATCTCAAAATAAAGAAAAATCAAGTCAAACCTATCAAGGTCGTCAAGTGTAACATCAATGCTGCAATTAAATTACAATGTAGGCTACTTAGAATGATGCAATACGTACACTGTTTGTGCAATGTACACTACCAAAGTACCGTGATTTGTCGACAAATAATATGCGTAGATATTGAAGTTGAATACTTCTGTGACAATATTATTATCCCTACCCAAGATCGGTATGTATTTTTCGGTGAATACAATGCACAAATTCTAGTATGGAATTGGTATGGAAGTATGGAAGATTGTCTTCCATTCCATTCTTGAAATCTTCCATTCCATTCCATATCGAAATTTCCGTTCCATTCCATTTTCCATTCCATACCATGTCCTGGCGACTGGTCGCTTCATAGGCTAATTTTGTTACTTTTAAAATATATTCAGTGAGCAGAAAGCTTTGTGTACTTTATTATTGAAGCGCTATTATTGTAATCACAGGTTCTGTTTCGTCATAGCGCGCTGGAATTACCGGTAAAACGAAGATAGAGTTTTTATTTTATTACCACGCAATAACCATGAAGAAGAGTCTAGACTAATAGCTCAGGTAACAAAACAATCTTGAGAAAAAAGTTTGTAAAGTACAAGGGAAAAACGAAGTACAGTAGATCAAATTTGGAAATAAAAAGACTTGTCATTTCTTCAAAAACGTAGTAGTACTTAGCCTATTTACTAGCTATCAATGATTTGTTTAGATCCTTCCACTGAAAACTTGTCATAATATGTTTTGACGATGACAGTTCTTGGTTTTAATGCAGAAACGCAAAAAGCTGAAAGCAGATGTCAAAAGTTCTCTTTAGGTGTTTATTCAGTTTACAAATCCTTAAACGCTTTCACCATCCATATCTCATTGTGGTAGTGGTAGATCTATTTTGTAGAGTGTAGACCAATAGGCTAGTCTACAGGTAGCCTACATTTAAAGCGTAAACTATGTTGTTTTTTTGATGTGATTTTTCTTTTTCAGGCAAGCATGTTATGATACCTGTAATAAGCTTAAACAGTTGTTTGTATTTGTTATTCAGTGCTGTTTATGAAGACTCCCAATGTTAACGCTATGAGTGAATCTGAAAGCTGGATTTGTCATCAGTTATGTAGTGGATTTTTTGCTAATTGTGCAATGGATTGCTGTGTTGATTTGCTGGAGAAAGCAAAAAAACATTGCAGTTTTTGCAAGATTTGACACTATCATCGAAGGACAAGAATTTAGCACAGTAATACCAGCAGTTGCTTTGAGGAAAAGTCAGCTTCTAAAACTAGCTTTGGTTTTTTATTCGCTAGCGGAGCGCTTATCGATGTTTAGTGCAAAGTTAAATGCTTTCGAGAGCATTTTATTGGTTTCCATTTTCTTGCGGTACCAGTACGTTGCGACGGTCGCGTTTACTTCAAAAGGCTTTGCTCCAAACCACCGTTTGTAAGATACAGACAAATTTATAGCTTTAAGGTCAAGCCCCCTCTTCTTAGCAAGTTTTTGGTTACGTCCCTGATAAAAAAAAAAACATTTAGATTTTTTTATGTGAAAATTGTTACTCAATCATGGAATAAAAGTGTCCTTAGTTCTCACATTTTCATGCAACTGACGCTTCCTTAATCCTTACCCAGTCCAATGATTATTATTATAAATGCTGTATCAAGTTTTTTGTTGAGTGGTGACTAATGAGAATGGAACAATGTTAATGAACTTGCTTGGCGGCTACTTCTCTACCAATAATAGTAATCTCAGCAAAAAATAGAACTCACTTTTTACTGGTTAGATATATATTGGCTTTCTAGTTTATCTAAATACGCTGACTGTAAGTGTAATGATTAAACTTTAGACTTAAAATTGTTTACTTTGTCACTTTATTCACCATGTAAAGCAGTAAAAATTTTAAGAGACAGTAAAAATATTTTGAAATTCACAAACAACTAAATTCAGATATTACACAAAGACACAGTAAATGAATATTTAACACACTTGACACTTCTATTTTCATCACATTGGACTGGAGTGAAAAATCACTACCAGACTACAATATTCATGATTATAAAACTTGGGGGAGTCCAAAACCAATGCTTGCAGTTCAACTTGATCACTTTCACAAACCTTCAGAAACATGAAGACTTTTAAAAAGACATTCAGAAGAAAGAATTCCGTTTGTTCCTATTCACAGAAGTAATTTTACTAATTAGGCCAATCCAAAACTTCATAAAATTTTTTTGATGTTTTTGTATCTCAGCTCTCTTTAGTAGCTTAAAATCGATTTAAATACAGTTTTACTCACCAAGTTGGCTTGGCCAAGTGGACACTGGACAGCGAAAAAACTTTTGCAAATTTTCCAGTATTCAAGCAATTGTTCAATTGTGGTTACTTTTAAAGCAACAAGCTAACAAACAATTGGTAGAAACACTATCAACACATTCAAACCTAGCCTGTTGGTGGGTTATTTTATATTCTGCAAAATTAAAACACCATGTTAGTTTACTTTAAGACAAAAAAGCAAAAGCTGCTCAGCCAAAAGAACCACTGGACTGATACAATACCGAGCTTCTGCTATGCTGCACAGAATAAAAAGTTTTGTTTTAAAAGCTAGATGTCGTGGGGCTGGGCCTAATGCTTTGGTGTATTCATTGTAATGAAGCTCTGAGATCAAGCTTAGCTATGAAAAATCACTCTAGGATTTACATCCTTAGCTGTCTAGATCCAAATTAACTTGGCTAGCCTAGGGCTATCTCGAATCTAACTTTGCCAACAACCTACTCTTTGGACTGATAAATAGGCGCTAAACCATACAAATATACAGGGTGTCCATAAAGTCTCTTTACAATTTAAAAAATATACTACAGCTTCAAATGATGAGATAACACAATGAGGGTTGTTTTATATTAATCAGTATTTCATAAAGTTTTCATTGACACTAGAATTTGTTGTTTCAGATAAAATTTTTATGTGTTTCAGATAAAATTTCTACAACTGTAATGATTGAGTTATATGAACCCCCTTAAAATCTGAAATTAATACTCTTCAAGAAAAAGTGCAATGTGTATCCTGGTTTATTGAGATAATCAGATGTTTAGATCCATCGAGACTACAGAACTAAGTGCGGAAGAGGCCCACCATCATGTCCTTCAATTCGTTTATGGTGCAAGAAATTATTGAGACAGTGACGTGACGGCTGTCAACTCACTAAAATCGGAGGCTTTTTTTCAGTTCAACCAGCTTATGATGCAAACGCCAGCAGCAACGTGAAGCAGCTTGATCAGCATCACAAGCTGGTTGAACACAACAAGGTTGTGATGCTAATTCTGTTTAACCAGCTTGTGATGCTAATCACACGCCTTCGCGTCGCTGTTGCAGTTTGCATCACAAGCTGCTTGAACAGGTTATTTTGATGGGGTTTTTCTTCAGGAGTAGTCATTTTATGGGGGTTCATTAAACTCAATCATTAAACACGTTGAAGTTTTATCTCAAACAAAAAATTTTAGTGTCAAGAAAAACTTTATGAAATACTGATTAACATAAAACAGCTCTCATTGCGTTATCTCATCATTTGACTTTGTAGTATATTTTTTAAATTGTAAAGAGACTTTATGGACACCCTGTACTATTTACATTATTTTCTAGCAAACTGCGATCGTAAAAATCCAATCAGTGATTAAGTAGGTTATCTTACTAAAGCCTGCAAACAAGCGCTGTTACGCAACTGCTCGCGAAGGTTGCGACCGGTTGCAACTTTTCGCGAGCTGTCGATGACGTCAAATTTTGGTTGCTTCGCGTCCAGTCTAGAAGCACCTAAGAGTTAGGTAAGCAGGGTTCGAAATTAACGCTTGCCCGCTCGCACGAGGCAAGCTGCAATCGCCTCGGGCGAGTTATTTTTCGGCTAAACTTGTCCGAGGAGCAAGCTAACAAAATGCAGCATATCAAACAAGATTATTTAGAGACGCAATTTAGATCCGCTTTTGTTGCAATAAAATGAAATGTTAGTAGAGAAAGATGTTGTTTGCTTTATTTTAGCACTTTGCCATCATCACAAAGAACACTTTGTTTATTCGTATGCACATCATTAATCGCAATTAATATTTACTAATGGCACGCAATTTTTCGATGCTCAGACCCGCTTTGCAACGGTTTGGCGCAAAGTGCTGCATTTTCTGAGAAAAGTTTTCCCAGGCTTCCCGCGTTAACCTCTGTTTCAAATATCACGAGTTTGACTATACCCTGCACTCCATGAAAACAACGTCAAGAATTTTGCAATTTTTTTTTATGCTTATATTTTGAAGATGTTTTAACTCATTTAGCTTTTGCAAAAAAATTCGGCTTTGTAGCTGGTGCAGTTTCTAAAATATTCCCGATTGAAAACTCATTACAATCAAACAAAAGTTTTTGCGTAATGCATTTGGAAAAAGTTATTTATTACGTCACCTTACCATAACAATCGTGCACAAAAAATTGATTCTCGAAATAGAATACACGTATTGTGCAAATTCAATGTTTTTGCGTAGAAGTACATTTTATAATTTTTTTTTCAAAGGTAAACAGCCTCAAAACTTATTGTGCCTATTTTTTTTCGGGTAAGTTGAAATTTCCTCGGGCAAGTAGACATTTGATGTCACTTGCCCGCATGGATAGGCAAGTTAATGCAAAATGTTAGCTTCGTTAACCACCAGTCCGTTAACAAACTTCACACCTCCGTTAACGTTAATGCGTTATTTTCTGCTTTAATTAACGGAAGTTAATTCAGTCCGTTAATTCGTTAATGTTTTGCGTGTAATTTACATTTCTTTTTATTCACTCGCTTCTAGAACACGTATTGACGCTATTGAGTTGATTGTAAGAAAATATCTTTTGCTATGGTGGTCTTTTTGTGTTTTGGAAGTTCTATTTTACAGTCTAATCTAACTTCAAGATAAAAATAAGTTCATATGCACTAACGAAGCTGCGATCGAAAAATCTTTGGAAATTGCGAGCAGCGGTAATTACTGTAATGGATCTATGAAGCTGCAGCTTATTACTTGCCACAAAAAAGAGTTCCTTTCTTCGCTTTCTTCTATAAAACTCGTGCCAATACGCAACAAGTGTTACCCGTGCAAACTAGTTTGCACCGGTACGATGAATGAATGGTGCAAGATATTAACGATAAAAACAGAATTTAACGGAAGTTAATTTAGTCCGTTAACATGAAAAAACTTTTTAACGAATTAACGAGTTAATGAAAAAGTTAGCTTCGTTATTAACGGGTTAACGATTAACGGACTTGTGCCCACCTATGCTTGCCCGCCGAGCAAGTTGTTAAAAAGTTAATTTCGACCCCTGGGTTAGGGTAAACTCAAACCCCAACTGCCTTTTCCTACTTTTCCGCCTCAACACGATTTCCTCCGTTTCTTACTTTTTACCTTTTAGTTATGTCCTTGGAAACTGTGTAATAGCTATGAATCTATTTGTCATATAGCAATAATTTTGCAAATAATAGTCGAAGTAGTAAATTTTAGGGAGTCAAGAAATTTCATGATCTTGGCGTAACTGGCTAACTGCTTTACAACAAAATTGCAAAATATGTAAGTGACCCCCCTCGGGCTTATGAGGTAAAGAAACACAACTGCTTAAAATTGGTTTTATTGAAGAAATGAGAAGTAATTGAGGTAATAATCTGATAAAGAGATGCCCCAAACCTTATTTCACTATTCCCCCTAGCTGAAAAAATAAATTTAATCCGTTTGATTTCTTACTATTGGCAACTCTGGTTTTTGAAATTTCGTGACATCAGAAAAGGATGGCTTAGCAAAATATTTTATAGAATAATTTTAATTACAGAATAAAGAACGCAATGTTCGGTAATCAAACGTTGCGTTTTAATTCTTCAAGAAATTGCCAATTTACAAAATTTCTAGTAGAAAAAGCAACGCGAAGTTTGATATTCTGCAAGAAATTTTGGAAAGGCATCTTATTCTGATGTCACGAAACTTTGAAACGAAAGCTTGCAAATGGTACGGAGTCAAACAGATTAAATCAATTTTTGCGGTTAAGGGGAATAGTGGAACAATATTAAGTTTAAACACTTCTTTATTACCTCAAATATGGTTCTCATTTTTTCAATAAAACTAAAGCGGTATATGTCTTTAACTTCGCGAGAAAAATAGGTCCAGTGCCGAGGAAAACCTTTTTTCTTTTCGTTTTCACCATAAAAATAGGTCCTACTTCGACAATAAGCGTAGTCTTTTTTTTTTCGGTTCTGAAATCTTTCCACTTGGGGCCTATTCGTATTTCCTAGTCCCCAGTCCCGAAATTTCTCTCAACAGTCCTGTATCAACTCATTATGCAACTCGATTAAATCATTGGTGTGGTATTCGTTGCTCCAAATCTTGACTCTGTTTATTGCGATTTGTTAAATTTTGTGTCTTGGTATAGGCCTACTCTTCTGTTAAAAGATTCTACAAAATAAAAATATTTTTTTTGACTTGATTTGCACCTTTCAGTGCATATTTATCTTCCTGTCACCGGACAGCGTCAGACGCTAACTATTGAACGATACGCGCACTTTTTATTGCAATGATCAGCAAATACTTTGAGCTCGGAGAAATTTGCACTTGCTTACGAGTTCTCATTGAATCAGTGATACAGTGTTCTTGTGGATTTCTTTATATTCTTGTCCACTGAATTTGCTGCTAGTTCGAAGCCACCCTGTAGGGATAATCATTGTAAAGCGTCTTATCCAAAAACGCAACAACGTGACCAGGGTGTGGGTTGAACCCACATTATGCGATTAGGGTCGTCGTAAAAACGACGTCTTTACTTGCCGTTTTGGTCGCGCTGTCGATTATACTGTATCATTGCAAAGCAACGTCTCTTTTTCTTTTGTTGTTGCATGATTGCTGCTAAATTATTTTTTAATAACACAGCTAACAGAAATTCAAAACGAACATTAGACAATTTTTTCAACACAGCTATTAATCCGCACCTGCGGAATTCACAACAACGGAGAATCACGCCTTTACCCTTTCAAGTTTACGTCCGTTTCTCTACCGTAGCTCTATGTATTAGTGCTAGGTAATTTTGGATTGCGCAGTTATGGCTGTTGCTATTGCGATTACTTTTGCAGCACCTCTAGTGACAGTTCTAAAAGTGCAGCGGTATGTTGCAGATTCAATAAAAAAAATCTTCAAAAAATATCTTTCTGCGTGCGGTATTAGTTTGCTACGTACTCGTAAGATTCAAGAATTTGGAATACATGTACGAGACCATAGGCGTAGCCAGGGGGGGAGGCCGCTCCCCCCCCCCCCCAATTGCAATGCCACCAAAGATAAAAATGTCACAAAAAAGACTATTGTTTCTTTTGTTTTAGTTTCTTTTAGTATCTTCGTGTTCAACAGTACACGCATACAACAGTGATTGACAACACTAATGATCCAGGGGGCCCGGGCCCCTCAATTTAATTTTTGCCAACCAATTCAAACGGGCCGCTTGAAATAATATTTAAATGAGTCACCAACAGTAATATTGATCTAGGGGGCCCGGACGCCTCAATTTAATTTTTGCCAACCAATTTAAA
Organism: Trididemnum nubilum; assembly: GCA_963965965.1. Lineage (NCBI taxonomy): Eukaryota > Metazoa > Chordata > Ascidiacea > Aplousobranchia > Didemnidae > Trididemnum > Trididemnum nubilum. The sequence goes on from OZ014470.1 coordinate 42,772,386, forward strand.
TGGGCCCTCTACAATAATATTTAAATGGCCCCCAATTTAAGTGGGTCCCAAACAATAATATTGATCCAGGGGGCCCGGGACCTTTTCAATTTAATTCTTGCTAACCGATTTAAATGGGCCTCCTACAATAGTATTTAAATGGCCCCCTAAAATAATATTGATCCAGGGAGCCCAGGGCCCTTTCAATTTAATTCTTGCTAATTGATTTAAATGGGCCTCCTACAATAGTATTTAAATGGCCCCCTAAAATAATATTGATCCAGGGGGCCCCGGCCCCTACAATTTGATGTTTGCCAACCAATTTAAACGGGCACCCTACTATATTATCTTAATGGGCCCCAAACAATAATATTGATCCAGGGGTCCGGGCCCCTCAATTTAATTTTTGCCAACCAATTCAAACGGGCCGCTTGAAATAATATTTAAATGGTCCCCAATTTAAATGGGCCCCCAACAATAATATTGATCCAGGGGGCTCGTACCTCTCAATTTAATTTTTGCCAACCAATTTAAATGGGCCCCCTACAACCCTATTTAATTAAATGACCCTCAATTTAAATGGGCCCCCAACAATAATATTGATCCAGGAGGCCCGGACCCCCAATTTAATTTTTGCCAAACAATTTAAATGGGCCCCCAACAATAATATTGATCTAGGGAGCCTGCACCCCTCAATTTGATGTTTGCCAACCACATTTAAACGGATAACCCGAGTGAAATTTAGGGTTTTTATCCTAAAAGTTGCTAACTCAGGTCCTCATGTAACCTTTTTATAAACGTAATGCAATAATCAGGGACAGATTTAACAGATGACCCAGTGCCAGGGACCCCGCGCTCATATAAGACTTTTTTTGATCTTCACCTATACTTGGCAGGAAAAAATTGCAAAAATCCTGTAGTGCCAGGGGTGCAACTCAATGTAAATTTGGCCTGGGCAATAACATGGTTGGTAGGCGTAACCATCTATTGTACATTTTTCAATAACAATTCACCTCCACCTGGCCAGTTTTCATGCAACAAAATGCTTTTGAAAAAAATCAGCTACAGTAAGGAAATGCTCATTGAACAAATTTTTGAATTGAGAGGACCTGGGCCCCCTGGCCGTATAGGTACTCCTATAACTGGTTGTTTTCATCACAAAACAATAATCTCCAAGGAAAATTTTCGAGTGAATTGTTATTTACTGCTAAAATATTGCAGAAAGCAATGTACTTTACTTCCCCCTACATGGACCAAGTCACTTACAAATTTTAACCCCAAAATGCAAGATTTTAAACGTGTTTTGGACTTAAATTGCAAGCAAAAGAAGGACTGAACAACTTAATTTTTTCAATTGACTTTCAAAAGTTAAAAATCTAGTACTTTCAAGTGGGGCTCTGAATACGTGCGAAATGTGATCCAATGGTGCTAAATAGCTTTTTTTTTCAAAAAATTGCGAAAAATTGCCCAGTGGCTGGGGGCTTGGCTCGCAGACCCCCATAGCCTCAGGCGGCTGGGGGCGCTTCGCCCCCAGACCACCGTCAGTAACGCGTTTGAATTACAGTGTACTTCTTTACTCAACACGTCTCCCAATTTAGACGTTTTTACGTTTTAAGTATTGATTTAAGCCCTATCCTTTGAACGAGTTCCTAGTTACGTGCCAACACCAGGCCACGGCTTCTGATCTTCTATTCTACGATATCTTTGCCCCCACACAAAATTCCTCGTTCGAAGTTTCTGATGACGTCATTGCATGTTATTTGTGATTTGGGCCCCCTCCAATCAAAACTCCTGGCTACGCCTATGTACGAGACAGTAGTGATATTTCCGCGTATAAATACACGTGACCGGGAAAAGCCATCTATAGGTCGATTGTATCTACAACTGTCGTAAATGATATATTAACTGTAATTAGATTTTGGTTTCATTGATACCGACCATAAAACAGTAAGACATTTCGAATGAATGGACCTCTTCTTTCTCGAATGATTTAATCCAAACTAATACAGCCAAATACCAAACTTAGAACATATTGTTTTAATGTTGGAAATGAGACGTTTTGATTATTTTTCTTTTAAACATTTTTATCAATTTAAAAAGAATCTTTATTATTTGTTTACTAGGCTACCTATACAGGCCTAACTCAGAGATGAAACCGGTCAGGATTTTCTCGATCCCACCCGACCGGTAAATTTCAAAATCTACGCCGGTTGACCGGGCGGTCGACCAGCCGTTTGACCGGTTTTTGACCGGCCCGGTCGACCGGTTTTTTTACGGAAGGTTTTTGTTTACTGTTCAACGCATCTAACAAAAAATTTTCTAAAGGTGTGCCATGGTTGAGGCGCTAAAATTTGTGAATACGTATGGGGGTCTCAGAAAAAAAAAATCAAAAAATATTTTGCGTTTTTCAATAATAACCCAATTTTGAGATCTTTTTAGGTTAAATTTTGTTTTGAAAGACCTGTTTTGAACAGCACAAAACGTGCACGAAATAAGCATAAAAAGAACTGGAGGGCACAAGCTAAATTATTAGACGTTCTTCCTAGTGATATTGTGCGTAAGGTCAAAAAAAGAAGTTAAATTTTTTAGCCTTTGGTGACAAATTATTTGCAATTTGCCGAGCAGCAAACACTAAACTGTTATGACATTAGCTAGAAAATATTTGAAATATAATGTGCCCCAGCAGTTTGTAAAATGCTGCTACTTCAGAACAAACCATGGCTAGTTAGATACAAAAAAATAAGAACTATGTCTTTCTTACCCAGTGTAGAGTGTGGTAAATTTAAGTAGACACAAGCTTTTCAAAGCGGCAAGAATTTAGCATGTACTAAAAAATCTGAAATCTGCGCCACTTCTACTCTCAGACTGATTAAAATGATGCTAAAATGCCAGATAGCGGAAGCTTCTTCCACATGCATATTTAACCTGATTACGCTACTGTATTTTAACGTATATTTTGCACTTTTTTGCTTTGTCCATGGCCCAATTCGGGGGGGGGGGGGTATGGCACAATGCCCCCCCTAAATATTCACCTAGATGTGCATGTTTTAAAGGTCACAGCGCATTAGTCACAACTTGAAACCATTCAACAAGTGTTTTCAAAAGGTGTAGTTTGTTGATGTTGTTTTTTTATAAAACGTTTTATTTGTAATAAAATATATATGTATAGTTCGGTTGGTGCTTAGATGTCTTTTAGTTGCAAAAAAGGAGAATTTGACCGGGGCTTCAACCGGCTTGACCGGCCGGTCGAAGAATCTCGACCAGACCGGTAACCCGACCGGTTTCCATCTCCGCTGTGGACCATCGCTGTTGCACCATAGCTCTGTGGCCCTCCGCCTCGAAAACACAGGTCTACACTTTCGAGTCAGTGTTATTTGCCCAGTGATTGCCCTGATCTCGAAAAAAAAAAAAGTTTTTCATCTCTGGAGAGCGATTTTTGCGCTGATCTCCTAAACAAAAAGGTCTTCACCTCTGGGAGAGCGATTTTTGTATTGATCTCCAAAAAAAAAGGTCAGCGCATCGGAGATTTTGTTCCTATTACGTTGAAAATTTTACTGTATTTGTTGGTGGCCTTTCTTAACATGGCGATAATACGCAAAAACAACAATTTATAGTGTTTTACCACGGTTTGAGATGGTTGCAACAACCTGTGAGTGCTTCCAGGAATGTATGATTAGATACAACCAGGGATGTGGAAGCGGAAGCGGTGGAAGCGGTTAATTTTGTGTGGAAGCGGAAGCGGTTTGATGAAAGCGGTTGGAAGCGGAAGCGAAAGTGTTGAAAAGGAGCTAGAAGCGGAAGCAATTTTTTCAAAATTAGGCGCTTGTGGATTTTTAAACTGGCTACAACCGTTGGGGTAAAATGTAACCATAATAATATTATTTCTAGATACATAACTATGTGTGCATAATTTTCACTTAAGGCACTGCCATAATTTTTAACGTTTGTGCTGCCTTAAATTATCGTAGTTAATAAAAAGCCATGAGCGCAACGTCTTTGCGAGAGGTCATGTGTGTGATATACGTGTTACCCCAAATGATACCCCAAGTGCCGTCACCAGAGCAAACCAAGAGAGTGGGCACTAAAATAAAATGAACTTTTGCATATAAAAACTGATCTTCAGATCTTGTACGGCTATCAATATGCGCAATTTGAACAATTCTGTATTCATGTCTAAAACAAGAGAGACCTATTAAGGCCGGCAGCGTTGCTTAGCTTATTTCGTCTGCGGCTAAAAACCGTCTGAAAACTCTTTACAACAGTGAATACTACCGAACACGCAACCAAGATTTTACTAAAAGGGGTGAACGAAAACTAAATTTTTTGCACAAAAATTGTCTGATTTAGGCTCCGTGCTGAACAAACTGATGCAACTCAAGCGTGCCACAAACGGGGAGATAGTCATTAAATACCGTATATAGTGACTGTGAACGGAAGCCTGGGGGCAGAGCCCCCATCTGCTGGGCAATTTTTGTAATTTTGCAGCAAAAAAGAAGCAGTTTTTGTATCATTTTAATTGCACTTCGCACGTTTTAAAGCCAAACGAATCACTTAATTGCTAAAATTCAAAAGTTATTTCAAAGAAGAATCAAATTTCTTAGCCTTTTTAGCTCCCCCTTACTTCAGATCAAGACTAAACTACGTTTTAAAGCTCGTATTTTGAAGTTAAATTTCTAAGTGACTTAGCTCAGGGAGCTTAAGCCCCTTCACCCTTCACCCAACAGACCGCGACCTCAAAATCTTGAGTCTACCTTAAAACTCAAAACTGCTGGTCTTTGAAAAAAAATGTTTTCACGCATTGTTTCATGTCATGATTACTAACGAAGTACCGATAACGATTCTGCAGTCTTACTTCTGTCTTCCGCGACACATCTGTAAAGGTATGTAAATAAGATGGATTATTACGTCAGATTTATGTACAGCAGTTGGTTGCCAGCAATTTCGCAAAGAATCAAGAAAACTTGAAAGGAAAATTATGTTTGAACTTAATTATTCCTTTTACCATCATTGTTGTTGTCTTGCAATTACGTGATGTTCCAAAAACAAAATGTTGAGTAAACCAAAATGGGGGGGCACAAGCTGTCGTTGGGGCGGGCTCGGCCCTCCTGCCCCCCCCCTCCCCCCCCCCCGGTAGCGACGGCACTGTATACCACCAATACTGCCATGGCATCAGAGTTCGAGGTTTTACGATGGCCAGCAGTGACCTCGATGAGGTTATGGGAGGCTTCTTCTTAGTTCGCTGTGGCTGCTGCACGTGATAGCAAGTGGCACTGCCTAGTAAGCCTAGTAGTGTCACCTGTAGTTTATGAAACCTTCTACTCAGCCAGTCGCAGCTGTTACAAACAGGGATATGGAAGCGGAAGCTGGAAGCGGTTAGATTTTTGTGGAAGCGGAAGCACTTTGATGAAAGAGACTGGAAGCGGAAGCGAACTCGGAAGCGACTAATTGGATCCGGAGCTGGAAGCGGAAGAAAAATGGCCAAAGGTGAGAAAGCATAAGCGAACTCGGAAGCATAAAACTTCAAGAGGAGCTGGAAGCGGAAGCATTAAAAATTTGACTGCTTCCACATCCCTGGATGCAGCAATGTACGATTAAAAAATCGTACCTTGTTGCAAGCAAAATATTGCAAGTGAGACGCCGCCATAAACGATACTGCAAAGCTGTGTGCAGAAATAATTCGCTGGTCCAGAATATTTTTGAAACGAAAGGAAAAAATACGAAGTGGTCAGTCGATAAAATTAAACATTCCAAAAAGTCGTTAAAATTACGCATGCGATAAAATTAAGCATTCAAAAACAAGTCGCAAATTTGTAAACAAAGTAAGGCGTAAGTGGAAATCTTATGTACTTAGATCTCCGTAGACCGAAAATATTAAAAATATGAATTGAACTTTCACAAAGTTTGAGATTTCTGCCAGTTTGAAATTAGTTGCAAATTTGCAGTTTCATATTTTAATCGTATTAAATAGGGTGAAAGTGAGGAAATGTACGATGAATACTATTAATAGGATATCATCAGGTATCTGTTATTCGTGCTTTTCCTCAACATTTCAATTTTTTCTTCAAAACTTTTGCTTTTAAAGTTTTTGTAGTGGCAATAGAATCCAATCCAAGTATATGAATATGCAATACTCGTACAAAAGTAAAATTGTACTCGTTTAAAAGTACAACGCTCGTCTATCAACTAAAAGGAATAAACATACAAATATCTGCTGCTCCTGAGCCTCATGCGTGACCAGAAAACTCAAAGACAAAGCAGATCTTGCAGCATGAGGTACGCACTATGCATGTACGTACTTCTTTGTGTTCTATTAAATGATTATAAATACTTGCTGTGATAAAAAGTAAACATTTTGCCGTTTCAGTACATAAATTATAAATGAAGCTTTGCTGAAGACAACAACTGCCTGAATTATTGTAGAACTATTTGCTACAGCACAATTAAAATTATAGAGATAACATTAATTACTGTACATTTTTACAGTCAGCACAATTCTAACTGCGTGAGTTTAATTCGGCTTTTCTGGTTGCTTTGTGGCTGTTGCATTCTGTGAAGCATCTTCGGCAAAGCAGTTGCCATGGTACAGAGAAACATACGCAGCCTGAAACCCTCGATGAGAAGAGTGAGAAACAGGTTCTGTTCGGTAGGAGACAAACATATAGTTTCCAGATGAGTAGACAATGGAATAAGAGTTGCTGTTGAACGTTCTCAATAAAGGAGCAGAGCTGTCATACCCATCGTAAATTTGAATGATATCATAAGGATAATAGAGATCAATATCCACAATCGATAACTGCACTACATAACCGTAAGATGATACAAAAATCCTCCAATAACAGTTCAAGTTTGCAGGCTGAGTATCAGGATATCCTAGCGAGGAAAGCAAGTATGCTCTATTGGCGTCCGCATAAAGATATAAATACGGACAAGTAGCTCCGGCTGTTTGCGTTTCTGGAAAAGGAAATTCAGTTGTCTGTTGCGCAGCCTCAGATGTACTGAATATTGTAGACATGAATGAAAATGAGAAACCTGTCTGTTCTGAAGAAGAGGTGTAACCATTTGAGGTGAAATGTACATACATCTGTTGTCCAGTGCTATAATACGTTTTTTGGTTAACACGGCCACTTAAAGCAGCTATCTGGCGATAACCACTATCCCATCCATCATACAACCTGAGGTAATCCCCACCGGATTCAGTGCTCATAGTTTCCATGGTAAAACTGATGTGGTCTCCATAGTACCCCGATTGAATCAGCCAGCTACAACTTAAGTATCTATCGTAGCCATTGGGATAACCTGGTGATTGTATGTACCTCCTGGAATACCTTGACGCTTGCTCATGAGAAGTTCCTGAGCAAGTTGGCCAATAAACAGTTGTTTCGTCGAAAGGGGGCAGTGTAGTTGGACTGTTGTCGTTTACCTCTTCGTACCGAAATCGAAATCCTCTACCTTCATAATAGTCATCTGTTTCGAATGTAATGAACATATTAGGACCTGTTGATTGAACTACAACTGACGACCCATAAGATCCGTAAATCGTTCGTAAGACTGGGTAAAGGGAGGAAGAACCATCGTAAACGACCAACTTATCACCATAACTTAAGTAGAAATCATCACTTTTTAAAAGAACCTTGTTGTTTTTATCATACCAGCCTTGAATGAACCAACTGCAATTCATGTTTCGGTAATAATTGCTGGGATAGTTTGGAGATTCAAAATAATCATTTCTATTGTTGTTGATGTGTAAATGTTCGCCGTCTTCATTGCATGTAGAATTGTGGTCATTTGAGTTAGTAGTGCTATCTAAAGCAGTGGGTAAAGTAGCTGATGTGTATGAAAATTCAAAGCCTTTTCGAGTGACTGAAGAATCGGTTGAAAAACGAAGATACATGTTTCTGTTTGACGAAAGCACAACTTCATTTCTTTGATCCGTTAAACGTATGATCTTGGAGTAAGAAGCAGAAGGTCCGTCGTAAATATCCACGTAGTCGCAACAGGTTTCAAGGTCTAAGTCCAAGACATTAAGTTGTATTACATATCCATAGTAGGAAGTACTAATACTCCAAGAACACAGCAAATTATTCGAATATGAATAAGGGTATCCTGGAGAAGAAATATGCCTAATGCTAAAAGAAGCAGTCAGATATTGAACACTGTTGCATGAAGTTGGAAGGGTTTGCGTTTCTGCTATAGGTATTTCGGTTGTATATTGAGCGTTTTCAGAATCCGGAACGGCAGATAAAAACGTTACTGAAAAGCCCGTTTGCTGCGATGATGATGTGTAACCATTTGAACTGAAGCGCAAGTACAATTCTTGACCCGTGGAATAGTACGTTCGCAGGCTTACATATCCACTTAAACTAGCAATCAGTGGATATCTGCTGTCCGATCCGTCGTAGATCCTCAAGTAATCACCTCCGGATTCAGTTCTCAAAAACTCAACATTTAAGTTAATGTGATCCCCATAATATCCTGATTGTATCAGCCAACTACAACTCAAGTAAGTACCATAACCATTCGGATATCCTGGTGATTGTATGCGATTCCAGGAATATCGCGAGGCTTGTTCATATGAGGTCCCTGAGCAAGTAAGACTGGAAAGTGTCGTTTCGTCTTCAGACGGTGTACTTCGGGTAATTGAATCTGTGCTATGAACCGCTTCGTATCGAAACCGAAATCCTCTGGATTCATAATAACCATCTGTTTCGAATGTAATGAACATGTTTGGTCCTGTGGATTGAACCATAACCGAACCATAAAAAGCTCCAGAAATCCTTCGCAAGACTGGATATTGTGAAGATGAACCATCGTGAACGACCAACTTATCGCCATAACTTATACTTATATCGTCACTTACTAAACGAACTGCGTCATACCAGCCATGGATAAACCAACTGCAGTTTGCATTTCGATAGTAGTTGTTGGGATAATTTGGAGATTCGAAGAAGTCATTTCCGTTATTGTTAATGTGCAAATGATCACCATATTCGCTGCAGGCAGGATAATTGTTAATGCTGTTTGTCGTAGTTAGTATATCGTTTGGCCTACCTGAAATCCAATTGGGAGTAGTTGTATCCTCTGTAGTGTTATTTCTTCTAAGGACTGGTCGTAACAGTGCCAAAAATCCTCGTTCTGTTAAAGAACAGTCTGACGAAAAGCGAATTTGCACATTGCTAGAGGACGAAACAATCGCTGTTTCAGGAACACTGCCACCTTTCAAATCGTTTAAAATTGGAGATTGGCTTGAAGAGCCATCATAAACTGTCAATCTATCGCAGCACTCCTCTATGAAAAGATCCTTTATAGTCATTGAAATTATGTACTGTTCAGGAGCACGAACAAACCAAGTTACATCGGCGCTGTTTGGGTAGGGGTTAGGATAATTTGGGGAAGAGATTATTGTACTAAGATCTTTAACGGAATTTCCTTCTAAGTCTAAGAAAACTGTTGCCTGGTGGAGAAACTTTTCTTTGTCTAAATTGATGCCTGTCTGTGATTCCTCGTAGAGAATTGCAAATGATACCTTGCTGCTAGATTTAACGCGAAGGATATTTTGAGTGCTTTGATGGGGAGATAAGTCGAAGTCTAAACATAGGAAAAGTGTTAGCATAACTCTTCTATTATAGTCTTTTGCTAACGTTATAGTAAAATCAGACCAAAACGTCGAACTTATCAGCGGAACGCCAAAACGTTTATACCATTTGTCCGCAATGCTTTACCAATCTTTAAATTTTGATTGACTTTGCTGTCAACTTCGTAATCAAAAGTCAATTTTTAAGTATTACAATTGGGTAAGACTAATGAGAAGCGTTTTTTGCTGAACAAAGGCATGACTTGAATTGATAATTTTATTCATGTCAAGGCTAATAAAATATTAAAATCAACACAGTCAATATGCAAACTCGATTTAATGAAAAAATAGCGGCGAAGAAATAAGAAAATGATGATTAGTATACAAATGTTGAAGGTTTTGACGCTTGACATTGGCAAAATAAATAGTCCTTGACAGACAAAACGTATATTGATAAATAAAGAGCAAACAATGTCCACAATAAATTTGAAATCAATATTTGGCGGAAATTTTGCGCAACAAAGTCAAACATTGAGGTGCATACATGATATTGACACATTTAACATGACACACTTTCACCATGATGATTTCTTTGTGGTTGTTTAGGTCTTTTAATTTTTCGTTTCTTTTTCGATGGTATACTATCTGGCCTTTGCTGTCAAGCACTTTTTTGCATGAGTAAAATTAAAACTCCCTTGTTTTGTTTCTTATATACTAATCTTGACCCTTGGCAGTATGCATGACAAGTGAGAATTTTGCATTGAAACTCAAACTTTGTGCCTCAACAGTCATGACGGAAGTTTCGTTTTACAGAGCTGCTAAAAGAGAGCAATGCCTTTACAGTACCAATATTTGCTCATACCTTATGAAGGCCAGTTGTTATTCATCCATGCAACATCAGTCAATTTGTCACCAACCAGTCCAACATAGCAGTGGAACATCGGGTTAGTGATTTAAAGTTTGTTGACCATGCATCGCTTTATCTTTGGGGAAAAAGCTTAACTTTATAACCCTATTTCGCTATTTGTTCCATTAGAGCTAAACAGTCTACTTGTCGTGCCGAAGGCCAAGCCTGAAAAAACCTTACTAGTAGAACATCAAATAAGGGCGCTCGCTTTGCGTTGAGTATGGTTAAATAAACGCAGTGAGTCTGGTATATATACAGATGGGTTAGTTTTTTTTTTTCGGGCCAATTTCATGTGATAAACGAGTAATGGACTTGATACTAACCAGCTTTTTTGCCTAATTTTTTTCTATTCAGTATCCTTTTTCAACTTTTTGTATCATATGCATTACGCATAGTCTAGCTTAGTGGTCTGAATCATGATTTTTAACATAACCGCAAGCTCCGAATGGGTTTTATAAGGACCTTATTTGTTTGGCAATGGAAAAAAATATTAAAACTGAAAGCCTTACTATCTACCTTTGAAATGTTTTTTGCGAAATAGGTTGACACATATTGAAACAACGTAGGCAAATGTTGATCTTACCTTGCATAAGTTGAGGAATATAAAATCCGGCGTTGGAATTTTCTTCGGCGGCTCGCTTCACAATTTCGTGAGCTTTGCTATGTGAGACTCGTTTTCCGTGAAAGACTTGGTCATCTTGATTCATCGAAAATGAATGAATTTTCGCTGTCGCAGGAAAATAACTGTAAAATCCGATTTCTTCCGCCATTAGACCTTCGTTAACGACTGTTACTTGCAAAGAAGCTCGTCCGCTTTCCCATGATGCATTGTTGGACTAAAAAAAATTTACATCAAAGTTTATTATAGTCGCTGATTATTATAATTCCTCTGTTGGTAATTCCGTTCAAAAAACAACAAAGTGTGCAGGTAGCATCAGAGTTGTAAATTGGCCGAGAAGTATTTGCCCGAACCCAACCCGAACCCGAAAAGTGATTTTATGCCAAAACCATGCCCGAAGAAGCGCGAAAGTTTGGTGAGATCTAGAAAATGTTTATAGTTATAGCTCGTATACGGTTAAGATAGATTTAATCACTGCTGATAAATTGTGACGTAATAATACTAACAATCGTATTGATGCTTAAACGAAGGTGTTAGTTCGTATGAACCAAGCATCCAGTAGCACACATACTTTAATTACGCTATTATACTATCTAAAAGGCAAAAATACAAGACAAATACGCATATCAAGCCCGAATTAAGCCCGATAGTTAGTCAATCTTAGCCCGAACCTGACCCGACTTACAACTCTGGGCAGAATAATGTGGATAGAGGGCAGTCGTGGGCACTCGTTACTTTAAAAGCATCGAATACTTTTGCCGCTACTGTGTTAAAAAAATTCCGACAGTTCTTTATTCGTTACATTTTTGAAAAAGTACGGGCGGTACCGGTACTCGGTACGGTTGTTTGGTACATTTCAAAAGAAAAATTTTGCTTGTTTTAGAAGAAATATTTTTGGTGATTTTATGCGTTGAGCTGTCTGTGATTGAGTCTCTTACTTGCGTAATGGTAACTGGTATAACATGCTTGGTGAATGAATCTACGGGAACAATTACTTCAAAAAAATCAAATCTTCATTATCCTCGCTGTATTACCAGTGGTGCCGATTTATGTTGAGCATAGCAGGGGATAATTTGCAATTTTACCCCAATTTTGCCCCATTTTCAACATTGGGGGGATGAGGCTCGACCACTATTTTTCACGTAAGCAAATCAAGTGAAGACCAAAAAAAAGTCTTCACCGAAAATTGAAGAGTTTTTGGCCTTGAAATCAAGTGAAGACCAAAGAAAAAGTCCAAAGCTCATCCAGCGCTCAGATGCAGACCGAAGTCAAATTATTGAAGGGATGCAGATACAGACCATAGTTAAATTATTGGGGGAGATGCAGTCAAATTAGTTAAGGGATATATCCCCCCTTCCCCCCCTGGATTTCGGCACCCCTGTGTACTACGCCCAAACGCGTAACGAGTTTGCTTGGCCCTTTGCCACGACATTACGCTTGAGCAACACAGCTTAGTGTTGTAACAAACGGTTATTTGCTCCATGTTTTTTTTTTGGTCGTTTTTTTATTTTTTTATTTTTTTTATTTTTGTTGTTTTTTTGTTTTTGTTTTTTCGTTAGTTTGTTTGTTTTCAGCTAGAAAAAGTGTGCTAGTTCAATCCATAGCCTACTGGAGGTTTCCACATAATCTATCACGTTGACGTATATTAGCCCGAAATTTGCTTCTAATCTTGGGATTTGGGAAATCTAGGAATCTTGCGAAAACTTCAAATAATACAAAAATCTTGATTCTTGAGTGGCAACACTGGTCTCAAATAATGCCTTAGTAGGCGGGAGCACGGGAGCGCTACCGGTACGACGTGGCTACGATCTGGGTCTAACTAAGGCTGCAAAAATTAAGAAAGTCCGCAACCGCAAAATTCGTGCTGTAACAGCGTCCGCAAGTCCGTAACTTTTTACAAATTTTCTATTGCTAGTCTGCATTTCTTCACAGCCAAAGTTCACAAATTGTTTTTTTGACTCTGCAATATATTGCGGATTTGCCTAGCTCTGGACGTTGTGGTCGCGGTGTAATTTTTACAGAGAGTAAGAATGGTGTTTTGTTTTAAATTTGATTTGTATTGCATTTCTTGCAGCCTATTATTACGATAATAATATCAGACTTCACTTAATTTTGTAGGCACTACACTAGCAAAAAAATTGTCAACCATGCAAGGCTTCAAATAAACCCTGCAAATCTATTTTAATTCCAATATTAATAAGATTCACTCTCTCAACAAGATCCTCTGAAAGATAAAACTATACCGTTGTAATGACCACCCTCCTCCAAAAAAAAGACTATATACTGTAAGAACTTTTGACATCATAGGCTTGTCTGTCAACTATATAACCTTAGTTGTTGCTATTACCCGCGAAGATGTTTAAACGGCTCCTATACCGCAAATAAAAAGCACAAAAGTTGTAAGTCATAGAGCAGGTGGGGTGGCGAATAAACTTTGCAATGCCAATCAACGTTAAAAAATTAGTGCCAATTAACGTTGAAAAACTATTACGATTTAACTCTAATACTTTAGGTTTATTTATATATAGACAAGTTGACGTGCTTAGTAGAGTGCTCGATAATGAAATCACTAAATTAGAGCTTGCATCAATCTAGGTTAATTGAACTAAACACGGAACTAAAAGCACCCCTATCTACAGGCTGTTTCACCCTTGATAGGGATCTTCAACCGCTTTATGTACTTTACACATTTTTTCTTAAAATTTTTACATATTTACAATTAAATGTATGTAATTAAGCGCTCAAATTGGTAAACTTCTCGGTGTTTTTTTGGCGCATCACGGTCTCACAGAGCACAGCATATACAGAGCCTAGCAGATTGCAGAGTGTTTTTTTAGAGTACCGGAATTGTTTTCATATAAAGATTTTTCCTCCTGTAGATCCCTATCAAGGGTAAAACAGCCTGCAGGGGTGCGTTTGGTTCTGCATTTATTTTGGTAAACTTATGTTGATATTTATTTATTTAGTTTCCACAAATAAAGTGAATCAAAATTTGATTTATGACTGAAATGAATATGGTTACCGGTATTAAAAACTTTTATTGCGTAAAATTGAAAACAGTTTTGGCATGCGCTAATGTGGGTTTTTATAAGCTTATGATTGACGAGACAAATTTTGGTTTAATTTGAAAATTATAACTTTATTTGAAACCCAAAGTATTCACTGGTATCACATTTTCATTGTAAGACTTGACTTACTTGTCTTACCAGACATGGGCACTAATATGGGCATGTAGCCACCCAGGATCTCTTTCTCAATATCTAAAGATCTTATTTAAGCTTTTTTTTGTCTTTACAGTACATTTACAGTAAACTTCAAATGTAACTTTACCTTTAAATTGCGCAATAAAAACAAAAAAACAACATTTTTGGCCTTCAAAAAAAACACGTTTTTTTTCCAAAAAAAAACGACTTGTTTTTTTTATTTACAACAATAACACAGCTCCTTTAGAAAAAAAGTCTCAACAGTGGCGAGCCGTTGGCAACTCTGTATTGGATTTTACCGGCCCACGATTTGAACCGCAGACCTCCCACACCAGAGCCGAGTGCGTTACCACATAAGCTAACTGGCCGGTGGAAGAATTGCTGAACAAATATTATTAGAGGCTGTCCATAAAAGACGTACTCCGCAGTCGGGGGGGTGGGTGTTCAGTGTGGACATTTTGCGTACTAGGGAAAAGAGGTTTCTTGCATTGTGGACACCCGCATTCCGTAAAAGCATGAAAATTTAGTCGCCCTTACTGCTCAGAAATTTCGATTCCGTTGCTTTTTAACACATTTTTGGTTGGTTTATATCAATCCTTACCAGGCCCGGCGTACAGCCCCGAAAGGCCCCCTCCCCAAATTACTGGTTTTGCCCCCTCAAGCGAAAGTAAACTTTTGTACAAGCACAAAAGTACCAGCAAACTTTTGTCCAAAAACAGGTCACAACAAAAGCTTTACAGATCGAGGTCACGTGATCAAATAGCCTAAGATTTTGCTATGAAGACCTTATTTTTGGTATTCACCTCCGGAATTTGAGGGCAAAATCGGTACTGCAGGAGGATAACATAGAGTTTGGAGCAAAATTTTCAACGGATTGCTGCCGCTTTCCGAATGCGTCTTGTTCCGGCTGAGAAGGCGTCTCCCTAAAAACCCAAATGTTTTTGTACCCCCCCTAAACACACTACTCTGGCTCCGGGCCTGACCCTTACGCTTGGTTTCTGAGCTATGATATCTAAACGTACTAAAAACGTGTTTTTAAAGCGTTTCAATACGAAAAAAGTGCAATTTTCGCTTATATTTTGGTAACCTGGACTTAGCAGCTTAACCAGTTGTGTCGCCAATAACAATGAATGTTAAAAATATCTCAAACATAGGCGTAGCCAAGATTTTTGATGGGGGGCAAATTACGAATCGCATGCAATGACGTCATCAAAATTTTTCGATGGAGGAACTTTTTATGCGACAAAGTTATCGTAGAATGGAATATTAGAAGCTGTGGCTTGTGTCAGGCACTTAACCAGGATTTTGCTAAAGAGTGAGAGCTTGAACCAAAAGTTGAAATGACAAAACATCTAAATTGGGAGACGCGTTTAGTAAGTTAGTGCAACTCAAACATATCACAGACGGAGGTCTGGGGTCTAATCCTTCTGCCGACAGAGGCTATGAGGGTCTGGGGGCGAGGCCCTCAGCCGCTGGGCGATTTTTTTAATTCTTTGGAAAAAAAGCTATTTTAATGCCATTTGGGTCACATTTCGCACCTGTTTAGAGCCATTTGAAAGAACTAGATTTTTAACATTTGAAAGCCAATTGAAAAAATTAAATTGTTTAGTCCTCCTTTTACTTACAATTTCAGTATAAAACACGTCTAAATTCTTGCATTTTGAGATTAGATTTTGTAAGTGATTTGGCCAAATAGGGGAAGTAAGGTATACATGGCCTAGTGCAATGTTTTAGCAGTAAATAATAATATACTCGAAGATTTTTCTCAGAGGTTTTTGTTTTGTGATGGAAATAACATGTTTCTGGTGACTTGATGATCCTGCAATGAAATTGCTGCGGCCATTTCTACTTTTCGTAAGTTCTCTACTGTGTCCTCGCGAACAGGGGGTTGACGCAGTGAGAAAACTTTACGGACAAGGAGAAGGAGGTCAATTTTTTTGAGATTTTTTGTGGACGTCTTTTATGGACAGCTCCTCATAAAATATATACTGTAAAAAATGTTCTTTGGAGAAGAATATCACTTCAAAATGACTTCATACAGAGAACAGGCTGGTCTCTACTTTTCAGGACAAAAGAGCGAAGGACATAACGCAGTATAGCTAAATTTTATGATTTGCTTTGCAAAGCATCTTAGCGCAACGTCGGTGGACTATGAGTCATCCACAATCATCCAGTAACCGCTCCTTATTATTACGTGGGCAAGGTTTGAATGTGCTTCTCCGTAATTTCAACTCTTTTTGAATGATGTTAACTCCATTCCACGCAATAGTACCGAGCACCGCGTTAAACGTGCTGAAAAAGTAACGACGATACCGAAAACGGTATTTTTTTGAAAAAGTGCCGACGGTACCGATAACGGTACTTAAAAAGTACCGCGTTACAGTACAGCGGTACTGCCCACCTCTGACAGAGAGGTGGGGCATTGTGCTATGTACTTCACCCTTTGGTATGTGAAAACTCAGAATTAAGACCTTTTATTTTGGTGTTCATCTCAAATTTGCTGAAAAGTTCTCGAAATTTCCAACTTGCGGCCAAAATTTCGGCCATTCTGAGGTGAAGATCTTTTTTAGTCTTTACGCTATTTTTGGAAGAAAGACCCCTACATCACAAAATCCTTCCATAGGCTACCTAAAATGTTTGCGAAAGCCATATGGGCAATTTTATCGTCATCTCAACATATGTTCAAAATAAATAACTTGGCCGCGTCAAAACGGCTCATTAACTTTTACGGCGTCTTTTGCAGATGTGAGTCTACGATATTTACGTCTAAGCCGGCTGGTAGAGTTCGCCATTTTGAATAAATGATTTTTCAAATTTTCTGTGCCTGTGTGTGCGTGTGTGCAAACTGTGCATGGTAATTGCACAAATGGAATTTGTCTAGCGCACATTTTATATCGACGTACCAGGTATTCAAATGATTAGTTAAACTATACAACAGTGATAATAAACATCAAAACTAACGTTTTATGATCAGGGGTGCCGATCTTTGTTGAGCATTGGGGGGGGGATAATTAGCAATTTTACCCCAGTTTTGCCCTATTTTCAACATTGGGGGATAAACCTCGACCACGATTTTGTTCAAGTGAATAAATTAAGTGAAGACCAAAAAAAAGGTCTTCACCAAAACTGGAACACTTTTTCCCCAAATTTAGGTGAAACTAAAAAAAAAGGCTTCACCCCCAAATTCAGGTGAAGACCAAAAAAAAAGGTCTTCACCAATAATGGAACACTTTTTTCCCGGAATTTAAGTGGACATCTACGCTCAGATGAACACCAGAATCAAATCATTGGGGCGGATGCAGATGTAGACCAGACTCAAACTATTGGGGGGGATACAGTCAGATTATTGGGGGGGATATATCCCCCGGGCTTCAGCACCCCTGTTTATGATAACCAGTGCACGTATTGCAGTGCTTTTAATAAAAAAGTTTAATCATTACATTTTTAAAATGAAGTCATACGGTATTCACCTTGTCATAATACGGATTTTCGTTAAACAATCCCACAACAAATGCTTCTTCCTCTTCCTTTTTTGTAACAGCTGATTCTGTGATTGAAGCGATGAAAGCCACAAAAAGTGCTAACTTAAGCAGCATTTCGTATGCAGCAGTGAGTAACAAAAAGCAAAAAATCTAAATTCAAGATATGAATTAAATACCTTTTTCTTGCGATACTCAATATTTTATTTAAGCTTATTTATTTTTACATGGACTGTGTCCCTCTTGCATGTAAGCACAATTTCCAGAGCAGTGATCTCTTGCAACAAATCTTTTAGTTTTAGTTTTTTTTTCAAAAGCAAAAGCTCTCATGCTGCGCTGCTGCTGCCCCGGAAATAATTTTTTCTTCTATTGTGTGGCGTAGGGTACATCTTTGCTTTTAATCAATGCTTTGCTGCAAAAAACATCTGTATAGGATTTAAAAAGAAGAGCTTTTTGTAATTTATTTTGGCTCAGGGTTTATCAAACTGACCAATATTCCATTGCAATATTTTCTACCTTATTGGATGAGTATCAAATATGCCAGAGGTATTAAACTGTCCAAACTTTTTCAAGCAGTGCCAAATTAGGCTAAACGCAAATGTGCTCGTAGGCAAACAGTTCTTTCACGTCATCACTCTGATAGCACCCCTTTCAAAAAACTTTTTTTCCAGAATAGTGTCCAAGCATGTTGGGCCACAAAATGCGGTAAGGCCAAAAAAAGGTCTTCAGCATTTTTTCTGAGATGGGACAATCGTATTTACAGGCTAAGTTGGATCGAAAAAAAGGTGGAGGCAGGCGCGGCACTACGAAAATTCAGTGGTCGCGACTCGCAAATGGCCCTCTGGTCATTATACAGTATACAACCACAAAATTCCGTTACATTTCTTTTTTTGTACTTGATTCGATATTCTTGAATCAATAACTTCGTCGAAAATTAATTCTGCGTAATAATAAGCCAATATTTTTCTTGATCCCTCCTCATTAAATCTGCCCTGTTCTCTTGTACTCGAATGTTTGCGCCCAAACACATTCAGCATTATTGCAATACCGCAAGCAAAATAAAAGCATTGCGACAAACATTTTTCTTCGTTTCTTCGGGAAAAAAACTCCTTGCAGAGCAAAACTATACAAAACTTGAGGCTGCTGAGATGCATCTTTCTTTAATCTTTGACAAAATGGTAGTATAGTGGAGAGCAATTAGCCAACTTGTAATGTACAACTAAATTTAGACACGTATAGTAAATTGCTGTAATTGTGAAGACGAAGTTAATAAATTGCAGTTTGCCATCTTCAGTCATACTTTTTCAATAACGGTGTGTAGTCATAGACATAGCGTATAATAAAATGAAGCAATTAGCAGAAATCATATAGTGCATTATTTGGTATTGTAGTGTAGTTAGGGTTTTTTAATTTGCAAGTTGGCTAATTCCTTTTCACTACACCATCGTTTTAACTTCCAGTAAAACCTACTAAACATTTATTTGGCCTTTAGCTGTCATTTACGGTAATCTGGCTCAGTATCGATGTTGGTGGATCGGCACGCGATATACATATTTAGTCTGGCGTTTATTTGGTTAAGATAAGCTCGAGCATCCCAAAAATAAAACACACAAATTTACTTAGGTTTATTGACTCCTACAATCAGTTTCAATCTTAATATTTGTCTAACAATTTTTTTAAGTCAGTTCTTTTTCATTTCTTGAACATTTTGAGAACTTTTTCTTCGCTAAATTTGACGACTATTCTGTTGTTGGAACTTTTTTTATTATCAACATGTTTTCGTGATTATCTTTTAGTGCTATTTGGAGATAGTTTGCATTTTTTCTTGTATTTAAAAACTTGAATTGGAAGATTGAACATGTATACAAAATTCAATTTCTACTCGTAAATTAAATGAACAAGAGCAATGTGCTGTCACTGTGCAATTTTTACAGTACTTTGGATTATTTTTATTTTGGTTCCGATCGCTAAAAAGAGCAGATGTCAGCAAGTTTTGACTTCAAAGTCGAGTATCCACTTTCAACATCGCGATAGTTCGTTACTTCGTTTTATCGGTTCTACTATTTATGAAGTTTTATACCTGGCGATAGAAAACAAACATGGAAATAAAAAGGCAAGTTATAACATATAATCAATCATTTTACTTTTCGTATGACAACAGCACTGACAGCACTAGGCTACAGTAAAAGTATTTGCTTTTTTTAATCAGAGCACGCCTAACAACATGCAGGGCCTACAAGAGGGGGGGGCAAGGGGGGACAATGACCCCGGGGCCCATGGTGTTTAGGGGGCCCATGAATCCAAATGACATTGAGAAGTGAAAGGCCTATCGAAGTCGCATGTGAACAGCTTGATTTCGGCCGGAAAAACCGTTGTAATTTCGGAGAAGACCTTTTTATTTTTGGAGATCACATCATTTTTCGGACCACACAACAGCATTTTCTCCGGCTTTTTTGGACTTTACAAGACCACAATTCCGTCACATTTGAGCTGTCCCCGGGCCTACGTTCGGCTCTCGGCGCCCCTGACAACATGAGATATTTTGGTTTGATTGAGGTACTTTCCAGCAACTTAAATATTTGACTGTGTACCTCTCTTTTGCTTTTAGTCTTTTGATTACACAAATATTTGTTTGTCATTCAGATAACGCTGACATTTTCTAATGAATATTTTTTCTTCGAAATAAGAATAAAGTAAATCGGCGGTTATCAATGGGATGCAAGTTCCAGCATGTTATCAAAAACGCGGGAAAGTTAAAGAGCTGTGAGCGCGCACATTCCTGTTACCGAGTTTGCAAAATACGACAGCATGTTATCATAGCACCGGCGTATCGTTTACTGTAAGTGCACTTTTGGACATGATGAAAGAAAAACTCTTAGTCCGGTAGGGAAAAATATCTTAACCAAAAAAATTTACAGAAAAAGTTTTTTGCTAGAAGTTTAGGTCCCAAAAGGCTTCAGAAAAAAATCCCCGCAAATCCAATCCCGGGAACCCCAAAAATTTGCAGTTTTAAAAGGGGGATCCCTCAAGCAAAAAATGCTTTATAACTTTTTTGAGGTCGTGCCAGACTTCATAAATGCATTAAAAGGAGATAGGAACAGTGGTGTAAAAAGTACCCAAAAATTGTAATCGAGTAAAAGTTTCGTTACTGACAAAAAAACTACTTGAAGTAAAGTACAAAGTACTGACCAAAAAGTACTTGAGTAAAAGTAAATAAATAGTCGTTTTGAAAGTACTCGAGTACAAGTATTTCTAAAAGTATTCAAGCAAAATAAACAAGCTATTCAATCGATACATCACAACTGGTCGACTACCTTCACATGACTGCCACAGTGGTCTTCTAACCCCTCATTCTCTCAAAAAATTACGAATTGCAGTATTAAGGGGGCACGTTTTTCATTACTCTGCATTCACGACGATTAATCAAAAAGAACAATGACTGCAAGACTTACTGTAAGATTTAAAAATTTGCCAACCAGAATTTACATGGTATCATTTCATAACATCTTTGCTGAAATACTTTTTCACTGTCATTGTTAAATTAATATGCTAAAAAATAAAAACACTGCGTGGATGTGACTTATCAGTCTACAGTCTACTGCATCTACGGGGTCTACAGCACTAAAGTCATGCACCAAAGCTAATTTAGTATATTCTGCAATGAACCTTTTTTTGATCAATTAACAAAAATTATTATGAATTTTTTTCTAATCGAATTTATTTCACATACGAAGGCAGGCAGAAGCCTGAAAAACGTTACGTCTGTAAATCACTCAAAATTATTTTAGATAGCCCATTTACATAGTATGGGCTCTGCTGGGACAAAATTGTTCATCATATTAAAAATATTTTGTAATTAAATGGCACAACAAATTGCAGTACAATAATGCCTTTTGCATGGTATGGTGAGAGATTTTTGGCTCACTCTGTAGAATTCAGCTTAAGAAACATTTAGTAATCATAGGACGCATTTTTGGCAAATTTTTATCTCTCTGTTGCTAGTAAGTGGCGAAGGGCAGACAACGAACAACATGAAACTAGATGGGCGCTAGCTGAGAAGCAATCTCGGTGAACGACCGACGCATGTTGAACAATGAGATTCTCAAAAAAAAACTTTCGCTTTCCTTGTAAGAAATCAAAGAGAGTTATCTTCTGGGAAATGAGGGTTTGGAGTTTCAAACATTGTCAATATACAGTGTGATCAGAAAGTCACTGTGCACCTGTAATCCCAATGCATAAATAACATTCTGTCTTTTGGAAATCGATAATCACTAGTGTAAACAAACCGGTTTGCTATTTAGAACAATGATCAGTTGCTATTTAATGAAGAATTCAATCGATATGCTACTCACAATAACTGCTAAAAATGCCATAATAACATCTAAATAATATTAGATGCACAGTGATATTGAGAACATAGTGACTGATCATTACAAAAAAAATATCCCATCTAAACCTAATCCGTTGAACCTACGTCAAAATATTTGTCTGCTAAGTATTTGCTGATATCATAAAAAACTGGCACCCGAGTTTGAGCCGCTAAAAAAATCCATTTTTGGGAGGCCCATTTCGGTGGTCCCCGGGAAGGTGGAAACCCCAAACTATGTCCAATTAGTTGTCTCTTAAATATCTACGGAAATCAAAAAACACTTTCACCCTAAGTTAAGCCGTTCAAAAAATTGATTTTTGGGGGTTCATTTGGGAGGTCCCCGGGAGGGTGGCATCCCCAAACTATGTCAAAATATTTGTTTCTTTAATATCTGCTGATATCATAAAAAACTGGCACCGTAGCTTAAGCTATTCAAAAAATTGAATTTTGGGGTCCATTTGGGGGAGGGTGGTAACCTCAAACTATGTCAAAATATTTGTCTGTTATATATCTGCTGATATCAGAAAACACTGGCGCTCTAGTTTGAGCCGTTCAAAAAATAATTTTTGGGGGTCCATTTGGGGTGAATCTCAGGGGTTTGGCACCCCCAAATAATGTCAAAATATTTGTCTGTTATGTATCTGCTGAAATCAAAAAAACTGGCGCCCTAGCTTGAACCATTAAAAAAATTGAATCTTTGGGGCTCCATTTTGAAGGGGTTCCCGGGGCAGTTGCCCCAAAAAGTTTCGGGAGATAAAAATTACGTTTGCAGCTCAACAACTTTACACAAAAATTAGAGTTTGATGTTTTGCGGTTTAAGAGAAGAAGAGCGTATTAGAATTAGGAAGAAAAAAAAGGAAAAAAAAAAAAAGAAAAAAACCTCATCGCGGCCAAAAGTGGGTTGGTTGAGATGAAAGGATATCTTAAGACATATAACCGTGTGAAATATTTTTTGCGGTACTTCAGCCGTTTTCGAATGAGACCGCTTTTTACGTGAAACTTTTGAGGCTGTTTTTGGGTCCTAAAACCAAAGCCACGTGACCAATTGCCTCGAAATTTGGTATAAGCAAGCAAATCAATAATCTCAAGCTGCTGTCAAAAGTTAATGTAGGTAGAGCTAATCGTTCTTGAGTTATAAGCAAAAGTCTGAAATCTCACACTTATTAGTTTGAAAATGGCCAAGTAAAAACAAAGGAACACGCAATGCAAGCGTCGGTCGTTCCAACTACCGTACAACCATCTTGAACCGTTATTTGCCCGATTGAATCAGATACGTCATACCCGCACGCATAGAAAAAAGGCATTGCGACAGTCGCTGTGGCGGTCTGACCTCTGACACAAGAGTTGCCAACCGAAAAAGAAGCAAAAGACAAATAGCTTTATTGAATTGAAAACTTTCTAGTGGAAAAGTTAACCGTTCTTATGAATTTGTGGTTCAAATATTAAACATTTTTTTTGAGCAGTGATGCTGCAAACGGCTTTTCCCGTTGTATTACTCCAAAAAATGATATTGACCAATTTTTGCAAAAAAATTTTGATGTTTAGGGGGTGCGCAACTCAATTTTAGTTTATGACGTCATTAAAAAAAAGTGAAAAATTATTTTTCGGAAAACATTGCCAAGTGGCATATCAACAGACGCAGAATGATCTCCTCGGTCGTAATTTGTTGATTGTTTTGATTTATTGACATTGGGTAAAAATGTATTTCAAACTTTTAAATCGATGACGTCATCGCTTTTAGCTAAAATTGCATCTTTGCGCGCTTTATTAAGTATTAAATGGATAATGGTTACCCGGTTGCTTCTTGTCTATACAAAATCGTTTAGTACAAATAATAGCAGTCATGCACAACGTCTTTTTAGGGAATATACTAATCATAGAGAGCTTAAATACTTGTCAATAATCACCTAATTTTAGTGAGAACTTTTTTAGATTTAATAATATAGCCTTTGAATTGTACTGAAAACATAAATTATTTTACTGTACAATTTTATTGGATTGAGTAAAGAGAGAGGGCTACCACAAAAAGCACAACTTAAATTTGGTTGATTGGCAATCCTAAACCTTATCTTAATATCAACTGCATACCGACCAATGGTGATGTCATGCATGCATTACTTTTTTCCCATTTTCAAAAATCAAAATGCCAGAACAAATGGTGCTGTAAAGTGAACGATTGAAGCAGTAACTGTAATTTAGTTAATCGGGAATTCCAGTGAAAAGTGGTTGGCTGCATTTAAAACAATTTCTGAAAAATTTTGAATCGTGGAAAAAAATTTTAAAAAGGAAGAAGCGCGATCGTTCGTTCGTATGAACCAGGCATTCTGCGTCTGTCTAACCACACCAACGCAGAGCACCTTTTTTGGGTTCTTTTTGCTTGTCTTTCGTCACGCTGGGCCACCACAACGGTGGCAAGAAGCGCGACAATAACACCGAAACAAACAACAGAAAGAGATTTTGTGAAAGTTTGGAAACATTATTTGATCAAGCTACTGAAAACGCTGAGCAACAAATTTCCGGTGATCGTCTAAGAACCGAAAAAGCTAAAAAGGAAGATGTGGGTTTTTTTGCATGACCAAAGAAACGCTCGCAAAATGCAAATGTCCACTTTGGATCATGAATCAAGAGAAAAATGGCAAAGAATACTTCAAAGACTCAAATCTCAAAATAAAACATGCCTTATCTAGCTTGCAAATAAGATAAGCTTAGCGCTAACCCAATTTATTTGCATGACTCCTTCACTTATTTTGAATCTGAAACCTCAGTGGAAGAATCCAGCCTGATGTTCAAGCAAACGCATTCGTACTTCTAACCAAACCGCATTCGTGCAACTTTCAAAGAAAAATATTGCTATCCAAAACCCTAACTTGAGCAGCTGCCAGGGAAGGCTTGTCCACAAAACCATTACTTCTCCGTCGTTGCTTCCATGATTGATGCTTCTTCGGGAAGCGTCAACCATGGATTTTTTTCACGATTCAAAATTTTTCAAAAATTATTTTAAATGCAGCCAACCACTTTTCATTGGGATTCCCGATTCTACTAAATTACCAGAGGTGGAGTCGAGGACACAAGGCTCGAGGCCAAGGTCAAGGACACAAAAAATAATCCGAGGCCAAGGCCAAGGACTGCCTTTCCGAGCACAGCCCTCTCGAGGCCAAGGACAGGAATGTTCGAGGCCAAGGACCAAGGACACAGCCGCAAGTGTTCTCCCAAAAAAAGGTCTCCAAAACAGTTTTTCGGGCGATCTCCAATTCATAGGCGTACCCAGAATTTTTGATTGGGGGAGGCCTAAACCACAAATCACATGCTATAACCTCATCAAAAATTTTCAAAAGAGGAAGTTTTTGTGGGACAAAGATATCGTAGGATGGAAGATCTGAAATCGTTGCTTGTTGGAGCTTAACCCGGATTTTGCAAAGGTAGAGAGCTTAAACTAATAGTTGAAAAGTACAAGTATCCAAGTTTGGAAACGTGTTGAGAAAGCTAGCGTAACTCAAACGTATCACAGACGGAAGTCTGGGGGTGGGGCCTCCAGCCGCCGGAGGCTTTGGGGATCTGGGGGCAAAGCCCCCAGCCGCTGGGCGATTTTTTGTAATTTTTTTGAAAAAAAAGCTATATTAATGCCATTGAATCACAAGTGTTTAGAGCCATTTGAAAGCACTTGATTTTTGACATTATTGAAAAACAATTGAAAAAATGAAATTGTTTAATCCTCCTTTTACTAGCAATTTAAGTCCAAGACACGTTTAACATGTCGCATTTTGGAGTTAAATTTTAATTGTAAGTGATTTGGTGCAGGTAGGGGAAAGTAAGGCACATTGTCTCTGCAACACTTTAGCACTAAATAATAATCTACTCAAAGGTTTCCTTGGAGATTTTTGTTTTGTCATGAAACTAACCAGTTATAGGGATACATTTTCGGCCAGGGGGCCCAGGCCCCCGTAGTTGAAGTTCAATGATTTGTTCAATCAGCATTTTCCATGGCAATTTTTTTTTGAAGTGTTTTGTGCGTAAAAATCGGCAAGGTAGAGGTGAATTACTGAATTGTTATCGAAAAATGGTGTAATAGATGGTTACGCCTACTGACCATGTTATTGCCGGGCCGAATTTACGTCGCGCTGAGCCCCTGGCATTTTGGAGATTTCTGCAACATCTTTCTGCCAAATATAGGTGAAGACCAAAAAAAGTCTTACGATTTGAGCGCGGGGCCCCTATCTGGTACTGCGTCATATTATGGTAAATCCGACTCTAGGTAATGTATTGTATTACGTTCGTAAAAAGGCTAGATGTGGACCTAAGATAGCAACTTTTAGGACAAAAACTTCCCATTTCTTCCGGGTTATACGTTTAAATTGGCAGGTAAAAATTGAATTGAGGGGGGCCCGGGTCCGATGGTCTTCAATATTGTTATTAGTTACTGTTGTAGGCAAAAAATGCTAAAACGAAACTGAAACTGAAGAAACAATAGACATTTTTGTCATTGGTAAAATTTCAATTGGGAGATCGGACCCCTCCCCCCCTTGGCTACGCCTATGCTCCAAAAAACGAAAGCAAAAAAGATATTCGCAAATTTTCCGCGAGGTTTCTGGTGTTTTCCAACAAAATTTCAACTGTTCAAAAAATGGTGCTGTCCTCAAGCCGAGGACAGGGCAATTTTCGAAAACTTGAGGCTTCGAGGCCAAGGCCAAAGACTTCAAAATGTGTCCTCGAGGACGTTCTCGAAGACGTCCTCGAGGACCCCTCCTCTGTAAATTACAGTTTCTGCTTCAATCGTTCACTTTACAGCACCATTTGTTCTGGCATTTTGATTTTTGAAAATGGGAAAAAAGTAATGCATGCATGACATCACCATTGGTCGGTATGCAGTTGATATTAAGATAAGGTTTAGGATTGCCAATCAACCAAATTTAAGTTGTGCTTTTTGTGGTAGCCCTCTCTCTTTACTCAATCCAATAAAATTGTACAGTAAAATAATTTATGTTTTCAGTACAATTCAAAGGCTATATTATTAAATCTAAAAAAGTTCTCACTAAAATTAGGTGATTATTGACAAGTATTTAAGCTCTCTATGATTAGTATATTCCCTAAAAAGACGTTGTGCATGACTGCTATTATTTGTACTAAACGATTTTGTATAGACAAGAAGCAACCGGGTAACCATTATCCATTTAATACTTAATAAAGCGCGCAAAGATGCAATTTTAGCTAAAAGCGATGACGTCATCGATTTAAAAGTTTGAAATACATTTTTACCCAATGTCAATAAATCAAAACAATCAACAAATTACGACCGAGGAGATCATTCTGCGTCTGTTGATATGTCACTTGGCAATGTTTTCCGAAAAATAATTTTTCACTTTTTTTTAATGACGTCATAAACTAAAATTGAGTTGCGCACCCCCTAAACATCAAAATTTTTTTGCAAAAATTGGTCAATATCATTTTTTGGGGTAATACAACGGGAAAAGCCGTTTGCAGCATCACTGCTCAAAAAGAAATATTTTTTTGAACAACCCTACTGTATAGGAATATGACATCTGTGACTGCAATTTGCAACACCCATAAAAGTCAGTGTGACGTCAAAATTACGACGTCGATCAGTTTTTTGCATAAACAAAACAAAATCTGAAAAACGTGTAGCTGAAATTTCTTCATAGAGCAAGATAAGTGTTCTGTATTCATCGACTCCAACCAAAATTGATACTGGTCATTATGACGTCACATAAACAGCTTATTGTGCATCTTTTGTGCAAACAGTTTATTGTGCATCTAAGCAGCCGCTTATTGTGCATCATAAACAACTAAGCAGCCGGTTCGTTCAGCTAAAGTGCAAGAAATCTTCGCAAGCAATTTTAACAACCGGTTTTCTAAATTCAGAACCAGTGCACAGTAAGGACACCGGTTGAAAAGTACCAGCAGTACCACTGAGTCGAATGTAAACATACGAGTACTCGTAACTAAATTAGGAAGACGATGTAGCTTTGATTTGATTCATAACGCAACAATCAAACGAAAAAATTGCGTTTTTTATGGAGTCACTTGGCTAGATAATTGCTGTTCTGGGTACTTACTTAGCACCAAAAAGGAGATTAAATTTACGTGGCATTACCTAGTTACAATGAGCAATTTTTGTTTTTTATTAACTAGTGTATTATATAAGCATTTGTTATACGTATTGATTTCTTTTTACGATAATAAATTGTTTTTACTACTTTTAATAAGTGTTAACAGGAGTTTGGGCGGTGGTCACTCAGAGACCTGTATTCTAGTAATAATTTTTCCGCAGTATTCCAGGTAATTTCCAGTATTCACGTTTACAATTATAAAAAATTAGGCCATATTTGGAAATTGACAGTGTAGTACTATTGATACCGCATGTAAGTTCATTTTTTGCTCTGCATAACAAAATATGTACGTTCTTGTTGGGCAACGTACGACTCATCATTGTACATTAATGCATAATTGTGCGGTAATACTCATATTGTTAGTTTTATAATCTTGCACAAAGTTCAAGGTTACATCAAGAAACAATCAGAAGCTGTGTCAAGCGTCATACCGATTACTACATTATTCATGTTGTTCGAAGATTTTTCGACATGCTTAAGTAAAGACTCGAGGAATAAATAAATGCATGAATTATACTGCCAGATTTTAGTTTTCTTAACAGTTTTTCTTCAATAAATCTTTCTTGAGTTTATAAATCTAGCATAACAATCGAAAGAAAACAATGGCGTCATGTCCCCTCACACCCAGTCAAAACTATGTCACAGGGCTATAGTCCGGTAGAAATACGACAAAATACATGCAAACCCGGAAAAAATTTATAATAAGCTGAAATTTGGCACGATGACTCAGGACCATGTCCTGAGCCACCAAAAAAAATCCCCATTTTTTGGACATGGGACTTCCCCCTTTTTCGGCCTTTAAAGTCTGCCATCTAGTGTCAAAGAGTCTTTACTGTCCAACAGCCAATCCAAAAGTTATGGAAGAGTCAAATTTTGAATCGTAATCAATTTTTAGGTGAGGTATAAACAAATTTAATTTAAAATTGATGACGTCATTTTTGGTGACGTCATTGCCAAATTTTTAGTTTCAGAAAAGTGGCATATTCTGCATGGATGACTCAAATTGTGAATGAGAGTTAGCTGTTTGGCTCCAAGCCAAAAATTGCTTAAATCAAAGTGATGACGTCACAAACGCTTTTTGATGACGTCATCTGTCAAGAGTTTTGATCGTAAATAAGAAA
Organism: Trididemnum nubilum; assembly: GCA_963965965.1. Classification (NCBI taxonomy): domain Eukaryota; kingdom Metazoa; phylum Chordata; class Ascidiacea; order Aplousobranchia; family Didemnidae; genus Trididemnum; species Trididemnum nubilum. Next base: position 42,801,759 of record OZ014470.1, read on the forward strand.
AAGAGTGTTTGACCAAACGAAACATTGACCACTTTGAGAATATCATCATCATCATTTTTAGGCTCTAAGGCATTTTCGAATCCTTGGCCGAGGACTTTCATCGTCCTCCTATACGCAATAGTTCTAAAAAAAAATAACTAGCGAAATTATATGTCAATTAATACCGCAGTACCGCAACTAGAACGTTGTTCTTAGGGGGCAAAATTTGTTTCTGGGGGGGCCAAAATTTTTGGTTTGGTCTACTTTTCTCCGAGTTCTCTGTTGATCTCAAAAAAAAAAAAAAGTCATCTCGCCAAATTGTTCTATTTATCTCCTAGTTTTCTGTCGGTTTCCAAAAAAAAGCCACCCTCTTGAAACTGCCACCAGGGAAAGAGGAGTTTGGATGGGCATTTTAGGGGGGCAGAAATTTTGTTTAGGGGGCGCCGCCCCCTTTTGCTCCCCGTAGTTGCGGCCCTGTTAATACGAATATATCCCGAGCACGATAATATATCCGGTAGGAACAGAATTTCTACCGTTTTGCAATGTCTGGCAATATTATTATCTCACGCAAAATGCTTTGTTAGCATACTTCTGCAATCTGTGGTACTAAATCTATTATACAGTAGAATATGCCTGGCATCAGAGCTAAACTTATCTAATCAATTAGAATAACATTTGAACAAACTTATCGGATTAATCTAAAACAACACCTGATAAAAAACTTATCTAATCGACCAAGATTCTTGAATTAACATCTGAACAAAATTTATTTAATTAATTTATAATGAAAACGCTAATATTTGACAATTTGCAGCCTTAATAATTTTTTTATCTTTGCTAATGCTTGCATTTTAAAATAAAATTGCAGATTAACTTAAACTGCGCAAGGGAACTTTTGGATAAACATTTATAGGCTTTCTTGCTCTAACTGCAAAATGCGTTATTATATTTTAAACCCATATTGGGAGGTTTAAGTTTTATCTGCTTGACTACTACCACCGGCGCAGCCAGAAATAAAAAAAGGGGAAGGACAAAATTTTTTGTTGTGATTAAAGCATGTACAAATCGAAAAGTTTTTATTTACGCAAATTGTATTAAACTACTGTACAAAGGTTAAGCGATAACAGGTTGAAGTACTGCCGTCGTTCATACAGTAGACGCATAAAAAAATAACTAAACGAAAAAAATAAGAATTAAAGTAGTTTTACGATTTTACTTTATTTAACGATGCAACAGGGGATACAAAAAAGCGCGTTTTTTCACTTACGCCATACGAGAAAATCGCAGGTTGCCGTTATTATTCAAGCAAGCTTGCGTAATGATATTTCAATTTTCGAATAATTATAATAACATTTCATTCATCAAGTTGTCTTGACCAGGAGACAGCAAAGGGACCTTTCGGTCTTCGAGTCAAGCTGCCATCTGTCTACCACAGTATATTGTGACAAATTAAGAACAAATGAAATGCACAATTCGCAAAAACATACGAACAACTCCCGCCTACACCCGAAAATGATTGGTTTTTGAAACATAAGTGCTCCCTATTATAATTTATGTTAATTGACAGTTGACACCAGTCACAACATACTGCTTACTATCTTCAACCAACGAAAAAAAATGCGCTGTATTGTGGCTTGCCAATATAAAGTTTCGTTTAATTGATTACTGTACTCACTGTCATTATTATCGTTGGTAGGAAATGGGATCTAAGCATAGGTGGGCAAGTTAATGCAAAACGTTAGCTTCGTTAACCACTAGTCCGTTAACAAACTTCACACCTCCGTTAACGTTAATCCGTTATTTTCAGCTTTAATTAACGGAAGTTATTAAAGTCCGTTAATTCGTTAACATTTTGCGTGTACTTTACATTTCTTTTTATTCACTCGCTTCTAGAACACGTATTGACGCTGTTGAGTGGATTGTAAGGAAATATTTATGGCTATGGTGGTCTTTTCGTGTTTTGGAAGTTACATTTTAAAGTCTAATCTAATTTCAAGATAAAAATAAGTTCAAATGCACTAACGAAGCTGCGATCGGAAAATCTTTGGAAATTGCGTACAGCGATAATAAATAGACCTCCGAGACTGCAGCTTATTATTTGTCACAAAAACGAGCTCCTTTCTTCGCTTTCTTCTATAAAACTCGAGCTAATACGCAACAAGTGCTACCAGTGCAAACTGGTTTGTACCGGTATGATGAATGAATGGTGCAAGATATTAACGATAAAAACCTTAACGGAAGTTAACAGAACTTAACGGAAGTTAACTTAGTCCGTTAACATAAAAAAACTTTTTAACGGATTAACGAGTTCTAGAAAAAGTTAGCTTCCTTATTAACAGATTAACGATTAAAGGACTTGTGCCCACCTATGGATCTAAGCATTAAGCAAGAATAACGCAATAGCGACCGACCAATTCCTTGTACGGTTATCTTAATCAAATAATGCGAATCTAAACGCGGCGTTCGCGAAAAAACGGTCATAACGAAATACAATGGGTTTATTTTTATTTATGTGGCACGCCCGCAAACAAAATTTGGTTCGCACCGAAAATTGCGTATAAAATGCTTTCAAAACAAATTTTTAGGCCCGGCCGCGAAATCATAAACGTACGGGCATATTGTTAGTTTGTTTAAAACAACTGGCTGCTTGTACGCCAGTTAGGCGATACGCCGAGCTTACCAAATTTCGGTTTAAAATAAACTCAACACGAGCTTTTGCTCTCACGATTTTACGCACAGTGTAGATCGGGATAAGGCGGACGGTGTCCGCGCGACTTTTTGCTCTCAACCAATCAGCGCGCTCAATTTAGACCTCGACACAATTTGGGCTACGTCGCCGGACTCGGTGCTCTGATAGACAACAAGAACATTGTTCATAATCAACACAGCTATACGTTGTAATATGCAGACATAGAAATTGATTGACACAGATTTCCCAAAAATAAATTTGCGAACTATTTACTGCATTAAACATTTGACATTGCGCAGATTGTAGCTGTTAGATTGATTCAAACCAGCCGATCGCGTTCCCCAACTTCAACTGAAAGCAAAACTAAAGGATCAAGCTGACATTGTGGTTTCGTTTAGGGTAATTAATAAAAACTTTTTGAGCAACAACATTTTGATTCCGTCATTTTTCAGATTAGCGGATTCACTAGGCTGTTGGTCTAAATGTAGGCCTACATAAAGCGGTTTAGACCAATTACGTCTGATATCTTATTCCATGCAAACGCAAAAAAATAGGTAAAATGCATGCAATTAAATGACATGCGTATATTTATACGCACAAATACGCGCGATCGGTAACACGGACCCAATACAGTATAACAAAAAAATCAATTTCGACGTTCACAATAAACGAAGAATCATTCGCTTAGAAGAGATTTGCTTTCCTTCTGCGATTAGTATTTTTTCCAAACGCTTTCAACTAAAATATTCACGAAATTTATTTGGGTAGAAATACGATTCGTCTCTGGTGACATTCAATTCGTGTACTGAATACGCGTCAGATCTCGGCCGCCCCGAAGTCTTGCCGGTATCTGATTCTACTTGTTTCATTTTGGAAAATGATGAGTTTTGAAACAAATGGATTGCGTTTTTTGGTGCGAAATCGCGCTGCTTTCTGCCTCATTCGCATTCTGCCGCAAATGTAATGCGGTATGCTGACGAGACATTATCATTCCACGACAGCGCGATACGGGCTACGCAATGACCTTATTTTACCAAAATTGATTTTTTGATAGTAACTTCATTTCCATTGCTACGTTAAAAATGATTCACTTTGCCGTTTTTGCTGCAAACGTTTTTTCAATCCGAGTATCTCGCAAACAATACAAGCTAGAGCGCTGAAATTTGTTGTAAAAGATAGAGAAGGTAATGACCTTAGAAAAAATTTTCAAAAAAATGCAAAAGTTTTGACGTTGTTTATTCGCTACTCTGGGTAGAATTACGCTTGAGTTGAGCGTTTTTCAATTACCGTAGTTTGTTTACATTTTGTCTTTTAAATAATTTTTGTGAAATTGTGCACTTTTAAAAAGGGAGAGGATTGGTCCCCTTGGCTCCGCCGGTGTCTACTACACCAGACATTTACTAACAACACAGTCTTTTACTTTCAATCGACTAAATTCACAATATAATTCTCCCAAGTTTAAAGCTAATAAAAAAAAGGTATACCATGTTCGGTTTGATCAAATACTCTTTCAAATTTACAATCAAACTCGTGACAAATGACGTCATCAAAAACGTTTGTGACGCCATCACTTTGATTTAAGCAATTTTTGGTTTGCATCCAAAGACCTAACTCTCATTTCCAATTTGAGCCTTCAATACGTCATTTTTTCAAAAAAATAGCAATGACGTCACCAGCAATGACGTCGTCAACTTCAAAGAAATAAATTTTAAACCTGAACTTGAAAACCAACTTTTAGTTAAAACTTAGCACTTTTACAACTTTTTGATGGGCTGTTTGATAGTAAACGCTCTTTGACACTAGATGGCCGACTTTAAAGGCCGAAAAAGGGGGAAGTCCCATGTCCAAAAAATGGGGATTTTTTTTGGTGGCTCAGGACATGGTCCTGAGCCATCGTGCCAAATTTCAGCTTATTATAAATTTTTTCCGGGTTAAAGCTATTTCTACCGGACTACTAACGACAGCGCCGCAATTAGATGGAGGCAAAAGGGGCGGTGCCCTCTAAACAAAAATTCCGCCCCCCTAAACTGCCCAGAATGCTCACCTAAACTCCCCTTACCCTTGCGGCAGTTTCAAGATGGTGGCTTTTTTCATTGGAGATCAACAGAGAACTCGGAGAAAATTAGACCAATTTGGCGCGATAACCTTTTTTTGGAGATCAACAGAGAATTCGGAAAAGAGTAAACCAACACAAAAATTTTGGCCTCCCAGAAAGAAATTTTGCCCCCCTTAGAACAGCGTTCTAGTTGCGGCTCTGGCTAAAGATGCAATAACTTTGGCAATTAAAAACAAAGTGAATCGTAGACTGGGGCAGAGATTGATTTTGAAATTTTTATGGCCAATATCAATCAATACTTTTTGCTACCTTGCAATTAACAAAAAAATACCGCTAATAGCAACAAAAACCAGTTCTGCTTTTTTTTGCCTACTAAAGAGGCGTATTATTTTCATAGATGCTGTGGCAGTTTTTGCTCAAAAGGAGATTTCGTAGATGCAGTTGCAGCTGTTGCTCAAAAATAACTGTCCACGCTATTGTACTATAGAATTACTTTGCAAGATAAAATGGTTTGATCCGAATGTTCAATTTTTTTTAGGTTTTTTGTATAACACTTGTCGAGAAGAAACGTCACAGAATGGAGAGCGCAAAAAAAAATATCACCATTCTGTCGATTCTTCGTGACAAGTGCCAAATAAAAATCTTCAAAGAAATGAACATTCCAATTAAAGTAATATTGAATACATTAAATTGCTTATGACTATTGTCATGTTTTAAACCACAAACTTACTTTTTAAGGATGAAGTGCAAAGCTTTGCCATTCAAAATTTATTGAGAATTCACTACCCCAAGTGAAAACTTCTCAGTTTAAAGGAGGACCGCAGGAAACCAATAAATCAATTGGTACAATGCATAACGATAGCACTGACAGTAATTAACGTCTATGTTGCCTACTAAAATTGTTAAAGTTTCGCTTGAGTTTGGGTACACATTAGTATGTTTAAAATCGATTATCTCTGGAACACTGGGACCGAGAAGACGGAGTTACTGCGAACTTTATCTAATTCTAATAGTATTGCGCTGATTTTAGAAATCCCACTAATTTTGACAAGTATCCTCTTTAGTTCCTCAAGAAAGACTAAATCAATCGCACTGAAAATATCAGCTGAGCAAGAAATCTTTTATAAAAATTTCATCAAAGTGAAAGAAAAGAATCCAATAAAGATAATGTGGAATATATTGTGGTGTGTTGTGGTTCAATTTTGATAGTGGTTCCCTACCGCAATCCTCGCCACCACTTTTCCCTGTTTATCATCTCCATCGATATACTTCTCGGTATAAAACAGTTTTGGTATGCGGTCATCTATTATTACACTGCATTGTGAAGTCGATTAATTGTAAGGCCAGCATGGAAAAAATGTTTGGAATATCATACAAAGTTGGGTAAACTTTGCACGTTATTGATTTTAAATAGAGGGCAGTTCCCTTTCTGAAGAAAAAAAAAACGACTTAATATCCTTATCCTTGCTGATGTTTCGCAATCTGAGCCCCGCAATGAATTTCAAACTCTATTAAAGTCAAAACAAGACAGGTAGAAAGAATATAAAACATATGCATAGCACGAATGTTTGTATTTCCAGACTAGTGAAAAAGGGGCGCTTTCAATGTTTTGCTGGTACCTACGCCTATTTTCCTCCCATAGGCGTAGACAGAATTTTTGATTGGGGGGGACCCAAACCACAAATCACATGCAATGACGTCATCAGAAATTTTCAAAAAAGGATGTTTTTGTTGGGCAAAGATATCGTAGAATGGAAGATCTGAAGCTGTAGTTTGTTGGCACTTAACCAAGATTTCGGTAAAGGGAGAGGGCGAAAACTAATCGTTAGAAAATGCAAATGTCTAACTTAGATGTGTTGAGTAACCTAGTGTATTCAAACTTACCACAGACAGGGGGTCTGGGGGCTGAGCCCCCAGCCGCCGGTGGCAATGGGGGTCTGGGGGCGAAGCCCCCAGCCGAATGGCAATTTTTGTAAGTTTTTGGGAAAAAAAGCTATTTTAATCCCATTGGATCACATTTCGCTCGTGTTCACAGCCATTTAAAAGAACTAGATTTTTAACATTAGAAAGTCAATCGAAAAATTTTAACTGTTTAATCCTCCTTTTACTTGCAATTAAATTCCAAAACACGTTTAAAATCTTGCATTATAGTGTAAAATTTTAATTGAGGGTGATTTGGTCCATGTAGGGGGAAGTAAGGCACTTTGCCTCCTGCAATATTTTAGCAGTAAATAATAATCCACTCGAAGATTTTCCTTAAAGATTTTTGTTTTGTCATGAAGTTAACCAGTTACAGGAGAACATGTACGGCCAGGGGGCCCAGGACCCCTCAATTCAATTTCAATAATTCGTTCAATGAGCATTTTCCCTAGCTATTTTTTTAAAAGTATTTTGTGCGTAAAAACTAGCCAGGTGAATTGTTGGTACAATAGATAGTTACGCTTACTAAACATGTTATTCCCGGGCCGGATTTACATTGCGCGGGGCCCCTGGCATTTAGGGAATTTTTGCAACATTTTCCAGCCAAATATAAGTGAAGACCAAAAAAGTCTTACGATTTGAGGGCCGGGCCCTGGCACTTAGCCATATGGCAAATACGGTGCTGGTTATTGCATTCGTTCATAAAAAGTTTAGATGAGGCCGTGAGGTAACAACTTTTAGGACAAAAATTCTTGATTTCACCCTGGTTATACGTTTAAATTGGTTGGAAAAAATTGAATTAAGGAGGTACGCCGGGCCCCCTGGTCGTCAATATTATTTATTGTTAATTACTGTTGTACGCGTGTACTGTTGTACGCAAAGATGCTAAAAGAAACTGAAAATGAAGAAACAAGGCTTTTTTGTCAAATTTTTGTCATTTGTGGCATTTCAATTGAGGAGTCCCGGGCCTCCTGGGCCACTCTCTGGCTACGCCTATGATTTTGAGATAAGATCGCGCTCTTAAGTTCTTTCATAAAAAAAACTTTTAAAGCAAAATTAAACAAACTTTTTTTCCAAAACGTGGAGGACTCGAGTCAAGTCGCTCGAGAGTTTTTTGAAACCTCCAAGAATTGCATGACATTATTATGACGTGGACAGGTGGTCGTCATTATTATTACTTACTTTTGCACGCGTATATCCTAAATTAAAGAAACTGCAATTCCGAACAAGGACAACATACTGGCTATGCTCTCATTATATGTATCATTGGTAGTATTTCAGTTGGGGGTTTGCATTACCGCCTGTGTTATAGCATTAAGTTCGTAATAACGTTAAACGAGGACCTGGGGTGCAACTTTTAGCGCAAAACTTTTCGATTTTTCACAGGTTTTGCGTATGTATTGTTAAAAATTTGAATTGCGGGGCTCCTGGCCCGGGACCCTTGGTCATCAGTTTGGGGCCCAGGGCCCTCTGGTTGTCAGTTAGGGGCCTGAGCCCCCTGGTTGTTAGTTAGGGGCCCCGGGGCTCCCTGGCTGTCGGTTAGGGGTCCCGGGGTCCTCTGGTCGTTCGTTAGGGGCCCCGGGGCCCCCTGGTTGTCGGTTAGGGGCCCCCTGATCCTCAGTTAGGGGCTGCGGGTCCTCAGGTAGGGGATCTGGGGCCCGCTGGTTGTTAGTTAGGGCCCTGGGGGCCCCTGGTTGTTAATTAGGGGCCCCCTGTTTGTCAGTTAGAGGTTCTGGGGGCCCCGTTTTTCACTTAGGGGCCCCCTGGTTGTCGTTTAGGGGCCCCCTGGTCGTTAGTTAGGGGCCCCAGGGCCCTTTGGCTGTCGGTTAAGTGTCCCCTGGTTATTACATAGGGGCCCCCTGGATGTTAGTCAGGGGCCCCCTGGGCTCTCTCGTCGTCCGTCACTGCAACTAAACATCGCTAGGCTACGTTATCATAACTTTATATCATTGGTGGTATTTCAATTGGGGGGAGGGCCCGGGCCCCCTGGGCCCCCCCCTGGCTACGCCTATGTTTCCTCCAAATAATAACACTGTATGGCTTAGAATTGAATGTTGATGAACGAAAATGACTTTTTTCAATCAAAAAAAAACGATTTTGTTCTGCATGTTTATTGAAAATACAGCCAAAGCGCCTATGACGTCCTTTTGACGTCACAACATACTGCCAATATGTTCATCTGCAACATCAGACCCATTTTTACATTTGTTGATAATGCATTCATAGGGTCTAAAGAACCCAATAAAAAGTTTTAAAACAGAGTTAGGGGAACTTCCGATTTATGCAAATTAGGGGGTTCCGGGATCGGATTCGCGGGGATTTTTTCTGTGGCTGTTTAGACTTATCTGAAGCCAATTATAGGCCAAAAAACCTTTTGTGTAAATTTTTTTTTGGTTCAACCCTATATTTACCCAACTATCAATTTATTTTAATATGGTTGATTCATACCACCACAATTTATCTTGCCCCAACAGTCTGTTTCGCCCGTTTGGGTTCTTTAGAGGGCTAAAATTTAATATGGTCTTATTCAAATAAAAAAATCTCATTCAATATAGTCTTATTCAAACAGTCTTATTCAATTTATTTTGAATTAAAACCAAGAAACTGTGATTCCATTAACAAATCAAATATTGTGTACCAGAAATAGTCATTATTCATTGTTACTTAATGATTCTTAGTCACCCGTAGCCAGCCTTTTTTTTCACAATTAGGATCACTAAAAATAAAGAATTAAACAAAAGAACAATATTGGACTGGTATTTCATGGATATATCTTTTCAGCTCCTGCAGTAGCTGTTCACACTTGAAAACTAAACGAACAAATATTGCAATCAAAAATCAACTTCCCAAACCTTGGTTTGGAAGTTTGTAGTAAACTGGTAAAACTTACAGAAACGCTAACAGAAAAAAAAAAACTTTGAAAATCTTTAACGACTTACTATATCTCATCTATTCAAAAAAATATCTTTACCGTTGAAGTAGCAGTAATATGCGTAAATATTTAGTTCAAATTATTACAATGAAATAAATACCAGGAGTGGGCAGTGGGCAGAAATAACATTATGTCAAAAGCGCAACAATCTTTTTAACCAGTAAAAGCGCAGCGCAAAATGCGCTATTTGATTTTTTTGATTTTTGAAGCGTAGCGCAACTTCCGCAATGAACTTTTTGATTCTGTTAAAGCGCTACGCAACTGCGGATCGGCATTTTACTACCAAGTTAAAGTGCACCCTAATTTCCGCGGCCAGTTGGTCGAGCGTCTCTGTAACGGTAGAACTGAAGTTCAAATCTCGGCCCGGTCAAATTGGACACAGTGTTGCTAACGGCTCGCCACCGACGCGACATTTCTTTGAAAAGAGCTGTGTTGCCCGGGCGCAATGACGCCGAGATGAGCCCCGCAAAACCCGTTACACCCTTCGGCGTAACAGAGCGAGAATAATGAAAGATTTGATTTTGATTTGATTTGAAATTTCACGACACAGTGCAAATATCGCATTTTTGCAATTTTAGACAGAAGAAGAATAAGCATTTTCGTAAAAAAAGCTGACATTTATCAACGTTACGAACAAAATAAAATAAAATTAAGTTCAGTGTATAGAATTGCGCTACTAACTGGGAAAAAAAATTGAAACCGCAACAAAGTTTAAAGACTATACCCCAACGCAACTTCCGCAACGTTTCAAAATAAAGAAATTTTATATAAGTTATAAAAAAAACTTTAATTTAATTATAGCGCAGCGCAACTTTCGCAATTGCGGAGGTTGCAGAAGTTTGCGCTTTACCCACCTCTGATAAATACTTTATTGAGAACAAAAGTACTGAGAAATTAAAGATAAGCTAGACAGTATTCAGAGTCTTAGAGGCACAATCAAACCAATGATTAACATTAACTACAGTACTGATGAGATAAATACTCTAAATCATAGGTGGGCACAAGTCCGTTAATCGTTAATCCGTTAATAACGAAGCTAACTTTTTCACTAACTCGTTAATCCGTTAAAAAGTTTTTTCACGTTAACGGACTAAATTAACTTCCGTTAAGTGCTGTTAACGGACTAAAGTAACTTCCGTTAAGTTCTGTTAACTTCCGTTAAGATTTTTATCGTTAATATCTTGCAGCTTCGTTGTACATTTGAACTTGTTTTTATCTTGAAATTAGATTAGACTGTAAACTGTATCTTTCAAAACACAAAAAGACCACCATAGCAATAAATATTTCCTTACAAGCAGCTCAACAGCGTCAATACGTGTTCTAGAAGCGAGTAAATACAAAGAAATGTAAATTACACGCAAAATGTTAACGGATTAACGGACTTTATTAATTTCCGATAATTACAGCTGAAAATAACGGATTAACGTTAACGGAGGTGTGAAGTTTGTTAACGGACTAGTGGTTAACGCAGCTAACGTTTTGCATTAACTTGCCTACCTATGCTCTAAATTCAATGTTCTGCTTGGTCAACAAAGCGAAAGGGTTTCAAGTTCATACAAAGATCTATGCAACAAAATTAACAATCAAAATTATTATCAGCTAGAACTACAAATATAGCTACTACTACATAAACTACTTGATCTAAATTATAGTAGTAATGTAGGCCTATCTATCTATAGCAGTTGGGGTTACTCCACAAAATTTCACCTTCATGAAAATTAATGAAATTTTTTTGGAAAATGCTTCAAAATAAACAGTTATGTGCGAGAACGTTTCTCTTATTGGACGTTCAAATGTTAAGTACTGTACGGTGTTTTAGTGAAACAGTTTTTTTTTTTTGTGGATTTATATATCTTAATCATTACTGAAAGTGAAATTACTAGCCTTAGTTAAGCAAATTGTTTTGGTCTGAAGACGTTGCATTCTGTGGTGCGCTTTCTTTTAAGCAACTTTGCCGGTAAAGAGAAGAATAAGAAGCTTGAAATCCTCTAGAGGAGTGAGAAAATTCTGTTTTGTAGATGATGAACATACTTGGCCCTGTTGAATAAAGGATAGCATAAGAGTTGCTGACGAAAGATCTCAGAACAGGTGCAAAGCTATTTGCTCCATCATAAACATAAATAGAATCATAAGGATAGTGAAGGTCAATATCGATAATCGACAATTGCACAGATAAACAAGGCTGTAATGACTCTATGGTCCAAAAGCATTCCATGTTTGCAGGATGTGTGTCTGGATACCCTGGGGAAGCAAACAAGTAAGCTTTTGAATCGTAAGCATAAAGATAAGGATAATGACAAGTTGGGCTATCTGTTTGACTTTCCGGTGAAGTTACTTCGGCTGTTGGTTGTGCGGTAACAGGACGCGCTTGAGTAGTTGTGACAGAAAATAATACACCAGTTTGTTCTGCAGTGCTTGGGACGCCATTCGAAATAAATTGCACATACATCTTGTCTCCGGTAGAATAAAATACTCTTCGACTTACATTACCACTTAATTCAGCTATCAGAGGGTATCCAAAATCTAATCCATCATACAATCTAAGAAAATCTCCTCCTAATTCTGTATTCATAGACCTGACCGTGAAATTGATACGTTCGCCATATACGGCTAATATTAGCCATCTGCAGCTTAAGTAAATACCATAACCGTTTGGATATCCCGGTGACTGCAAGTAAATCGAAGAATGACTTGACGCAAAAAACTGTGTCGTCCCTGAGCATGTAGGCCAATAAGTTGTGGTTTCTTCGGTAGAAGTTGTTGGAGTTTCTTCCGTAGATGTTGCTGCTGGAGTGTGATCCATCGTCTCGTATTGAAATCGAAAACCTTGGCTTTCGTATAAATCGTCTGATAAGAAATTAATAAACATGTCTGGACCTGTAGATTGAACGGTAACCGGCAACCAATAACGACCATTAATTGTTTCTAGGACCTGAGCTTGTGGAGAAGAACCATCGTATATCACCAACCTATCGCCATAACTCAGATCCATGTACTCACTTACTAAACGAACCGCGTCATCCGAACCATGGATAAACCAACTACAATTTGCGTTTGGATAGTAGTATTTGGGATAGTTTGGAGATTCGAAGAAATCATTGTCATCATTGTTAATGTGTAAATGATCACCATGTTCACTGCATGCGGGAACTGTATCGATTACACCAGTGCTAATTTCAGTGGTAATGGAGGTGGTTGTTGAAAGAGTTGCTATTGTATATGAAAGTTTAAACCCTTTATAAGTGATTGAATAATCAGTATGGAAACGGATGTACATGTAATTTCCAGATGAGTGAAGAGTTTTGTATTGATTTGTTAAACGCATAATCTTGGGAGAACTAGTCGTGGACCCGTCGTAAACGTCCACGTAGTCGCAGCAACTTTCTAGGTCTATGTCCACGACAGTTAGTTGAACTATATAACTAGAATTTGCCGTTGCAATGCTCCAGTCACAGTCAAGATTATTTGAGTAGGAGTTAGGGTAGCCAGGTGAAGAAATATAGGACGAGACGAAATTGGCTTCCAAGTGCTGAATATCTCCACAGACCGGTGATTTAGTAGTTGATTCAGCTGTTGTAGGTTGGAGGCTTGCTAAATCGGGATCAAAAGATACGAATGAAACTGAGAAACCTTTCTCATTATCTTTTCGAAAATCATTTGCAGCAAACAGAAGATACATTTGATATCCTGTGGAATAATAAGACGCAAGGCTCACATCACCACTCAAAGTTGCTATTCGCGGATAACTAGTGTCCCTTCCATCATACAAAGAGAGATAATCTCCATTCAATTCCGTGCTCATAGATACAACGGTTAAGTTAATAACGTCACCGTTGTACGGAGTTTGTATAAGCCATTTACAGGCCATGTACATATTATAGCCGTCTGGAAACCCTGGAGATTGTATATACCTAGCATAATCTCTAGAAGCATATTCGTGAGGAAGATCTGATTGGCAGAATGGCCAATAACTTGATCCTTCAGAGTCTGTTGTTGCCAAAGACGTTTGCGTCGTAAGTTTTGGTGCTGTACTAGAAATTGTTTCAAACGGAGTTGAAATAGTTGCTAATGTATACGAAAGCTTAAACCCTTTTCGAGTGATGGAGAGGTCTGTATGAAAATGAATGGACATGTAATTTCCAGATGAGTGAAGAGTCAAGTACTGATTTGTTAATCTCATAATTTTGGGAGAACTAGTCGTGGACCCGTCGTAAACGTCCACATAGTCGCAGCAACTTTCTAGGTCTATGTCCACGACAGTTAGTTGAACTATATAACCAGAATTTGCCGTTGCAATGCTCCATTCGCAGTCAAGATTGTTTGAGTATGTGTCGGGATAGCCAGGTGAAAAAATAAAGAACGCGGTAAAATTAGCTTCCAAATGTTGAACATCTTTACATACTGATGTTTGCGTTGTTAATTCCGGTTTCGTAATTGAAACTGTATCAACTGTAGTGGATGGATAATAACGTTGTATTGGAGTAGCATGAAACTCAAATCCGCTATAGGTTACTGATGAGTCGGTTCTAAAGTTTAGAAATAAGTATTGTCCTGTAGAGAAGAAAACCCTTCCTACTTCATTGGAAGATGACAAGCGAGCAAGCTTGGTGGAGTTTGAGGAAGGTCCGTCAAATAGATCTACGTAGTCACAGCACAATTCAAGTTTAAAGCTAATCACTTCAAGCTGAAGAATGTATCGGTAATCTGTCATTTCTAACGTCCACCTACAATTTAAATCATTCGGATATGACGGTCTTCCAGGTGAAGTAATAATTACGTATGTGTTATGAGGATAAATGTAATAAGTGGTTCCAAGCCCTCCACAATATCCGCTAGGTGGCTGTGTTGCTATCACTTCGGGTTTGGTGCTAAAACCCGGTTTAAATGTTGTGACTCCAGCTGCCGCAAGTGCAGATGCAAGAAACCTAAAACCTCGATCGGTCACAGACGAATCTGTTTTGAAATTAAGATACATGTAAGGGCCTGTAGAAAGTACAGTGATGCTAGCTTGGTTAGATCGCGATAAGCGCACAATACGTCGGTCTGATGAAGAAATACCATCATGAACGTCGATATAATCGCAACCATTGGAGCAGTACTCAAGTTGAAGTTCAAGAACGTCAAGACGAATTACATAACCAGAATACCTAATTTGCAATCGCCATTCACAATTCTGATTGTTTAAATATGAACTCTGGGGATAACCTGGTGATGTGATGCTATAGAAGTCGAAATAGGGGTCGATATAAATGTTTTGAAAACCACCGCAAGTTAGGTTATTATTTGGATTTTCAGTGATCTCATTGTTTGGAGTTGTTGTTTCTTGTTTTGTGTCGTTGCCGACCAAAACTGGGCTCAACACGGCCAAAAATCCTCGTTCCGGTAGTGAGCAGTCCGACGAGAAGCGAACATATAAATTGTTGGAGGACGATGTAATCTCCGCATTTCCAGTGAGATTTTGGCCAGTCAAATCACTTAGAACTTGAGATTGAATTGAATAGCCATCAAAAATCGTTAATCTGTCGCAGCACTCCTCTATAGAAAGATCCGCTACAGTCATCGAAATAGCGTACTGTTCAGGAGCACGAACTAACCAAGTAACGAAAGCACTGTTCGGATAGGGGTTAGGATAATTGGGAGAAGAAATTAATGTACTAAGGTCTCCAACAGAATTTCCTTTTAAGTCCAGATTAACCTTTGCCTCGTGGAGAATCTTTTCATCACCATCGGTGGGTGGTTCTTCGTAGAGAATAGCGAAGGATAACCTGCTGTTAGATTTAACGCGAACAATGTTTCGCGAGCTTTGTTGGGGAAATAGGTTGAAATCTACAAAAACAAACTCAAATAAAAGAAAATTCGCAATATCAAGATTAAATTTAAACAGGTTAAACGTGCTGTCCTAATTCTACCAAATCTATTCACTAGAAGCTAGGGTAAAGGAGTAGATACTCTGAAAAATATGTTTTTGGGAGTAGATACTTTGAAAAGCCGCAAAACGTTAACTTTAAGAATTTATTGCAAAAACATATTTTTCGATCTTAAATCATAATTATTTACCTACGACTGAAGTCACTGGGTTACAAAATTGCGAAAGATCGTTCTTCCTTTTTTAATTGCAAAAGAGGGACAATGACTGTTTAGTTTGCTTTTTCTGCGCATTGGTTGTTGATCAACATTATGCAAACTTATTAAAGAATTTTAAATGTACTTAAGGTAAATACACAATCTCGTTCAGCAAAAACATCATTGATTAAATGTACAGCACACATTATATATTTGGTTTTAAGCTTTGCCTTTGGGAGAGTTTCAAAAGACGTGTAAACAGTATAATGCGTCGTTACAGGGGATTATGCAATCTCAGCCAAGTATCACGTGATACTCTGGCGTGATCAAGTGATTGTGAGTCGTAACTTCGCCGGTTTGATCGCAATGTTTCTTAGATATAGTATTTTAAAGGCGAACCCCAGTCGCAGAGCGATTTTTTCTAATTTTTTGGGAAAAAATAGCTATTTTAACGCCATTTGGATTATATTTCGCGCGTTTTTGGAGCCATTTGAAAGAACTAAATTTTTAAGATTTTAAAGCCAATTCAAAAAATTAATTTATTTAATTCTCTTTTTACTTACCATGTAAGTTCAAAACACGTTTAATATCTAGCATTTTGGGGTTAAATTTTGTAAGTGATTTGGCGTAGATAGGGTAAATAAGGTGCATTGCCTCTTGCAATTTAGCAGTAAATAATGATCCACTCTAAGATTTGCCTGAGCGATTTTTGTTTTGTCATGAAAATAACCAGTTGCAAGAAGAACAAATACGAACATGAGGCCCAAGCCTCCTCAATTGAAATTCAATAATTTGTTCAATGAGCATTTCACTTAGCTAATTTTTCAAAAGTATTTTGTCGCGTAAAAACTGGCGAGGTAGAGGCGGATTGTTATGGAAAAATGGTACAATAGATTGTTAGTCTTACTAATCATGATATTGCGCGAACCGGATTTACATGGCGCGAGGCTCCTGGCATTTTAAGGATTTTTGCTACATCTTCTTGCCCAACAGAGATGACGACCAAAAAAAAGTCTTACCATCTGAACGGGGGACCCCTGGCACTGTGCCATGTGGTAAACCCGGTCCTGGTTATGGCATTACGAGTTCGCAAAAAGCATGAGAGCCTGCGGGTTGCAACTTCTGGAACAAAACTTTAAACTTTTTTCGGGTTGTGCATTTAAATTGGTTGGCAAAAATTTGAATTGAGAGGGCCCGGGCCCCCTGGTCGTCAACATCAATATTATTGTTTATTAGTATTGTACGCGTGTACTGTAGTGCGCGAAAATGCTAAAAGAACTGAAACTAAAGAAACAATAGGCTTTGTTGGCATTTTTTTATCGTAGGGGCATTTGAATTTCGGACGGGTTCGAGCCTCCCCACCCTGGCTAAGCCTATGACTGTCCCCAACTCTCCATGTTTTATTCAAGAAAAGTTGTCAAGTGTATATAGCAAAAGGGCTGACTGGGATTTCCGTATTGAGGATTTTCACGGCATAGAACCTCAATGACGCATTGAAAATCCCTGGTAAAAAGGCTATTTCCACTCACTAAAAGTGGGCACACCACAGGCCCGGCGCCAAAGCAGTTTGACTGGAGGGAGGCAGAAAAAATAGTTGGGGGGGCACAGATAAAGTTTTCCCTCAAGTTTGGGAGTGAAGACCAAAAAAAGTATTAAAGGGCTTCATCTCAAATTACGTCCCGTGGATACGGGTCGTTTGCTTCCGTTTGGGGCACAGTTCTCGCTTGGAGGGGGAGACGTTCATTGCTTGGCTGGGCGCGACGGAATCTTATGGTGCGAATTTCAGTTCGTGCCCACAAATTCAGGGGCGAAGACCAGAAAAAAAAGGTCTTCTTCGCAAAATCTTAGGCTTTGTCTTGGCGTTCACTCGTATTTTTCGTCCTGGATAGAGACTTTACTCATTTTGTAATTTTTTTATTTTTCTTGCTGTGCTCAGTTCTAACTGATGACAATATAGCAATCGCCAGACACATCTCCATGCAATCGTTTGCGTAACCATTATTACTATTAGTCTCACCTGTTAAAATTTGAGGAATGTAAAAACCAGCGTTGGAATTTTCATTCGCTGCTTGTTTCACAATCTCGTGGGCTTTTTTATGAGATACTTTCTTTCCGTGAAAGATTTGGTCGTTTTGATTCATCCAAAAAGAATAGATTTTAGCCGAAGCTGGAAAGTAGCTGTAGAAGCCTATTTCTTCCGCATGTACTCCATGGTTAACCACTGTCACTTGCAAATTCGTTCGTCCGCTTTTAAAAGTCATGTTGGAACCCTATAAAAACACCGGAAATTATTGATTTAAATTTATCAGATTATGGAAATAATGCGCAGCGCATCGTTATGGTATTGACTTTGTAACTTTATAATAATTCTAATGCACTTTATTTTATAAAAGAAATAACTAAGATGTTGCAAATAGCTGTGTCGTGGTTCTGTCGAAACTTGTAATCTTTAAACTATGCAGTCCTCTTATTAAACTGCAACTAATACAATGTATTGAATTATTTTCGAAAGATTCGTTTTAAACCTCTATAGTTGTAGGACGTCAGTTTCTTCTGAAGAAAAAGAGTCTTTTATTCTAAAGTCTTCTTCTCTCGCATACCGCTTCAAATGTCAGGACATCCGGAATTTTGATTGGGAGGGGGGCAAACCGCAAATCACATGCAAGACGTCATGAAGAAATTTTCGAAAAGAAGGACTTTTTCCGCAACAAAGATATTCTAGAATGGAGTTTCAGAAGCCGGGCCCTGGTTTGGCATGCAACCAGGATTTTGCTGAAGGGGGAGGATTTGAACCAGAAGTTAAAAAGTTTTACAAAAGTTTCGAAATTAGAAGAGGTGGTGAGCAAAGTAGAACAACTCAAGCGTATCACAAACAAGGGTCTGGGGGCGGAGCGGCCAGCCGCTGAGCAATTTTTTCTAATTTTTTGGGAAAAAATAGCTATTTTTTGATGCCATTGGATCACACTCCGCATGTTTTTGGAGCCATTTGAAAGAACTAAATTTTTAAGATTTCAAAGCCAATTCAAAAAATTAATTTATTTAATTCTCTTTTTACTTACCATGTAAGTTCAAAACACGTTTAAAATCTAGCATTTTGGGGTTAAATTTTGTATGTGATTTGGCGTAGATAGTTGAAATTAGGTGCATTGCCTCCTGCAATACTTTAGCAGTAAATAATGGTCCACTCTAAGATTTGCCTTAGCGATTTATGTTTCGTCATGAAAATAACCAGTTGCAAGAAGAACAAATACGAACAGGAGGCCCAGGCCTCCTCAATTGAAATTCAATAATTTGTTCAATGAGCATTTCACCAAGCTAATTTATTTTTCAAAAGTATTTCTTCGTACAAAAACTGGCGAGGTGAAGGTGGATTACTATTTAAAGTTGGTACTACAGGTCAGTGATTTATTTAAGGCGATTTGAGAAACCGAAACGATCTCTCAAAATCTGCTTCTATAATAGCATAAACAAAGCTAAATACGCTCTGGAACGATTGGAAAAAATCTTTATAAACTAACTGTTCAAGTTGGGTTTTACATTATAAAATCCCAACGTGCCAGTGCCCAGTATAGTATGTTAAATTATGGCAAAATCAAAGCAAATCATCGCAAATCGACTTTTGAAATCGTCACAAACGAGTTTTGTAGTTAAGTCAATTGTTACTAAAACTTCAGTCATTTTCACTGAAACACTCTCTACTCTAGACTAATGCTATAGAGTAATGTGAAATTTGGTATGACTTCCCACCAAGCCAAGTAGGACACCCGTTTCTTAACCTGACTAAAAGTGATAATGTTAGCTAGTGGCTGGACTACTTCGCTTTATTTCAATTAATTAATAAACTCTTTTAAGAAGCCGATAGAGAAAAGTATACTGGTATCACGCGGTATTTAGTCATTTACTACTTCAGTCAGTGCTTGGAGAATGTAGTTACTTTTTACGCTGGACCAGCGCCAAGGGGGGGGGGGCATTCCGGTTTTTTCTGCTCCCAAATCACTGCTAGTGCCCTCAAGCGGGAATTGTGCTCCAAAGAAAGTAACAGGCTCTGTGCCACTGGAGTGCAGTTCGAGGCTTGAGACTCCCAAAATACTGTTCATCACGCCAGAATTCGTGAGCAAGAACTGTTTTTTCGCAAATTTTGAGATAAAGACCTTTTTTTTGGTCTTCACCCCAGAATTAATGAAAACTCTCGCAATGCTCGGGATGAAGACTTTTTAGTGGGTCTTTACCCCAGATTTCGTGAAAATTCTCGCTTCTCCCGAGATAATACTTTTTTTTTTGGTCTTCACCCAGAATTCCTGAAATTTCGCGCATATTTCACGATGAAGACTTTTGTTTTTTGGTCCACACTCTCGAATTCGAAGTGATAAAGTTTTTCTGCTCCCCCCCACCCCCCAGCCACGCTACTCTGGCGTCGGGCCGGATTTTGTGCAGAGGGTTTAGTAGATTAAGTACATTTGTACAAATTGGGTTTAGTAAATCTTTTTAAGAGTTATTGGAGACGAGGCCGTGGAATTTCATGGTTAGTCTACAGAGCAGAATAGCCTAATAAGCCTATATTGCTAAACCTTATTTTTGATATTTTAATTTTTAGAAAAATGCTAAAAGTTTTTATTATAAACTCTAATTTGCTAATCATAAATGTTTATTGAAACAGTTGTTTACCGCAGTTTCAGTTAAAAATTTAGGTGAAAAATCTGCGGTCTTTCAAAATTGCTTAGCGGTTCCTCAAGCCTAACCTTAAAAAAAAAAACACTGCAATAAATGGTTGCTTGTCATGTTATTGCATTACGTTCACAAAAAGGTTAAATGAAAATCTGAGATTGCAACTTTTAGGACAAATCCCTGAATTTCTCCCTGGTTAAACCTTTAAATTGGTTGGCAAAAATTTGAATGAAGGTCGCCAATATTGATATTATGCTGTAGTACGCGAAAATGCTAAAAGAAACTGAAACAGAAGAAACATTAGGCTTTGTTGTCATTATTTTTATCATTGTTGGCATTTCAATTCGGGGGCATACACCCCTTTGGCTACGTCAATGACATCCGTTGATCATCCATGGCTTAGTATCTGTACCCAAAGAAACAAAACTAATCTCTCTATTCCATGGGGGGTAAGAACTTGAAGCAGGTCGGTGGGATGTTGCTGACAGCTTTAGTCTCTCCGAATTCACACATTGCAGAAGTTGCCCGACACCATCGGAACAAGTTTAAGCCAAAACGACTAACGCCGGTCAACAAACAATTTCGTCTGCAGGAGGCACGATTTTATAGTCTAACTGACTTCAAATTTTGACAGAGTCTGACGATATACGTTTTTAAGAATTCAACTATTAACATTGCATCAGTCAAAAGAGAACCAGGCACCTAGCCAGAACGGAATTTTTTTGGGGGGCGCAAGCAAAAATTGGGGAAGGCAAAGAAGTTTTTTTGGGGAGGGCAAAGTAACATACTTAGGCGCGAAATGCATGAAATTTTGTTAAAAATGGCGTTGAACTGAAATTATTTGGGGGGCAGTTGCCCCCCAGCTCCTCTTGGCTATGTTCCTGAAGAAGACTGCAAGCAAAATCAAAAAAAAAATTTTAAACATAATGAAGGACAATTAGATTAAATTTGCGTCAACTCCATCCTTCTTGTTCGAACTATACCAGATTTATTTTACATCAAACGCAATGTCGTCTCCCACAAATTTAGCGCAATATTGACATATTTATAGTGGGCAAGGGCAGCATTGGTACTATTTAGCGTCTGTACCAACTTAACGCATCGCCGATTCCTTTCATGAGATCTATAGCAGCGAACTGATCACTTTGAACTAGAATTGATTTAAGTTTTAAAATATAGCTTACAGGAGTGATATCGGTAAAGATTTCAGGAATAGATTTTTTTCCGTGAAAGATTTGGCGTTTTGGTTCATCGAAAATTTGATCTATCTAAAACAGGGGCGTCAAACGCGCGGCCCGCCAAAGGTTTCGAAGTGGCCCTCATAAACTTCGTACATTAATTGGTTTTACTGATGCTTACGCACTGACACGATATTGTAAGTTGCAGATGCGAGTCCTTGATTTTTATTTAATTGGTTCTTTGGAGAACACCACTAAATCATTGGAAAAAAAACGATCCAATCTGAGTAAAGAACTTTTTTCTTTTTTTGGTCTTCACCTAATTTTAGGCAAGAAAACTGTTTTTGAAGAAGAAGAAGAATCCCACAAAGTAAATTTTGGCCAGCGAAAATTTTGGAACAGCAAATCTGGGGGCACATGACAGAAATTTCCTCGTTCGCTTTAATAACGAGTTTTTTTTTAAGAGGTGCTAACGAACGAAATACTCGCTAAACGTAAGTGGTCGTTTTTGCACGTGTATGTAAAGCCTTGCGAAATACGTTACGTCATTCTTTCTCGCTAAATTTCTTCGAGCGATTGCGGAAAGCAGTTCGAGTAAAAAAACGTCACATTTTCCTCGCCAACTTAAAGAGGATCTTGAAGCACTCTTTAAGCGTGAGAGAAATCTTTTTGGTTTAGAAAGTTAATGGCGAAATGTTGAGAACTTCTAACTCATGCGAATTTTTGCTGAAAATTAATTCAAATCGTCGCCATGTTTGCTATTAGACTGCTAAAAAAAAACGAATTGCATTCAGAACCATTTGCTGTTTCGATTGATAAAGATATGCTAAGTAGTGCAAGTTGACAAAAATAGTAACACACTCCTTTTATAAGAACGATTTTCTAAAACACGAGGCTCATGTGTGCTCAAAATTTAAGAACAAATTAAAAGCACTGCCAGCCTCGGCAGCAAAACAAACCAAAAACAAACCAAAAAAAAATTCAAACTAATCAAAGAAACTAAAATTTGTGCTGATTCAAAACGATAAAATTTCAGTGATTTTCTTGTGTTTGCAAGCAAAATTGCAACTATTCAAGATTATAAAGCTCTGTTGCTCTGCGAAAGCAATTGAGAAATTTTTTCGGCAGTTGTTCAACTTGCAAAAAGCTTGCTTTTTTGCTTTTGCAATTTTACGATGCTGCAAAAGCAAGAAAAAAGCCTTTACTTAAGTCTTAAGCAGACAGAGCTATAGGAATTAAACAGTGTTTCAAACATGCCCGCTGAAATTGACATCGATGCTCTCAAAATTTTTACAAAATCAAGAACAAATGAGACTGAATATTGGCAAAAAATTAAAAACAGCCAGTCTAAACTCAAGATTTACTGGTTCTAAAAAGGAAGAGTGTACTTCGACTTGCTCACTTTTGAAAAATTTTGAAACCTTAAGACCTAAAGTCGCTGTTAACAAATGAGTTTATCCACCAACAACCTCAAGGGCGCTTTACTTCATTTAAAAAATTATAGTATGGAAAAAGTTGTTCTTATTTTACATTGATCCAAAAATATAATTAACTTCTGTCGCTCATTTACTAATTATTATCAGTTGAAGAATTTACTTGCGTAGAATAATCACGCATAGCTTAAAGTATTTTTTTCTATAACAATGTAGTACATACAATACGCTTGAACGCATTATTTTGAAGTAGAAATGCATCTGACGTCACAATGGGGTAGTTATTACGTACTAACACGAGTTACAAACACCTCGAAAAAAATTCGAGCGAACTGTTTTAACGTGTGTTGGGCGAGACGGCTCAGAAATTGCAGTTTGTCTACGAAGTTTTTTTGTTCGTTAGCGCTTTTTAGCGAGCGAGAATGGCCTTTACGAGCTCGCTAGCACGTTCTGTCATGTCGCCCCTGGCTCGCAACTGAAAGAAGTTGGACACCTCTGATCTAACACGACAATGCGTTTGAAGTAGAATATCTCTAAAACAATTTGCTCAAGAAGAATAGGGTCGGAGCTAATGCAAGTAGTCTACTGAACTATAATATTGCCCTAGGTTTAGTACTCCATCTATTTTGTTTTCAGTCCTTATTTAGCGTATTTTTGATTCGACTAATCATTACAACAAATTAATATTATGGTCAAACTTACTTCGTCATAATACGGATTTTCCTTCAATAAACCCACTACGAAAGCTTCTCTCTTTGTTGCAGCGGATTCTATACCAGCAGTCAAAAAAGTGGCTGCTACAAGCACAAACTTCAGCAGCATTGTTAAAACATTAAACCAAATTTAAAAGCTGAAAATAGGGGAGAGTATTTTTAGTAATAAATCGATAAAAACTCAATTTAATTTTAGTAAAATATTAGGTTAACTAAAAGCCTAAACTTTTTCAATAACTTGACTCATCTGAAATTCCTTAAGAAGAACAGCAGGGAGGCAATCTTATTTTAATTTGACTTACTAATTCTACTGTATAACAGCGTTAATTTTTTTGATGGTGTTTATTTTTTGTTCATGCATTTTTAAGTTTCTACCATATCATAGTGTTTACTAGCTGGTTTACCGTGTTTTTTTTTTATTATCTACAAATATAGTAAAAAAGTCATGGTCATTGCAAAGAAAATTTTTCAGTTTTTCTTTTTTAAGGTGAATTTACACAGTATCCGTTTTTCGTCCGTTTTCGTCCGTTTTTTTACGTTTTTGCTTCTTGAAAAAGTATGCGCTTTTTCATCCGCATTTTTGTAAGTCCATATCCGCTCTAACCAGACTGTCACATACCGGACAAAAGTTTTCCGAAAAAAAATGTTTGTAAAGGGGTACAGCTCTATTTTGAAATATCGCTCTTATCGTTCAAACACCAAATTTTTGAACAAAATTTTCACCTATATACAACAGTCTACTTAGTGCTGGTATGGACTTCTGAAAATGCGGATAAAAAAGTGCATACTTTTTCAAGAAGAAGCAAAACGTAAAAAAAAGGACGATAAACGGATACTGAGTAAATTCACCTTTAGAATCAGGCAGATTGCTTATGATGGATTCATATTCGAATACTATTTTAATCATAACGAGAACGATCATTTGTGAAGTAAATGAATTAACCTACTCACTTATTCTTTGATAAAACTGCTGCATAAAGTTTCAAAAAGATACAAAAACAAAATCGTGGCTAACAACTAAGGTAATTATTAAACGACAAACGAATCATCTTCTAATTTTGTAAATTAAATAACCTAATGTTTCCATACAATTCTAGTTCAGATTTATCGACTAATAACTGATAGTTACCTAGATTTTTCGATTTACGTTAACCAGACTGAAATAGTTGAATTTCACTCTTCTTTAATTTGTAATTATCATTTTTGCCAGTTTTTGTACCTCTACTCACTACGTTTGATGATAGAACATAAAATCCAAACCAAAACATAAATTGTTGCATAACTCATTCTTGATTTATTTTAATAATGACAAAAATTAATAAAAGTGCATTCGAAAATCATGTTATTCAAACTTCCTTAATATTGCTGATGTGTTCAAAAATCAAATTTCTTCTATATAAATCATCTATATAAGCAATCTACGAGATAATTAGCTTTTTTCTATTCGTTTCTTCGATGAATAGAACTATAATGTTTACTAATTTGCCTAGGGTACGGCAAAAGTTTTACTTTTCTTTTGGATTCAGTAAAACTTATATCTAATATTTGCTTTATTGACGTGTTGCCAGAGAAATCAATCAATTTACAGTAACGATATTTGAAATTTCTGTAATGCTAAACTTGCTACGACACGTGAACAGACGAACAATAATCGATTTTTACTTCGTTGAGGCCCAAAACTAAAAACTAAAAAGGTTCCTTGAGCTAGTTTGTTTGCAATAACGTAATGAAAGATCTCAAAGACAAAGATAGCTAAAATCATGAAGAATCAAACTAAGTTAACTTTATATGCTGTATGGTGAATGGTGAAGACCTCATCTTACACAAAGCTGGAAAACGCTGTTTCAAGCTTAAGCTTTCATCAGCATCCCTCTGCACATCTAACCAAGAGTATTTCCCAACCTTCTCTCGGCCGAACTGATGGGCAAACCCTTAATAGCTTGCAGAGCGGCAGAGGTTTATGGACGTCAAGCTTTTCTAGATCTCACTATACGTTAATTTCATCACACAGCATAAATGAAAAATGGTACGCAGCAAACTTAGCACTACTGCATGCTAGAGCCCATTTGTACGCTAAAAACATCTCTGCACCTACAGTTCTCAATAATCAAAATTGACGATGTTCATGCGATGACATTTACACATTTTTTTATAAGAATTAGTAAATTTTGAGTTGAGGCTGACTTTTCTTACATATTTTCGCAAATTTAGAGCTTCTTTCGTTCTTAATTTGTTTTTAACATCATTAGAGAATAAAAAGACAACAATTTATTCTTGTTTGGTTAAAATAAATCGATAATAAATAGACAGTGGCATATAGAAAAGGTGAAAAAACCACGCTGATTACTTGCAAATACGCTGTACTAGCCCGTGTTTTTAATTATTTTTTTCGTGCTCAGCCTGGCATTGTTTTTAATTTGTTCTTAAATTTTGATCAAACATGAACCTCGTGTACTTATAAATTTGTTCTTATAAAAAAAGGTACTATAGATCAAATTGCATACAATAAATACAATTTACACAGACAGATGGGCCTCGCCAACTCGTTACATGCTTCGGCGCAATACAGCGAGTATAATGAAAGATTTGATTTGATGAACACAAAAACTGGTATTCTTGTAAATCTTGTAATATCAAAGGGAAGAGCGCCTGGTCTTTACGTTGAACAGACAAACATTGCAAAGGTCCATCATTTCCCAAAAGTAGCTTTTCATGATCGCGAATGTCGTATGTCAATTGTCAACTACCTCCAAATCTTTTTTCTATTCTTGTAGGCGTTGGCGATAGCTGAAAGTGCTACGAAAGCTGCAGCATTTTTGGTCTGTTTTTACGGTATTATTTGTTTTTCCAAGCTCTTTTCTCGAAAAAATAAAATAAAAAAAAGTGCCAGAGAATATACAGAAGTGAAACGGTAGAAATTTTAAACCAAACACGAGTGTAGTAGAGTAGAATCAGTCTCATGGTTTTTAGCAAATAAAGTACAGGTTGTTATTTGTTGAAGTGCATATTCATCCTCCTGTCGCCGGACAGCGTCAAACGCTAACCGTTGAACGATCCGCACACTTTTCACTGCGATAACTACTTTGTGCTTGGAGAAACCCACACCTACTTAGAAGTTTTCAGTAATCCAATGTTCCTGTGGATATTGATCACAGAACCAGCGCACCATGCTCTATCCGAGCAGCACAACTTCAACGATTTAACCATAGTGAGATTCAAAAATAAACAATGAACTTAAAAAAAAAACGGAGACAAGGGAAAAGTTTTTTTTCGTTACAAGTGCGTTCTATCATAGGAGATCTATGGTCTCTAGAACACTCTTGTATGTGGAAGTAACAAAACTATAATTTTTGAGCAATTACGATTCAATTAATATTCAATATGCAACTGCAACAACTTTTTAAGTGGCATACTGAACAGAAGCGTAACAAAAAATGAAAGCTAAATTGTTTAACAGAAAATCATCATTTATCATTGCGTCTTTTTAGCGGGCAGTACTAACTGGTTTAAGGTTTTTTGCTTGTTCACTGTGCAGGAGCTAATTGATTAGCGGCATCGCTTTGATTTGGTAGGCCTATAGCCACTAGCTTCTATAATTATACCTGCTTTGCATAATTTGTTGAAGAGCTAAAAATCGAAGTTAAGCGTTTAGCGGTTTGCGCTTAAATCTTTAGAAATTAACTAACGTGTAATTATACCAAAAGTTTAAACAAAACGCAATACAGTAATTATATACGGTGCATGTTATATAAAAATCACGTCAGTTCAAAAGAGGTTGAATTATGGTGTATCTGGGTTGAAGCAGTTTTGCTGATAAATTGAAGAGTAGGCAGCTTGGAATCCTCGATAGGAGTTGGCAAATTCTGTTCTGAATGTGATGAACATTTCATCTGTAGTTGAATAGACAATGTAATGAACATTAATGGTAAGAGATCTCAAAAGAAGGCCAGAACTGTCAAGACCATCGTAAATTTGGATTTCATCATAGGGATAGTTTAGATCAATGTCAATAATAGACAATTGCACTGTGTAGTACGGGATCGATGCCTTTATTGCCCAGTGGCAGCGTAAATTTGCTGGATGTGAATCTGGATATCCCGGTGAAGCAAGCAAATATGGTCTAGTATGGTAAGCATAAAGGTTAGGATATTGACAAACTGTTCCGGCAGTTTGCGTTTCCGGCAAAGTTTCATTTGTCGGTTCCACAATCTCAAAACCAGTAGTGGCAGTGGATGGAATTACTGCAATGTATGAAAATTGGAAGCCTTTGCCTGAGACCGAACCATCTGTTCGGAAACGAATGTACATTGACGGACCAGTTGAATAAACTACTTCATTCTGCTGATCCGTTAATCGGATAATTCGAGGAAAACTACCTGAAAACCCATCATGGACGTCAACGTAGTCACAACACGTTTCAAGATCAATATCAAGAACAGTGAGTGCTATGACATAATTCTCATAAAAAGCAATTGCGGTCCACGTGCAGTCGAGAGAATTTCCGTACAAATTCGGATAACCTGCTGACGAAAAATTGTTGCTTCTGCTGAAATCAGCATATAAGAATGAACCGTCAGGGCATGCTGTTTCAATTAAAGTAGCTCTAAGCTGAAACCCTTTGTCAGAGATTGATGAATCAGTTACAAAGTTTAGATTCATCCATCGCCCTGTCGAAAGGATCTCTCTTCCAGTATCATTGGTCGATGATAACCGAGCGATCTTATTAGATTGGTCAAGACCGTCAAAAGCATCTAAATAGTCGCAGCATGACTGGATTTGAATGTCATCTACATGCAGTCGAATAATAAATCTTGAAGACTCAGCTTGCAGCCTCCATTCACAATTTAAATTGTTTGGATATGAGTTGGGATAGAGGGGAGAGAAGACATAGCTTCCAGAAGTAGAATAATCATAAACGAATATAGTAACAAGTTCGTTGCAATAAGGGTTGATAGTTGTTGCTTGTGTTGTTGTTAAATCAGGCTCAACTGTTGATGATGCTGTTGCGCTGATACGAAAATGAAACCCTTTGCGGGTAATGGACCCATCAGTTTTGAAAAAAAGATAGATGTATTGTCCTGTAGAAACGATTGTTGAACTGTTGACCATATTGATGCGTGATAACCGAGCAAGCTTTGGGTAGGTCGAATTAGCACCATTGAATACGTCTACGTAATCGCAACCGTACGAGCAATACTCTAGCTCAAGATCTAAAATATCAATTTGAATAACGTGGCCCGAATCGTAAGCTCGAAATCCCCATTGACAGTTGAACAAATTCGGGTATGGAAAATTTGGGTAACCTGGTGATGAAATGTACCTATTTGAATTAGCATGAATATCGACGTATTCAAGCGAGCATGAAAAATTACTGTTAGGTCCTTGCGGTGTTGTAAGTGGCCTAGTTGTAGGGTCTGGTACATATGTAGTGCTATTAGAGCCAAAAGATGTAGCACTACTGAGAAGAAGTCGAAACCCTCTGTACGCTACTGAAGCATCTGTGTGGAACCTAAGGAACATCCACTGTGCGGTAGAAACGATATTCTTTCCAGTGTCCGCATTTGATGATAGGCGAGCAAGCCTAAAAGAAGACGATGAAAATCCATCAAAAACATCCACGTAATCACAGCACAATTCAAGATCAATATCAAAAACGGAAATTTGAATGATGAAACCAAAAAAACTCGTTAATCTCCATTCACAATTTTGATTGTTCGGGTAGGGTTCGTAAGGGTAACCCGTAGAGGAAAGATAAAAGCTAGAATCCGGATAAACGTAAAGATTACGAAAACCGTTACAAGAAACGTTACTACCAGGTAGCTGTGCTGTTGTTGCTTCAGTGAAAATTGGTGGCTGTCCTGTTGTAATTTCAGGTTCAATGCTTGGGCCTGGTTGATCAGTAGTACCTGTTGGGTTAAAAGATAATATTGCAACAACGCGGAACTGAAACCCTTTTCGGGTTATTGAACTATCACTTCTGAAATTTAAATACATCGACTGGCCTGAAGAAAATAGATTTCTTCCAATATCTGTTCTTAATGATAATCGAGCTATTCTAATAAAGTTTGAAGATTCTCCATCGTAAACATCAACGTAGTCAGCGTATGATTCAAGTTCTAAGTCCAACACCTGAAGTTGAAGGATAAAACCAGATAAGTCGGTTTGCAATCTCCATGCACAGTTTAGATTATTTTGATAAAAGTTATTTGGATAGCCTGGAGACAAAATGTAAGAGCTTGAATATGGGTCAATACGAACTTCTTGAAGATTACTACAAGAAAAAGAATTTGAAGTTGGTGATTGTGCCGTTGTTTCAGGAATTGTGCTCTGGCCAGTTTGATCTGTTGTGTTTGCACTGGGATCATAAGGTGATATTGCGCTAACTTGAAACCAAAACCCTCTTCCGCTTAATCTAAAATCACTTCGAAAATATAGATACATTGATTGACCGGAAGAATAAATGTCTCTTCCTACTTCATCGCGTGATGATAGGTGAGCAATTTGGAGGAGATGTGTGGGATAAACATCAAAGACTTCAACATAGTCGCAACACGAGGTAAGGTCTAGGTCATTCACGTGCAGGTGAATGATGAATCCAGAAAACTCAGTTATCAATCTCCATTCGCAATTTAAATTGTTCGGATAGGAGTCATGGTACCCAGGAGAAAAAACGGAGAAATTTGAATATGGATAAACATCAACATATTGAGGACTACTGCACAAAAGATCACCGTTTGGTGACTCTGTTGTTTTCATTTGTGGTTCCGGCGTGGTGCTTTGGTCTGGTTGAACGGTTGTGCCTGTCATTGCATGAGATGATATTGCGCTAACACGAAACTGAAATCCTCTTCGCGTAACGGAATAATCACTTCGAAAATTTAGGTACATCCACTGGCCGGTAGAAAGAATATCCCTTCCAATGTCAGAAGTTGATTGTAATCGTACAAGCCAATAGGAAACCGAAGAATCGCCATCGTAAACATCTACATAGTCGCAACAAGATTCAAGGTCAATTTCTATCACTCGAAGTTGAATGACATAACCAGAATACATTGTGTGCAACCTCCATTCACAGTTAGCATTATTCGGATAATATGGATATTCCGGTGAATAGATATATCTTGCAAAGGGATCCATCTCAACATTATGAAGCCCGCCGCAAGTGTTGCTTTGTGTTGTTGTTGCTGTTGTTGCTGCTGTTGTTGCAAATCTAGTCGTGTAGTACGGGACAGTTGTTGCGCGAGTTTGCGGCGGCGTTGCAACCGCACGTAACCTATATCCGTTAAGGGCTATTGATCCATCAGTACGGAAATT
This sequence comes from Trididemnum nubilum, assembly GCA_963965965.1. Classification (NCBI taxonomy): domain Eukaryota; kingdom Metazoa; phylum Chordata; class Ascidiacea; order Aplousobranchia; family Didemnidae; genus Trididemnum; species Trididemnum nubilum. The sequence continues at coordinate 42,832,701 of OZ014470.1, forward strand.
GAGATACATGTATTGACCTGTAGAAAAAATGGAGCTGAAATCATTTTGATTGACTCCAGTTAAACGAGCCAGTAAGGGGTCTGATGAGGAGTAGCCATCAAACACATCTAGGTAGTCACATCCTATTCCGCAGTACTCAAGTTCAAGTTCTAAGACGTCAAGCCGAATTACATAACCAGAATACAGCGATTCCAGTCTCCATTCACAGTTTAAATTATTTGGGTAAACTTCAAAGGGGTATCCAGGTGATGAAAAATAAGAGTTGAGAATAGAAATTTGGTAATGTTGGAGACCTCCGCAAGTTTCCTGACTTCCGGTACTGCTGCTGGTAGTTTCATAACTGCCACTGCCTCCGCTGCTGCTGCTGCTGGTTTCTCGACTGGCAAAGGTGGTAGTTTCAGGGGTTGTTTCATTTTTGGTTGAGACAGGGCTTAACATTGCCTCAAATCCTCGATCGGTTACAGAGCAATCTGAAGAAAAACGAATGAATAAATTATTTGAAGACGATGTTATTGCTTTGTTGCGAAAGTTCGAACCAGTGAGGACACTTAAAACTGGCGATTGACTGGAAGAACCGTCGTACAAAATTAATCTATCACAACACTCCTCTATAGCTATATCTGTTACAGTCATCAAAATTGCGTAGTGTCCCGAAGCTTGAACAAGCCAAGTTACAAGAGCACTATCGGGATAATTGTTAGGATAATTGGGTGAAAGAAGTACTGTGCTCATATTCCTAACGGAGCTTCCTCCTAAATCCAAAACAACCGTTGCCTGATGAAGAAACTTTTCGTCGTTCAGGTCAAACTCGTCAGTCGGAGACTCTTCGTAGAGAATAGTAAAGGAAACTTCATCGCTGGATTTAACACGAATGATGTTTTGAGAACTTTGCTGAGAGGTCAAGTCGAAATCTGGAACACGAATAAAGTGAGTCATATAAAATGTACGCTTTTTTTTTATAAAACCACCAAGGGAACCACAAGGGTACCAGAAATATCACACCTCCGGGCGGATAACCGCAGCGATTCAAATGGAAAAGGAGAAAATGACGTCGGTCCACAAGCATGTCGACAATCACAACATCACATGAATTGCACAGGTGAGCACTGAGCATCCGCAACCGGTTTCGCCCTTGCTCAAGGGACTCATCAGGCGGGAGAATAGCTCTGTTCTCCGTCGCTGCATTGCTTAATATAGTTTTCTCGTGGTTCTTCCGCCTGATGACTCCCTTGAGCAAGGACAAAACCGGTCGAGGATGCTCACATGTGCAATTCCTGTGGTGTTGTGATTGTCGACAAGCTTGTTGACCGACGTTGTTTTCTCCTTTTGCCTTTTTTATAAAAATAATTTTATAAGAACACGAAGCTCATTTATGCTCAAAATTTAAGTACAATACTAGCATCGGTGTAAAAAAAATTGGCCAATGCAATGCATTTGCTAATAATTAGCAGGGCTTTTTGGTCTTTTCAATATCGCCATTGTTGTTTATCACATCAAAATACTATTTCAATAATCATCATCAATAACAAAGACAATTATTAACTAAACAGGAATGAATTTGTGTCAATTTATCATTCACTAAAATTTAAGAACATATACAAATTAGACTGCAAATTTGTGAAAATTTGAATCTAAAATTTATTGGTTCTTATAAAAAAAAGTGTATATTGTATAGTTTCTGTGAAATGAAAATTGAAACGTATGTTCATAAGCCCTCTGAGTTGTTCACTCTGCAATTCAAACCTAAAACAAACAATGCTTGATTCAAAATGCTTCGACAATTAGATCGGATTGAAAAAAATTGTTTCCTTTTACAAACAAACTAGCATAGGGGGAGTCGAGGACACAGCCTTCGAGGCCAACGACTCAAAAAAAAATCCGAGGCCAAGTATCGACTTTTTGAGGACAGACCCTTTCGAGGCCAAGGACAGAAATGGTCAAGGACCAAGGACATAATTTTTCTAAATTTTGGTCGACAAATTTTCTATAATTTTTATAGGCGAAAGTGCTTAAAATATTGCATTTTGTAAAGTTGTTGACGATAATTCGAAACTGGTAGTTTTTTAATATAATAATGATTGCCATTTTGAAATTTTACACGTTAGCAGCTGATGTTGATTTCGTATCGTAGCGGTATCGTGGTAGTGAAACAAGGCCAAAATCCGAGAATGGTAATACAGCTAAATTATAAGCGTAGAAATGGTCAATTTTAAGGCCTTAATTTCATCAGTCAGAGCCCTGATGCAATTGCCAACTGATTATGGATCCCCACTTTTTCAGTAATTTCCTAAACGCAAATCATATTGCTTGGTTAAACAATTTCTTTTCAGAGAACTTTTTTTAAATTATTGTCTAAAAATATTGCAAAATATTGTGAAATTATGTTTTTATGATGAATTGAGGTACCGTACTAAGTGTATTTGTAAGACCATAAGTTTTTGGCATTGAAAAAATACGGGGTTGTAGGGCGAGAGCAAAGTCCACATGCCCCGTTAAAGGGGGTGAAGCATCCAGCTAGGATTGTGCGCAAAAAACAAAGAATAATCTAAAACATATCTTCACCAAATTTCGCCAGTTTACGTCTTAGTGTTTGTGAGATATTTGATTTCAAAGTAAGGAGATCTCCCCAACAGTGTTGCCCGTTAAAATTTCATTTTTCTTAAAATGATGTTTATTATAATCTTTCAGATTGGTTTGAAAGCTCCTGAATGCCAAACTTATGCATATACGAGTGTTACAACAGAAATACTTTTAAAATTTAAATAGTATATCCTAATTCCTAGAAACTTGGATTTCAAGTGGCAACACTGTCGGGGAGATCTCCCAACTTTGAAATAAAATATCTCAGAAACCAAAAATCGTAGAAAGCTGAAATTTAGCGAAGTGTTTTAGATGTTTCTTTAATTTTTGCTCATTATCCCAGCTGGATGCTTCACCCCCTTTAAATAATGCTATTGAATTTTTTTTTTTTTTTGGAAAAAATGGCACTTTTTGTAACTTTAAAAAAGATTATATTTAGATTTTCAAAGCAATTTAAAAAGAAAATACCGCAAATGCTAAATTAGAAAAAGTTTAGTTTTTTCACAAATTCTAAACTCTAATTTTAAGCCAATCTTTTCTTGACATGTCACTGCATGCAGGTGCGGAGCCATAAATCTGCAGCGGGGGGCTGTTACAGAGGTCTGGGGGTGAAGCCCCAACCATCGGAGACAATTGGAGGTCTGAGGTCGGAGCCCTCAGCCATTGGGGGCAATTGGGGGTCTGGGGTCGGAGCCCCAAGCGCTCGAAAATTTTGTGTTTTTCGGCAAAAATAACTTAATTTTAGGCCTCTTTTGATAAAAATTAATGCTATTAAAACGTGGTATTGAAATTAGCAGTGTAAAAACACGATTATACTAGTTGCATAAATGGGCTTTGTGGGAGGTAATAGTAATTGCTAGAATCTTAGTTCTCTTATTTACAAGCTGGTAAATCATAAAATCCTATACCGGTATCGGTAGTTCAATAAAACTCTCCGAAGTAATCTATTTCGTCTATCTTATATAATAGAGAAAGATATAATTAGGAAGGCTAATGGAAGGAAGTTTGAAAGAAATGATTGGTAATTAACTAATACTGAGTAGCCCCCCCTATTCCTCAGCTTATAGATATTTTTGATGAAACCTATGTTAATCATTTTTCAATAAGCAATCAAATTTAATTACCAATTTAGGGCCATTTTTCAAGTTTTTTTTCTGATTTCTGAGTTTTATTTTTGATAAATTAGCCTCCCCAACCAAATAAACGCTTCAATATATCCTTTAAGTCGTTTTTTTTAGTCTATTCCAGTGCAAAAGACAGTCTCAAAAGTGCTAAATATGTGGTATTTTCCTTATTCTGCATTTTGGTCGGCAGGCCATTGGGGAGGACTTCAGCCCCCTCTTCCCGCTCCACTTTGCCACGCTATTGAGTGTATGTGATGTTTTTCTCGCATCCAATGCCTATCAATAAATGAGCGCAAACGTTTCGGTCACCAAAAGACACTTCGTTAAGTTTAACATAAGGTATTGTATTACGAAAAAAATGAGAATCCCAGCAGAGTCGTATTAAAAAGGAAAGCTTTGGAGACTTTTGCTCCGGGCCTTCCTTCGAAGGGTCCACTATTGTAGAAACGGAAAAATAATAAACCATTAATTTTTTTCTAAAAATGCTTAAACTTTTTTGCGGGAGCTTCGCCTCTTTATCTTAATATACGTGTGCAAAAATTTTAATAAGTACTTTAGGCATTTGAACAAATATAGTTATACTCGTGCTTAACCTCACACTTAATTTCTTAATAATTCTTGATGCAGCGTTTTTGGCGATCCAATAGTTTGTTGTTGGGGATTTTTAGTGGCCATTTCCAATACACAAATTGCTCAGTGGATGTGGTTTTGCCCGCTAGACCGCTTGCCAGGGATTAGAGTTGTTCGTTCTGATCTCAAAACAAATTTTTCGTCTTCTCGTATATTCAGAATAAGTTGGCGTTCTTAACATACTAATACATTTACTGTAGCATAATATCAATATGCCTTCCCTAGTAATATTGTATTACATTTCATCACACACACACTTTCTTCTTTATTGAAACACAGAATAGGCTCGGTCATGTTTTTGCATTAGCAACTCAAAATTGTTTTGTGTTTGGATCCCCGTATTCATTGTTATGTTTTTGGATGGTTTAGTACTTTGTAGTTTGTAGTTTTGTACCGCTCGCACCGGAATTATTAAAAGAAAAAGAACCACAATTTTCTACGATGCTTTTTGCCATCTCATTCTCGGATTAGAGCTTTCACACAATGCTTTTTGCCATCTCATTCTCCGATTAGAGCAGTGCTTTTCAACCTGTGGGCCAGGGCATTTTTGCAGTGGGCCACAGGGTCATTTTGGGGAAAGGCGTATTTTGAAAAGTCGTGTTTGAAGTTATTGTGCCCGGAATGAAACCTGATTTCGGCCGGAAAAAACGCTTCAGTTTTGGTGAAGACCTTTTTTTTTTATTTTGGAGATCACCTGATTTCGCCCGGAAAAGCCGCTTGAATTTTGGTGAAGACCTTTTTTTTTTGGAGATCAACTATTTTCGGCCGGGAATGCTTTGAGAGAGGGCCATGACAAATTTTCAAAATCAAAATGGGCCACGGTCATAAAAAGGTTGGGAAGCACTGGATTAGAGCTTTCACACAATGCTATTTAAAAGGAGTTTTGTATTACTAGGCTTAGTTGAATATCACATTGTATTGTTTTTCAAATGAGGAAGGGGAAACAACAAATTGACAGAATAGCGGTCATGTTGACTTTTGTTCGATTATTTTTCACCAATCAAAAAATAATGCTGGTCTCGAGCCAAGGACAGGACATTTTTGAAGACTTGTAAGCTTCGCGCCCAAGGACTTGAGCTTGAGGCCAAGGACTTCAAAATGTAAACTCGAGGACGACCTTGAAGACTCCACCTTTGCAAACGATGTGGACTTACAAATTATATTTTATAATTGCAATATTTGATATTTTGGCATATCAATCGACTGTTTTCGCTAAAGTGATATTTGAGCCTGTCACCATAGGGATGTGGAAGCGGAAGCTGGGAGCGGTAAAAGAGTGCCGCTTCCAATTTTTCATTTATATCAAGCGTTTAAAACTTGAATGTGTTGTGCAATTTTTGTATAATATATGATGAAAGTTATTGTTCGATTAACCAGCATTTGCAAAGAAACCTTTTTAAAGGCTTGTGGGTCACTAGATGCGGAGCCAGCCCCCAACCTCTATCAATCCAAAAATAAACCATGTAGCTTTTCAACTCATTTTTAAATCTAAAAATGTTCAAAAATTCGCTATCTTAGTTTTAAAAATTTAGAAGATATTCTCGAAAATTCGGGGCCTTACCCATTTTTTTTAATTCTAGGGACATACAGTATATCGATATAACACTGCATTCACTAACATAAACAATTTAAAGTTGCGGTTCCAAGCAGCATTTAATTTTTCTCACTACAACAATATCATATTCTTAAAAAAGTAAACTGATGAGAACATAATAACTTCTCTCACACAAAGTATAATAAGACAGAACTTTGAAACATGATTTTATAAATAGTGCATCTCTTATTGCAGAGTATACTGTTGCTGCTATATAAATATGGGTTATTTTAATATGGCATCTATAACTGCAAAATTTAATAAAGTCAGTTATTTTGCGGTTATTATCCCAAAAATATACACGTTGCTAATTGCTATAGCAACGTACTGCAAATGCGATTAAAGTGGTGCAAATGCGATTAAAACATAATTATCCCAATCGCTTGGAAATCCGTTTCTAGACTCCGATAAGAAGGTTGATCGCTTCTTATTTCAAATTTCTGGCTAGTTAAAAAAAACTTATGACCGTTAAAAAAAAAAAAAAACTAACTAAACAGTTAAAAAAGGTAACAGCTGAAACATATAACCAAGTAATACGACATTTTGCTTTTGAGCCGCTCCTCATCCGAATACCTGATTACGCCTTTGCTCTGATCCTTGCGATGGCAAACCAATTTTACATCTTAGTTCCACATCAAACCAATTTTACATCTTGGTTCCACATTATGTTTTTAAGATGATAATAACATTAAACATTTGGTTTTACATATCTCGAAAAAAATCTCAGCCAAAGTATTTACAAGTTAAAAAACTTTAAGAAAAAATTACGCCATCACACATCAAGTGTAGGAAGCGGAAGCGATGAGGGTGGAAGCGAAAGGATTCACAAACTGGCGCTTCCACATCCCTGCCTATAAACACAAAAAAAGTCTAATGCTTAATGTACAAACTTTACATGTAAGTTTCAAAGTTTCAACTTTTCCACGTTTTTTACACATATATCAACATCAAAATTCAATGTTTGTTTCAGGATGAACTAAAGACTTAAAAAAACAACACAAAAATAAAGAATTAAAAAAGAAAACAAAGTATACAATGCAAAAATAAAAAAAAGAAAACGAATTGCAGTAGGTCTGAATACAAGATTGTTCTGAAAATATTATTTGCAATTCAGAAAATCGCAGTAACTGATTCACTCTAGAAGTCATCACTTTTTGAATAATTTTGAGCCGTATTTGAGGAAGTGACAGACTATTGTTTAAACACTGTCCCAAAATTATCTACGTACTGTACTTAATATCGTTAATTAATTAATTTCATTGCTTTTTGTATCATGCCTATCTCTTCAGAAACACTGCAGTTCATGGTCTATTTAAAGATTTAGTTTTTAGGCTCCACTTTAAATACCCAATTGTGGCTCAGTTAGGCCTATATTTTTAGTGGCAAAATATAGGCGTAAATTAAGCGAAAAAAAGGGGAGAGTAAGGAAAGCTCTCATTGGACTTCAATATTTTTGCTTTTCACATTGTAATACTTTTTTGTTTGCTTGTTTTTTGTTGTTGTTTTGCTGGCTTGTAACATGACGTACGTTTACAAGTAAGCAATTAAATGAAGCTTTACTGTATACATTGTCGCAAAACATCGAATCATAGCCTGACTCACCGTTAAAAAAAATTTTTTTTAACAAAAAGAGGTGCAGCTGGCACTGCAGTAATAACAATACCAATCATTTGGTTCATTTCGAAAAAAGAGTTAAGCATTCACATTTTTAACATAGCATCATTATCAGCTATTTCAGAAGAATAGTTTTGAATCCGAATTCCTATATTGCTTCCGGAGATTAAAGAAAAATAACTTTGCACTCCTTCCTTTTTTCAATAGACTATATAAGGGTGTTATATTTGCAGTGCTTGGTTATTGATTCTACCTCAATACTACAAGCAAAGGTCATTGTTGGAATGTTATAAATTTCGTAAGTAAAGAGCGCAAACTCTCTGGAAGTACAATTTAAATAAAAAGCAATAAAAATAAAATGTCAGCGAGGAAAGTGAAAAAAGCTGAAGTAGAACATAACAAAAGTAAACACTTTTGTTATTTTCTACTTCAGCTTTTTTTCACTTTCTTTTGTCTTTTTCTTTTTTTTTTCAAACACGCACCCAATGCTTTTTCTTATTTTGCATGAGAGAGATTCGGTATTTTTTTCAAAAATAGCTCAGCTTTTCAATAAAGTAGAAGCCAGTAATTGCTTCTCAGATTGGCCTTCTTTGCTTTCCCCTTTTTGGAATTTCGAAACTAGAGCTGCCCAAAGTGCAGCCGGTACAAAAAATTTTTACTGCCCGTGACGGGTCTCGAGGTACACTCTAAGTTTCTTTCGATCCATACAATTTTTTTCACCAAATAGTAAGTTGTTTCTGTCAAATTTGTTGACGCTATACAGGGTGGGCCAAAAAAATGTTACCACTTTTTATATTCTAACCATTTTCAAAATTACTAAGACTTTTGTTTCATATTCCTGCTCTTAGGAGAAAGCAGGGAGTCAATATGAATAACGTCATTTACCAGCAAGATGGTGCTCCTCCACATTGCTCAAATGTCTCACTGGATTTCCTCAACGAGTACTTTCCTGGAGATAGACTCATCTCACGGCGTACGAACAACCCATGGCCTGCCTACTCTCCTGATCTTTCTCCCGCAGACTACTTCCTATGGGGGTACCTGAAGGAGAGGGTGTACTACAACAACCCACAGACCATTGAAGCCCTGAAGACCAACATCTGTCAGGAAATTCGAAGAATCCCTCTTGAGATGTGCGGCAATGTCATCACAAACTTCAATGTGCGTGTTGCAGCTGTACTCCACAGAAGAGGAGCTTGGATTGAACATGTTATCAAGTATTGAACTGTGTAAGAAACAAGAGACAAAGTGAAAAGACTTTGTTATCAAATTTTAATTGGATATTTTTGTTAAACATCTGTGAAAAAAAATTTCGAATAAATGTTTATTTTTAAAATTTGTGTATGGATTAAAAGTGGTAACATTTTTTTGGCCCACCCTGAATTTCAATCACCTTTCGTGAAACTTACTTTGCTAATAACGGTAATACGAGCAGATTAAATTTACCGCGCAACTTGCATTTAAAACGAAAAGTCACAGCACTGTATAGTTTATACGCAACGTGTTCACTATATCAGTTTAGGGCAACTATTGGAGGTGCAGGCGTTGCGGGGACTGAAACTGCTCTCTTTTGCCGAGCAATATAGAAAATTATACCCAATATATGCAACAGCTTATAAACGTGTTTCAGATCCGATCTAGCAATCTAATTTTTTTAAGTGGCTCTAAAAACGAGCAAATTTTTTTTCATGCGGCGTTTCAAAATTTTCCCGTAAAATCATAAAAACGTCGTGCAATAAAAGTTGCCCCCATGTCGTTCATGATGTATTGAACCGCGTAACAGTTTATTCAACACATAGGTTGCTGAATACTGTATACTTTGACATGGAAAATTTTTAGCTGTTGGTTCAAGATCCTTCTGCAGCAAAATTCTGGATTCGATAGTGTGTAATAAACAAGACTGTGTTTGTTGTGTATTACAAAGTTCCTTAAAATGACTAAACCAACTTGAATTTTTGATAAACATTGAAAACTAAGTTCAATTTCATTAGAGGTTAGCACCGATTTAAAAATTATTTAATTTGGCAGGGCAAAAATTATTTTATTTGCTGTGGTGTTCGGAATAAAAATATTACAAACATTGTATGAGGATGTGCGGCCCGCAAAACCTAAAGAAAAGTATAATGCGGTACACTTTCCGAAAACTTTGGGTACTCCTATACTCTAAACATTGGAAGTTTCGAATACGTTAACTATTGAAGAAATATTAATAGAAATTTACGATGCTGTTTACTTGAAATGCTACGCCTATAAATCGTATCAAAGTTTCGGAGAATTTCATTGACTACAACAAAGAAGATTTCAGATAATTTTAAAATCGATTTTTATTACTGGTAGTTTGTTTGCACAGCCGAATTAAGCAAGATCTGTTCGGTTTTTTATCCTTCTACCACCACGATAATCCTTGAGAACCACTAATGACCCATGCTGACCACATAAAATGTTTGCTAATGCCTTTTAATGGCAACAAAGCTTTGGCATGGTCTAGTTGACGCTACCAGTATCTCCGTACATGTTGTTTCATATGCTCTCTGTTCCGCTTTGAGATCAAAAAAATTCTCTTCCTTTTTTTATACGTCATTGCTGCATCCCAAAAAAATGATGATAATGCTTTTCTAGGGAATAGTTTTAGTTTCTAAAGAAAGATCAGAAGGACGTTTTACTTGAGGGCGGTTGAGTAGCTGCAGTAGCACCCGCAAATATTTGCAGTAATCTTGGCGTTGTGTTGGCATTAAATAGACATTCAAGTCAAGTTTTTCCCTACTAACCGAAATGTTGATATAAGTGTTAAATGCATTCTCACAAAATTTGAACTTTCTGCATCTTCCCGTTTTCAAGATATTAGTCTACAGTTCAAAATTTACAATTTTTTTCTTACCTTAGTGTTGCCATTTTGTCAGCACAGTGACGGAAAATTAACTTTTAGAAAGCTGACTTAAGCTACATTTAGGCTTTAAAAGCAGCTAATTTACAATTCTGACCCTTTACATTGCCAGGACAGCCACTCTGTCGCAAAACACTTATTAAGAATTAGAAACATGCAATAACTTTTTTTTAATTTTGTTTCTTGTTGGCAACCCTGGCAAAGTTTTTAAACGGGAAAAGCTTTTCTAAGGGAAATATATACTGTTACATCTCGGGAGCGAAAGGTCGTAGAAAGTTCAAATTTGGTGAAGTCAATTTTCAGATCTGTCAAAATCTTTTGAAATAAAACCGAGCAAAAAGAACTCCGACTTAAATGCCGCTTTAACGTAATCCATCAGGTGTGTTCAAAATCCGGCCCTCGATAAAGTTTTATTCGGCCGGACCTGCTGTCTTCGCTGAATGCTTAGGTTACTACTAAAAACGTTTTTGTTTTTTATTCGGTCCTCCATTTTTCTTCCGTCCGAACTTATGCTGATATTACTGTTTTTCGACTTTTTTTGTGCTTTGGCCTTTGTTTTCAGATTAGAACTTGCTTAAGCATAAAACATTAAAGCAATCAAGCTAACAACCTTTCTTGTTTTTTTAAACATAAAGCGGAAATTCTTTGGATTTACCTTCGAATAACTGAGGAATATAGAATCCAGCGTAAATAGAACAATTAAGTTCATAACCTTTTCTTTTTTCAAAAAAAAAGCAGTAATTCACGGACTTTACCTCCAAATTGAGGAACATAAAAGCCAGCGTTGGAATTTTCAACAGCTGCTCGTTTCACAACCTCATGAGCTTCATCATGTGAGACTCGTTTTCCATGAAGGGTTTGACCATCTTGATTCATAGAAAATGAATGAATTTTGGCAGTCGTTGGAAAAAAACTGTAAAACCCAACTTCCTCCGAAAATTGACCGTGGTTGATAACCCTCAAGTGCAGCGTGGCTAGCCCTTTTTCCCAAGAAGCATTGCTAAACTAAACAGAAAATTAATTTTCATTCCATACATTTCAAATTAGAGTAACTGTTATTAACAGCAAATTCGAATAGAATTTGATGCGCCATTTTTAGTGTACCAAATCAGTACAATATTTAGTGACTGTGGTACAATTTCTTAGATTTCTACAACAGTTTCAAAATATCATGTAAAATGTATTCACTCTATTTTGTGTTATAAACACTTCCGTACCTTCACCTTCGGTCATAACAAACTATTTACCATAAATAAAAATCAACAATAAAAATAATTGTAGCATCCCATTAAAGCATTATAGCGGCCGGGTCACATCAAAGACTGTGCAAATTAGTATTCACTCTACACAGCTTCCCTGCTTGACGGTGAGCAGTAAAAAGGGGCAGTGTTAAGCCTCCATTGCGTGTGGTAAACAGGTGGGCAGGTGGCAGCTTGACTCGAAGAACAAAAAGTTTCTTGGCTGTTTCCTGATCAAGGCAACAAAGTGAATAAAGGTGTAACCAGTGGTGGGATTCAGCCGGTTTCCACCGGTTCTCTAGAACCGTCTCACGAAATTTTATGAGATCACCGAATAGGCCAGCATTACTGGCTACTGTCAATGGATTTTTGCATTTTATCTTATACACCGATTTTGGAGATCCAAGTAGCTCACGTGTTTTTTCAAAATGTGCAATGGTCAAGTACGCACGTAACAGTTACACATTGTACTATCTTGATGTCCTTCATGGTCGACTCCTGGGAAGCCTTGTCAACTTCCACTGGCAGTTAGGTGGCTATAACAATCACCAACCCTGCAGCTCCAATGATATTTCACATTGTAGCTCAAGTCATATAAGCACAGAGCTGGGCAGCGCTGTTTCGAGCTTTTAGCTCTCATCGGCAGCCCTCAGCTATCTTTTCAAAGGTATTCCCAGCTGAACAAACATCTTGGCCTAACTGGCAAACCTTATTGGTTTGCACAGAGGCAGATGCTTTAGTTGGGAATAAACGATTTTTTCACTTGTGGTACTTTAGAAACAAGTGAAAAAGTCGCTGGATCCTTGAAGTAAGGACAGCCATAGACTATCCCTACTACAAGGATTCCCCTCTGCGTGACCACGGAAATCAAAACTGCACTATCTTGATGTCCTTCATGGTCGACTCCTGGGAAGCCTTGTCAACTTCCACTGGCAGTTAGGTGGCTATAACAATCACCAACCCTGCAGCTCCAATGATATTTCACATTGTAGCTCAAGTCATATAAGCACAGAGCTGGACAGCGCTGTTTCGAGCTTTTAGCTCTCATCGGCAGCCCTCAGCTATCTTTTCAAAGGTATTCCCAGCTGAACAAACATCTTGGCCTAACTGGCAAACCTTATTGGTTTGCACAGAGGCAGATGCTTTAGTAGGGAATAAACGATTTTTTCATCAAGATAGTGCAGTTTTGATTTCCGTGGTCACGCAGAGGGGAATCCTTGTAGTAGGGATAGTCTATGGCTGTCCTTACTTCAAGGATCCAGCGACTTTTTCACTTGTTTCTAAAGTACCACAAGTGAAAAAATCGTTTATTCCCAACTAAAGCATCTGCCTCTGTGCAAACCAATAAGGTTTGCCAGTTAGGCCAAGATGTTTGTTCAGCTGGGAATACCTTTGAAAAGATAGCTGAGGGCTGCCGATGAGAGCTAAAAGCTCGAAACAGCGCTGCCCAGCTCTGTGCTTATATGACTTGAGCTACAATGTGAAATATTATTGGAGCTGCAGGGTTGGTGATTGTTATAGCCACCTAACTGCCAGTGGAAGTTGACAAGGCTTCCCAGGAGTCGACCATGAAGGACATCAAGATAGTGCAGTTTTGATTTCCGTGGTCACGCAGAGGGGAATCCTTGTAGTAGGGATAGTCTATGGCTGTCCTTACTTCAAGGATCCAGCGACTTTTTCACTTGTTTCTAAAGTACCACAAGTGAAAAAATCGTTTATTCCCAACTAAAGCATCTGCCTCTGTGCAAACCAATAAGGTTTGCCAGTTAGGCCAAGATGTTTGTTCAGCTGGGAATACCTTTGAAAAGATAGCTGAGGGCTGCCGATGAGAGCTAAAAGCTCGAAACAGCGCTGTCCAGCTCTGTGAGTTACACATTGTGTTGATTTTTATAATTGTAGTAATTTTCCTTTTGCGATTGTTTGTCTGAAAATTGAGTTGTTGCGTCATAAGTTCACAGGCGACTGCTGATTTTTAGTGTGGCTGCTAGCATTGAAGGGATTCGCCGGTTCGCACCATTCGCTGGAACCTGGGGTTGCATCCTGTTCAGTAAACTTTTTTTTCTTTGATAAAGATTTCTTGTGTTTATTTTTTGTAGAATACCAGCATTTTTATAGAATATCAACATTCAAGTATGTGTTTTCAGTAGATCATACACCTTCTGGTTTATAAGTTCATTATCAACGAGTAAATAATATACACAGCCAGAGGTGCCGACTGCCGGAACGTCGGCAGGGCAAAGGGGGGGCAGCGTTTCCAAAAGGCACTTTCAATCTAACATTGCGTTTTATTACTGTTAAAACACTTCAATAAAACCGGAGTACTGAGTACGTTGCATAAACACTAAAAAATAGCAACAAACGAATTATCAATTAAGTAAGGGAAGGCTCAGCCACCGGAGTACATTGTTGATTTGGGAACAACGCAACGCAGAGTCCCCAGCGCTCGGAGATTTTGCAATCTTTTTTGCAAAAATAACCTGATTTTAGGCCTATTTTAGCAAAAATTAATGCCTTTAAAACGTGGCATAGGAATTAGCAATGCAAAAACATGATTAAATTGCCTGCGCAAATGGGCTGTGAGGGTGGTGGTTAATGGTAAAATGTCAGCTTTTTTGTTACAAACTGGTAAATTACAAAATAAAAAAATCACAAGTTTTAACCTAATTCATCTGCATTTATAAAAAAAAAGATAATTTTGGAGATGTTCATCCCCACCCTCACCAAGTATTCTACTATTAAGTCTGGACAAGAAATGGATCTTGCTCCTGTTATTGCTGTGAATTTTATGTGTTAGAAGGTTTCTTATATTTCTCCGGTTTAAGCAGGGGGGTCTGGATTCCTGAAATCCGCCAATGGTAACGCCAGCGTTGATCGTTCCAACTAGGGCTACAAACAAAGTTAGAAACTGTAGTGTCTTGAGAGTAATGCTTAGGCCTACAAACATAAGATTTTTGAGATCTAAATTTGAAATTTTGTAGCACCCTGTCTTTCTAGCGTCAGTTTAAACTTTAAACTGACGGAACTGAATCGGGTGTCACAGGCTAACCAAGTTCCACAAGATTGCTCATTTATTTTACGTTATTTAGAAATCATTTAACACACGCAATTTGTTAGGCGGTGACAATTTCGCCGAAAATGTTCAAGTTAATGAGAATAAAACAAAAACGAGAAATATTCATCGGCGCTTTTTTCATTTGCTTTTTTAAGGGTTAAAAGATTAAGATTCGAGGTAGAGTTTGGGTTAGGTTTGGGGTTAGTTTTAGAGTACGAAGTTAAGTTGGGTTAGAATAAAAAATATATAAAAATTTTTGGTAAAATAGTCTCTTTCAATTTGTTATTATTGATGTTAAGGAAATTTTTAACGCTACACAGTGGAAAGTATTTGTTTGTAAGACAAAAGCATATTTTTTCATGAATTGAAAATTGTAATGCATTTTTGGATCTACAAAAATTTTTCTTACATTTTGTTTCTAGAAAGAGCTCTTTTGGTTCATAAAACATTAAACTTTAATCACTAGAATGTTTTTTGTAGCTCCAGTTTATTCGGGCAGTACTGCCCCCCTTGCCCCTCCTGGTAAAAGGGCAGGGAGGGCAGCTACCCTCTTCCCCCCTCCCGTTCCGGCACCACTGTATACAGCAATATAGACAATCCTCAACATCATCAAAAATTTCGATGCTAATTTTGACTCTTATGATGATGTTAACCATTATTTTGAAATGTTAATTAGGAAGTAATTAAAAATAATCAGTTTATTTGCGGAAAAATATGACTTTTTGTAACAGAACCGGCTGAAAAATATGATTTTTGTTTTAGATCCGGCTGAGAAAAAATTTGAATCCCTCCACTGGGTGTAACTACAATATTACATCATAAAAATCAAAATGTTGTGTGAAAGCAACTTTAAAGTTACCGATATGGAGAAAAGAGCTTTCAATTAAGCCGCATTATATACAATTGTACTTCAAAACGAAAAGTATCATAGGCGTAGTCAGGATTGTGATTGAGGGGGGGGCAAACCACAAATCAGATGCAAAAACGTCATCAAAAATTTTCAAAAAAGGAACTTTTTGTGGGACAAAGATATCGTAAAGTGGACGCACTAGCGTACGCAGGATTTTTGAAAGGGGGGGAGGGGGCAGGAAATTTGAGAATAATGAAGAAGAAAAGAAAAATTTCTCCTCTCAGAATCAGTCCGTTTTCCTGCCCAAAATTAGGTGAAGACCAAAAAAAAAAGGTCTTCATTCAGATTTAGTCCAGTTTTTGGCCCAAAATTAGGTGAAGACCAAAAAAAAGAAAAGGTTTTCGGTCAGAGTTTGTCCGTTTTTATGCTCAAACTTTCTGCCCAAGTTACAAAGGGGGGGGGGGGGCTTGCCGCAATTTTTCAAACTATTCCATGGCACCATGCCCCCCTAAATACGCCCCTGAGTGGAAGATCAGAAGCCGAGGCCTTGGGTGTTGACACTTAACCAGGACTTTGCTAACTTTGCTAAAGGTAGAAGGCTTACATCCAAAGTTAAATAGCCATTGTGTCTAGAGCGGTGGAGACGCGTTCGGTAAACTTGTGTACCTCAAATGTATCCCAGACGGGAGTCTGGGGGCCAGCCCCTAGCTGCTGGACAATTTTTTAAAATTTTCTGGAAAAAAGAGCTATTTTAATGCCAATGAATCACATTTTGCACGTGTTCAGAGCCATTTGAAAGAACTAGATTTTTAACATATGAAAGCCAATAAAAAATTAAATTGTTCAATCTTCCTTTTACGTACAATTTAAGTCTAAAACAGGTTTGAGATCTTACACTTTGGTGCTAAATTTTGTAAGTTATTTGGCTCAAGCAGAAGGAAGTAAGGCACATTGCCTCCTGCAATATTTTAGCTGCAAATGATAATCCACTCGAATATTTTGTTTATAGACTTTTGTTTTGTCGTGAAAATAAGCAGTTATAGGTGTACATGTACGGCCAGGGGCCCAGGCCCCCTTCATTCAAACTCAATAATTTGTTCAATGAGCGTTTCCCCTAGTTATTTTATGAAAATATTTTTTCGCGTAAAAACTGGCGAGGTGGAAAAAATTGTTATTGAAAAATGGTATAATAGATAGTTAGACGTACTTACCAGCATGTTATTGCTAGGGCCGGATTTACATTGCGTGGGGCGCCTGGTACATTGGGGATTTTTGCAACATCTTCCTGCCAAATATAGGTGAAGACCAAATAAATATCTTACCATCTGAGCGGAAGGCACCTGGCACTGTGCCATATGGTAAATCCGGCCCTGGTTATTGCAAAATGTTTATAAAAATGGTTAGATGAGGACCTGACGATGCAACTTTTAGGACAAAAACCCTTAATTTCACCCAGGTTATACATGTAAATTGGTTAGCAAAATTGACTTGAGGGGCCCAGGCCCCCTTGGTTGTCAATTTATTGTTAATTACTGTTGTACACGTGTACTGTTGTACGCAAAAATGCTACACAAAGCTGAAACTGAAAAACATAGGTTTTTTGTCGCATTTTTATCATTAGTATGATTTCAATTGGGAGGGGGGAGCGGGCCCACTGAGCCCCCCCTTTGGCTACGCCTATGCCTAAGCGCTGGGCCCCTGGCACAGTGTCATATAGTAAATCCTGCACTTGTTATTGCATTATGTTTACAAAAAGGTAAGATGAGGGCCTAAGGTAGCAACTTTTAGGATAAAAGCCCCTAATTTCACCTGGGCTATACATTTAAATTGGTAGGAAAAATTGAATTGAAGGGGCCCGAGCCCCCTGGTCGTCAATATTATTGTTAATTATTGTTTTAAGCGTATACTACTGCACGCAAAGATGCTAAAAGAAACTGGAACTGAAGAAACAATAGACTTTTTGTCATTGGTAGCATTTCAATTTTGGGGGGCTGGGCCCCTTCGGGCCCCCCCCAAATTGAAATGCCACCAATGACAAAAAGTCAATTGCTTGACAAAATATATATGTTTTATCAGTTTTGAAAACGAGAAAAACGTTTACCTCGTCATAATATAGATTATCATCAAACAAGCCCACCACAAAAACTTCTTCTTCTCCAGTGATAGCCGGTTTCGCAAAGGATATCAGAAGAAATAAGACTGAGTAAACCAAAGGTGTTAAGACCATATTGCTTAAATGAAAACTGAATCGAGATAAAAACAAAATTGCTTTATCAGATAAAAATCAAATAAATAAGAATGCTCAAACAACTCTTTTCTATACTGCACTTCTTGGTCATGCTACTAAGTTTGATTGCGACTTGCGAGAACGTAGCAGTCTTGGCTGTAGTCAAGACCGACTATGGTTGGAGATTACAAATTTTTTTCCAAGCCCGAGACAAAAATTTTTCTTTTCAAGACCTAGGATTTGAGATCGAGACGGGCAAGTTTCGTTAAACCAAGACCGGGTAAAATAAAATTAGCATTGATTTTTTTCATTTCTTTTGTTTAATTTTTTGTGGGTTGTTTGCTAATAAGTTTATGATAATAACTCAAATGGCAAACTGTTTAATCAAGGTCATTAACGGCTGATTGCACCATTAAACGTCTCGTAATGTCATTTTGCTAACTTTTCTTAAGTATTTTCAAAGAGTGGCTTTTACAAAATCTAAAATACTTCTTACTCGATCATCTTTTTTGATTCCGTTATTTATTTAATATTTAGTCTGTGGTTGATACATAATTATTAAGGTTTCAAAAAGTGCACAATATTAAAGGAGATGAAGCATCTAGCTAGGATTATGTGCAAAAGATAAAGAAACATCTAAAACATTTCTTCAAAAATTTTTTTCGAGTAGGTAGGCTACTAAAGCCGAGATCACAAAAATTTTTGGTCTCAAGACTTACGTCCTGGCTGCTAGTATTGCAATTACATTTTAATCACCAAGTTTTCTTGGTCAGAGACAGCGAAGGGAACTTTCGGTCTTCGGGTGAAACTACCACCTGCCCAGCTGTTTACAACGCCCAGTGGAAACTGGTGGTATAGTTGCTAGCATAGGTGGGCACAAGTCCGTTAATCGTCAATCCGTTAATAACGAAGCTGAGTTTTTCATTAACTCGTTAATCCGTTAAAAAGTTTTTTCATGTTAACGGACTAAATTAACTTCCGTTAAGTTCTGTTAACTTCCGTTAACGTTTTTATCGTTAATATCTTGCAACTTTCGTTTATTGTACCGGTACAAACCAATTCGCTCTGGTAACACTTGTTGCGGATTAGCACGAGCTTTGTAGAAGAAAGCGAAGAAAGGAGATCTTTTTTGTGGCAAATAATACGCTGCAGCGTCACAGATCTAATTAATTATATCGCTGTTCGCAATTTCCAAAGATTTTCCGATCGCAGCTTCATTAGTGCATTTGAACTTATTTTTGTCTTGAAGTTGTATTAAGCTGTAAAAGTTTTAAATTTAGAGTAACTTGAAGTTAGAGTAAACTGTAAAAACTGTGAAATAACTTTCAAAACACAAAAAGACCACCATAGCAATAAATATTTCTTTACAATCAGCTCAACAACGTCAATACGTGTTCTAGAAGCGAGTGAGTAAAAAGAAATGAAATTACACGCAAATATTAACGAATTAACCGGCTGTATTAACTTTTGTTAATTACAGCTGAAAATAACGGATTAACGTTAACGGAGGTGTGAAGTTTGTTAACGGACTAGTGGTTAACGAAGCTAACGTTTTGCATTAACTTGCCCACCTATGGTTGCTAGTATAGTTGGCAGTTGCAGGATCAAACATGCAGTATGCAAGTAGGAGAGGTGTAATGTGTATAATTCATTTTCAAAGAGAACTACATAACTCGTTGACTTTCTTTTTCTTGGAGCTGATTTTTATACTTGGAAACTTCAATAAGAGTATACTGGCTCAGCGGTAATACATAAATATACTGGATATTACTTTACTTATAGCGGAATGTAGACCTTTTTTTTTCTTTTTTTTTTGACACAAAACTTTAACTTTTTTTAATGACCAGGTATAATCAGGTTGTTTTAAGCACAGAGCTTCCTCTAAATTGCATTGTATGGGCGATTTTGGACATTCATATTATGCATTTTATGCAAGCTGTTCAAATCAGCAGGGTTGGATGGAAGAGACTGCTGTTGGGAGAGGCTCGTTTTTTGCATGGGATGTTGAAATGAATATAGCGGTATAGTAGATCAAATACTTTCAGATATGGCGTATGATTGTCTTTAGAATAAGAGCAATTTTTACAATAAAAGTTTAAATTATTTCTTATTTATCATAATCTAATTTTGGGCATTTAATGCGTTGCTTTTTTTTCGCTGCAAAAAAAAAGAAAAAATTCTGTAAAACACGTCATCTAATTTGAGAAATAAGCATTAAAAATTGAAATATTATTTTCCAGTAGAGAAAAATTGGAGATCTTCTCCACATCAAAGAGAGACAACTGCTTGAAATTGATTTTTAGTGAAGAAATGAGAACTACTAGAGGTTACAAGTGTGCCCCAAACTTTGTTCCATTACTCCCTATTATTGCGAAAATAGACTTTATCCATTTGACTCCATACCATGGCAACCATTACCAACGCAATGTTTGCTATTCTGCAAGAAATTTTGCAAAAGCATCCTTTCTTGATGTCACGAAATTTCGAAATACAAAGTTGCCAACAGTACGGAGTCAAAGGGATTAAGCCTATTTTCGTGGATAAGGGAAATAGTGGAACAAGGTTTGGCGCACTTCTTTATTACCTCAAGTAATTCCAATTTTATCAATTCAACCGATTTCGAGCAGTATCTCTTCATATATATATTTTTGTTACAACTTTAATTTTCCACTCCGACGTAGTTCTATAGTAGCTGCCGTAGGCCTACTATACATTGTGAACTTATATGCAGGATTTATAGTTGTAACTTACAAGCTTTGTCACTGGTTCTGAATGTAGAATTCATTTTGTGTTTTTTTGGAGATTTTTGCGACTTTTTTTCTAAAAAATCCAAATATTTGTACATGGTTTACTACAACATTAAACTACAGTTTGAAGAAATAAGAATGTATGCTTTTGGCTCATAAAATCAACGCAGTCAGAAGTTGTTAGTTATTTAGTGTTCTACGTGATCTATCAAACTATACTACAGTCAATAAACCAAAGTTTGGAAGGAAGGCCTTTACAAGGATTTTTAGGACAGCTATTTCAATCCTGAGATAAGGCTGTTGCTCATCCAAAAAAAGCCGGTGGTAGCCCAGCTTTTTTTATCACTACGTGATGTTAGCTCACAAATAGGGTTCAAAAGCACAGATGTTTGGTCTTTTGAAGTTTCTTTGACCTTATTTGATTTTGGTTGGAAAAATGGACTCAAATGCACCAAAAATTTTTTCCTGATTTGCCTTCGGTTTGATGCTGTGAGTCGAAAAAAATCTGCCCTTTCTGATGCTGACAAACTTGCATTGAAGTTGCGAAATTTCTAAAACTCTCTAATTCTAAAATGGAATACAAAGTAGTACTTTGGTCATTTTTTTTTCCAACAATTTAAGGTTATATCAAAATTGAAATCAATGCGGTGGTATGGGGACAATTAAAAAATCAAGCGATTACACCAAATTGTTCGTTGCATTCTTAAAAAACAAAAAAGCTATCAAAAACAAACTTTTGAACAAATCGGCATAACCCGTAGCATAGGCGTAGCCAGGATTTTTGATTGGAGGGAGCCCAAACCACAAATCACATGCAATAACGTCATCAGAAATTTTCAAAAAAGGAACTTTTTGTAGGGCAAAGATGTCGCAGAATGGAAGATCTGAAGCCGTAGCCTGTTGGCACTAAACCAGGATTTTGGTAAAGAGAGAGGGCAAAAACTAATAGCTAGAAAGTGCAAATGTCTAACTTAGGAGACGTGATGAGTAAGCTAGTGTACTCAAACGTATCACAGACGGTAGTCTGGGGGCGGAGCCCCCAGCCGCCAGTGGCTAAGGGAGTCTGGGGTCAAAGTCCCCAGCTGCTGGGCGATTTTTGTAAGTTTTTGGAAAAAAAAAGCTATTTTGATCCCATTGGATCACATTTCGCATAAGTTTAGAGCCATTTGAATGAACTAGATTTTTAACGCTTGAAAGTCAATCAAAAAAATTAAATAGTTCAATCCTCCTTTTACTTGCAATTAAAGTCCAAAACACGTTTAAAATCCTGCATTATGGCGTAAAATTTTAATTGTAGGTGATTCGGTCCATGTTGGGGAAGTAAGGCACATTGTCTCCTGCAATATTTTAACAATAAATAAAAATCCACTGCAAGATTTTCCCTTGAGACTTTTGTTTAGTCATGAAGTTAACCAGTAATAGGAGTACATGTACAGCCAGGGGGCCCAGACCCCCTCAATTGAAATTCAATAATTTGTTCAATGAGCATTTTCCGTAGCTATTTTTTTTTAAAGTATTTTGTGCGTAAAAACTGGCCTGATAGAGGTGAATCGTTATTGAATAATGGTACAATACTGTAGATGGTTACGCTTACTAAACATGTTATTTCCTGGCCGGATTTACTTTGCGCGGGCCCCCTTGCACTTAAGAGATTTTTGCATCATGTTCCTGCCAAATATAAGTGAAGACCAAAACAAGTCCTGCTATCTGAGTGTGGGGCACTGTGCTATATGGCAAATACGGCTCTGGTTATTGCGTTACGTTCATAAAAAGTTTAGATGAGGGTCTGAGGTAGCAACTTTTAGAACAAAAACCCTTGATTTTACCCTGGTTATACGTTTAAATTGGTTGGAAAAACTTGAATTAAGGGGGTTTGCCGGGCCCCCGGTCGTCAATAATACTGATTGTTAATTACTGTTGTACGCGTGCTATATTGTTGTACGCAAAGATGCTAAAAGAAACTGAAAATGAAGAAACAAGGCCTTTTTGTCAAATTTTTGTCATCGGTGGCATTTTGATTGAGAGGGCCCGGGCCCCCAAGGCCACCCTCCTGGCTACGCGTATGATTTTGAGATAAGATAGCGCCCTTAAGTTCCTTCATAAAAAAAAACATTTAAAGCAAAATTAAAATAACTTTTTTTCCTAAACGTGGAGGACTCGAGTCAAGTTACTTGACAGCTTTTTGAAACCTCCAAGAATTGCATGACATTATTATGACTTGGACACGAGGTCGTCATTATTATTACTTACTTTTGTACGCGTAAATCTTAAATTTGAAGAAACTGCAATTCCGGACAAGGAAAACATGCTGGCTATGCTCTCATTCAGTGGTGGGCAGTAACTAGTTACAATTGTAACTAGTTACTATTTAGTACCTGTAACTGTAACTTCGTTACTTTTTTCAGATGTAACGATATTTGTAACTAGTTACCAGCTTAGATCCCTAAAAAAAGTTACAGTTACAGTTACTTTTTGTACCACATGCTTTGAAGCAAATTACAGATTTTTTATAAATTCCGTTCAAAATAATTGTATTACACTGGCAACACAGGACGCACAGTTGCATGTCTGATCAACCATAACCTTTTATCCATATTTTCTTCACGGTGTTCACTGGACTATACATATGGTTGCTGGTTAAAGTGAAGGCAGTGATAGTTTTCCAACTTCGCTTTCTGGTGATTGAAACCGTTTGGGGATTCAGTGCTGAGTAGGCCTACTGCAGAGCTGTACGTGTACTAGCAATCAGTGTTAGTTTGCAATTTCAATATAATACTACCCTACCATCTAGTGAAGCAGTGGAGAGACTATTACGTTTGGGTAAAGATATCTTAAAACCAAAACGCTGTGGGCTCCGTGACGAACACTTTGAAATGTTAGCCTTTTTGAAAGGCAATTAACTGATTTCTGTTTTCAAAATTTTTGTAACTATCAGTGCATATTTTTAGATCCAGCTAGTCCTTTCTTCTTTGCATTCTTACACAAATGCGACTTTGAAAGTTGATGCATGAAATTTAACGCTTTAACAAAACTAAATTTTGCGACAAAGAAACATCCTCGGTTTGGTCTTAATATACTTTTGAGACCAACAGACGTAATCTGGCAAGTGCCGACAGGCCTGTTTTTAGTCCAAATTTTTAATCACTAAAAGTAACTGTAACTAGTTACTTTTTCAAATTTGTAACTTTAACTTAGTTACTTTTTTGCCAAGTAACTGTAACTTGTAACTAGTTACTTTTAGAAAGTAACTTGCCCACCACTGCTCTCATTATATTTATCATTGGTAGTATTTCAAATGGGGGGTTTGCATTACCGCCTGTGTTATAACATTAAGTTCATAATAACGTTAAACGGGGGCCTGGGGTTGCAACTTTTAGGATAAAATTCTTAGATTTCTTACAGATTTTGCATACAAATTGTTAAAAATTTGAATTAGGGGCCCCTAGCCTGGGACCCTTGGTTGTCAGTTAGGAGTCCCGGGCCCCCTGGTTGTTAAATAGGGGCCCGGGGGCCTCCTGGTTGTCAGTTAGGGGCTCCGGGGCCCTTTAAATGTCAGTTAGGGGCCCCAGGACTATTTGGTTGTCGTTTAGGGGCTCCGGAGCCCCCTGAATGTCGGTTAGGGGCCCTGGAACCCCCTGGTCGTTAGTTAGGGGCCTTGGGGCTTCCTGGTTCTCAGTTAGGGGCCCCATGGTTGTCATTTAGGGGGTCCTGGGGCCCTCTGGTTGTTAGTTAGGGGCCCTGGGGCTCCCTCGTTGTCATTAATATTATTGTTACATACTATTATGTGCGTAATTACTGAAAAAAAATACAACTAAACATCGCTAGGCTATGTTGTCATAATTTTTTATAATTGGTGGTATGTTGATTGGGGAGGACGGGCCCCCTGGCCCCCCCTGGCTACACCTATGACCCGTAGTTAACAATTGACCGTTTTGAAAGAATAGGCAGGCAACAGCAGGTATACCCTGTTAATTTTGATTTCTTGTGGTTGCGGCTGCGAAGCCAATGGAAAAGAGGCATTGCTACGAAGTTGCAATTTTTTAAAGAATGGCTCCGATTCAAGCTCCTAATCCGCAGTATTGTCACTTTGCCAGTCGCATTAAAGTTAAAAAGTTTTGTCCAGGTAGTCCATTTATAAAGCCAACTGTTGGCAGACGCGCAATCAGGATTTTGCAAAGTGAGTAAGGGGCTTGAACCCACAGGCAAAAGTTGTCTGCGTTTCATAGATGGGTATTTAATTGGGGATGGAACCCAGAGCCGCTGGGCGATTTTTGTAATTTTTGAAAAAAAATTGCCAATTTAGCGCTGTTTGGATGGTATTTTCCATGCTTATCGGACCATTTAAATAAAACCAATTGTTAAGACTTAGAAGTCCTTGGACGGTTAATTTTCTCTTTCCTCCTTAAAGCCATCAGGTCCTTTTATGCTGGTCAAGTCCAAAAGGTATACGTATTCGGGTTAAATTCTTAATGCAACTTAGCTAAGACGGGGGGCTTCATTCCCTTTCGCCCTTCCCAAATAAAATTAAAAATATCAATTTTGAGTAAAAGGAGCGCAAAATTGGGGCAATTTGATTGCAAAGGGCGCCAAACCTCCACAATACAGTTCAAAAATAAAAAAAGAAATAAATAAAACAGAAAGAAAAAGAAAGAAAAAAGTTTGTTTAAAAAGCACCAAAGCTGTTTACGCAAAAGGCATCTTTCAATCAACTTCTGTAAATATTTCCATAGGTGGGCAAGTTAAAGGCGATGAATCATCCAGCCAATTCCCGTGGTTTACAATAGTTAAAATTGAACTATATTTTTTGCTTTAATTTTGGGGCTGCAGTTACAAAGATATTCAACAAATACAAAAAGATATCCCCCAAAAAAAGTTTTTGGAAACTCTTAGTTTTGTTCTTCCCGCCAAAATCACCGTTCTCTAAACTATTAGGCCTACTGTGGTTTTGGCGGGAAGAACAAAGCTAAGAGTTTCCAAAAACTTTTTTCCGGGGGATATCTTTTTGTATTTATTGAATATCTTTGCAACCGCAGCCCCAAAATTAAAACAAAAAATATCAAAAAATGTAGTTCAATTTTAACTATTGTAAACCACGGGAATTGGCTGGATGATTCAACGAACGAACAAACAGAAAAGTACTGTCATCAAAGAACATCAAACGATATACTGTATTCCCTTTCTGGTGAGAGGCTGCGAAAGACCATGATGTCCAGGTACCAAAGTATCTGGCGCTTCGCCGAGTCTGCAACCTCTCACCAACTACAAACAGAAAAATTAAAATTGTACATTACAGAAACACAAAAATAAAAAAAATTCTTGCGATTGCAGACAATAATTCTTTTATTCATTGACAGGATTAAATTTGAAAGAGCTGCAGCATCTGCAAGTTTTGTAAAGCCAATTAAGAATAACGAGAAAAGACTACAATATTGATTACACTGTAAAAACTGCTTCAGTCGATTAACAAAGATAGCGTAACTTTTAAGGTAATTATCTCTTAAGTCTGCGGAAAGCGCATTCCACAATATAGTGCCTTTATATTTAATTGAACGTTGAGTATAGGTTTTTTTAAATCGAGGTACAGACCAATTTTCATTAGCAGCAAATCTTGTCGAGTAGATATGGACCTGCGAAGCCAATTGAAAATAATTTTCAAAACATTTAGGCAAGGTTTTCATCTTAAATTTAGAACACGTATTGACGCTGTTGAGCTGATTGTAAGGAAATATTTATTGCTATGGTGGTCTTTTTGTGTTTTGGAAGTTACATTTTACAGTCTAATTTAATTTCAAGACAAAAATAGGCTCAAATGCACTAACGAAGCTGCGATCGGAAAATCTTTGGAAATTGTGAACAGCGATGATTAATAGACCTATGATGATGAGGCTGCAGCTTATTATTTGCCAAAAAAAAGAGCTCCTTTCTTCGCTCTCTTCTATAAAACTCGTGCTAATCCGCAACATGTGTAAACAGTGCAAACTGGTTTATACCGAGACGATGAATGAATGGTGCAAGATATTAACGATAAAAACCTTAACGGAAGTTAACAGAACTTAACGCAAGTTAATTTAGTCCGTTGACAGAACTTAACGGAAGTTAATTTAGTCCGTTAAGATGAAAAAACTTTTTAACGGATTAACGAGTTAGTGAAAAAGTTAGCTTCGTTATTAAGGAATTCGATTAACGGACTTGTGCACACCTAAGAGTATTTCGATAACAGAATAAATATCTATTAAAATATGCACACATAAGTTTTGAAGTTAAGTTTGCCCCTAACATATGAAAATTATAAAACAACACATTATAAAATCAAGAGAGAATATGAAAATTATAAAACAACACATTAGAAGGATTCAGGCACGTAGCCAGAACGGAATGTTTAGGTGGGCAAGCGAAAATTTGGGGGCAATGGCTTCGCGCTGGCAGCGGTTTGCAAAAAAAAGGCCTTCACAGAATGAAGAGCTGATTTTGCCCCCAAATTACGATGAAGACCAAATAAAAAAAGATCTTCACGGTATAAAGAGCTGACGTTGCCCCCAAATTTATGGTGAAGCCCCCCCCGCCAAAGAAAAGAAGGTCTTCATGCAGTTAAAAGCTGATTTTACACGTACTTTGCAGACTCAGGATATTTTGTTGCATCAAAGTGACGTTTAAGTGAAATCATTTGGGGAGGCCAAGCAACCAATTCAAGTACTGCGCATGCAGATGTTGCTAAGGATGGTGGTACCCGGACGGGATTTCGTGGTGTAGACTACTCCTTTTCGGTCCAGAAATAGGTGAAGACCAAAAAAAACAAAAGAAAAAGGTCTTCGCCGTAAAATTAATGGGTTTTCGGTGCAAATGAGATTGGAGACCAAACAAAATGAAAAAACACGGTCTTCACCACAAATCAGTGGAGTTATGGTTTCACATCGTAATATGATGTCATCCCGAAATGTTGTAACTCGGGGCAAGTTGTCCTACCCCCAGCTATGCCACTGTATATTGCATGAAATTTTGTTAAAAATGACGCTCAACGTAAATTTATGAAAAAAATTGGGGGGCAATTGCCCTCCCTGCTCCCCCGTGGCTACGTGCCTGGAATCAAAGTTGTAAGTCGGGCCGGGTTCGGGCCTAAACTTGACAAAAATTTCGGGCTTAATTCGGGCCTGAGACATGCTTTTTGTGTTAGGTGCACAAAAATATAATCAAAATAATTTGGCAAAAATGCTAAATTTTTCAGACCGAACTTAATTTTCGTTTTTTTTTCGGGCATGATTTGGGCTTGAAATTGACTTTCGGGTTCGGGTTCGGGCCGGGTTCGGGCCTGAACTAGTCGGCCCGTTTACAACTCTGCCTGGAATGATTAAGTTAAAATAACTGTAGTCCTTGCCAGAGGTGGAGTCCTCGAGGACGTCCTTGGCCTCGAGGACACATTTTCAAGTCCTTGGCCTTGGCCTCGAAGCCTCAAGTCCTCGAAAATTGCCCTGTCCTCGGTTCGAGGACAGCACTATTTTTGAACCGTTGAAATTTCGTTGGAAAACGCCAGAAACCTTGCTGAAAATCTGCAAAGACCTTTTTTTTGGTTTCCACAAGTAGAGATCACCTGAAAAAAAAATTTTTGAAGACCTTTTTCGCCTGAAAAAAAATTTTGAAGACTTTTTTTTTTTGGAGAACACTTGCGTCTGTGTCCTTGGTCCTTGGCCTTGGCCTCGAGAGGGTCTGTCCTTGGCGTTGAAATTTTTTTGTGTCCTTGGCTTTGGCCTTGGCCTCGAGCCTTGTGTCCTCGACTCCACCTCTGTCCTTGCATGTTAATGTTAATATAGCGATTATAAAAGAGCATAGATCCAGCAAAAAAGATCTATGACGAAAAAATACGTAATGCAAATTTACTAGATATCACTGCTTGTATGCTGAAAGCACGAGAAGCTAGCCAAAAAAACTTACGTAGCAACCGCAATCAAGCGTAACCCTTTATTGTTTTTTTCTCATACATTTGGTTTAAATATGGCATTTTGATGAGGTAACATTGTGACTGGCATGGTAGTGTGGTAAGCGCATGCGCCTTCCAACTATCGCGCTCGGGTTGGAACCGCGATTAATGGAGTTTCACGGAGAATTCACAGAGTATTAAGAAATGGGAAAGGAGATACACCGACCGTTCTTTTTTTTTCCTTAAAACCCGAAGGGCTACGATGCCAGCTTGAGAGATAGCAATTACGTGGCAGCAGCTTTTTCGCTTACGAAAGCGAGGCAAAAGCGACGTACCGTTACGCTTGATTGCGGTTGCCTGCGTAGGTTTTTATCGGTTAACTTCTCGTAGCTGAAAGCATACGATTTTCGGAGTGTTGCGGAGTTCAATAATGGCAAATTCATTCCAAGTTTCGTTTCAACTTTTGATCAAATTAGACCACCTCTGGAATGCTGAATGAGCCGACAACAGCTAGGTTAGAAAGATGCAGATTGCGAAAAACTCAGCGCAGTTTGGCAGGATGCAGGTAGATAACTTACAGTAGCTTCAACTCAGTGATGGGCACAATGGCGCTGTTCACCAACGGCGCTACTAGCGCCGCTACTTTTTCGGTAGCGGTAGTGGCAGCGCAGCTGCTTTTTTTGGTCACCAGCGACAAGCAGCAGCCTCGCTGTTTTTTTTTACCCGAAAAAGCGGCAGCGCTTCAGCGTCTTATTTTAAGCAAATATTCTGCCGCTGCCGTTACTGCTAATAAACTCCTTCCAAGACTTTTTCGATTCACATTTTCACACGTTACCGTTTGGAGTCTTTACTCTCCCCTTTTTTTCACTCTTTTTACCACGTTATTTTAGTTTGATAGAACAAACATGGTTCCTTTGTGATGTTTTGTCGTTGCTCGCAATACGTATAGGCGAGTTTTATCGTGCGTGGTCCAATTTTTTTCTGAACCAAAAATCAACGAATAATATGGTCTGGTAGCGGGCCAATATAACCTGATAAAACCGATTTCGAGCAATTCTCTTTAACGAAAATGCGATAATTATTATTTACAGTTCGATAAATTGCTATAAACTTGCAGATCGCAAAGACAATTTTCCGCGATATTTCCCCAAATTGTTGGCAATTAGTAGGACAAATGAAGATTATTTGTTGGCTATCTGGTCACAGACCACAGTATAGTTTGTGCACTGCAAGTAAAACAAAGGCGCGGCGCCAAAGGTAGTGTGTTTCGGGCGGCACAAAAACTTTTGGGGGGACACTTACGCAGCCGGGACTAAACGCCTTCGGAATGCAACAGCAATCTGGTAAAAATTTTGCTCCAAATCCTATGTTATACTCCTTTAATACGGATTTTGTTCTCAAATTTGGGGGTGAAGAGCAAAAAAATAAAAAAAGGTCTTCATCGCGAAATCTTAGGCTGCTTGATCTCGTTCACTTGATCTGTCTTGTAGTTTCAAAGAAAAGCGTTTGTGGTGACCAGTTTCGGGCAAAATTTTTCTGGTCCGTTTCTGCTGGTATAAAAGTTTATTCTTGCTCGGGGGGCACAAGCAGTGATTTGGGGGGCACGGCACCAAAATGTCCCCCGTGGCGCCGGGCCTGCTGAGTAGTAACAACAATGCATAGTAAAATAAATTTTGCTCCAACCGTGAACAGTAAAACTGAGAATTGAATTTATAGTGCGCTGAGAATAAAACTAATACAGTAAATCGAACCAGGCAATATATAAGCTTCAAAGACAATTTAGTTATGGAGTTATACTCGTAGAAAAAATACTTAGTGCAACGTGAATCGCATTGTGCATCCACGTGTCTATTCCATATAGCGGCGACGCCTTTAGCATGTTGCCAGCGCTATAGAATGCGTCATTACTAGCCTACGTAACTCCTTCGAGTTCGTAAACACCAGCTCTTAAACGCTTGATCTACTTTTCTATCAAAGTTGGAAGAAATCATCGCAGGGGTGTGAATCACCTACAATTTCTACAAAACACCGAGAAATGTTTTGTAACTCGGTCGATTGATAAATTTTCCTGTCGGATTTCTACACGAGGAATTATTTTAGTGGTTGAGGGCCGAGAGCGTGACAGGCCCGACGCCAGAGTAACGCGACTGGGGGGCATAAACAATTTTTGGGGGGACACAAAAACTTTGTTCCCTCGAATTCGAGAGTGAAGCAAAGGTCTTCAATGCGAAGCATGTGCAAAATTCCACGGATTCTGGAATGAAGACCAAAAAAAAAACGAAATCTTCGAAAAAACGGTTCTTGCTCACGGATTCTGGGGTGCTGACCCAGAGATGGAAACCGATCGGGTCGAGATTCTACGACCGGCCAGTCAAGCCGGTTGAAACACTGGTCAAATTCTCCTTCCTTGCAACTAAAAGACAGTTAAGTGCCAACCCAAATTCATATACCGGTACATATTTTATTATAAACAAAACTTTTCACACACAAAAAAAAAACAGTATTAACAAACCACACCTTTTGAAAACACTTGTTGAATGGTTTCAAGCTGTGACTAATATGGTGTGACCATTAAGACATGCTCATCCAGAGGCGTATTTGGCGGACATTGTGCCATGCCCCCCCCCCCCCCTTTGGGCGACGGCACCAAGCAAAAAAGTGCAAAATATACGTTAAAGTCGCACAATCAGAATATAATAAAGCATGCATGTGGTCTGTGGAAGAGGCTGACGCTAACTGGCACTTAAGCACCATTTCAATCAGCTTGAGTGTAGAAGTGGCGCAGATTTCAGATTTTTTAGTACATGCTAAAATGTTGCCTCTTCGAAAAGCTTTTTCAACTTAAATTTACGACACTTCACACTGGGCAAGAAAGGCAAAGCGCTTCTTTTATTATATCTAACTAGCCATGGCTTGCTCTGAAGTAGGATTTCTACAAACTGCTGGGGCACATTATATTTCGAATATTTTCTAGCCAATGTCATAACAATTTAGTGTTTGTGTTCGGTAAATTGCAAATAATTTGTCACCAATAGCTAAAAAACTTTAACTTCTTTTCTTGGCCTAAATCATCAGAAAAAATAATTTAGCTTGTGCCCTCCAGTTCTTATTATGTGTATTTTGTGCAAGTTTTGCGCTGCTCAAAATAGGTCTTTCAAAACGAAACTTAACCAAAGAGGTCTTAAATTTGAGTCATTTTTGCAAAAAACGCACAAATTCGTTTTTTTTCTGAGACCCCCGTGCGGAGTCACAAATTTTAACACCTCACCCATGGTCCCCCCTCTTTTTGAAAATTTTTCATTAGATGCATTGAACAGGGAACAAAAACCTTTTGTAAAAAAATATAATCGACCGGGCCAGTCAGAAACCGTCGACCTGCCGGTCAACCGGCATAGATTTTGAAATTTACCTGTCGGGTCGAGAAAATCCTGACCGGCATAGGCGTAGCCAGGATTTTTGATTGGGGGGGCCCAAACCACAAATCACATGCAATGATGTCATCCAAAATTTTCAAAAAAGGAACTTTTTGTAGATCAAAGATATCGTAGAATAGAAGATCTGAAGCCGTAGCCTGTTGGCACTTAACCAGGACTTTGGTAAAGAGAGAAGGCGAAAATTAATAGCTAAAAAGTGTAAATGTCTAACTTAAGAGACGTGATGAGTAACCTAGTGTACTTAAACGTATCACAAACGGGGTCTGGCGGCGGAGCCCCCAGCCGCCGGTGGCCAAGGGGGTCTGTGGGCAAAGCCTCCAGCTGCTGGGCATATTTTGTAAGTTTTTGGGAAAAACAAGCTATTTTAATCCCATTGGATCACATTTTGCACGTGTTCAAAGCCATTTGAACGAACTAGATTTTTAACATTTGAATGCCAATCAAAAAAAATAAATTGTTCAATCCTCCTTTTACTTGCAACTAAAGTCCAAAACACGTTTAAAATCTTGAATTATGGTGTAAAATTTTAATTCTAAGTGATTTGGTCTATGGAGGGGGAAGTAAGGCACATTTTCTCCAGCAATATTTTAACAGTAAATAATAAATATCTACTCGAAGATTTTCCTTAGAGATTTTTGTTTTGCATGAAGTTAACCAGTAATAGAAGTACATGTACGTCCAGGGGGCCCAGGCCCCCTCAATCCAATTTCATTAATTTGTCTCATGAGCATTTTCCTTGCTGATTTTTTAAACGTGTTTTGTGCGTAAAAACTGGCGAAGTTGAGGTGAATTGTTATTGAAAAATGGTGCAATACATGGTTACGCTTACTAAACATGTTATTCCTGGGCCGGGTTTACATTGCGCGGGGCCCCTGGCACTTAAAAGATTTTTGCAACATCTTGCTGCCAAAAACAAGCGAAAACCAAAAAAAGTCCTACTATCTGAGGGCGGGGTCCTGGCACTGAGCCATACGGCAAATACGGCCCTGGTTATTGCATTACGTTCATAAAAAGTTTAGATGAGGCCGTGAGGTAGCAACTTTTAGGACAAAACGCTTGATTTCATCCTGGTTATACGTTTAAATTGGTAGGAAAAAATTGAAATAATGGTGTGCGCCGGGCCCCCTGGTCGTCAATATTATTTATTGTTAATTACTACTGTATGCGTGTAGCCTACTGTATAGCTCGCAAAGATGCTAAAAGAAACTGAAAATGAAGAAATAAACCTTTTTTGTCAATTTTTTTTGATTGAGGGGGCCCGGGGCCCGGGCCCCGGGGCTACGCCTATGACTTTGAGACAAGATCGCGCCCTTAAGTTCTTTCATAAAAAAAAAACAACATTTAAAGCAAACTTAAAATAACTTTTTTTCCTAAACGTGGAGGACTCGAGTCAAGTCGCTTGAGAGTTTTTTGAAACCTCCAAGAATTGCATGACAATATTATGACATGCACACGTGGTCGTCATTATTATTATTTACTTCAGTACGCGTAAATCCTAAATTAAAGAAACCGCAATTCCGGACAGGGACAACATACTGGCTTTGCTCTCATTATATTTATCATTAGTAGTATTTCAATTGGGGTTATGCATTGCCGCCTGTTATAGCATTAAGTTCATAATAACGTTAAACGAGGGCCTGGGGTTGCAAACTTTAGGACAAAACTCGTAGAATTCTCACAGGTTTTACATATAAATTCCTAAAACTTTGAAT
Source organism: Trididemnum nubilum (assembly GCA_963965965.1). Classification (NCBI taxonomy): domain Eukaryota; kingdom Metazoa; phylum Chordata; class Ascidiacea; order Aplousobranchia; family Didemnidae; genus Trididemnum; species Trididemnum nubilum. The sequence continues at coordinate 42,866,299 of OZ014470.1, forward strand.
TTAGGCCCGGGACCGGAATCCTTGGTCGTCAGTCAGGGGCCCCGGGGACCCCTGGTTGTTGGTTAGGGGCCTCAGGGTCCCCTAGTTGTCGTTAAGGCTACGGGACCCTCTGGTCTTTAATTAGGGTCCCTAGAGCCCCCTGTTCATCTGTTAGGGGCCCTGGGCTCCCTGGTTGTCAGTCAGGAGCCCCGGAGATTCCTGGTTGTCGATTTGGGGCCCCGGGCCCCCTGGTTGTTAGTTAGGTGCTCTGGGAACCTCTGGTTGTCGGTTAGGGCCCTCCTGGTAGTTAGCTAGGGACCTGGGGCCCCTGGTTGTCAGTTAGGGGCCCCGAGCCCCTTGGTTGTTAGTTAGGGGCCCCCTGGTTGTCGGTTAGGGGCCCCTGGTTTTTAGTTAAGGCCCCCCTGGTTGTCAGTTAGGGGCTACCTGTGTCAGTTAGGGGCCCCCTGGTCGTTAGTTAGTGGCCCCCTGGTTTTCAGTTAGAAGACTCAGGGCCCTCTGGTTGTCGATTATGGGCCCCAGAGCCCCCTGGTTGTCGGTTAGGGGCACCGAGCCCTTATGGTTGTTAGTTAGGGGCTTTAGAGCCTCCTGGTTGTCGGTTAGGGGCCCCCTGGTTGTTAGTTAGGGGCCCCCTGGTTGTTATTCATGGGTCTCAGGGCTCATCCCTCGTTGTCATTGATATTATTGTTAATTACTGTTACGTGCGTAATTAATGAAAAAAAAACTGCAACTAAACATCGCTAGGCTATGTTGTCATAATTTTTTATCATTGGTGGTATTTTAATTGGGGGGGGGCCGGGCCCCCTGGGCCCCCCTGGCTACGCCTATGCTGACCGCTTCCATTTCTGTGCTGACCATCAGTTTGAGGGTCTCAAACCTCAAACTGCACTCCAGTGGCAACGAATCTGTTACTTTCTTTGGGGCACAGTCCTCATTTGGGGGGCACAATCCTTGCTTGAGGGGGGGTACGATTCTCCTTTGGTAGGGGGCACAAACTGTGATTTGGGGAAGGTACGGACCCCGAATGGCCCCCGTGATTTTGAGCCTGGAGTGTGATGAACAGATCGACTACTTCAGAGCAAGCTTCAGAGCTTTAAGAGCCGGGACAGAATCGTACAGAAACTGAATACTGTATGTCACCGTGCTATTGTAGCGTCAGCTCCAACTAGCAACAAGTGAAAGAATAATCGTAGCAATTGGTTATTAAGTCAACCCGGAGAGTAGCTCGATAGGTTGTTCAACCGAGCCGGTCGACCGCATCGGGACGCGTCCTTTTGACACGTACGTTACACTATAATGGTAAAACCTTAACTTATTTGAGTCGATAGTGATTTAATAAACTGTTTTCTAATGCCGTTTGTTTGTGTAGAAAATGCGATAAAGAATTTAACTTCCTAGTGTAACTTCCAAAGGTAACTTCTTAAGTAATTTCCAAAGCGCTAGTTTGACCAACCAGCATTTTGAAATGTTTGTTCATTTTGAAAGGAGCAGGCCAACAACCAATTTTGTCTACTATTTAAGCCTGCTAATGCCAATTGCAACCTGCACCGATATTTTAAAAGCTTGAATAATTAACTTTCGCAAATAAAGTTGAAATTTCACGATTAGGTACCGTATTTGAAAGCCTTCGTTCTTTTCACTATTTATTTTTTTAAAGTAGCGGCAGCGACAAGCGGTAGCGGCCGCTGTTTTGCATGCAAGTAGCAGCAGCGGGCAATGGGTAAAACGTGGACTAATGGACAAAAAATGGACAAACGATTTTGACCCCTTATTCCCCTTAAAACAACAGTTTTGACACCTCCACATGACTCAGCATCGAATTCTTCACACACCCAGTGGGTTGCCATGGTGGCACAAGCCGTCGCTATGGCAACAATGACGTCATGTTTTGTCCAAAAACCATGGCCAAGCGATTTTGACCCCCTATTCCCCATTGTGCCACCGTTTCAACACTGTCACATGACTCAGCATCGATTTCTCCACACACCCAGTGGGTTGCCATGGTGGCACAAGCCGTTGCTATGGCAACAATGACGTCATAAAACCATAGCCAAGCGATTTTGACCCCCTATTCCCCATTGTGCCACCGTTTCAACACTGTCACATGACTCAGCATCAAATTCTTCACACACTCAGTGGTTGCCATGGTGGTACAAGCCGTCGCTATGGCAACAATGACGTCATGTTTCAACATTTCAACAACAATGATGTGATATATCCAGTAAATTTTAATGATAAGGCCAAGCTGTACAGTTTTCGATTTTCGTCCGTTTCTTGTTTAGGTGTTTATTTTTGTTTGAAAAAGAATGTACTTTTCCGCATTTTTATAAGTCCATATTTTTGCTAAGTATACTGCAACAAAATCGTAAAAGTTTTGCTCAAAAACTGTCGTTTCAAAACAGAGTTTTACTTCCTGACAAAAAATGTTTTCGGAAAGCTTTTGTCCAGCGTATGACAGTCTGGAGTGTGCGGATGTGGACATATTAAAATGCAAAGGTAATTAAACATAGCCTACTTTTTCATGCGGAAGAAAAAACGTACAACCGCAAGCCAAAACCCGATATAATGTAAATTTACCAATAGTATAGTAGTCAGAATTATGACTATCGAGCATGGTTGCTTTTTGTGTGCAAGGCGAAAGGCATGTTGGATCAAAAATGGAAGTGGATTGCAGTTCTCATCGATTGTGCAAGTGACATTTCTGTTGCGGTAGAAAAATTTAAACTGAATTGGTTCAATTTGAAGAAATTCATTGGTAAAAAAAATGGTGGCTCTTACAATAAAGAGCTATCAAAGACCGGCGGTGGTCCTCGCAAAACGGTAAATTCTGCCAAATCTGGATTAGTTTCGCCCTCTAATAAACTAAAATGGGTTTTCTTCATTCCAAAATTTCTCTCCTCATTCATAAGTTCTTACAACAAAGCCATGATGAATCAGGCAATAATGTGTGGCATGCTTTTTTTCCTTTACTACCTACCAACAACCTGCGAAACAAGTGTAATTGTCAGCAAAAAAACTTCGGTAAATTCTACAAGTGGTCAGAGCATTAGTGATTTTTTCCGAAGATTCGAGCTAGTTCACAAACAATTTGAGCCATTTTCAGTTTTTTTTCTGAAGAAGAAAAACGTTTGTACGAACAAAAATGTTAGTACCGAACAAACAAATTTTTGGCCGAAAAAAAATTTTTGAAAAAAATTCAAAATCTCCGTAAAAATTTCCGAATAAAAAAATCTTCGGCGGAACAAAAAAATTTTCGGCGGAAGATTTTTTTGTAAAATATTTACGAATATTCGGAAAAAACAAAAGTCTTCAAAACGAAGATTCGTAAATTTTATTCGTAACGAAGACCACAGCATGTTAATTTCGCAAAACACGAACGTTCGTGTTTTTTCGGAGACCGTAGTATGTGGCCCCGAATGTATAGTTTCAGAACATGTTTGTTAAATCACAGTAGTATTTTGCGCCATACTTAATAAAAATTGAATTAAAAAGTTGCATGTAAAAAAAAAAGTTGCATTCTTAACATTTCTCAAAACAGCTTAAAAAATTATACAACAAAAATTTTTAGTATTTATGAAGCTGCAGGAAGCTATGAAAAAAGTTGCAAAAACTTGCCATAGTAATTAGGTATAATTAAAATATAAAATCAGCCTGGCTTGTAGTAGCCTTAATGTAATAAGATAACGGAGTAGTGTTTTTGAGTCATGTTGCAATATGGTTAATGAAAATAACCCCCCTACTGAAACTACAAATTTATAATTACACTATTACGATTCGCACTAAACGACACTCATTCATTCAACCACAAATCATAATAATCATCCACATCCTGATGCCATCAGTTTTAATCTACGTATGATTAAAAACAAAGCGAAAGTCAAGCCAGCTGTATAAAAACCCAAGCAGTACCCATCAATTAAAATGGATATAAGCAATCAGTTATCTAGCGTATCACCAGCACTATTGTCTAATGACTAATTGTCTATCTACTGACTGTACAGCCAGAATCAAACAGTGGACCCCACTTTCAGACACACTATATCTGATCCAAACATAGCCCCATCTTAACGCAGACATACTGTACTGTAGCTAGCATTTACGTTATCAACCGCACCATCCCTGAACTTTTAAAAAGAAATTTAAAAGCAAATTCCTACATAAAATTATAACTAAAATTACTATTCGCTTCAAATTCATAGAAAATATGACTCCGACTATTAAAAAACCCAAGGTTTTATGCTATTCACTTCCGTATTAATACTTTATTAAAAAATTTTCCGTTTCATTCATTTTGATCTGCTTCATCAGTATTTTAATAGTTTCATTAGCTTCGGGCAAGAAGAATATTTTAGTTTTTGACTCTTTTTGCCGAATAGCTGACATTCACCGAATTATTTGTGTTACTATCAAGGATGGCAGTGCGGTACGGTACGCTGGTACGGTGCGGTTGAAGGTGCGAGGTGCAGTACACAAATTCTGAACATACCGTACTGCCTTCCTTGGTTGCCGTTACTTTCCAACACTCACTATTTTGCAAAATGAAATTTATTTCAAAACAATCAACTAAGTCATTTTCGTTATGTTGATATGATTCGCAGCGCAGTCTCCGGGCATTCGACGTAGTCTCGCTGCTACCTCCATGGGTTCGCAGCGCAGTCGCTATCAATTTGATGTTCCATTCGCAGCAGAGTCGTAGTCAAAGTCGCCAAAATGTGAGAGCAGCATAACCATAAATGATGAATGGAAGACTCTGTCGTGAATCACCACTAAATAGGTCATCGCTATCATCTAGAAAGCAATATGAACTACTTACAAAAAGGTGAATAGTTGCACAGTAATGACATACTGTAATTAAAATTATATTAACGGAAGTAATAAAACGTATACCGTACCAATCTAAACATACGAAATAAAAATTCACTCATAGAGATAAATCAATTAATACTGTGCTTACACTATTTTGTCATATTCTATATCAAACTTTTAGCAAAAACTGAGACCACATTATTGGGTCCATTACTACAACCAGGTATAGGCGTAGCCAGAGGGGGGTCCAGGGGGCCCGGCCCCCCCAATTAAAATACCACCTATGACAAAAATTACGACAACGTAGGCTAGCGCTGTTTAATTGCAGTTTTTTTTTTAGCAATTACGTACATAAGAGTAATTAACAATAACATTAATGACGATGAGGAAGCCCCGGGGCCCCCAACTAACAACCAGGGGCCCCAAACTAACAACTATGGGGCCCAAACCAACAACTAGGGGGCCCCGGGGCACCTAACTGACAACCAGGGGCCCCGCAGACTCTAACCAACAACAAGGGGGCCACTAACTGACAACCAGGGGGCCCCCAACTTTTTGTGGAAGCGGAATCGGAAGCACTTTGATGGAAGAGGTTGGAAGCGGAAGCGAACTCGGAAGCGAAAGTGTTGAAAATGAGCCAGAAGCAGAAGCAATTTTTTCAAAATCAGGCGCTTCCGAATTTGCAAACTCTGAAACTGGCTACAACCGTTGGGGTAAAATGTAGCAATAATAATATAGAATCGACAACCAGGGGATGGGATGAAATGGAATGGAACGGAAATTTCGGTATGGAATATAGAAGATGCCAGAATGGAATGGAAAATTTCAAGAATGGAATGGAAAACACTCTTCCATACTTTCATACCAATTCCATACTAGATTTTGAGTACTGTATTTGCAGAAAAATACATACCGATGTCGGATGGTGATAAATAATTTTGTCACAGAAGTATTCAACTTCAATATCTACGCGTATTATTTGTCGACAAATCGCGGTACTTCGGTTGTTTATATTGCACAAACTGTGTACCGGTACGTTTTACATCATTGTAAGTACATTGCAATTTGCAGCATTGATGTTATAGTTGACGACTTTGACAGGTTTGACTTTTTTTTTTGAGATTGACAATCTGCCAAGTCCTAAATTTTGTTTTCGTACATCGTCGCGAAAACTCGTAAGCTTATTTGCTGTTTTATTCCCGATTCAGCTTAATTTTATTTAAATTTTTAGTTTTTCAGTTTACAATAATTATTTTCAGAGTTGTAAACGGGCCGACTAGTTCAGGTCCGAACCCGGCCCGGACTCGAAAATATAAGCCCGAACCCGGCCAGAACCCAAAAACTAATTTGGAATCCAAATCATGCTCGAAAAAACTCAAAAGTTATGTTAGGTCTGAAAAGTTTAGCAATGTTGCCGCGCTATTTTGATTATATTTTTATGTATCTAAAACAAAAGGCACATCTCACGCCTGAATTAAGCCCGAATTTTTTTTCAGCTTCAGGCCCAAACCCGGCTTGAACCTGACCCGAAAAGCCCGGCCCGACTTACAACTCTGATTCCTTTTGGTGTTAAAGCTGGGTATTTCTATTACGGTAAATGTTCTTTAGCAGTTTGGTGATGACAAAGTTTATTGTTGATAAGAGAGCAAACTTGTACGGTAATCATTAAACCATAGGTGTAACCAGAGCGCCCAGGACCTTTGCCTCCCCTCAATTGAAATGCTACCAATGATAAAAATGATGACACAAACCCTAATTATTCGTTTTTTTTTAGCATTTTTTGGGCGCAATAGTACATGCGTACTACAGCAATTAGCAATAACTTAATATTGACGACCTGGGTGATCGGGCCCTCTCAATTTAAATTTTTGCCAACCAATTTAATTGTCCAAGCCGGGAGAAATTCAGTGTTTTTGTTCCGAAAGGTGCAATCTCAGGCCCTCATCTAACTTTTTTATGCAATAGTATATTTTAGGCCCCCAGCTAACTTTTATATTGCAATAACATGATTAGCAACCATTTATTGCATATAATGTGCCAACTTGAAATAACTTTAAATTCTACCTTCACCACCTACCTACTTTAAATCACAATCTATCTCATCTCGTCGGTTTTCACGCGATAAAATGTTTTTGAAAAAACTTAGCATGGGGAAATGCTTATTGAACAAATTATTGAAGTTGAATCAAAGGTGCCTGGGCTCCTGGTTGTACATATTCCTAAAACTGGTTATTTTCATGACAAAACAAAAATCTTCAAAGGCAAATTTTCGAGTGAATGATTTAATGCTAAAAATGTTGCAGAAAGCATTGTTCCTTGATTCCCCTGACTTGGGCCAAGTCACAAAATTTAACCCCAAAATGCAAGATTTTAAACGTGTTTTGGACTTGACCTGAAGTAAAAGGAAGGATTTGTTCAATGGGCTTTCAAATCTCAAAAAGTTTGTTCTTTCAAATGGCTCTGAAAACATGCGAAATGTGATCAAATAGCATTAAAATAGCCATTTTTTTTTACAAAAACTTACAAAAAAATTGCCCAGCGGCTGGATGCTTCGCTCCCTGACCAGAGTTGTAAACGGACCGACTAGTCCAGGCCCGAGCCCGTAAACATAAACCCGAACCCGAAAACTAATTTGGAGCCAAAATCATGCCCGAAAAACCCGAAAGTTGAGTTAGGTCTGAAAAACTTAGCAATGTTGCCGAGTTATGTTGAGTGATTTTTGTGCACCTACAACAAAAAGCACGTCTCTGGCCCGAAATAAGCACGAAATTTTTGTCAACTTTAGGCCCGAACCCGATCCGAAAAGCCCGGCCCGACTTACAACTCTGCCCTAGACTCCCATAGCCTCCGGCGGCTGGTGGCTCCTCCCCCAGGCCCCGTCTGTGACACGTTTGAGTTGCACTAATTTGCTCACCTCGTCCCCAATTTTGATATGTTGGTAAAACTTTTTAACTTGTGGTTTTAGTCTTTTACTTTAGTAAATCCTGGTTACGTGCTAAATCAGACCCCCGCTTTTGATCTTTTATTCTTTGTCCCACAAAAAGTTTCTCTTTCGGAAAATTTCTGATGACATCATTGCATGTGATTTACGGTTTAGCCCTCCCCCAATCCAAAATTCTGGCTACGTCTATGCACTAAACCATGTGCAATATGCATTCCAGATTGTTGCATCTTTGCAATGTTGTAAGCAACCTTATACGTTGCATGGCCTCCACTCTAAAATTTCTTTGGTATGGAAGTATGGAATGGAATATGGAAGAAAATTTTATTATGTGATGGAATATGGAATGGAAAATTTTTAGTATGCAATGGAAATAGAATGGAAGAAAATTGCCAGTATGGAATATGGAAAATCGTCTTCCATTCCATACTATGCCCTCGACAACACAAGTCAAATAGAATAGCTTACAAAGTAAACTTGTCTGTTTTTTGTTTTTTTACGCTAAATACAATTAACTGTTTCATACTGAGCAGGGATGTGGGAGCGGAAGCTGGAAGCGGAAGCACTTTGATGAAGGAGACTGGAAGCGGAAGCGCACTCGCAAGCGACTAATTCTATCCGGAGCTGGAAGCGGAAGCAAAAAATTCCTAAGGTGAGGAAGCGTAAGCGAACTCGGAAGCATAAAAGTTCAAGAGAAGCTGGAAGCGTAAGCATTAAAAATTTGACTGCTTCCACATCTCTGATTACAACTCGTCCCGTATAACCATCTTATCCCCCCCCGATAGTTTGTCCCAGCTACACTGTGTCGTGAAAATGATATTTGTTTGTTTTGCCAATCATTGGTCTAGTGTTGTGGACAGAGCGTCTGCTATACTGAAACGGTAAAGTCGGGTTCGATTCCAGGTCGGGTCAAACCAAAGAGTATAAAAATTGGTATTCACAGCTTCCCTGCTTAACGTTCAGCAATTAAAAGAATATTGTGAAGTTCCCATCTTTTGTGGGGTAGGTGGCAGCTTGACTCAAATACCAATATGTCTCCTCGCTGTCTCCGAGTCAAGAAAACTTTTTAAAATCAAGATGTAATTCAAATTAATTGCAATTAGAGATGACCATGCTTAAAAATTTTAGTTAATGTGTGAAAGATATGCTTATGCTGGCAATTAGCATTAAATATGATGCATTATTTTGAATAAATAAATAGTAATCAGTTTTATGCAATGCACAATACAGCATTATAAGGCTTGTCTAAGAAAGAATTTTTATCTTTCATCACTCTCAGCTTTTGGAAAGTTGCACATTTTTCTTTTTGCAAAAGAGATGTATTTGTTCTGGAAAATCCTTCGCAAAACACCTAAATATATATGCAAATGTTATGTAAGTGAAAGAAGGGAAATACTCTAGAGCTTTATTTCATACGTTTAGAGGGGGAGGGGTCAAATGCATTTTACAGCAAGAAACTACTACAGAAAAATAAATAAACTATGCAGGACGTTTGAAGCTACTAAAGCAATAGTGGACCTATTGCCGAACCGCCCCAAGGTCAGCAGTCGGGACAAGTGGCAAATTTCTCAATCACGGAAAACGTCTTTTGATTTAAACGCAAATGTAATTTTGATAATCTTGGATGGAAAACCGGTTTTCAAAAATCGATGAGACGATTAATCATTTTTTTCCACCCCGGAGCTTTTCAAAACATTACTTTTTTTTATACCAAAGCTTACCGTAGTTGTTCCATAACACAAAACAGTTTGTTGTTCCTTCACACTAAAACATCTTAAAAAGCTGAAATAGAGAAATATTCCTATTTCCTATCGTGACAAACCTGTAGTTACAATCAGGGCTGCGAACTCGATCGATTTTTATTCGAGTTAAGCCTATTTTAACAAGTCCGAGTTCAAGTTCCACTTCTCTAATTTAGTGTTTTCGAGTTTAAGTTCGACTTTAAGTTTGCTAAACTATCAAGTTTTTCGAGTTTGAGTTCAGGCTGACAAAAATGCTAAGTCTACATTTCGACCTACTCGCTTTTTTTTTTGTTTAAAGCATGCTGTTTTTGTAGATCGCCAGCACGGCAAAAACAAGTGAACGACAATCTCAATTTACATAGCATAATAAACAAAAATATTTTTTCCTGAAACTTTTTAATGTTTAAATTTCATTTTAATCAACTCGAAAAGTTTTATTCGACTTTAAGTTTAGAAAAAAATTTTTTTCGAGTTCAAGTTCGAGTTCGGCAAAACAATCAAGTTTTTTCGAATTCAAGTTTGAGTTTGCGTTCAAGTTCGAGTTCGTGTACAACAGACTAATATTAACGACCAGGTAGAAGGCATGGGCCCCCTCAAATCAAACTTTTATCCAATTTAAATGTATAACCCTTATTCATGACAAAACAAAAATTTCCCAAGGCAAATATTCGGTTGATCAATTACTGCTAAAAATATTGCAGGAAGCAATGCACTTTGCTTCTCCAACTTGGGCCAAGTCACTTACAAAATTTAACCCCCAAATTCAAGATTTTAAACGTGTTTTGGACTTGATCTTTAAGTAAAGGGAAGATTCACAAATTTGATTGTTTTAATTGGCTTTCAATTCTTAAATATTTAGTTATTTTTCATAGCTCTAAAAACGTGCGTAACGTGATCCAAATAGCATTAAAATAGTTCTTTTTTTCAAAAAAAAAATTCCAAAAAATTGCCCAGCGGCTGCCACCAGTCCCCCGTCTTGACATGCTTGGACTAAACTAGTTTGCTCACCACGTCACCCAACTTAGCCAATTTTGGAAATTTTTTGACTTAAGGTTCAAGTCCTTTTTCTTTAGCAAAACCCATGTTTCATGCTAACCCAGGCACCGGCTTCTGATCCTCCATTCTACGGTATCTTTGTCTGGTAAAAAGTTCCTCTTTTAGAAAAATTTTGATGACGTCATTGCGTGTGATTTGCGATTTGGCCTCCCCTGCTAATTGAAAATCCTGGCTACGCCTCTGTACCTTATCAATATTCTTTGGTTAACTTCAATCACATTTGATTGAAAAACAATCATTCATAATCGCATTTGACTTGCGCAAAATTGCTAAAATACTTGCGGTGCAAGGGTCAGCTCAACCGTTTAAAAATAATTGCGGCGCAAGCGCAATTGCAAGTGAAATAGTTGCGCTGCAAGTGCCCACTTCTGACAACTGTTTTGCTTTTTATCTTTGTTCTTAAATGTAGATTCTTTTTGTTAGTTTAAGCACTTTGTGCCCTTAACGACTGTCCTGCATTGAATATTGTTATACCGCAATCTCGAATCTAAATCTAATGCACAACATTTTTTAAGTCACTACTTGCATGCTTAGTTCCAAGCCCATAAACATGGGCGTCGGCAAGGGGTGCAATGCCCCCCCCCTGGATTTTCACTCAATCTTTCTGAAACCTTCTAAATTTCAAAAATTCTTCCATTTTAGTAGTTAATACTGGCTCTATTCTTACTAGCCCCCCGGAAAAAAAGTTTTGCCAACAGCCACTACTTAAATACATAATTTGTCCTTTTTTTCTGCTTCGCGCGTAATGTCCATAAATTGTACTGTAAAAATCTTGTTGTTTGGGCCAAAACATCAACGTCTTGGGTGGTGAATTTCTCAATTCCTGTACAACTCTTATGAAATTACTGGGTAGTTCTCTACCGAAACTACCACATGTTTTATTTACTCACAAAATCCCTCTTTTTATCATGGTTAATTAAATCAAGTAAAACAAATTATTATTCTCATGCATGAGATCTTCTTGGTGACCAAAAAAACAATAGATCTCTAATTGGCTGATTTTTATAGCGTTGAAGAATTAAAATAACTTTCGATTAGGCCTATGTAAAAAGGAGTTGCCAAATCCTGCTTAACGGTCCGCCAGTTATTTCAAGATGAACTAACAGAAAAAGTTTGCAAAAAACCAAATTAACTTTTTTTTAATCCGCTTGGTTTTCCGTAATATAGCCGGCAAAAAACACTTCAAATTATGATGGCAAAATTTTTCATTTTTCAACTAAACATGGTGTCATTGTTGCCATAGCGACGGCTTGTGCCACCATGGCAACCCACTGGGTGTGTGAAGAATTCGATGCTGAGTCATGTGACAGTGTTGAAACGGTGGCACAATGGGGAATAGGGGGTCAAAATCGCTTGGCTATGGTTTTATGACGTCATTGTTGCCATAGCGACGGCTTGTGCCACCATGGCAACCCACTGGGTGTGTGGAGAAATCGATGCTGAGTCATGTGACAGTGTTGAAACGGTGGCACAATGGGGAATAGGGGGTCAAAATCGCTTGGCCATGGTTTTTGGACAAAACATGACGTCATTGTTGCCATAGCGACGGCTTGTGCCACCATGGCAACCCACTGGGTGCGTGGAGAATTCGATGCTGAGTCATGTGACAGTGTTGAAACGGTGGCACAATGGGGAATAGGGGTCAAAATCGCTTGGCTATGGTTTTATGACGTCATTGTTGCCATAGCGACGGCTTGTGCCACCATGGAAACCCACTGGGTGTGTGGAGAATTCGATGCTGAGTCATGTGACAGTGTTGAAACGGTGGCACAATGGGGAATAGGGGGTCAAAATCGCTTGGCCATGGTTTTTGGACAAAACATGACGTCATTGTTGCCATAGCGACGGCTTGTGCCACCATGGCAACCCACTGGGTGTGTGGAGAATTCGATGCTGAGTCATGTGACAGTGTTGAAACGGTGGCACAATGGGGAATAGGGGGTCAAAATCGCTTGGCCATGGTTTTATGACGTCATTGTTGCCATAGCGACGGCTTGTGCCACCATGGAAACCCACTGGGTGTGTGGAGAATTCGATGCTGAGTCATGTGACAGTGTTGAAACGGTGGCACAATGGGGAATAGGGGGTCAAAATCGCTTGGCCATGGTTTTTGGACAAAACATGACGTCATTGTTGCCATAGCGACGGCTTGTGCCACCATGGCAACCCACTGGGTGTGTGGAGAAATCGATGCTGAGTCATGTGACAGTGTTGAAACGGTGGCACAATGGGGAATAGGGGGTCAAAATCGCTTGGCCATGGTTTTTGGACAAAACATGACGTCATTGTTGCCATAGCGACGGCTTGTGCCACCATGGAAACCCACTGGGTGTGTGGAGAAATTGATGCTGAGTCATGTGACAGTGTTGAAACGGTGGCACAATGGGGAATAGGGGGTCAAAATCGCTTGGCTATGGTTTTTGGACAAAACATGACGTCATTGTTGCCATAGCGACGGCTTGTGCCACCATGGAAACCCACTGGGTGTGTGGAGAATTTGATGCTGAGTCATGTGACAGTGTTGAAACGGTGGCACAATGGGGAATAGGGGGTCAAAATCGCTTGGCCATGGTTTTTGGACAAAACATGACGTCATTGTTGCCATAGCGACGGCTTGTGCCACCATGGCAACCCACTGGGTGTGTGGAGAAATCGATGCTGAGTCATGTGGAGGTGTCAAAACTGTTGTTTTAAGGGGAATAGGGGGTCAAAATCGTTTGTCCATTTTTTGTCCATTAGTCCACGTTTTACCCACTGCCGCGGCAGCGGTGCTACTTTTTTATTTGAGTAGCGATAAGCGGCAGCGGCGCTACGTTTATTGCCGAAAGTGGCAGCGGCAGCGCCGCTTCATAGCGGGTGCACAGTTGCACTGGTTGCACACTGCAGGCTCTGACTGAACTTCAGTTCTATTTTAGGCGAAAAAAATATGAAATACCGGTAATGATTGACAAGAAAACGCATTAGTAATTTACTAGATTCGCTGCATCAATGAGATTGGAAAGTCCAAATGATGACTTATGATGATCCAAATGATGACTAGGCCTAATTCAGGAATTAGTTGATTAATTCAGGAATTACGGTAATACTGTACCATAGTTCTCTGTGGTAGTACCGTAATTTGCTAGATTCGCTGCAGGTATCCTGTATCAATGAGATTGAGAAATCCAAATGATGACTTATGAAACATGCAAGAACAAACACAAATAATATGGAAGTGGCCATAGTATTTCCCTCTTATGTTATGGGGTTACTCTTAGTGTTAGGGTTGGGGCAAGTCTCGTAAGGGTTAGGGATATTTTGGCACTGGAGCTGGAGGCAAAATCTGTAATACAGTATACTGTCTAGCATTTGGGCTATTTTAGCGTTTATGGAGGCAAAGTAGCAATATTGGAAAAATAGCATGTGGGGCTATGGAGTCAGTAGTGGCAAAATAGCCACTGCCAAAAAGTAAATAGGCCTAAAGAAACACTGTACAAGAAAATCACAAGAAGACCAGCTGAAGTATCAGTAACAAATTTGAGAAATTCGAATATGCCAGCTGGTCACTGGTCATAAATAGCCTACCGTACATCATGTGCGGTAGGAATTTACTTTAGAAATGGAAAGGCAGATACTGGTACTGGTAGGCCTAATGTACAGGACATACCTATCAGATATTGTCTCTTCCTTCAGTTCCTTGCATAGCCTACCGAGGAGGTACCATAGCCTATTACTGATTAGCTACAGTGACTACCGGTACTTACCCAGCACCGAAAGTTTTCAAGTTTCATGTTAAGTAATTTTTTGTTATTATCAAAATCTGAAATGTAGCTTACTGTTTTATTGAATCTGACCCAAATCTTACTGTCTCAGGTCTAGACCAAACTCAAATCCCCACAGTAGGCTAGACTAGGCCCCAAATGTATTCCTAAATGTGAAGCCTCAGATCAAACCCTAATCTCAGATCCTGACCCTTGAAAAAGCAAATAAAATATTGCTCATTTTTGTTTTACTCTCTTTAACCAAAGTTGGTGAACTTGAAATTTTTTAAAGAAATACCGGTAGGCCTAATGAAAAAGCTTAGTTACTCGGTTTACTGCTTAATATAGGCCTATTGTAAAATCGATGCGATGAAGTGGAGTCATTATCATCTTGCTGCATGAAGAGATGCAGTTCGCAGACATGAATAAATGACAATGAGAATTGGAATGAAAATGAAACAATCGGCGGCATGACCTGGAGGGTAAAGGCATCATTTTTATGACAACTATGATCACATGATCTGTGTTCAACCTGCACTCTGATCAGATTGTTTTGTCCTTGGATAAGATGCTTCATGATGATTATTTCTGCTTGGTGGCTTCAAACAAGCTTCAAATTCAGTAGACAAGAATTTGAAGAAATTTGCTGGAACATTGGGTCACTGAAAACTCTTAGGTAGGTGCAGATTCCTCCAATCACAAAATACGTAGTCATTCTGTCATTGCAATCAAAAGTGCGCAGATCGTCCCATATTCAGTGTCTGATGCTGTCTGGTGATAGGAGTATGCGCTACAACAAAAATTGAAAAATCGAAAATCAGTTGCTTGTCTGCATCTGGTGTAGTAGCAGCATCCTGAGTTAAACAGTAAAAGTGATTTTACCTTGAAAGGGCATCTTCAATCTGTCCATTATTCTTACTTACGTTTTCGAAAGCAGTTATATTCAGCAGTTAGCATTATAAATTTAACTTAAAATTTTGATTTGCTCCATAGAGTTGATCATCCTGTTATTGTATTCACTATTCAATCAAAGATAGCCCAAAAACAAACCAATTGCATAAGCCCAAAAATGATAACAAAACTATTTATGTTGTGTTGCTTTTAAAATACAGTGGCTTCTGGTTCCTCACAGTCGAGCATTCTATTGCTTATTTTAAGGTCTCAAATTTTATCAACATTTAATGAGTAGGTGTAGAAAATCAAAGTTGGTAGTCGGTAAGCAATTTTTTTATATGAATTTTGTTTGAAACATGACTGTTTTTATTATTGATTTATTAGGTGTTTCCCAAAGTATTGCTATTGCTGTATTTGGTACACTTTTTTTAAAAGAACTGGTAAATTTTGGTTTGAGTATAACTGTTCTTAAATTTTCGAATATTTTTACCTTGTTTGTTTTAAAATTTTGTTGGAGAGTAAAGTGACACATTAGTTTCAGTTCTTGCTTAGTTGAAATTGAGTCATTAGGCAAATCAAAAATGGCAGTTGTAGAAAAGGCCATGTTTCTCATTGAAGTATTTAGCCTGTGTTCTTAATTATTGCTATGCCAAATCACATTGTTCTTAAATTTATAAAAAACACAGTTGCTCTTTTACTTTTTGATGTCAAAGGCCATGAAAAAGATATAGCAGCATTAACTCTGACCATTAATTTGACTTTGTAATTGTTAATGTACTTTGTCTTGGACTCTGACTTTTAGGCACGGATGCTTAGGCACAGGATGTTTAGGCGTAAGATTTTTATGCACTGGGACTTTTATGTACCTGGACTTCGAAGCGCTGGGACTTTTTTGTACCTGGACTTCTATGCGCGTGAACTTTTAGACGCGAGACTTTTCAGCACCAGAGGTGAAACAGCTTTTTTTTTGATTTTTTTTTTCCAAAAAAAAGTTCTAATTTTTTTTCTGGGGTTCATTTTTTGTGTCATTTAACATTATTTTTATTTTCAAAAACGTATTTTTTTAAAATGCTTTTTCCAAAAAAAAAGGTTTTTCAAATGAAAAAGTTTTACTTTGATTAAAATGTTAATATCTTCAAAGCTTTTCATCTGACACTTGTCTAGAAAAATTGTCAGAATAGAGAGCGCAAGAAAAGGAGGGGCTATAGAAAAAACCCAAGCAGTGATTGGCGAAAAAGGATTTTACATTTGATAAAATTCTAGAACGTAAAGTCATAAAAGCTTTTATTAAATTACCATGATCTAAAATATGATCAATGAAACTTGAGTTAAACATAAAATAAAGCTTATGGCAAGTGCAATAGTTTAATTAATTGATGAATAAGCACCAATAAAGTGCAGCATAGTTAGAATACTTACTGTAATAGTTATACATACATACTAACAAAACCTAACTAGCGACTCAAGTTTTCATGCTTGGTTGATGAATATAGTTGACAGTATTGTTATATTAAACATTTGAAAATATTTAACCTGCTAATCTTTCTCGAAACACCATCACTGATTATTTTACAAATGAAGTTTGCTTTAATCTTGTTTCTCAAATAGCAACAATTTGTTAAAACTGTTAATTTCAATATGTGTGTATTTTATCATTGGATTAAATAGATACATTGTATTTAGCACTATTAAAATGAATATTTCAAAGTCCTTGTAGCTTAAAATTTTGTAATTTCACAGACAAATATTTTGACATAGTTTGGGTGGCCCCCCCAAACTATGTCAAAATAATTGTCTGTTAAATATCTGTTGATATCATAAAACACTGGCGTTCTAGCTTGAGCCATTTAAAAAATTGATTTTTGGGGGTCCTTGGGGGTTTGGCACCCCCAAACTATGTCAAAATATATGTCTGTTAAATATCAGCTAATATCATAAAACACTGGCACTCTAAGTTTAGCCGTTCAAAAACTTGAGTTTTGGGGGTCTATCCGGGAGGTCCCCAGGTGGAGTGGCATCCCAAACTATGTTGAAATATTTGTCAAATATCTACTGATATCAAAAAAATTAGCACTCTAGCTTGAGCCGTTCAAAAAATTGATTTTTTGGGGCCCCATTTTGAGGGGGTCTCCAGTGGAGTTGCCCAAAAAAATTTCGCGAGAAAAAATTGCGTTTGTAGCTCAACAACTTTACACAAAAATTAGATTTCGATGTTTTGTGGTTTAGGAGAAGAAGAGCGTACGAAATTTAGGAAGAAAAAACCTCATCGCGGCCAAAAGTGGGTTGGTTGGGATGAAAGGGTAAGACATACAACCATATGAAATATTTTTGCCGTACTTAAGAAGCCATTTTTGACTGAGACCGCTTTTTACACCAAACTTGCGGGGCGGTTTTCGGGTTCTAAAACCAAAGTCACGTGACCTATTGCCTCGAAATGCGGTACAAACATATAACTCATTGGTAGAAACATATAACTCATTAATCTCAAACTGCTGTCAAAATTACATGTAGCTAGACCTAACCGTTCTCGAGTTATAAGCAAAAGTCCGAAATTTCGCACTCGTTAGTTGGAAAGTGGTCGAGTAAAAACAAAGGAACACGCGACGCGAGCGTCGGTCGTTCTGATTATATGTCGAAGATAATTTTTTTCGCAAATTTAAGAGAAAATTGTAAGGGTAAAAGGTGACTAAATCTCACCCCTTAACAGTGGTGGAACAAAGTTGAATTTTGGTTTGTAAGTACTTTGAGAAAACCCCTTTCCTCTCTCAAAAAAAATTGTTTTTGAAAACAATGTCTGCCGGGGCCATTTTTCCGCCACAAGATGGCGTGTTTTGCAATTTTGCCGCTGGTGCATACTTTGAAGTAAAAACTTTTTTTTAAAAGTAGTGTTTTCTTTCTAAATTGGTAAAGTTGCTGTCCAGTAGGTAGGGAACTACCATGCTAAAAATGAGAGCAATGCTATGCTTCATATGAGAGATGGAGGTGCTCAAACTTGACCAAAATTTTGTTGTTGGGTCAAAATGTGAACACTTTGGCACCCCGTATTTCTATCATGCCATACGTCTGTTCCATTTTGACACTTGTTGCATGAAATATAGCTGAAAGTTGATCAAGTGACCAAAAATCAGCATTTCATTGTTTTTATATTTAGAGAAATGCCTTTTTGAAAATGGCCAAAAATAACCAAGCACTCGCCATCGCGAGAGGGTAGCAAATTTAAAATCGCCATAATTTCAAAAGTACAAGAGGTATTGAGCTAAAATTTTCAGTGTGAAGGTCAATCATGCCATACAACATTATAACACATTTTGAACAAAGTCGAAGAGGGTCAAGCTGGAGGGTCCAGGACGCTTGGCATGGAATGACACTTCAAGAAAATTTGGACACTCGCCAGTTAGCCAAAAAGTTGGAGGGAAGACTAGGAGTGACTATTTCACTAAAAATTTTTAAGTTAAAAACAATGAAGCAAAAATGAGGAATATTCATCCACGTATTTTTCAATTGCTTTTTTTAAGGGTTAAGATTAGGGTTTGGGTCAGTTTTAAAGTATGGATTTGAGTTTAGGTTGGATTTGGGTCAGAATTAATGAAAAAGTTATTAAGCATTTTAAATGAAATTAGTGTTTTCCTTTTGTAATATCACATTCTTTGTCGTATGTACTACATTGGAGAAATTTATTACCTTTGTTGCACAAACCAGTCAAAAACTGAAGTAGCGATTGCTGTGTTTGGTTTTATGCACTAGATGGGGTAACTGATGCATTGCAACTACAGAAGATGTAGCTGGTAATTACTTAGCCACTGCGTTTATTTCCAAACACTTTTTCGATCATTTCAAATAACTTCAG
Organism: Trididemnum nubilum; assembly: GCA_963965965.1. Classification (NCBI taxonomy): domain Eukaryota; kingdom Metazoa; phylum Chordata; class Ascidiacea; order Aplousobranchia; family Didemnidae; genus Trididemnum; species Trididemnum nubilum. Next base: position 42,885,322 of record OZ014470.1, read on the forward strand.
GTCTTTTTTTGCGATTGCAAATGCAATAATAGGGCTTATATGCATAGGTGGGCAAGTTAATGCAAAACGTTAGCTTCGTTAACCTCTAGTCCGTTAAGAAACTTCATGCCTCCGTTAACGTTAATCCGTTATTTTCAGCTTTAATTAATGTAAGTTACTAAAGTCCGTTAATTCGTTAATACTTTGGGTGTAATTTACAATGCGTTTTATTCAATCGCTTCTAGAACACGTATTGACGCTATGGAGCTGATTGTAAGTAAATATTTGTTGCTGTGGTGGTCTTTTTGTATTTTGGAAGTTATATTTTACTGTCCAATCTAATTTCAAGGTAAAAATAAGTTCATATGCAATAATGAAGATGCGATCAGAAAATCTTTGGAAATTGCGAACAGCGATAATTAATAGATCTATGAGGCTGCAGCTTATTATTTGCCACAAAAAAGAGCTCCTTTCTTCTATAAAACTCGTGCTAATACGCAACAAGTGTTACCAGTGCAAACTGGTTTGTACCGGTACGATGAATGAATGGTGCAAAATATTAACGATAAAAACCTTAACGGAAGTTAATTTAGTCCGTTAACATGAAAAAACTTTTTAACGGATCAACGAGTTAATGAAAAAGTTAGCTTCGTTATTAACGATTAACGGACTTGTGCCCACCTATGCTTATATGTGAAAATATTTATAGCCTTTACAAAAATATTCTGAATTTTTTCAATGTCTTCGATCATTATAACTGAAATTGTTAAATTTTTTTTTAGTCATTCACTATAAAAATGATCGAAAAAAAACTAGCTTAGCTGTTGACTAGAAAGTCAGAAACATGATTTTTTAAAAAGAAATGCTATAACTTGTATAAAATAAAGTCAAAAAATAAATAAACCACCCCTTTGTGACTTCTTTTCAAAAAAATTATCCCTTACCAAATGGTAGAGATAGGGCTTGTCAATCTTGAGAAATTGTATGAAATTAATTGTTTTCATCGAGATCGTAATTATTCATCTGCGAGAATATACATTACTAGTATGACCTTAGTTAACTAGCACAGAACGTAGTGAAGTGCTCGGTATCTTCATCATTGACATTGAAAGGCGTATTTGTAATTTTAAACATGTTCTTTTGATGTTCTGTTTACTAACTAATCAATATGATTTGCCACGACGTTGGTACACGAAAAACTTACTTTTGACAAAGTGGTTTGACTACCAAACTCTCAGTCAAGTTTTTTTCTCGCTCTTCGTTTCCTACTACTTTTTCAGGTTTCGTGTTGCCTACGACCTTTTCAGACGTAGCAGTTTGAGTTCAATCGCAGTTCATTAGTAAAATCCACCCTTGACATTTTCAGTTTTTTAAATATGGCATGCACAAAATAATCTACTTAAATTAATTCGATTCACTTGACTTGACATTCAGTGCATTGTTTTGTTATGTTATGTCAAAGTTTCATGTGGAACTTGCAAGATATAGTGCTGAAGAAATCTATACTGCAAAAGCCTTTCATTATACAAGTATGTATTTTGATTATAACAGCGTCTTGTCTAAGCAACATTTTATCTACTGTATCTTAGCAACTTTTATAATGACGTATTTATGTCGTAGTGAAGATTTTAAACCGGATGTGCTGCATTATGCAGATGAAGATTGTGCTGGACTAGCTACTGTATTCTCCTTTCGCGCTCTTAAACACATCATTGGTCGAGTGAATAGGGCGTCTGCAACTGAAATGGAAGACATGGGTTCGATTCCCGGTCGGATCAAACTTAAGTCTACAAAATTGGTATTCACAGCTTTCCTGCTTGACGTTTAGCAATTAAAGGGACAATGTGAAGTCTCCACTGCGTGTGGTAGGCAGGTGGGCATGTGGCAGCTCGACTCGAAGCCAAGGCAACTAGTTGAATAATGTAATCACAATTACATTGTTGTGTCAGCTTCTGGTTGTTGTTGTTGTTGTTGTTGTAGCGCATATTTATTCTCCTGTCACCGGACAGCGTCAGACGCTAACTTGGACGATCCGCACACTTTTCATTACAACGACTACTTCGTGATTGGAGGAATCCGCACCTGCTTAAGAGTATTCGATGATGCAATGTTCCTGTGGATTTTTTCGAATTCTTGTCCACCTAGTTTGCTGCTTGCTCGAAGCCACCAAGCAGAGATAATCATCGTAAAGCGTCTTGTCCAAGGACGCAACAACGTGACCAGGGTGCGGGTTGAACCCAGACCATTTGATCAAGGTCGTCGTGAAAACGACGCCTTTACCCATTCGGCCACGCTGCCGACTTGCCCATTCGGCGACGTTGTTTTTTTACGAACGGAGGTGCTTTCATACCAGCGATGGTATTTTTTGATGTTAATCTCGTAAGTTGCGTTTTTCTGCAAAATCGCCGATATTATTTAAACTTTAAATAGACGTTGATATGTTTTACGCTTACGGTATGATTCTAAAATGAACGTCATTTGCTCGTGATTTTATTGCTTATTTTGGCTTTGTTGTGTGTTTTTGGTCTCGATATAACGACTTTTGGCATTATGAAGTACAATTGTGGTCTTAAACGAACTCTGCTTCAGTTGGCTTGGTATCGGGTTGCTTTGGCAGTCAGAAAATTGCTTTAGCTTTGCAGTAATGCCAATGTAGCTTGTGTTATCCCAAAACAAAATTTGACTTTATAATACGTGATATTTTGAAACATAATAGCTTCAGGGTTTAAGGTATACTTGTTAAATATCTTGTACAAGTTGAAGGTAGTTGTGAAAGTCAGATTTCGATTTCAGAATTGAAAAATACGCCAGTAAGGAGAAAAGGCTTTATGAATTTTCGAAAGTCGAATAATCCCAGTTGCCGTTTTGTATCATCGTCACGTTCAGACAGTTTAATTGTCGCAACAATAGAAAGTAGTGATGCCGCACTGTTTACTTTCGAAAGTTTCGAAGTACGAAACCTCGTTGAAATCGATACAAGATATCGTAAAATCTTTTGAGTAATTCACCAATTTGTGATTACAGACGTAAACAATTTAATCAGCTGCCTGATTAAAGCCGGAAGTCGGTCAGTTGAACCACCTGACATCTTCTTTCTCCCATGACCAGTTGACCACCGTGACGTTATGTTGTTGTGATTGAAATGTGCAGTAAAAATAGCCTTAGGCTGATAAAAATGATTACTTGCCATACTGTTTGCTTTTTGAATGTAAACAGTTGGAGTTTAATCAGGAAAAAGACTTTACTTCGAAGTGCATTGGTGTTTTCTTTATCAAAAACATAATTTTCGTGATATTATCGATGATTTTTATTTCATAAGTGTTAAAAAAATAGAAGAACTTTTATAGTAGTTGATTTGATCCTAGACTAGATGAGTCTAAACCTACAAATTCGATGAACAAATTCGATGATGAGTCTAAACCTACAAATTCGATGAACATAAGTTCAAAATGGCGGTTGGCCTACCCAGCCATACCTCATCTAGACCGGCTCGCAGATAAATTAAAACGAATGTAAAACCCGTAATTATAGGTCATTGCAACGCCTATGGTCATTTACGTTTCAATGACTCCGTTTAAGAGTGTCAGCTGCTTTGTGTTTGTTGCTAGGAAAGTGCTCGCTCAATCAAAAGGATAGCGTTGCAGTCTTTCAGCACGGACTTAAGTGTAAGTCTTAATTGTCGGCTTGTATATGCTCAGGCTTTAGTTGATCAGCTAAAAGCAAGATTTTCTAATATGTTGAATCCTAGAGAAAGCTCAAGAAAAATTTTTTGTACTCATTTCTTTTGTTGCGTGGATCAGAATTGGATGTTGCTTTTTGATTTAGTAGATGGTTTAATTTTTAGCAACCATCAAAGTATAACGGCACTCTCAGTTTCGAAATTGTGGATCTTGGGTGGAATCTTTTTTATTGCTGTTTTACGCGCTAAAAACGAGAAGTAAAAAAAATCAGTTGACTCGATAGTCGATTTCGCCGTTGAAGGGATGCTCTACAGTTGTTTTTGGCAATAAAAACAGTTAAATCAAATAGCATACTGTGTAATCGTAAAAATCGTTGTAAAACATTAAAAGTTTTCTAGCTGACTGCTTGGTTTCAAGATACTTATCGTTTCTGTTGAAAAGATTTCAAAATCTTCGTGGCCTCTTCTATCCAAGACTATCCAAGAACAGAATAGATTCTTAGTTGAAGCAAATCATATTGTTTTATAATGCTAGCCGAAGGTTAGCACTACTTATTTCTAATCAAAGTGAAATTCCACATGGACTTAGAGAAAAAAAGTAAACAAAATCGAGATAGAAACGGAAAATATAGTAAAAAAATTTTGTAGGATAGTTTGTTGAATCGGCAAAGAAAAATCAAAGACAAAGAAATATTTAGAAAATTTTACGTTAAATTATAGTCGGGATAATACTTGAGAAACCGAATCCTCGTTTTATAGTCATGTTCTGAATTGTTTTGCATAATGTACAGAATCTGGTATATACCATTATTCACGTAAATTGGATCTCAATTATTGCGATAAATCTGTCTCAGTTTGTTTGCTATAGATTGCAGTGTAGCGTTTGCTTACTGCTCAGCCTAATCTTATTCCAACAAACTCAACACCATAGCGTAGATATCGGGAGAAAATCATTACGCCGTTTCTCCCGTTTAATTGCGCTTTTTCTTCAGATTTATTGCGACTGTGATGTGTGAGTATTAAGTAGTTAAATTTTATTGCTAATATGAGTTAATCGAAGCATGGCGACTGCAGAGCCCTTAAGTACTCCCATTTCACGTCTACATATGAAGAAGCCCGATCCATGCCGACAAAGCCGCTCGAAAAGTAAGCTTGTTTATAAGTTTCTTTTTTAAGTGATTCATTACAGCAACTCGATTGACCTCTCACAAAGCTATTTGTGTTAATTGGCAGTTTGGTCATCTCTCCTACTGTTCTCAACTTCTTATTGCAAAGCTTTTGGTAAAACTTCACTAAAAACCAGGTTCGTAGCCTGCATTAACAGAATTGAAATTTTTTGTTTCAAAAATGTCTCCATCAGACGGCGATTTGCATAAAGTGGTACAACTTAGGTGCATCATAAACGATGGTCAGTGGGTGAAGCCCCCAACTGCTGGGCAATTTTTGTGATTTCGTTGGAAAAATAGCCATTTAATGTCTTTTGGATTGCATTCGGCACGTTTGTAGACCCATTAAAAAATTGCTATGATTTGGCAGCCTGTTGAAGGAACTGAATTTGATTACCCCTTCACTCCCCCCCTTTTACTTACATGTCAAGGCCAAAACACGTTAAAATGCTTGTTTTGGAGTTGAATTTTCGAAGCGACTTGGCTAAGAAGGGGCTGAAGCTCCTTCAACCCCCCCTCTGGTTGCATCACTGCTGAAAACGCGCATAATATCTTACCTGGAGAAGCCAGTTTCAGACATTATGTTTGTAGGAATTATTCAATATTTTGAGACTATTACAAAGGTTTAATAGTTTCGCTTTCTGTTGGCGATTTCGATAAATTAACGACCTCGACCCTACAACGCAATGCCATACAGAGTGTTGTATTGTTTCAGGCTCTGATGGGCGGCGCAAAACAGCTGCCGAGAGACTAGAAGCTGACAAACAGAAGTATTATGTAAAGCATGCTGAAGCCCGCCAAAAACGAAACAGTCCTGGTAACAACCTTTGTTTGCTTTAAAACCATTTTGTGATAAATTAACTAAGTCTTATGTTGTCACAAACACTTGCCGAGGTCAAGGACAAACATAGGCAAGGGCAGTTGCAATACATACTGGAGCAAGATTCAGCGCACCTAACGTCGCATTCAATTTTGGGAAAGCCATGCCTCACTTTCACTTTTTTTTTTCAGTGACGCCTCGACAGCAGACTTTTTTTCTTGTTCTATTCATGCAATTTTACTACGGTTAGATTTGACAAAAAAAAAACAATCTGCACTCTTTGTATGTTGTTGCATTGAGAACTTTTTAGTAGTGTGAATGGACGATAAAATCTGTTGCATTTCTTTATCACTCTGCTTTTGACGTGAGAATGCCCCGTGGCAAAAAATCGAATATGTTAGGAGAAACACCGCTACAACTTTTTCTGCTTCACATTAAATTAAAGGTTACTTTTTGTAAAATTGCAAATTTGAAGTTAACTTTTAAATGAGTTTCAATAATTCATAGAATTTATAATTTGATAATGAAAAGTTAGCTCGTATGTAATTTGCTGAAAACTTGAGTTTCTCAAAGCGTTTTAATTTGACAGCTGTTGTATTACGTCATTTTTATGTATGCGATATAATATAACCCAATGTATTTTGTGGTTAAGTCAAACTGCTGTATCTTATCGCTTGTAACGGTCATGCCTATTCATTTTACAGTGATGTCATTTTACAAAAATTTGTGAAAATACTGCTAGGCCTACCAAGTACCAATTTGTTCTCACAAAAATTACCACTGCGGTGTTTTTTTCCCCTTAATGCCCATTGCCCGATGGAACAAATTTTTTCGTGTTTAGTGGCAATCGGGCGTGCGCAAGCATTTGAAACCGCATTGAATTTACTTGAAAATTTTGAAATCGTTTTTTATTTTGATCTGACCAAGGGAAAAAAGGTGAGCCTCGTTACTGGCAAAGCAACCACCAGTCACCCATGACTACACGCTGGGTGGGCGATTTTTACATTTGGTGACCTACTTACGCACTTAAGACTTTGCGTTAATGAGCTAATTGGTATTTAAAAGGGCATTCAACCCGAATTTTGAAAAATTGCAAAAAAATCTTAAAAAGTATGTTTACCAACATGACCCCATTGCGATTCTTGTAAATCATCCGGTTAAGAAAGTCTTAAGAGAAAAAATTTTGTGTTTTCCCCTTAGAATCCAAATTTCGGCCATCTTGTTTCAAGTAGATTGCGCAATAAATCAGTTTGTAACTTCTATTTCCGAGTCTTGCTATGTACCGGGCTTTTTGGTACTAGGTGAGTGCTGAAGGTATAGGTAAATCAATTAGTCGAACAGCTACTGTTTGAATTCAAAGAGGTTAGATGCTTTCCTAGTATGCTTTGTCTGCTAAGTGCTAGCTAAGTAGTTGGAATAAAATAAGGCTTTAGTGCTTTAGGCGTACTAGCCTATTGCAGATTGTGACTATTGCTTCGTATAGATAGCCTATCCGAAGAAATTATTGCCTGTTGAAGGCTAAGGCATCGTAGCTGACAAGATATTAGACTAAAATTTCAGTTTTTTGTGAGCCGGTAAGTTTTATGCGATTATTGCGCAATTGGTTTAGGCCTAAAGATCAGATAAGGCCAGTTTGCTTTTCCCGTAAATATGAAATTGCAAGCTTCAGTGCTAAGCATTTTAGTAAGCATTTTTCGTTTAGGTTTGTTACGGTTATCAGCAGGTACCTACGAAGCCACTTCCCCCACAGCTGCTAATGCAGTCAGTCATTTGGAACGATTTTGACCTACGTCCTTTCATTCAGTTTGGTAATGTTCAGAAAGCGTTTCTCCTTATTCTAAGGGGAAAAAGAGTTGCGAATATCTTACGATTTCTTGGCCGAAGAGAATCAAAATTGGTGCGAAAAAATTCTAAAAAATTGCCAAAGTTGTTTCACTATGGTTTCGAAGATAAAAAATTTTAAACAAAAACGTCCTGAATACCCTTTTAAGCTGAAGCAATTTGTAGCAAATGATTTTTTTGTTTTAGATACTGCGAGTAGCCCGTTGAGAAATGTCCAAAGCACTGGGGCATTATCTCATTACGCTACTGCAGCTGTCGGTGGAAAGAACGAAAATCGAAGCGGAATTGACATCATCAATGTCTCAGTGTCGACACAAGGACAGTTCAAAGAGCAAAGGCGAACTAAGCTAAATCGATCGAACACCGATGCCGATGTAGCGGGCAGAAATTTAAATCGATTTCGTACTCGATCGACTACAGAACAGACTATTAATTCCTTACAGGCTATTAATCCTTCAATCACTTCCTCTCAAAGCGATAAAACAAAAGAGCAAAGCTCCGAATTGATTTCGAAAAGAAGTCGATCACCCAAAGACGGACGAAATCCTAAATCCATTTCTTCTTACTTGAATAGAGCCAAAGAAGGCCTTAAGTCAGTGACGTCATCCTTAGCTGGCACTGGGGGTGTTGAAAATTCCAAAACAAGACAATCACGTTCCGCGGTTGCCAATTCTAGTCGCCAGAGGTCGCATAGTGCTGGGGCCAACGTTCAAAGACATTTAAATACCAGATTGCATCCGTCGCAACTAGGCAATGACGAAATCCTTGCTGTCAGTCCACGAACACAGCTGAAAAATGCGCGACAAAATTTGAAAAAAGTGTCACAAACTGACGAAAAGAAAACCTCAGCGCAAGCGAAGCTGCGTGGAAAAACTTTCGTGGTTGTGCCAAAGCAGAACGAAAACGTTTACAAAGAACGCGCAATTACGCAAGAATCCGAAAAATTACCGCAAAACTTGTCGTGCACAAGTTTTTCGTCCCAAAGAAGCTTTAATCAACCGCTTTCAACCATAGACAACACTGTGTCAGGTAGTCGTTTCAAAGTGTCTTCCATTAACCAACTTTCCCACAAGCAAGAAGAATCTGCATTTTCGAGATTGCAGGCTTCGAAACCCGCCAAAGAAGATGATAAGTCTCACAAAGGTCAGTTTATTCACACATTACTCTAGATTCAATTACTATGAAAAAACGACGCTATAAAATAAATGACACCACTACATCAGAATGACTCACAGATTGGAGTCACCTTATTTTTTTTGAAATATATTTTGTGAAAATTGGAAGTGACATGCTGATTGGTTGAAAAGCAGAGAGTACAACACCGCCACTGTGCTAATTTTGATATCTGCATTAAATGTCTTACATGGTATTAAGCCATTTTTTCTCGTACCAGCCATTTACTCATTGATACATACGAATCAAGCACTTTGTATTTTTCGAACCACACCAATGCAGAGCACCTATTTTATATCTTGTTGACAAGTCATTCATTAGGCTGGGGCACCACAACGGATAGACTGCTTGGTCTCCACCGGAAAATAAACGTGAAGTATCTTAAGAACATTAACGACTCGTTGCCAGTTCGGGAATCGAACCGGGAATCAGCTACCTCTTGATCACTAATCCTGCGTTTTACAAACTGAGCAGTCGCCGCCGCTCCCGTAGCAGTATTGTATTTCAAATCAAACAAATTTGAATCTAGCAAAAATATTTTATTTCAGTTTGCGACGTCGGCACTCCAGTTATTGCTAGTGAAACCAACAATCATACGTTATCTGCATTTGAACGATTAAAAGGAGCTTCTCAGTGTTCAGAAACAACCACTCAACAGAAAATAGTAAGACCTGTATTACGTATTCTCCGGAAGATTTTAAAAGATCTTCACACGATGAACAAACTTTGCTGAGTTAGTGAATATGGGAATCGCTCCATAAGTTGTAAATTCAGATAAAATATTACGGTTAACTAAGTTTCCCAATTTTTGCTGTTTTGCATACGGTTTTGTGATACGTCTCGCAAAACGTTTTTGCATGAAAACAGTCTTGATATAGGATATTTTCGAGGTAGTTTCTTGTCATGCTAATCAGAATGCAAATTTTTCAAAGTCAACTTTGGAATAATCTGTTGACTCGCGATTAAAATATTTACTTAGATTATCAGTTGCCCATTGATAAAATTCTCGAGCTTCGTTTCACGTTGTATGCAGCTTTGTTGCCTAGTGATTATCGTTCATTTAGTGCTTTTACTTTTGAAACTACTGGTGTAACTTTATAGCATTTCCCAAATCTTAGTTTAGCCAATGACGTCATTTTCAAGACCTTTTGAGACTTAATATTTGAGCTCTGTCACTTATGACTGGTTGATTGATTCACTGTCGTAATGTTACGCTAGTAACCAAACTAACCCAAAACATTGCGCAAAATGTTAGCAGGTTTACAACCAAGCTTCTGGTAACAGTTTTTTTCAAACAGTAATTGAGCAGTCCATCGTGTTTTGGTTGATTTAAAACCGAAAGTTGAACAAAAGCCAACCAAAACAGCTGCTTGAGCGTTGTTATCAGTGAACGAGTCCATTTATTTATTCTACTTCATCCAGTCGTATTATTTTCAAATGCTTGGTATTTGTGCTTGATCCACTTCAATCTACATCTCCATTCGTTGAGTACATGACAGATGGCAATGCATGGCATAACTTTTTAGTTGTCAATTTGAAATCGATACTTGACCTTGTAGAACAAGACAATGGTTTTATGAAAATCAATATACGTCTTTAGTTGATGAAAACCATCTGTACTGAGTTGTGACTAAACAAACTCGAAATTGTTTAGACAACAGCGCAATCTGCACTATTTGCTCCAATCCAAGATTCCACTACTTCGCATTTAAGCAATCATCCACGACAAAGAAAATCCGGGAGTCGTCCTACTGGGTCGGATTTGAAGAAGTCCTCTAATAGAGTGTCCTTTAATGAGGGTGAGTAGTAAGATTACCCTATTCTTACCTCTGGGTGATAATTTCGTTTTAAATACTTATTGGCGGCAGTCCCAGTACGTAAAACTTGCATTAACCATAATCACAGCTTTTCATTAGTGAACTTGCGCATCAAATTCACATTTCAATTGCACCACAATGAGCCTGTGGTGGTTTAACCTTCTGCATCTATATCCAGTTGTTAGTTCCAATATACTGTATGCCCCACTCTGTTCGTAGTAGTTTTAACTTACTTAGAACTTCAAAGCTTTACTTCAAAATCACATTTGTCATCGCTATGCTACTGTAACTAGTTTCTTGTTGTTCATTACGCAAGAAGAAGGTTTTTGATTTGATTCAAACCTCATTTATTTCTAGAATCGCTCACTACACGTCCCGAATCCAGAAAGAGCTTGACAGAAGCATTGGAGGAAATCATAAATCCTCCTGAACGTGAAGACGACATAGACACTGCTTATCACAGCATGTCTCCGGACGCCAGCGTAGAGTTTAAGACCCTGCTTGCTACTACCAATCAATTGACCGGGGATCGAAACCCTGTTACGACCACAACTTCATCAGGCGCCAATATCCGAGGAAGCAGGTCTAAAACTCCCGAAAGCTCCCGATCTCGGACTCCTACTTTGGACGACGGACTCAGTTTAGAAGCCAATGATGTAGACTTGAGAAGTGCCAAAGACAGCGATTTTGCATTGTTCTTGGAACTAAGTAAAAGTGGAAAGTCGTCTATGACGTCATCGAGCCACCACAAACAGTGTAATAGTACGAACAATGAAAGTTTGGCGGATAAACGTCAAGGTACAAACAAACTTAATCATGAAAGCGATGCGGGGACGGTGTCATTAAGTGTGGAACCCCCTAATTCTACAAAACTTGCCCCTAAAGAAAGAAAAGAAGTTGCCCCAGACATTTCTTTGAGGTAAGAATTATACTGCAAACAATAAATGAGCATTAATATTTTTCTAACGTTTCAAAACCATTCTCGTCTAAATAGACTTTTTTCTGCCCAGTTGTCTTCTTAGTAACCCATTTTATCTTACCGTTATGCTTTATCACAAGACGTCTTTGCATTTACTTCAAGGTATAGTCTGTTTGCAATTGCATTTACCTTTCAGTTAAAAACTGTGTGAAAAAATATTGTAGTTTAGTTAAATAGCAATTGAGGAAAGGTAGTTGCTTTGGGCGTAGTCCTTAGTCCTCTTTTATTAGTTTATCTGCATGTTTATGTATTTACTTTAGTAAAACAGAAAATCGTGATTATCTGAACACTATCAAGTCCCAAAACACATCCAGTTCTGCTTCTGGAGACATGAATAAGCCTCTAACAGGTTAGCTGCTATTCGTCATTATGAGCTGTGAATTGTTTCCGTAAACTAGATTGCTAAAAGTTTCAGAAAAGTGTTTTTTTTTAGTAATTTGTTAATTTGGCGAGACCAGATAATTTGGTACTGTTTTAATTAAATGAAACGTCTTTGATATGCTCGATTCTTTCGTAATTTGGCACTTTTTTTGCCCTAACTCAGCAATAAACAGACATCGAATTCAAGAACTATGCCTGAAAAGAGGACATATAAAAACGCTAATCGTTTATTGCTTTTTCCAGGCATTATACTTTATAGTCGCCTCTGTATTGAAGCTGTCATTGTAAGACAGCATATTATCCCAATCAGTTATTACTATTGTATTGTTTACGTTGCTTTTCAGCTTTGACTGCGGCAGATTTAAAACCTCGAGGTGGTCTTAAAATGGGATTGCCCCTGAAACCTTCCTTTCCGTACCCAATTGACGTGAGCAATTATAGAGGAAATCCAAAGCGTCCCAACAATACACCAGTGTCTCCTACTATGTCCCCAAATAAGCAGGTACCGGTATTGCTTTGGATTTGTATGTATTGCCGTTTACACTCTAAAATCTAAGTATTCAAAGATATATCGAAAATTGCTTTGCAGTTACGTTGCCGAGTATTGGAAACAACTGACCCCAAATCAGATTTTTTTATTAGTGATAGTCTGCTGGAAAAAAATGCAACATCAGGCTCTGTTTTTTACAGTAGTTGCTTCATTTTTATCTAAGATCAAGGTAGCTAATTAACGTAAATGCAATCATAAAAGCTAAGATATCGTTCATGCGCTGTAATGGTGATTCCAAGCTGTTACAATGGAAGGGATTTGTTTTTGTTCATGCTGCCAAAATAGTCCTTAAGCAAAACAGCATTGTGCTGGATTTCTTTGACAAGACGCGGAGTAAAAGCAAATCTTTTTTCAGCCTGCTCGCATGACTCCGTCTCAGGGATCAAGTTCTTCCACTCCTTATTCTTCTTTAAAGCGTACTCCGGCTTCATCGCATAACTCCTCACTGAAAAGAAATCGCCAAAGGTAGGCACGTTTTATGTACATGTGAAATTACTTTATTTACTAAAGACAGAAGACAACAGGTGAACGTGCGGTTTTGTTGTTAAGGTACCATCTTTTCCCAGTCTCAAGGATGCTTTATGTTTTCTGTTTTAATGCTAAAATCAAACAGAAAAGCTGTAATAGAAATTTTATCGTCTTTTCGACCTTGAATCAAACCCGAATCTATTTTTTAGTAGAGGCGCTGTATCCACCAGCCTTTGTCAGGTATGCAAATCATCTAATTCTGATACACCAACCCTTTCGGCAACTTCGAGGGTGCATTTTGTTTCAAAGCAGCGTTGTATCACTAGTCTGTAGATTATAAGCCACAGTATAATGTTGTGAGTAAACCTGTCTCTAGGATTCAGTGATTGAGCGAGTAAAAGGATGTAGTATAATTTTGAGTTATGGCTGTTTGCATAGCGAAAGATTAAATGTTACGTTGTCGCAAACTATATTTTCATTTTGAAATGGCATTGTTCTAACATAATACTTTTGCTAGGTCATTCAGGTAAACATTCACAATCCCCAGTATTATTGATTAATTACAAATACAAAAAAATGTAGAATTTCAGAGCAGGGAGTCGAATTGTACATCAAACTCTGAAATGTTAACCCACCTTATTGATCGCACATTGATTAATTATTATTGTTGATTTTATTTAGATCCAAATCGGATGTTAGCATTTTGCAAAGTGAATTGGACCGTTTCTTTTCTACCATGGGCATGGATGACCCGTTAATGTCTCCGTTACCGGTTGCCCATGACACCCTCTTTACTACTGCACCCTTTGGCAGTGAATCGGACTTTTCGTTTGCGGGTACGTTCATTGAAGATTAAATGATAAAATTATGTACATCCGCGGACTTTCTCCACGCCTTCATTTGTTCGATAGGGATCGAACAAAGCAAGATAAATATTGATTTTGTTTAATAGAAAGATATTCATTGCTTATGAAAAAAAAGTATGATAAGCAATAAGTGTAGTAGCATACTGTGAAGTGCGCCACAACCCAGTTGACCACTTTAAAACAAATTCTCCAATCTCCATGTGTAAATAGGGGTGATATTATGGCACACATCGAAAGAGTTGCGAGGTCTTAAACTCTTAAACAAAATTTACAACGCTACGCTCTTGCAAAACGTTGCATATTACGATCGCAGGCGTTACGATCATGTTATGTTAAAACAAATTTTGCGTCGACTTCACGTATTTTGCGTCCATGTTATGTTAAAACAAACCGATTTACACGCCAAAGTTTTAAAATATTGGAATTTTAACGACATGGTTCAGAATTTGTAGGTTAGGCAAGTTAAACAGTTACCAATTAACAAGTACATAACCATTAATGTCATTTATGCCGGAATGTACCAGTTCGTATGAACTGTTTAGTGTTAATAATGTTTTTGTTAAAGCCTGCTCCACTCTTTTAAGTTAGCTTTTGCCGATTGACGAATTATTTCTATGCGTATTTCTTGCGTTATTCAAAAATCTTAATTGCCCGCTAGTCTGTAAGGGTTGTGGGTACCTTCATCAAGACCACGCTGCCACCTTCATGGTCTTCCACTGCTTTTGGTGCATCTCGTTTGGATGAAGTTCGTAAGGAGTTCCAACGTATTTTGATGTTATAGGTCTCCTTGAATCAAAAAACATGTTAAAATGATCTAGTTTTCACAATTGGACGAAAAATGGTTTTGTGGTGGAAATATGCGCAGAACGGTTAAAAGCTGATGAAGCTTTTTGATTATCTTATGTCACTAGAGCCATCTATTACCCTAGCTTTACTCCTATCTTTAGCGTTTCACCGTACCTTGTAACTAATTCCAATCCAGCGCGAAGTGCTTTAAAAATCCATTCCAACTGGTTTTGAAAGCACACAATTGCGCTTGTAATAAAAGAAAGTCCATGTATCGAAAAGATTGTCGACCATGTTAAAAGCTTGTTAATACACAGCTTAAAGGATTGGTGTGTTTTCAAGACACTCATGCATGTCTTGAAACAGCTGTTGCATTTCTAGGTGCATCTGCTTACGTTCGTGAGAGCTTGGATGATTCGATGGAGGTTGATCCTGCTTTTGGGGGACTTGCTAACACCCCCTCTGTTAGTATTATTGAGAAGCACGCTCGTATTGTAAGATGGTTACGATCTTGCCATAAACCCCCGAATAACACTTCGCCCCGATCTGCTAGGCGTGCACCCCCGGCGGTTCCACCCCGCCCGCCCCCAATTCCAGATCGACCGTCCTCCCAACCACCACCTATACCTCCTCGATTGAGCTCTCATCCGAACCTGTCTTCCGGTGCAACAAAAGTGTCTGATGTATGACAAGAATTTTAACAGCTAGGTAAGTGTAAAGCAGTTGGTCTTGTGCTAGTTTGTAAAAATGACCAAATAAGACAAATGCGGGTTTGTCGTGGACTTGTGGAGTTGCAGTGCACTCCGTCACACGACATGAACCAAACAGCCTCCAGAAACCGCACATAAGGATACTTTCACTTTGCGGTTTGCGCTTTTAAAATTAGCTCTTTGTATCTCGTGGCTATTTCTAATTCAACGTAGTACTAGAATAACTAGATCGTCGATTCTCATCCATAGTCAATTAAACATTCTCATCCTCAGATGAAGGATCTCGCTAAATATCGATAAATGAAAATTTTCCAGAAGTCTTACCCAAAGATGTTAAAACTAACAGCAAGGTTGTAAGCTATTGCTAAACATATAGTAGTATTCAAGAGATGGGCCCAAAATGTCAGTATGTTTTGTATATTTGCAAAAATTTCTTTAGTTTCGACTTTCTAGCAATATGTCGCAATTGCAATTTCTGGGTGGCTGCTTGACTAGAAGATTGAAATATTGGTCACTTTGCAGTCTTTTGTTGAGATTGTTTTGTGTGTCATTTTTGCTGTTACGATATATTTTACTCGGCGAAGAAATTATTTCTGACTATCCGTTTTGTGGTTCAAATTAACAGACATGTATTCAAACCACTTTGTTTTAAGAGTTTTAGATTCAACGGTAAAATTTTACTGCTGTTTGTTGAATATTCGCAATTGGTGAGCTTGTTCTCAACATATTAAGTGAAAAAATTACTGCAATTCTTTAATACAAGATTTCCTCAAGCATAGATGTTCTCCTAAGTGACTATTTAAAGGGTTTAATATCACTTTACAACTCTAGTTACGGAAGCCCTAACACATCTTTCACATAACATAGAATTACCCAGGCGTGTCATTGTCGTAAATCTTGCGATTACGTTATGCGTTTGACAAGAACAAGACCCTACTTTGTTTTCTACATCTATTGCGTTTAAAAACGAAAGCACTTCGTTTTCGCGAAATATCCTGTTAAATTTTTCTGCTCTGCTTAGTTTTAGCAGTTTGGCCGCTTGATCGAATGCACAAATGGGATTAACTTTAATCCGAATATTAGCAGTAATGAAGGGAAAATGATGAACGAATTGCTATAAATAAGAAGTCATCCAAGGATTACCTCTCCGAACTTTCCAATTTATTTTACAGTGTACTAGTAAGTTCAGCAGTGCAGAACGCATTGAAGTGATAATCAGGGGATAATCTTCGTCTTCGTTGGTGCATTCCATCTAAACCTCAAATGTTTTTCAAAAATGCAACTAATATTGCTCTTCTTTAAAGAAAACCCCCGCTTTTCAAAACAAAATTTTCGAAGATGATAAACAATTAATTCTCTATCTGAAGTTATGTTCTTGACTTCAACCAGTTGAGTTTTGCAATAGATATCAATAGAAATACGCTGCTTATCTCAAGTTTGTGCATGGAACTACAGTTATACCTTTTTATTTTTAGATTATTCGTCAATTTAGTGATGGTGGATTTTTTTTCTGGTATACACTGTTGGTTAATGGTACTCATTTCCGGTGAATTACTTTGTTGATTTTTGTCCTGCAAGTTTTTGTAATGCTGTTATTGTAGACTAGAGGTACTTGTGATCGTGTGGTCTGTGGAATCGTTTTCAAACTCATCAACAGTGCATGTAACCCATTAAAATCCTTTCGCATAGCTTTGTTGGTAATTTTATTTCAAAACAAAACCGGGTAATTTTAAATCATTATCCACGATTTTCTTTCACACTCTTTAGAGTTTAAATTAAGTTTTTGGAGCAGAAATGAGGAAAAAATTATTGGAATCATAGATTTAATTATCCGGTAACTTTTTTTTAAGAATGTACTGGATACGAGTGTACGTGTTTTCTATTTTTATTGCAATGATCATTTTGCTGTTCTTAACATTTAAACAGTGATGGAACGACTCGAGTTAGTGGCTCGACTCGCAAATTTGATAACTCGGCTCTAGTCATATTCGTTGTTTTGAGAAATGACTCGAACTGAAGTGGCATTTATGTAAAATACTAGACTCGAATTTTGTCGGAATGACTCGCGCATCATTTTAGATTTTACTCTTTATTAAGAATCAATAACAATCATGATTCTTTTGTAGAATACGTATTTACAGGGTCATTTAAGCTTTGAGTTAAATAAAATTTATTTTGCGAAGTGGTTTAATTACCTTAAACGGAGTCTCAACTCCAGAAATAAAATTTTCCTTTTTTTTATTTTGTTTATTTTTTATGAATGACTCGAGACTCTACCCGAATCGCTACTTTAGTGACTTGACTCGAGTCCTTTTCTCTATTAAGGAAAATGACTAGGTCTTTTTGTTCAAGTGACTCGGCTCGAGTCACTAGAGGAGAGACTTGTTCCAACCCTGCAGTAAATGCTTGATTTTTGGTTGAGTTACCATGCTTGCTTTTAAGTAAAGCTGGTCGAATAAGCTCAAATCCATTCCGGGTCTGAATCTTGAATCGCAAATTTGGCGTAGAAAGTTTTCAGCTACCTGTACAATTGTACATGACGCATTATATTATCGTTGAAATCATTTGTTCTTCCCTCGCCTCGATCTTTCTGTGAAATATATATTTTTCTTTCTCCTCTCCGCTGGAAGTCTTTAGCAGTTTTTGAAATGCTCTCGTTTTCCTTTTCAGACTTTCATTTCTAGCCCGATTTGCTTGACCAATGACCACTTTCTTTCGTAATTTTTGTTTCTCTTAATGTTTTCTGATCATGACATGTAATTTCGAACTTGCTTTTGTATTAATGTAGTGTAAAGTGTAGTATTTATTTTTGACGAAATATGTGTAAAAAAGAAGTACAATACAGTAAGAAGGCACGTCAGTTAAGCACTACCATTTATAAATGCCCCTAGAAAGTAAAGTTTTTATTCCTGAACTATACCGGAAATAACTCCAGAAAGTTAAATTTTGGCAACTTCCGTTATGACAATAGGTCTACAAAAATAATTGCTTTGACACCAGAATTCTGCAATTTGCATGCGAGTTAGTCTCTGTCGTTCATGCTGGAATTTTTCTTTTGTTTTTATAACTTTTATCGTGTAAGCTGCTTGAGAATGCTATTTCGAGGTTGCATTTCTTCTTTCATTAAACTGAGAATTTTCAAGACTTGATTTTAATTACGGTTCAGAAGTCGGTTTATCAAAGATTTCAAATGTTGTGCATCAGATAAATCTACCAGAACTATTTTTGACCAAATGCTTTCAGTCCCCTATAGTCGCATAATTGTACTTTTAGCTAGAAACAATTGCCGAAAAACTTGTTCAGGATAGGTCGATACTGTCACCTTGTAAACATATTTCTAAAACAAAACCTCAATTCGCATTGCGAATGGCGCAGAAGTAGGACTGCGACTAGAGACTGAAGGTTCGATAATCTGCGTTGCAAATTCCGTATGAGCATTTAGCCATTTACATCATTTTCGTGTTGAACTTGTTTTTTCTAAAAATCAGCAGTTGGTACACCACATTGCAGTATAAAGCGAAGCTAGAATTCTTACTAGAAATTGTCATATGCCACACTGGTAAATGCTAAGAAAGCATACTAGATAATTTCGACGATCACGTTTCTTTTCTTGTTATTTCAAATCAGGGATCAATAGATGTAATCATCCCCTACTCAAAATTTGTGGCCCGGGGGTCAACAGCTGTTAAAGGGTTGTACTTGATCTCATTCTTAAGTTGTCAAACAGTAAATTTTTCTTTGAAATCTTTATAAATATGCTTATTTACGTATTACGAGCTGGTTGCTCCTTAAAGCTGGGTGGAGGCTGAGGTTCTCATTCCGAGAACTTTTAAAATACCAAGACATTGAGCACAATTATTAAAATTAATCTCGGCTAATTTAATTAATTCGCTAGTAAAATCAACTGCAAAAAATTACGCAACAGTGATAACAGCGACGAGCAAACTAGCAATAGCTAGAAACTCCCCAACTAGCATGACACCATTGTCGACGAGAAATAATAATTAATTTTGCGTGTATAGTAAGGGATAGTCGCAGTGCATATTAATATTGATTGCACAAATCAAGAAAAAAGGTCTTCAGTAATTAAATATCGTAGGAATTTTTTTATGATACACTTATCAAGAATCGAAAAATAAATCGATTTTGTCCGAAATTTTCCTAAACATACAAAGGAGATAAAGCGATTACTAGAATATGTACCAAAATTTTACAGCAAATGTACTATTGTTGTAGCACATATTCATGCTCCTGTCACCGGACAGCGTCAGACGCTAACTATTGGACGATCCGCGCACTGTTCACTGCAATGACTACTTCGTGGTTGGAGGAATCCGCACCTGCTTAGGAGTTTCCAGTGATCCAATGTTCCTGTGGATTTCTTCGAATTGTTGTCCACTAAATTTGCTAATTGTTCGAAGCCACTAAGCAGAGATAATCATCTTTAAGCGTCTTATCCCAAGACGCAGCAACGTGACCAGGGAGCAAGTTGAACCCAGATCATGCGATCAGGGTCGTCGTAAAACCGACGCCTTTACCATCTCGGCCACTACAATGAAAGAAACATCAACAAGTTACATTCATAACTTTACTTGAAGAATTTTTAAAAAAAGTAGTAAAATGAAAAACATCGACAGCCAACGATTCGTGAATATAAAAAAATGTCCCTAGCACAATCAATTAAATTCATGGTCGATCGAACGAAGTATTATGGCCTTACGATATTGTGCAAAATCGTGATGTTCAGAGAAATTAATCATAATTAAGCTATGGTCAGGCGCGTAACCAGGATTTTGCTTTAAGGGAGAATATTATTGCCTTACGATAGATATTGTGCAAAATCGTGATGTTCGAAGAAATTAATAATAAGCTATGGTGAAGTGCGTAACCAGGATTTTGCTTTAAGTGCATCGGGCCCATAGCCGCCGGAGACTTTGGTTTTTCGGACAAAATAGCAATTTTAACGCTATTTGGATAATACTACGCAAGTCTGCAGTGCCATCTAAAAGACCTAATAACGAAGATTTGGAAGCTACGACAGAATTAAATTACTTATCTTCTTCAGTCCCCCCCTCTCCTTACAACCTGGTTACGTTAAATTTTTAAAGTGGCTTGGCTAAAGGTGGGGTTCAGCCTCCTTAGCATCCCTCTGGTTACGCCACGGGCTATACCGGTAGCTGTTGTATGTAATTTGCAATTCCGCAACCATAAACGCTTTGAAAACATAAAAAAATTCTATAATCATACGGCATTCTTCACTTGCTTGAAAAATCTTTTTCAAAGCTTTTCAACTACTTTGACCATTTTTGCATTCCTATTTATTAACAGTGGCTTACATTGGCCAAGAAAAACAAGAGTAAAAAATACTGTATACACAAAAATACATTAACCTGAATTTCATGCTAGTTTACTTTTCAGTAGCTACTACACGCAAGAGTAATAAATTACTTGTTTACAGTAAACGATTTTGCACCTTCATAAAACAATTGGAAATAGTGATAGAGAAAAGTTTTAACATTCGTTTGAGCGGTAACGGGTTTTTCTCTGGAACGGACGTCGCAGGTTCAAATTTCTGGCCGGTTAAATCGGACGGAGTATTGCCAATAACTCGCAACCGTTATAATAGTTTTTCGACTTAACTGTGTTGCCCGTAGACGCCATAACGTGGAGATAGGTAGTGAAACTCGTCACACACTTCGGCGTAACAGAGTATAAGGAGGATTTGATTTCTGAAGTTCAACACGAAGAGAACAATCTATTGTTCTGATTTCAAACTTTCGCATACTAAATTCAGCATTAATTTTAATTGACAGGAGGGGAACGTATTAAATTATTGGGTCCACGACAACTGACCGCGAACAACGCCGATTGGCCGAAAAGGGCGATCCTAAATATATTTTTACTATCCCCACAGCCATCTTGCCCAAACCCTCACTTTGTGACGAAATCACTGTAACGAAATCGTCGCTTCCCGGTCAGTTTGTCGCGGTCAGTTGACTTGGCTCGAAATTATTGAGCAATGCACGCAAGAATGATTTAATGATATAAATAAAATTGAAGAAATGGTGATTAAAACAATTATCAAGAAAAAGGTGTAAGTACAACAAGGCGCTGAATGCGAAAAAATCCAATTAGACCAACCCGAGTAGCAATTTCGCTTTAAAAACAGCACCAGTAGTCAACCTCGAATAAAAAGTAAACACATGCTGGTTGGCGAATAATTATGCTAATAGGCAGTAGAGTTGATATTGATAACCTTAAAAAACCTTGTCGTTCTGTTGCGTTTGAAAAGCAGAATTTGAAATGCCATTGCAACTCTTCTACTACATGCAGTGACAATCTAGTATAAATAACTTATTCTACAGGATATATATTTAAAACTAAAAGGTATATGAGTAAGTATTTAGCTATTGTTTTTCACTACTAGGATCAACATAGCCATTGGGATTTCCCTTCTGAAATCTCCATAAATCTTCGCACATTTCAGAGACTGATCGTTCTGTTTTCCAACCAAGCTCATTAAACGCTCTCTCAGGATTGCAATACATTGCAGCAACATCACCAGGTCTTCTATCTTTCATCTCTACGGGAATTTTAATTCCTGATGCACGCTCAAAAGCATCAACCATTTCCAAAACAGATGTGCCTTTTCCTGAACCCAAATTGTATGCCCGAAATCCAGAAACAATTTTCGGCAACGCTTCCAAAGCAGCAGTATGGCCTTTAGCTATATCGACTACATGCACATAATCTCGTACTCCTGTGCCGTCTGGCGTTGGGAAATCACTACCAAAAACATTAAGATGTGGCCTTCTTCCAACAGCTACCTACAATAAACATTTTAACAAACGTTACATCGAGTGGTCAGTTATCATTGATTTAAAGGTCAAAGGATGGTGGATACGGCCTTTCATTTAGATCAATTTTGGTCGAAAAATGCGGTAACTTTTGTAAAGTGGCTTCAACAAACCTAAATATTAAAAACTTTTTTTATCCCAGCAACTTCAAGTTTTCGGAAATTGTTTCTAAAAAAACTGATTTAAAAGCCAAATTGGATAGGAGTAAAAAACTTTTTCCAAAAGAGTGATTTATCATGAAAAAACAAAAGATGGGTAGTTTTGCCCGATGTTCTAAAGTGAAATATGCTGCAATTTATATACTGCAATGCAAAAATAAACTAGCGAAATGTAAGCATAAATACGTCATTAAGTTTTAGAAATAAACTTTACTGCACTTTGTTTAAATGAAGTAAATTCCAAAACCCATCCTTATATAATTTATATGTTACCTATGACACAATATTAATATTCAACACTCTTATTAATCGGCAGCTCATAACATAGTTATTAACGTTGAAGTTTCAATTAAGTGTATCTGGAATCAGGGTTCAATTAATGGATTCTGGGTGCAGAATGCAGATCTCCAATGGTCTACGACAACAACAAAAAATGTATATAATTTGAATTTTGAACTACTTTAGACATCAAAGTTCTAGATTACCCTTCTATAAAATCAAATGTTAGCCTTAAAAAAACAGCAAAACAGTTCTAACTAGTTCAGACTTTCTAATGTTAAGTTAAGGATAGTTATAAACAATTTAAACCAGTTTCACACAAATGAATTAAATACAAAAGCTTTAAAAAACATGTATCTATCTCTAGTCAATGCAAGACAGAATCGTTTCATTCTGTTGGAGATCGTCAGCTGAGTGCACTGTGCAGACTGCTTTGGAAACCATCTACATACACATCTATCTTTGCGTATTCACTAAAACTCACTTAATTCTTTAAAAAGTAATGATGTTAATGTACACTTCTCTTATTTCTCATTTTATGTACAATGGCTCAATAGCACTACCTGTACACTCAATAATACAATTTTTCTGGTTTTATTGAAGTAATAAAACATTAAATGAACAAACAAATTCTCATTCAATCCAAAATAATATCAAGCAAATACTATAAAACATAACATCGTAAGTAAAAAGATATTTTGGTTATTCTTCTTTAATCATTATTCATCTTAGTTGAATATCAAAGATTGGTTATGGCTAAAAGAAAATAACAAACCGTTTCTTTAAATTATTCGTGAACTATATTTACCAAGCTTTTAATTTGAGCTTGTTTTAAAAAGACTTCGTAGTTTAAATCATACCAATTCATAAAATATGTTTTATTTACCTGTGCAATAAAAGGCATTAAGTTGTTCGGTATTCCTTTTGGATCTTCTCCTAATTTTCCAGATTTGTGTGCACCAACGGGATTAAAATATCGAAGAGCCATTACTTTCCAATCAGAATCTGCTGCCACAACATCTCGAAGAATATTTTCAATAAATAATTTTGTGTTTGCATAAGGACATGAGCAATTTCCCACAGGACTTTCTTCTACCAAAGGTAATTTATCAGGAGTCATCTCAGCATAAACTGTTGCTGAACTGCTAAATATCATTGATTTCACTGAATGTTCAGCCATAACTTTAACAAGTGACAAAGTCTCAGCTACATTGTTTCGATAATACATTACTGGCAACTGCTTCGATTCTCCAACAGCTTTGAAACCACCAAAATGAATTACAGCACCAATATCATACTGTTGAAATACTTTGTGTAGCACATCTTTGTCTCCATAGCTTCCCTTTTCAAAATATAAATTGTTTTTTTGGTCTACAGTAGCAATGTCCTTTATTCTAGCTATAGATGGTGGAAGACCATTTTCAGAAGAAGCAGCATTTGATAAGTTATCTATCACCACCACAGTTTTTCCTTGATCCAGTAATTCTACTACAGTATGACTTCCAATAAATCCAGCACCACCAGTTACTAACACAGCTTTATCAAGCTCGCCCATGTCACTACTCACCAGATCACTGCGTATCTCAGGTTTAGGCTATTTTAATGATAAGATACCGATAATATACCGCATAAAAAATCACACTTATTACAGCAAAAAGTTGATAGCAATTAGTAGGCCAATATGCTGCTGTATCATAATTTCTATATATGCTAATCATAAAAACATTATAGTAGCTTAAACTAATGCTGATGAGACACGTGAACTGCCATCACATATGCCCTATTCACTTTTCAGAGTTGCAATGCAACTAAAGTTCAAGAAGTTTGGATGGTTGCCATGTAACATTACAAATTGACAATTATTACAATAAGTTAACATGCAAATCACACAAAACCAAATTGGAAAAACCAAGCAAATTTGTAATATTCCATGTCATATGCATCATTGTTTAAAATAATGGTAATTTCAGAAGAGATCAAAATAGTATTTCTTGATAACCAAATTACAAGGTTCAATCAAGTATTGAAATAACCCAAAGATGTGATTAATGCTAGCTTATTTTAATCAAAGAGCTAATGTCATTATCAAGTAAAACACATATTAAAAATTATAATAAAGTATGCAAGCATAAAAAAATATTATTTCAAGTAAAAAATATTAAGAAAAAAATAGGAAAGGCTAGAGATTATTTCATCACAAATTTTCAAATTAAATAGAATAAAACAAAAATGATAAATATTCAACACATTTTTCGTTAGCTTTTTAAGGAATAAAATTAGGGTTTGGATTAGGGCTAAGTTTGGAGTTAAATTTGAGAATAGAAAACTAGATAAAAATTTTCAGTGAAATAGACTGAGTCGGTTTTTAAATAACATTATGATCATTATAACAGATAAACTTCGGTGGAAAACCATAAAGGCTAGCCATTTCAAATACTGGTCGACTTCACACTTCAGAGGCTGTGAGTATAATCTGGAACCAAAGCTGAACTTAGTTTTGGTAATCTGCAGTATTGGGCAAGTTAATGAGAAACGTTAACTTCATTAAGAGTTAATTAGCTAAGAATTTTCAAGCAATTTTTTAACTCAGTGAAAGTCAAGTAGAAACTGAAAAAGAAAAGAAATGCAAGTTAAAGTTAATTCAAAAAAAATTTTTTTAATTCAAAATTAACCTGCAGTCGATGCCCAATAAAATGATTCCATGGGTGTCGTTAAGTATGAGCCGTCGCTTTTTTTTGGCAGCTCTACGATTCGTGTATGAGCGCACGTGCGTTCTCTCCTTCTCTCCAATCTAAGCTATTCCCCAGATCTAGCCCTAACCCTAATGAGTGCACGCATGAGAAGAGCGAAAGCGCGCGCATGCTCATACATGAGTCGCAGAGATTCCGAAATAAAGCTGATGGCTTTTACTTAACGACACCCGATTCCATTTCCATACAAGATAAAACTTACTCATTCTGATTTCTGTTACTATGGTATTTACTATTTTAATAAAGATAGACAGAGTGGAAGCCTTTTTTTATCTTATTTTTTTATTTCTATGAAATCGAATTCTGAACGAATAAACTTTCCGGCATGTACTATTGTGATGTTGTTTGAATTATATTGTGATACTTTTTATGGCAATTTGAACCTCTTCTTTTGTTCCATATATGACAAATTTTTGATGATACCGATATAGCCATTGTTTTGCCTATGATCTAAAAAAGTATCTATCTCAATTGGAACATTAATTAGTACTCTCCATCTCTACATCTTCACCTTCACCAGTGCTGCGCTGCCTGTTTTCAGTCTCCAACTCCATGGGGCACTAGAGAAATGTTTGTCCACTAGCTATGTCCGCTTATCAGGGCATGGTATGGAATGGAATGGAAAATGGAATGGAACGGAAATTTCGGTATGGAATATGAAGATGCCAGAATGGAATGGAATGGAAGATTTCAAGAATGGAATGGAAGACAATCTTCCATATGAATTCCATACTAGATTTCGTGCATTGTATTTACAGAAAAATACAGGTACTGATGTCAGATAGTGATAAATAATAATGTCACAGAAGTATTTAACTTCGATATTTACGCATATTATTTGTCGACAAATCGCAGTACTTTGGTTGGTACATTGCACAAACAGTGCACGTATTGCATCATTGCAATTTTATAGCAGCATTGATGTTACAGTGGACAACCTTCATAGATTTGACTTCTTGTTGTTTTTTTATTTAGAGGCTGACAATATGCCCAGTCATAAATTTTGTTTTCTTACATTGTCACAAAAACTCGTATTTGCTATTTCATCCCCGTTTCAGCTTAATTTTATTTATATTTTTAGTTTTTAAGCTTATAGTAATTCTTTTTGGTGTTAAAGCTTGGTATTTCTATTATGATGAATGTTTTAGTTGATGTGAGGGCGAACTTGTATGGTAATTATTAAACCATAGGCATAGCCAGAAGGACCGGGCCCTCCACCTCCCTCCCCCCCAATTGAAACGCTACCAATGATAAAAATGATGACCCAAAGCCTATTTATTCAGTTTCTTTAAGCATTTTTGAAGTGCAACAGCAGGATGCATACAACGTCAATTAGCAATAACTTAATATTGACGACCAGGGGGCCCATGCCCTCTCAATTTAAATTTTTATCAACCAATTTAAATGTACAAGCCGGGAGAAATTCAGCGTTTTTGTTCTAAAAGGTGCAATCTTAGACACTCATCTAACTTGTTTATGCAATAATATGTTTAAGGCCTCCAGCTAACTTTTGTATTACAATAACATGATTAGTGACCATTTATGGCTTCTGTGTACCAACTTTAAATAATAATCCACCTCCATCTTGTCAGTTTTCACGCAACAAAATGCTTTTGAAAAAACCTAGTTAGGGGAAATGCTCATTGAACAAATCATTGAATTTGAATCGAGGGTGCCTGGGCCCCTGGTCGATACATGTATTCCTAAAACTGGTTATTTTCATGACAAAACAAAAATCTTCAAAGGCAAATCTTTGAGTGTATTATTTAATCCTAAAAATTTTGCAGAAAGCAATGTACCTTGATTTCCCTGACTTGGGCCAAGTCACAAAATTTAACCGCAAAATGCAAGATTTTAAACGTGTTTTGGAGTTGACTCGAAGCAAAGGGAGTGACTTTTTCAAGGTAGTGACTATTTCACCGAAAATTTTCAAGTTAGAGAGAATAAAACGAGAATGAGAAATATTCATCTGCGCTTTTTTCATTTGCATTTTTAGGGGTTAGATTAGGGTTTAGGTTAGGGTTTGGGTTAGGGTTCGATTTGGGAATAGTTTTAGAGTAAGCATTTGAGTTTGTGTTAGATTTGAGTCAGAAGTAATAAAAAACTAGATAAAAATTTCTGGTGAAATAAAGCCTTCCTTTTTTCAAATGGCTTTTAAACATCAAAAATTTTGTTCTTTCAGATGGCTCTGAAAACGTGCGAAATGTGATCAGAATCGCATTAAAATAGCTTTTTTTTCCAAATAATTACAAAAAATCGCCCAGCGGCTGGTGGCTCCACCCCCATGCCCCTTCTGTGACATGCTTGAGTTGCACTTATTTGGTCACCACGTCTCCCAATTTTGATAGGATAGAAAGATTTTTAACTTGCGGTTCTAGTCCTTCCTTTATAGCAAATACAGGTTACAAGCCAAATCAAACGCCCAGCTTTTGATCTTTTATTCTTTGTCCCATAAAAAGTCCTCTTTTCAAGAACTTCTGGGGGCACATGACAGAAATTTCCTTGCTCGCTTTAATAACGAGTTTTTTTTTAAGAGGCGCTAACGAACAAAATACTCGCTAAACGTAAGAGGTCATTTTTGCACTTGTATGTAAAGCCTTGCGAAATCCGTTACGTCATTCTTTCTCGCTAAATTTCTTTGAGCGATTGCGGAAAGCAGTACAAGTAAAAAAACGTCACATTTTCCTAGCCAACTTAAAGAGGATCTTGAAGCACTCTTTAAGCGTGCGAGAAATCTTTTTGGTTCAGAAATTTAATGGCGAAATGTTGAAAACTTCTAACTCATGCGAATTTTTGCTGAAAATTAATTCAAATCGTCGCCATGTTTGCTATTAGACTGCTAAAAAAAGTGAATTGCATTGAGAACCATTTGCTGTTTCGATTGATAAAAAAATGCTAAGTAGTGCAAGTTGACAAAAATAGTAACACACTCCCTTTATAAGAACGATTTTCTAAAACACGAGGCTCATTTTTGCTCTAAATTTAAGAAAAAATTAAAAACACTGCCAGCCTCGGCAGCAAAACAAACCAAAAAAAATTCAAACTAATCAAAGAAACTAAAATTCGTGCTGATTCAAAGCAATAAAATTTCAGTGATTTTCTTGTGTTTGGAAGCAAAATTGCAACTATTCAAGATTATATAGCTCTGTTGCAATTTTACGATGCTGCAAAAACAAGAAAAAAGCCTTCACTTAAGTCTGAAGCAGACAGAGCTATAGGAATTAAACAATGTTTCAAACATGCCTGCTGAAATTGACATCGATGCTCTCAAAATTTTTACAAAATCAAGAACAAATGAGACTAAATATTGGCAAAAAATTAAAAACAGCCAGTCTAAAGAAGATTTACTGGTTCTAAAAAGGAAGATTGTACTTCGACTTGCTCACTTTTGAAAAATTTTGAAACCTTAAGACCTAAAGTTACTGTTAACATATGAGTTTACCCACCAACAACCTCAAGGGCGCTTTACTTCATTAAAAAAATTATAGTATGGAAAAAGTTGTTCTTATTTTACATTGATCCAAAAATATAATTAACTTCTGTTGTTCATTTGCTAATTATTATCAGTTGAAGAATTTGCTTGCGTAGAATAATCACGCATAGCTTAAAGTATCTTTTTCCATAACAATGTAGAATATACAATACGCTTGAATGCATTATTTTGAAGTAGAAATGCATCTGATGTCACAATGGGGTATTTATTACATACTAACACTGGTTACAAACATCTCGCAAAGAAATTCGAGCGAGCCATTTTAACGCGTGTTGGGCGAGACGGCTCAGAAATAGCAGTTAGTCGACGAAGATTTTTTGCTCGTTACCGCTTTTTAGTGAGCGAGAATGGCCTTTACGAGCTCGTTAGCACGTTCTGTCATGTCGCCCCTGGTGACGTCATTGCATGATTTGCGATTTAGCCCCCCTCCCAATTCAAATCCAGGCTACGCCTATACATTAAACCATGCGCAATATGCGTACCAGATACCGGTTGTTGCATCTTAGCATTGTTGGCGCAATTCACGAGCGGTTGCTTACAACATTGCAAAGGTGTAAAGCAACAAAATATATGTTGCATTGCTTCCAGTCCAAAATTTCTTTGGTATGGAAGTATGGAATGGAATATGGAAGAAAATTTTAGTATGGAATGGAATATGGAAGAAAATTTTAGTATGGAATGGAATATGGAATGGAAGATTTTTGGTATCGAGTGGAAATGGAATGGAAGAAAATTGCCACTTTGCCAGTATGGAATATGGAAAAATTGTCTTCCATTCCATACCATGCCCTGCCGCTTATACTTGATCGATTGTTATAACTAGCTAGTCAAACCTTCTCATGCTAATGAAATATTTTAGGGAATTGAAAACCATTATTGAGAGATCACAGTGTACATTATGCGTAATGGTAATCACTTTACAGAGTAAAATTATTACACACTATACTCGATTGCAAACAATTATTATCATGGCATTAAAACGTATGGTACAGCCTAAAAATTTAATGGATTGACGTAAACATTAAATAAAGCAGTTTAACGAAAGTTATAGTTAATACGTAAACTCACAAAAGCTTTTTAACTTTTTAACTCGTTAATGAAAAACTTAACTTAATCATTAACAAATTAACAAGTTAAGGCCCAACCCCGGTAATTTGCCCCAACACATAACAGCAAGACAAACAACTGACAAAGTGACATGGTTTAGCCTAGCACAAACTACAACGCAATAGCATTATTAATATTATAGTGGTAAGAAGCTGATAAACCCAAATGTAGGCCAATCAAATCTTTCATTACACTCGCTGTAACACATCGAAACGTGCAACAAGTTGGTGGGGCACATCTACACATCATTGCACCCAGGCAACACAGCTTCTTTTGAAGAAATGTCTCAGCGGTGGGGAGTCGTTGGCAACACTGTGACCGATTTGATCAGCCCGATATTTGAACCTCAGACTTCCCACCCCAGAGATGTATGCGTTACCGTTCGACCAACTGACTAGCCCAAATGTAGGCCAATAATTACATTTTCTTTGAGTAATAACAGCTAGACTTCTAGTGTTTTTTCACTAATTTTATGAAGTATATAACTTGGCGCTTGGAACATGTTTGGTTCACTAAAATAGGGTATAAGTTAGGGTTGGGGTTAGAATTAGGGTTAGGTTTTTTAGGCTTTATTACAAAATGTCTGCGAACAAGAAACGAACATGCATCAAGCCTTTTCGTTAATTATAGTTTCTGGTTAATACCAGTAGGCCTACTGAGTTATGTTATTCACACAGAACAGCACACAACTTATTTGAGTGAGCAAACTGCAAATATAGGCGTCGATTTTTTGTTAATTAAGCAAATTCTGAGGGGGAGAAATGTTTTTGCAAAGTGTGGTTAAACTTAGAACTTAATAATTCTATTTTCAGTCCAGAATTTTGTCCCCAAATTCAGGTGAAGACCAAAAAAAAAAAGGTCTTTTCCACATTCTGGTTCTATCTCAGTCTGGAATTTCAGATTTCTTGTTGCCAAGTGGGTACCATTAGTATTACATGTCAAAAAAAACAAGGGGGCCAGACATACGATATCTTGCCCCTTCAGCGTCTGAACTAAGAAGACACCGCCCCCGGCCACCCCCCAAAATCGACACCTATGACTGTATATGATATATTTTACGACATAACACTGACTCTAGTCCATTTCAGCATTGAAAATCATTATCAAGGCAGTCTGACAGTGGCTATTTTGCCACTAGCAGTAAATAGCCCAAGGCCTAATGGTAAAATAGCCACTCGTGGCAAAATAGCCAACTCCTAAATGCAATTCCAAACCCTAACCCTTACCCTAACACTAACAGGGGCATAATAGTCTAAATCTGAAATATCAGTACTAGCTGCTTCTGCTAGGCCTACCAACTTCCGAAAATCAAAATTAAGTTACAGTAGGCCTAGGTCTACTGCAGTTAGCAGCAGAGGTGGAGTCGAGGACACAAGGCTCAGGCCAAGGAAACAAAAAAAAAATCCGAGGCCAAGGCCAAGGACAGCCTTTCCAAGGACAGACCCTCTCGAGGCCCAGAGGCGTTGGTAAAAATGGTGGCACACGGGGTGGGATTTCGTGGTAGCACCCTTTTTTGCACCATAAATAGTGAAGGCCAAAAAAAAGGTCTTTGCCTAAAAATCAATGAGTCTTTAGTCCAAATGAGGATGGGGACAACCAAACAAAGTGAAAAAAGTAAGGTATTCACCACAAACCGGTGGAGTTATGGTCTTACATCATAATATGGTGTCACCCAAAATCGTGACACCGACACCCTGCCCCCCCCCCCCCCCCCCCCTGGCCACGCCAATGCTCCAATTGAGGAAACAAAAAGGTTTTTAGCAAATTTTCCGTGAGGTTTCTGGTGTTTTCCAACAAAATTTTAATGGTTCATAAAATAGTGCTGTCCTCGAGCCGAGGACGTACAGAGCAATTTTCGAGGACTTGATACTTCGAGGCCAAGGACTTGACCTGCAAGGCCAAGGAGTTCAAACTGTGTCCTTGAGGACGTCCTCAAGGCCAAGGATGTCCTTGAGGACTCCACCTCTGGTTTGCAGATTAGCAAAGTCTATGAAGGCAGCCTAGCTTACCATTTCAGTATCACCAAACTACAATTCACACTAGACTACGGTACCGGTACATGACCACGACTAGGCCACAGTATAAATATCATGCAGTAAGGTCAGGGATACCAAAACTATAAGTTGAACTGCGATGTGAAAAAGCGTTTTCAGAATCATACATGGCTGTAAGTTTCGTTGACGAAACGAAATTTGCTGGTGAGTCACTGGAATTTTAAAGATCGCTTTATGTTATTTCAAATGGAGTGAAAAACTGTTTAAAAATTTTTAAAAAGTGCTGAGATTTGACGTTGTACGGTTGTAGTGTAAACTGTTATGCGAGCTTTTTGTTGCTCGATTATTTTTGATAACTTCGAGAGATTTAAATTTTGAACTCAAATAACCACTAAGCGATTTAAGTTATTGAAACAAAATCTGAAAGGGGCAAAATTAATTTTTGATCTGACTATAAACAACTACATTTTTTACAAATTCATTCAAAGCAATCAGATCACAATTTTAAAGTTTAATAAAGTTCAGTAAAAGTTGTACTATAATGCCACGAAGTCCCCAGATATCGCTTGCGATGTCACGTTCTAATTTAGCACTTAGCAGAATACGGAGTTTTACAGAAAACACTGAACCACAGAAAACTTTACTGCAGTTTAATATTCACGCACTTAAATTACCGTACTGCATCTTGGCTTGGGGAAGTGCTGCCAAAACTGCATTACTATCCATGTATATCATTCAAAAAAAAGCAGCAAGGTTGATCACATACCAAAATTACACAGCTCACGCAAACCCATTGTTCAAGAAACTGAAACTATTAACAATAAATGATATACATAAACTGGAGGTAGTAAAATACGGTACATGTTCAAAATGATACAGCTACGTTCAGGAATCACACCCTCGTTATTTACTCCCCTTTCATCACTTCACAACTATTACACAAGAAAATCTATGACGAATTTCTTCATCAAAAGAAGTAATACTGAATTAGGCAAAAAATTTAAACAAATTCTTGGGGCAAGAGTGTGACGGCTGTCACCTCGCCTAGAATCGAAGCTTTGTTCTGCTCAACCAGCTTGTGATGCTAATCATGTGACTTCGCGTTGCTGTTGGCCTTTGCAAGAAGGTTGCTTAGAGCATGCGCTGATTGGTGGCGTGACATTTGCCTTTTTCTCACTGTCCAAACTCAGACGCAGAAAACTATTCTAAGCTCTCTATTGAATTTGGGACAACAAGCAAAAACAACAACATTTTTTCAACGTCGACGTTTGCATTTCAATTTCAAATCAAGTATTTTGTTTGAACTTAATTTACAGTTAAATCGTTTACGTTTATTTTATTTTGGTTAGTTTAGACATTGGTGCAATAAAATATATTTTTATTTAAAGTTTATTGTGACGTTTGTATTTCTATTATTTAGTGTTAAATTAGTGCAAAGTTAAATGTACTTTAATTATTAGAACCTTACCTCACAAGAGTATGGTCGGAGGTACCAGACCATACCAAAGATTTAACTTTTTCATTGTTTGTCAAAAAATACAAACAATATCTAATTTCGAAATATGAGTAAGTCACTAAGCACTTGTTTGAGTTGAAGAAAATTGACAATAATTCCGTCTAACAAAATACCGCATCCTACTGATTTTTTATGGTGGGCATTATTGTGTATGAGTGTGTTTTGTTTTTCGTGTGTTTTCAATTTGTTACTGGTACTTACTTTTAGTCTGAAGATTGCGTTAAGTTAACTTGTTGAGGTGACAGTAGACTAGTGGACCGCATGGTCATTTCGCTGCCACCTCACCACGGTAGCCTATACAGAGCAATATCTTGTTGTCTACAATAACAGCATAGGCCTTGGTCTAGCTCTTTCTGTTAGTTTTTTTTTTTTTTTTTTTGCTACCTAATGCATGACTGCATCGCGGTAAATAAATAAATAAAAATAAAAGAAACTAGATGGGAGTTTGTCAGCAAACCCAGTGAACGACCGACGCATAGCTAATGCTGTGACGCTCAAAAGTACTTTTTGTCTACTGTAAAATCAGCAATTATTAAAAAATATCTGATTATGGAACCTCCAGAAAAGTAGAGTCAAAATATTTGTCAGTTGAATATCCCCTGATATCATAATACACTGGCACCCTAGCTTGAGCCATTCAAAAATTGATTTTTGGGGGTCCATTTGGGGAGTTCCTGGGGGGGTGGGACCCCCAAAATATGACAAAATATTTGTTTGTTAAATATCTGCTGATATCAAAACAGACTGGCACCCAAGTTGATCTATTCAAAAAATTGATTTTTGGGGGTCCATTTGGGGGGGTGGCACCCCCAAACTATGTCAAAATATTTGTCTCCTAAATATCTATTGATATCAAAAAAAAACTGGCACCCTAAGTTAAACCAATAAAAAAAATTATTTTGGGGGGTCCATTTTGGGGGGGTCCCCGGGGGAGTGGTACCTCCAAACCAAGTCAAAATTTTTATCTCAAGTGTCTACTGATATCAAAAAAAAACTGGCACCCTAGGTTAACCCATTAAAAAATTCATTTTTGGGGGTCCATTTGGGGGGTCCCCGGGGGGGTGGTACCCCAAACATGTCAAAATATTTATCTCTTAAATATCTACTGATATCAAAAAAAAACTGGCGCCCTAGGTTAAATCGTTAAAAAAATTTATTTTTGGGGGGTCCCCGAAGGGGTGGTACCCCCAAATTATGTTAAAATATTTGTCTCTTAAATATCTACTGATAACAGAAAAAACTGGCACCCTAGCTTGAGCCGTTCAAAAATTTGATTTTTTGGGGCCCCATTTTGGGGGGGTCCCCGGGGGGGTGGTACCCCCAAATCATGTCAAAATATTTCTCTCTTAAATATCTACTGATATCAAAAAAAAACTGGCACCCTAGGTTAAATGGTTAAAAAACTTGCTTTTGGGGGGTCCATTTGGGGGGGTTCCCGGCGGGGTGGTACCCCCAAATTATGTCAAAATATTTGTCTCTTAAATATCTGCTGATATCAAAGAAAAATGGCACCCTAGGTTAAATGGTTAAAAAATTTGTTTTTGGGGGGTCCATTTGGGGGGATCCCCGGGGGGGTGGTACCCCCAAATTATGTCAAAATATTTGTCTCTCAAATATCTACTGATATCCAAAAAAACTGGCACCCTAGCTTGAGCCGTTCAAAAAATTGATTTTTTGGGGCCCCATTTTGGGGGGGTTCCCGGTGGAGTTGCCCCAAAAAAATTTCAGGAGACACAATTGCGTATGTACCTCAACAACTTCACACAAAAATTAGATTTCTATGTTTTGTGGTTTAGGAGAACTCGAGCGTACAAGATTTAGGAAGAAAAAAAAGGAAAAAAAAGGAAAAAAAAGGAAAAAAAAAGGAAAAAAAAGGAAAAAAAAAGGAAAAAAAAAGGAAAAAAATAAGAAAAAAACCTCATCGCGGCCGAAAGTGGGTTGGTAGGGATGAAAGGATATTTTAAGACATATAACCATGAGAAATATTTTTTGCCGTACTTAAGCCGTTTTTGACTGAGACCGCTTTTTACGCCAAACTTTCGGGGCGGTTTTCGGGTCATAAACCCGAAGTCACGTGACCGATTGCCTCGAAATTTGGTTCAAACATAAAACTCATTAATCTCAAACTGCTGTCAAAATTTCATGTAGTTAGACCAAACGGTTCTCGAGTTATAAGCAAAAGTCTGAAATCTCGCACTCATTAGTTAGAAAATGGCCGAGTAAAAACAAAGGAACACGCGACGCGAGCGTCGGTCGTTCCAATAAAACTTGTGACTGCACTTAGCAGAATACGGAGTTTACGGAAAATACTCTTTGTTGTGATCCGCAACACTCCGACCATCATTGGAACGACCGACGCTCGCGTCGCGTGTTCCTCTATTTTTACTCGGCCATTTTTCAACTAACGAGTGCGAAATTTCAGACTTTTGCTTTAACTCGAGAACGGTTTCGTCTAGCTACATGAAATTTTGACAGCAGTTTGAGATTAATGAGTTGTATGTTTGTACCAAATTTCGAGGCGATAGATCACGCGACTTCGGTTTTAGAACCCGAAAACCGCCCCGCAAGTTTGGCGTAAAAAGCGGTCTCAGTCAAAAACGGCTTAAGTACGGCAAAAAATATTTCATATGGTTATATGTCTCAAGATACCCTTTCATCCCAACCAACCCACTTTTGGCCGCGATGAGGTTTATTTCTTTTTTTTCCTTTTTTTTCTTCCTAAATTTTGTACGCTCTTCTTCTCCTAAACCACAACACATCGAAATCTACTTTTTGTGTAAAGTTGTTGAGCTGCAAACGCACTTTTTTCTCCCGAAATTTTTTTGGGCAACTCCACCGGGAACCCCCCAAAATGGGGCCCCAAAAAATCAATTTTTTGAACGGCTCAAGCTAGGGTGCCAGTTTTTTTTGATATCAGTAGATATTTAACAGACAAATATTTTGACATAGTTTGGGGGTGCCACATCCCCCCGGAGACCCCCCCAAATGGACCCCCAAAAATCAATTTTTTGAATGGCTCAAGCTAGAGTTCTCCTTTTTTTGATATCAGCAGATATTTAACAGACAAATATTTTGACATAGTTTGGGGGTGCCACCCCCCGGGGACCCTCCCAAATGGACCTCCCAAAAATCAATTTTTTGAACGGCTCAAGCTAGAGTTCTATTTTTTTTGATATCAGTAGATATTTAACAGACAAATATTTTGACATAGTTTGGGGTGCCACCCCCGGGGACCCCCCAAATGGACCCCCCAAAAATCAGTTTTTTGAATGGCTCAAGCTAGAGTTCTATTTTTTTTGATATCAGCAGATAATTAACAGACAAATATTCTGACATAGTTTGGGGGTGCCACCCACTGGGGACCCCCCCGAATGAAGCACGTTTTGGCAGAAGATACTAAGTCGCATTTCGCTGTTTCGAGAAAATCGCGTCTGAAATTTTAAAACTCTAAAACCAACTTTGTGGTCATAGCAAGTTTAACATGTTAATGAAAAATAACTTTCACAGGTACTGTATGATGTATCTGATTTTGCCCTTCTTTCATTAAAATTTCAAGGTTTTAGGTGAACAAATAAAAAAGTTAGAATCGAAAAAGTTTGTTAAATCGCGGTTTTCAATAACGTTTGCTTTTCAAGTTAGGCGTGTACAAATTTTGTCTTTGATCAGTCATAGTAAAACTTATGGGGTCAAAAAAAGTTTACTGAGAACTGTTAACTCAAAAGTCGAAACCGGTTCTATGTGTTGACAGCTAACATCTTTTTAAAAAGTTCATTGACTCAGGCGCGCCGTCACTGCTGGAGAACAATAAGTTTATTTGCGCTCGACGTCATGACGCGCCTTTTGGTTTAACGAGTACAAATTTGACAAATGGTTATTCTTTCTTTTTGCAAACAACAGGTTTATTGCTGAATGGATTTTTTTTGCAAAGGTAAAATTACATAACAAAAATTACAAAAGCCATAACGACGAAAAATTTATGAAATTTTACGACGAAAAATTTTGGGATATAAAATAGCACTGTAATACATGATTAAACTGGCTACGAAAATAGGGTGATAGGTAGGCGATAGTAATAATGGTAAAATTTCAATCATTTTATTACATGGCGTAAATATATTACACGCCATTTATTACATTCGAAAAATCACCCTAATTCTTGTTCATTTTATAGACTAGAGAAAGAATTGGGAAAAGAAAATAATGGAATGAGATTTGAAAAAAAAATGGTTTAAGTTATCGAAATTAATTTCCTCCTTATACTCATAGTTTTTTTTATGAAATCTAGACGATAAACATTTTCCATCAACCGATCAAACTTGATTCCTTGCCGTTTTTTAGCCGTGGTTTAAAAGTTTGTACTACTTTGTAAGCCTAATTTTTGACAAATATTAGCCCCATTTCCAAAAGCAATTTTTTAAACGTGGCTTTAAACAATTTTAGAGTAGGCCTACATACCTCTGCAAAAGACTGCATCAAAAGGGCAAAAAACGTGGCATTTTTTCATTATGCATTTTGGTCAGAACTCGACAGGCATTGGGGCCCTCTGACGAAGTTACTAATCATTACAAGTTTGGTTTTAATTCCTGTTTCTGAGCAAGCATAGCGTGAATTTATAACATAAAACGCCGTGACGTACGATATTGATTCTGATAAAGGCTCAATGACAGACGCCAAAGCATTTGATTATTGTGATTAATCAACAAATTAGCACTTTAATGTTTCATCCTATCGTCCAACTTATGCTGCTTTGCAATGGAATTTTTGGTTATCAAATTACAAACTTCACAAGAAACCTTACTTTCCTTTTGGTGATGTTCTTGTAATCTAATTATTGTTGCTGTTATTTCAAAGTTGTGAACAGGCCGACAAGTTCTGGCCCAAACCCAAAAAATGGTTTGAACCTCAAAGCAGGCCCAAAAAAGCCCGGACGTGAAATTAGGTTTGAAAAACGTATACGGATAATATAATCGTTTTTTTCTTTTTTGACTCTTTGCGGTTACTAAATAGCAGTGACGTGCGGTGAGGCTTTTGGTTGGTGAGGCACAATTTTTTTTCACACTCATGTTCGCAAAAAAATTATTTAAGACAATAAATGACAAACAAATAATTGTTTTTATAGCCATTCAGGGCCGCCGAGAGGGGGGGCAGGGGGAGAATGACCCCGGGACCCATGGACTTTAGGGGGCCCATGGGTTTTAGGGGGCCCATGGGCTTTAGGGGGCCCATGGGCCTCAGGAAAGCCGTCGGCTTCAACGGGCCCATGAGCTCGAGAGGGGGCCCATCGAAATGACACTGAGAAATCAGCATGTGAAGCCTGAAGACCTTCTTTTTTTTTTTTGGAGAACACCTAATTTCGACCGGAAAAACCGTTAGAATTTCGCTAAAAACCTTTTTTGTTTTTTTTGGTGATCACATCATTTTTCGGACCACACTGACCCGAAATCCGTCATATTTGAGCTGGCCCCGGGCCCACTTTTGGTCTCCGGCGGCACTGTAGCCATTAAACAAAAAACAAATTTTTCGATAATTAATTATATTCGCTTAATTTTTACTGCTCACTTAAAGCCAAATCAATTCTTGAAGTTTCGAAAATCCATAAAGGTAGCCTAGCCTATTATTTGGCTTTGAATGTGGACATAATTGAAGTTTTCGTGCTTGCTAAGTCTTCTTGGCAAATTGTCTAAGTCACTAAAACCCGATTTCAGTCCCAACATTATTATTTGCTAAAAACATGAAAGGGCAAATGAAGATTTTTATAGCACAACCACTCTTTTCTTGAGTACGGTTCTACTCTTTTTGAATTGAGGGGTTCTTTCGTAATGATGTCTCGAGCAAATCTTTTAAATCGGTTTTCTTTTAGCTATATTCAATTCAATTCAATTCAGATTATTTGTTCACTTGAGTTCAATTTCCAGAAACTTAACACCAATGAAAAAATATATTCACGCGCACAAATAGAATGATTATTAATGCCAATAAAGGAAATAAATGTGGGCTAATTTACTGTAACACTTAACAGAAGTAATTGTTGATGAAGGCGTAGAAATTAATAGGCAATTGCAAAGTTTACCAGTACTGTAGTTTGAGTCACTTACTATCAAGCAAACAGGACAGCGAAAGACCTGTTTCTGGTCAACGAGTCAAGCTGCCCTTATAACTAATTTATTATTGTAATTATTATAAGTTTTTTGAGGGGGTAGCTTTTTTTTTAACCATTTTTAAAACAAACAAGAAACAAAAGTAAGGATTCAACCAAAAATAGCAGTTAGCATAAGAAAAGAGCACACTTATGCCGCTCTCACACTTTGGCGAATTTGACTGCGACTCCACTGCGAATTGAACATTTTTCAGTTTTCAGAGTCTCCGCGCATTTGCAGTGCATTCGCAATGAGTCTCAGCGCATTCGCAGTGGAGTCGCCAACGAGCAAAAATTTTTCAACCGGTTCAAAAATTTTTCAATTCGCAGCGCAGTCTCCGTGGAGTCGTACTGCAGTCTCCGTGGGTTCGCAGTGCATTCGCCATCAAATTGACGGAGACTGCGCTGCGAATGCGCTGCGAACCCACGGAGACTGCAGTACGACTTTGGCGAATGCACGGAGACTGCGCTGCGAATCATGCTAGATATAACGTAAATGACGTAGTTGATTGTTTTGTAATAAATTTTATTTTGCAAAATAATGAATGGTGGAAAGGCAATGGTAAAATAAATAATTCCTTGATTGTCAGCTATTAGGCAAAAGTAGGGTTTAAAACTAAAATATTCTTTCTTAAAGCTAATATAACTATTAAAATATGGATGAAAATTGATAAAGTAACTTAGATCAAAATCAATAAAATCGGAAAGCTTTTCAATAAAGTGTTAATACTGAGTTGGATAGCACAAAAACTTGGGTTTTTGATAGTCGTAGTCAATATTTTCTATGATTTTGAAAGTTTTAGTAATCTTAGTAATTTTGGAATTTGCTTTTAAATTTTCTTTTAAAAGTTCAGAGATGGTGCGGTTGGCAACGTAAATGTCAGCTACTATGTCTACGTTTATATGGGGCTATGTTTGGATCGGATAGTGTGTCTGAAATTGGGGTCCACTGTTTGGTTCTGGCAGTACAGTCAGTAGATAGCCAATATAGCGCTGGTGATACGCTAGATAACTGATTGCTGCGATCCATTTCAATTGATGGGTGGCTGCTTGGGTTTTTGTAGTGCTGGCTTGACTTTCGCTTTGCCTTTAATCAAACGTAGATTGTAGTTGACGGCATCAGGATGTGGATAATTTTACATTGAATGAATGAGTGTAAAGAAGTTCAAGTATCTTGGGGTTGCATTTACGAGTGACGGAAGGCAAGACGAAGAACTGGATACCGGAATAGGCAAGGCTAGAGCAGTAATGCGAGCTTTGCACTACTCGGTTGTCATGAAACGAGAATTGTCGAAAAAGGCAAAGCTCTCAATTTTCAAAGCAGAGATGTGTCAAGTTGCGTGGAAGCTTGGCAAAACTCCCAGAGATTGGCAAACAGGTGTGATTATTCCGATATTCAAGAAAGGAGATCGCAAGCAATATACAAACTACAGAGGGATATCACTCCTTAGTTTTCCAGGGAAAGTATATGCCAAATGCCTTGAAAGGAAATGCCGAGAAATAGTGAAATCAAAACTGGAAGATGGTCAGTGCGGTTTTCGTCCGGGTCGCAGCACCACGGACCAAATCTTCACTCTGAAGCAAATCTTCGAGAAATCTTGGGAGTATGGCAAAGATCTCTTTGCATGCTTTGTCGATCTTGAAAAAGCATATGACCGAGTTCCTCGGGATAAACTTTGGAAGGTTTTGCAGGAGTATGGCGTTGATGGTCAATTGTTACGCGCTATTAAGTCATTCTACTGCAGACCGGAGGTTTGTGTTCGGGTAAATGGCAAGCAATCAAAGCCGTTCCATGTGGGCGTTGGACTCCGGCAAGGGTGCGTTTTGTCACCTCTCCTTTTCATTGTTTACATGAATTGGATCGACAAATACAGCCAAGCTGATGAGTGTGCCACGATTGGAAATTGCAAAATTAGTCGTCTGCTATTCGCAGATGATTTGGTTCTGCTTTCTTCCACAGAATCTGGCCTCCAGCGCGCATTAAATAGCTTTGCAGATGCATGCAACACCGCCGGAATGAAAATAAGCACGGCCAAAACTGAGGTACTTCATCTTTCAAGAAACCCTGATCAGTGCGTATTACAAGTGAATGGAGCGACACTGAAGCAGGTAGAGAGGTTCAAGTATCTTGGGGTTGCATTTACAAGTGACGGAAGGCAAGACGAAGAACTCGATATCCGAATAGGCAAGGCTAGTGCAGTAATGCGAGCTTTGCACTACTCGGTTGTCATGAAACGAGAATTGTCGAAAAAGGCAAAACTCTCAATTTTCAAAGCAGTTTTTGTCCCCATTCTCACTTATGGTCATGAATCTTGGGTAATGACCGAAAGAATGCGATCACAAGTGCAAGTGTCCGAAATGAGGTTTTTACGAAGAATCGAAGGAGTTACACTGTTTAACAAGGTGCGTAGCTCTGAAATTCGAAAATCTCTTAACATCGAGCCGTTACTTCTCGGAATTGAAAAATCTCAGCTTAGATGGTTTGGCCATGTAAGCAGAATGCCTCAGGAAAGACTCCCCAAACAAGCTTTACATGCCAAAGCAAATGGGAGAAGACCAGTCGGACGACCTAGAACTAGATGGACCGATTACATTGAGGATCTTAGATGGAACCGCTTGGGACTTCGCCCAAGCGAAATGATGGAGGTGATGGAAGACCGTGAGGTGTGGC
The DNA here is from genome assembly GCA_963965965.1 of Trididemnum nubilum. Taxonomy (NCBI): domain Eukaryota; kingdom Metazoa; phylum Chordata; class Ascidiacea; order Aplousobranchia; family Didemnidae; genus Trididemnum; species Trididemnum nubilum. The sequence continues at coordinate 42,927,499 of OZ014470.1, forward strand.
GGCTTAATCTTGAGCTACTGCCCCCGCAACCCTCAAGGAAAAGCGGGCAATGAAGAAAGAAGAAGAAGAAGATGAATCAGTGTCGTTTGATGAGATTTGTAATAGTGAAAATTATAAAATTTATAGCTTCAGTAGAGAGGTTACTTTCAGTAACCATATTGCAGCACAATACAAAAACACCACTCCGTTATATTATTACAAGGCTACTACAAGCTAGGCTAACTTTATATTTTAATTATACTTAATTGAACTTCAAATTTAATTTATCTTATTACTAGGAATTGCTTAAGCCGTAAAATACCAGTCTAGCCGGATGCAGTTCAGAATCAAATCAAATTTCAAATTTATTTTTCAAAGGTGCAAGACAAATACGCTACAACAACACTGCGTATAGTACACCGTCAGGAAAACATGGCAAAGCCCGGAGGCTTAAAACATATGGAAATCCAAATTCTATGTTCGTAAAATCTTGTTACTATTTTTAATTAAGTTTGACAGTGCCCTGATTATTACGTTATTTTTTTGCCGTGTTTTTAGTTTTTTAATGAAGGCGCTCAATATAACGCCGAATATGTTCGAATTCAATTAAAACACTAAGTTTGCCTACACCTGTTAATAGCCGAGTAGTTTGATAAATGCAGTGGTGTTGCAATATAGTTATAAAATTGTTAGCTTACCCGTTTGGTTTGTGCTTGTTTTTGAAAGCAATAATGCCTTATACTGCAGGACAACAATTAGTTAATTTCCGATTTATTTTTCGTTTTTGTTAAACTTGCACTCTGCAGGGCATCTAATCCTTTTGCGTGTTATTTGCAAATTGATAATTAATGACTAAGTTTAAACGTCTCTCAAATAAAACGTTTTTGACAGTTTCAGCTATTTTAGTTTTGGCAAAACTATTCCTTCGTCCAGTTTTTCCGCTCTAAAGCTGGATATATTTAAGTTTTATGCTTGCAACAAAATGAACATTAAAATAGCAGCAGTGTCAAACGACATTAAAGTTGCATATTTTAGTAAAATTGACTTTGAGGGCAATCTGTTTAACGAAAACTGTGCCCATTTGCAGAGCATATATCCTCTTCAATCACAGAAATACTACGAAATAATAAAGACTTGAGCAAAAATAAAAATAATCGTAATACGCAATAATAAAGCTACCGTAATTCGAAGGTTATTCACCACTTTATTGCTTTTGTGATTTTGAAATTAAGTTACGACAATAAACGTTGAAAAAAGAGGAACAATTTGATTGGTTTATATTTATTTCAAAATTTTGCTGCTAAAAAGTTTAGAAAGATTTTATTGAATTTTTACGATTGTAGATGTTGAAATTTACCCATAAATTACAATGTCTATTCAAAACATTTATTTTTCACATTGGTTTAAATAAAATTTTTGCATTTTAATAAAGAACCTGTAGCGCCTTTAAATGGTAAAGTATCGCGGTAATGAACCAACGGTACCACTGAAAAAATACCGCGTTACCGCTCAGGTATGCCATAATATATCATAGCTATGTCGCGAAGACTAACCGATTTTAGTCATTTTTCTTTTAGATTTTGATTTTTTGGACAACCTTCGTGCTTTTTGTTTGCTGCTAAATTAAAGCTTTCCCTAAAATTTATATCTTCAACAAACGCAATAAGCTTAATTAATCTCCTAAATAAAGTTTTGTGCTTTAATTTTACCTGCTTTCTTATCATGAAAATGAATGATTTTTTTTTCTTCTACATTAGTAGAAATCAATTCGCAACGCATTCGCGGAGGATTCGCCATGCACTGCGACTCCACGGAGACTGCGCGGAGACTGCGCTGCGAATGCGCTGAGACTGCGCGGAGACTGCGCTGCGAATTGATTCGCAGTGGAGTCGCCATCAAATTCGCCAAAGTGTGAGAGCGGCATAAGGCTTACCTCGAGTTTCTGAAGACTGTAAGTACTTCAGTAATTACTTAGCATGGACAATTTTATTTGTTTGCTAAATGAGTATTTTGGTAATTCTTCAAAAGTTGGTGAAATATTATTCCATATTTTTACTCCAATGCACGAGCAAGATCGTTGCCCGTTTCGAATTTTAGCTCGTTCCAAATAAAAATTGTCTGCAGTAATCGATCTCGTTTTATAATCATGAAGTTTGCTAGCATATTTAAAATAATTGTCGAAATTTTCAGGTTACCTGGAGTGATAATAAGAGTACATGTATTTAGCAATTTCTATAACTTCAAGTTCAGATAAAAAACTTAGTTTAGAAAGTCTCTCAGCTTTGAGACTAAATTTTCTTTCATTTTAGTTCGTTTTCTCGTATTAAATTGTTTTTATTCGGCCAGAAAAATAACTTGTCCAATTTTGCAATGAATGAAAGACTACAAAAAAACTGCTTAAACTTTTTCTCATTCTATGACGTCACAGGTGAGGCTCGCCGCAAAATCAGATTTAAAAGCATTATGCGTTGTCCGCAATTTGTTTGAGAAAAAAAGGCATACTTTTAGTTAGTTTATTTTAATTAAAATTTGCTTAGCTGAAGTGAGGCGCAATTGACAATGCCTCACTTCGCATATTTGAAGTGATGCTCAATGCACGCCGTAGTGATAGCAATATTACACCGAATAGTTTGGGCGTTTTAATGCGAAAGACATATTATAAAAGCAGTGAATAGGCTACACAAAAAAAAGTAAATATGACAAAAATTAATAAAACTTTTGATAAATATTTTGATTTGTGTGAAACCATTTTATTTCAATTATATACTTTATTTTCGTTTTTCTTTGCACAATTCTACAGGTGAGGCACGGCCTCACCTACCTCCCCTGACCGCACGTCCCTGCTAAATAGAGCAAATTATTGATGAATTGTGACGCAATAACATTGGCAAATTAGGATATTAGACATAATAATAATGCATTGAAGCGTCGCTAAAATCTTCATTCAGTGTTGCAAAGTTATTTGTGTTAGCGGTATGTTTCTACAGCGACCTGAAACATGAGGCACGTATCAGGCCAAAATTAAGCCCGAAATTTTGTAAATCTTAAGCTCGATCCCGAGCCCGACCTGCATAGCCCGGCCCGACTAACTACTTTGTGTTGGTATGAAGATTTTGACTTTACTTTTTTTTTTGCGTAAGTAGGAGTTTGGTGTTACACTGCAACAAAATTATGAAATAATATTCATTGTTGCTTTGTGGTAAAATGCAGCAGGCTAATAATATCCCGAAATTCAGTTTCCCTGCTCCCCAGCCCTGCTCTAAACCAAAAACTGTCAAAAATCTACATAAAAAATCGTTTTCTAAGTTTAAGCATGCTTAGATTTGTTTTTCGAACTTGACCTAAAACAAATTGACACCTTTAATTCCAAGCGAGGCAAAAATAAACTTTTGCTACGTCCAGGTGGTCAAGTGGTATAACGCGTTCTTCTCTGGTGCGAGAGGTCTGTGGTTCAAATCTCAGGCCGGTCAAATCGGACAAAGTGTTGCCAACGGCTCGCCACCACTGCGACATTTTTTCGAAATGAAGCGTGCTGCTCGGGCGCAGTGACGCGGAGATGGGCCCTACAAACTCGTTACACGCTTCGGCGTAATGCAGCGAGTAAAATGAAAGATTTGATTCTGATATAAATACTATAAATATTATACGCTCGCACGCTCACAATTTTACTTTCAGTGTAAACCTAACGTAAAGGCTGATCTTTTTTTTTGCGTGCACTTAGAAAATTTGGCTCAATATTTACAAAATTTATGCTCTTACAAAATTTACTGCAATGATTATCATCAAAGTCTGACCAAACTTCGGCTTCCGCGACAAAGGTTGAAAAAATCGCACCAGAGTTGTAGAGTACAGGCCCGAACCAGAGAAGTGATTTGAAGTCAAAACCAGGCAAGAAAAAAAAAACGAATTTATGTCCAAAAACGAGTTCGGTTATTGCAACGACCGACGCTCGCGTCGCGTGTTCCTCTATTTTTACTCGGCCATTTTTCAACTAACGAGTGCAAAATTTCAGACTTTTGCTTATAACTCGAGAACGGTTTCGTCTAGCTACATGAAATTTTGACAGCAGTTTGAGATTAATGAGTTGTATGTTTGTACCAAATTTCGAGGCGATAGATCACGCGACTTCGGTTTTAGAACCCGAAAACCGCCCCGCAAGTTTGGCGTAAAAAGCGGTCTCAGTCAAAAACGGCTTAAGTACGGCAAAAAATATTTCATATGGTTATATGCCTCAAGATACCCTTTCATCCCAACCAACCCACTTTTGGCCGCGATGAGGTTTATTTCTTTTTTTTCCTTTTTTTTCTTCCTAAATTTTGTACGCTCTTCTTCTCCTAAAACCACAACACATCGAAATCTACTTTTTGTGTAAAGTTGTTGAGCTGCAAACGCACTTTTTTCTCCCGAAATTTTTTTGGGCAACTCCACCGGGAACCCCCCAAACTGGGGCCCCAAAAAATCAATTTTTTGAACGGCTCAAGCTAGGGTGCCAGTTTTTTTTGATATCAGTAGATATTTAACAGACAAATATTTTGACATAGTTTGGGGGTGCCACATCCCCCCGGAGATCCCCCAAATGGACCCCCAAAAATCAATTTTTTGAACGGCGTAACTTAGAGTGCCAATGTTTTATGATATCAGCAGATATCTAACAGACAAATATTTTGACATAGTTTGGGGGTGCCACCCCCCGGGGACCCCCCAAAAATCAATTTTTTGAACGGCTCAAGGTAGAGTTCTACTTTTTTTTGATATCAGCAGATAATTAACAGACAAATATTTTGACATAGTTTGGGGGTGCCACCCCCCGGGGACCCCCCAAATGGATCCCCCAAAAATCAATTTTTTGAAAGGCTCAAGCTAGAGTTCTATTTTTTTTGATATCAGTAGATATTTAACAGACACATATTTTGACATGGTTTGGGGTGCCACCTCCCCAGAACCCCCCTAAATGGACCCCCAAAAATCAATTTTTTCAATAGCTCAACTTGGGTGCCAGTCTGTTTTGATATCAGCAGATAATTAACAAGCAAATATTTTGACATAGTTTGGGGGTGCCACCCCTCCAGGGACCCCCCAAATAGACCCCCAAAAATCAATTTTTGTACGGCTCATGCTAGGGTGCCAGTGTTTTATGATATCAGGAGATATTTAACTGACAAATATTTTGACTCTACTTTTCTGGAGGTTCCATAATTAGATATTTTTGAATAATTGCTGATTTTATGGCAGACAAAAAGTACTTTCGAGCGTCACAGCATTAGCTATGCGTCGGTCGTTCACTGGGTTTGCTGGCAAACTCCCATCTAGTTGGAACGACCGACGCTCGCGTCGCGTGTTCCTTTGTTTTTACTCGGCCATTTTCTAACTAATGAGTGCGAGATTTCAGACTTTTGCTTATAACTCGAGAACCGTTTGGTCTAACTACATGAAATTTTGACAGCAGTTTGAGATTAATGAGTTTTATGTTTGTACCAAATTTCGAGGCAATCGGTCACGTGACTTCGGGTTTATGACCCGAAAACCGCCCCGAAAGTTTGGCGTAAAAAGCGGTCTAAGTCAAAAACGGCTTAAGTACGGCAAAATATTTTTCTCATGGTTATATGTCTTAAGATATCCTTTCATCCCTACCAACCCACTTTCGGCCGCGATGAGGTTTTTTTCTTATTTTTTTCCTTTTTTTTCCTTTTTTTTTTCCTTTTTTTTCCTTTTTTTCCTTTTTTTTCTTCCTAAATCTTGTACGCTCGAGTTCTCCTAAACCACAAAACATAGAAATCTAATTTTTGTGTGAAGTTGTTGAGGTACATACGCAATTGTGTCTCCTGAAATTTTTTTGGGGCAACTCCCCCGGGAACCCCCCCAAAATGGGGCCCCAAAAAATCAATTTTTTGAACGGCTCAAGCTAGGGTGCCAGTTTTTTTTGATATCAGTAGATATTTGAGAGACAAATATTTTGACATAATTTGGGGGTACCACCCCCCCGGGGATCCCCCCAAATGGACCCCCCAAAAACAAATTTTTTAACCATTTAACCTAGGGTGCCATTTTTCTTTGATATCAGTAGATATTTAAGAGAGAAATATTTAGACATGATTTGGGGGTACCACCCCCCCGGGAACCCCCCCAAAATGGGGCCCCAAAAAATCAATTTTTTGAACGGCTCAAGCTAGGGTGCCAGTTTTTTTTGATATCAGTAGATATTTGAGAGACAAATATTTTGACATAATTTGGGGGTACCACCCCTTCGGGGACCCCCCAAATGGACCCCCCAAAAGCAAGTTTTTTAACCATTTAACCTAGGGTGCCAGTTTTTTTTTGATATCAGTAGATATTTAAGAGAGAAATATTTTGACATGGTTTGGGGGTACCACCCCCCCGGGGACCCCCCCAAAAAATCAATTTTTTGAACGGCTCAACCTAGGGTGCCAGTTTTTTCTGTTATCAGTAGATATTTGAGAGACAAATATTTTGACATAATTTGGGGGTACCACTGCCCCGGGGATCCCCCCAAATGGACCCCCCCAAAAACAAATTTTTTAACCATTTAACCTAGGGTGCCAGTTTTTCTTTGATATCAGTAGATATTTAAGAGACAAATATTTTGACATAATTTGGGGGTACCACTGCCCCGGGGACCCCCCCAAATGGACCCCCCAAAAGCAAGTTTTTTAACCATTTAACCTAGGGTGCCAGTTTTTTTTTGATATCAGTAGATATTTAAGAGAGAAATATTTTGACATGATTTGGGGGTACCACCCCCCCGGGGACCCCCCAAAATGGGGCCCCAAAAAATCAAATTTTTGAACGGCTCAAGCTAGGGTGCCAGTTTTTTCTGTTATCAGTAGATATTTAAGAGACAAATATTTTAACATAATTTGGGGGTACCACCCCTTCGGGGACCCCCCAAAAATAAATTTTTTTAACGATTTAACCTAGGGCGCCAGTTTTTTTTTTGATATCAGTAGATATTTAAGAGATAAATATTTTGACATGTTTGGGGTACCACCCCCCCGGGGACCCCCCAAATGGACCCCCAAAAATGAATTTTTTAATGGGTTAACCTAGGGTGCCAGTTTTTTTTTGATATCAGTAGACACTTAAGAGATAAAAATTTTGACATGGTTTGGAGGTACCACTCCCCCGGGGACCCCCCCAAAATGGACCCCCAAAAATAATTTTTTTTATTGGTTTAACTTAGGGTGCCAGTTTTTTTTTGATATCAATAGATATTTAGGAGACAAATATTTTGACATGGTTTGGGGTACCACTTTCCTTGGGAACCCTTCAAATGGATCCCCCAAAATCAATTTTTTGAATGGCTCAAGCTAGGACGTTAATTTTTTTTTTATACCAGCAGATGTTTAAGAGACAAATATTTTGACATAGTTCCAATGGCTTACGCTTGAATACGATGTTTTTTTGTTTTTTTATTATTATCAGTTGCTATGTTGTCGATAAAATAACGCATGTGCATTGTACAAGTTAATCAGGTTTAGTTACTCAGGTTTAATCACCTTCACAGGTTTAGACAAGACAAACTATGGAAAAGGTTACTGGAAACTGGGAAGACAGTGTACAAGTTGTCGATAAAATATATATTTTGACAATGTTTGAAATTCCAAACCCTCTTGGGTATCCAAGAAGATAGAAGGGTTGGGGGCTACACTCCCCTTAGCCAAGACACCGAAAAACTTTAACCAAAAATACAACTGTTTACATAATACATATGTCTTGAACTGGACCTAAAAGTAAAGGGAGCTGGGCAATTCTGAAGTTTGCCATCTCGAAAAAGCAGCTCAACAACAAGTTATGTTGTGCTACATTTACTACAATCAATGGTTATGTGATTTGGTAATTCTTCGTATTGTGTGGAATGTATCCACCATACGCTTGCTATGCTTCCCACAAGTCACAACTTTTGACTTATGTTTGCTAATCAACTCTGAGCAGATCACTTCGGGACATGGTTGATTGCAAAACTCTTCCACTCGGTTCATAAAAAGTCGCGGACTTGCGCTTGCGGACTTCAAGAATTTTGAAGTTGCGGACTTGCGGTTGCGGATTCAAGAATCCTGAAACGTCGTTGCGTACTTGCGGATTAAGCTTAAAAACATGCAATTGCCGACTTGCGGTTGCGGATTAAGCAATTTGAAATTCGGTTGCGGACTTGCGGACTGCGGACTTAAAAAAAAAACTTGCGGTGCCCAGCACTGGTGCTCAATATCCTGTAAATTCCAAAAACCATAAATTTGCCCTCCAACAATTGATTTTTCAATGACTTAACCTGATGGGTTATTTTTTAGGATCAAAAACGATAACGTTGATAATTTTTTGACTTGATTTGTACTTTTATGAAGGTTCCAAAATTAAATATTTTGAATAATTGCTGATTTCACGGTTGACAAAAAGTACTTTTGAGCGTCACAGCATTATAAACTACGCGTCGGTCGTTCACTGGGTTTGCTGGCAAACTCCCATCTAGTTGTTCTTCAGTTTGTATCATGATACATAGGACTACTGTACTCGACGACTGCACGCGGTTCTGCCCGGCAGAAAACATTTATTGTAAAACAACATTATTAATTTTTATTGACTGTGAACAACACTTAAGAAAGAAAAATTTGTTTGGGAATTGGATAAAAGATTGAAAGAAGGTTACACTGGTTTGTTTGGCGCTGTAGCCTAATTTTCTTTTGTGAACTACCGGTACCATATGTATGATAGGCTACCCATATACAATAACAATAATACCTTACCCTTACCGATAGCTGATGCTGATGTGATAGGTACAGGGTAGGACTGTAAGTGTACAAACTACTACATACTCATTGCTCAGGCAGAAATTTTTAACCTATCCGGTATCCTTTTATGTGTGCTGCTGCAGACTGCAACAGTCTGGCAGTCCTGAGTTTGTAGCCTTCGGCCTATCTGTGCCACTAGGCTAGTGGTACTACCTGACTACAGTAGAACAGACATCTGAAATGCATTGCACAGAAGCAATGTACCATTTAGCCTGTTATTAGTAGGCTAATCGTATTAAATTAAAGTTTACTTACCAGCAGGGCATGGTATGGAATGGAACGGAAATTTCAGTAGTCTGTGGAATATGGAAGATGCCTTTATGGAATGGAAGATTTTAAGAATGGAATGGAAGACAGTCTTCGTTACTTCCACACCAATTCTGTATTACATTATTAGATTTTGCTCATGACATTTGCAGAAAAATATAGGCAAAGTCTGTTGAAGAATAAGAAAATCGCTATTCTAGCTCTAACCCCAACCCTAAACCTAACCCAAACTGTAACACCAGGTCTACTCTAACCCTAACGTTAATCCTAACCCAAACTCAAAATCTATCCCAAATCCCAAAGTTAACTTAAAAAACAAAAAAGAATAACTGGGCAAGTGAGCACTCACTCTTTGCTCTCTTATGAAAAAAATATATACAGATAGTGATAGGCCCAACTAAAAATATGTGGAAGCGTTTAGCAGCTAATCATCTGTTGATAAATTAATAAGCTGGAGTAATTCGGTCATGAACATTGGGCAAACCGTGTAGGCCTACCGGTACGCATTGCATCATCAGATCATAGAATAAAAAGTCTATCAGCAGCAGTGACTGCGACCTAAACAACGTTAAGTGTGCTCTAAAAGAAACAAATACAGCTGGTTTTTTAAAAAACAAAATTAATGATTTTGTTGGTGTGGGCCTACATTTTTTGGATGTCGTTAAGTATGAACCATTGCTTTTTTTTCGGAATCTCGGCGACTCGTGTATGAGCTTGCTTAGATCGGAGAGAAAGAAAAAGCGCACACGCGCTCATACATGAGTCGCAGAGCTTCCGAAAAAAAGCGACAGCGCATACTTAATGACATCCCATTTTTTTACTTTCCAACACACCCATAAATTGGCGTGCAGCCAAGATTTAGCTAAAGGAGGGTTTAAATTTTTTTGTTTAAAAAATGCCTGTATTGGGTGGCAAGCTGAGCAAAGTGGTTCAACTCAATCATCTCATATAGACTGGTGTTTGGCAGTCTGGGGGGCAAAGCCACCTGTCGCTAGGAAATTTTTTTATTTTTCGAGAAAAAATAACTAGGCTATTTCAACTCCATTTGGATCACATTTTGCATGTTTTTAAAGCTATTTGAAAGAATTAAATTGTTAAGACTTGGAAGCCACTAGAAAAATTAAATTGCCCAGCCCATTCAACTCCTACTTAGTTACAAGCCAATATAGAAACATGTTTAACTGCCTACATTTTATGGTTAAATTCTTTAAGTGACTTGGTTAGGGGCACTTAAGCTTCCTTTGCCCTTGTAGTTTAGCCACTACATCTGTAAATGCTTAGTGGCCTGTTGTGCATCCGACCCATAGTTTGAGAAACACTGGCTTCGGGCTTACATGGCTTAGAATACTTTTAATTGAATACAATGCAAGCGTTCATAGGTTTGAAATTAATATTACTAGTCTAATTACTAAATGATCTAGTAGGTTCATAGGTGTAAACTTTGGATGTTAAATCTGGTGGTTGAAACTTGAACCCCTAAACTTTTAGTAATTAAAAACTTCAAATCAATGCTGGTAATGTAGGAAACTTTAGTCAAGTAGGTAGGATTAAATGTTATTATTTCTTTTTGCATCATTGTTCGTTTCTTGTTACATGATGTTCCAAAATAAGTATTTTGGTAATCCAAAATAGGAGGCAAGGTCCCCTGTAGTAACGGCGCTGAATTTTCCTGGTGACTAAACCTTTTGTTCTGTCATAACAAAGATTTGTATTTACTTTTTTATCCTCAATTGAGCTTATTTTTGTAAAATGTTTTTGGCAGTTTGACTATGCATCATATCATACTGCATACGTTTGCGAGCAGCTACTTGCAAAGGTTCGCTTAACATTGCAAAATAACAATACAAATTGCGCGTAAATTCTGGTCTAAATTTGCCTTGATACTAGGTATGGAAAGGAATGTGGAAGAAAATTTTAGTATGAAATGGAATATAGAATGGAAGATTTTTAGTATGGAATGGAAGAAAATTGCCAGTATGGAATATGGAAATATTCGAGCCAAGTCAACTGACCGCGACAAACTGACCGCGAAGCAATGATTTTGTTACATGATTTCGTCGCAGTGATTTCGTCACAAAGTGAGGGTTTGGGCAAGATGGCTCTGGGGATAGTAAAAATATATTTAGGATCGCCCTTCCAGTGAATCGGCGTTGTTCGCGGTCAGTTGGTTCGCCATCGGTTTGTTGCAGTCAGTTGTCGTGGACCCGAAATATCATCTTCCATACCATGCCCTGCATATCAGATCTGGTCTTGTAAGCTATCGTATAATATATCAGTATCTGCTGACTTGATGCAAAGGGAAGATTAGATACAGTACACAACTACACATTACTCCAGTATATGATAAATGGCATTTTGATTGGCTACCGGTAAGTTTGAAGTATCATAGTACATGCTTATCAGATCTGGCATAGGTATGGCTACTGGTAGGTCTGGATGTAGGAGGGGAGGGGGTTGGTGGTCCCCACCTAGCACCACTGTCCAGTAGCAGCCAGTACCCTGTACACATGTGCAGTGTTGTGCAAGATAAAAATATTTGTCTTGTACTTGTTGCTAACTTGGTTGTATTGAGTGCAGTGTTTTTTCTTATGTTTTGATTTGTCAGTTTGTGCTTAAAACTATCAACTGTTTTTCCTGTCATCAAGTTATAGTTATGAAATAAATGGCGAGTTTAACATGAGTCTTGCTTGTGCCAACAAAAATACTGATTCAATGCTAAATATTGGCATGATGTTATAACTATTTAACAAGAGCTAATGTGCTTAATAGTTGCTCTTACAGTATATAAATAAATGCTCGTTAGGCCTATAGTACTGCATAGTTTGAGGCTTTGAGATTTTTTGTTTCTGTATAATTCATTGTTAAAATTTTTTTACATAAAACTAAATTTTTTGATTATGTATTGTATTATTCTCGACTTAAATCCAAGTAGGACAACACACTGTGATTTAAAAATAATTTAATAATAATGCATGCCAACATTACTTTGCATTTGCTCTACAATTTTTTTGTTAAAAAAGTGTAGCATATTTTACATTTGTTAACGCCTTATTGATTTTTTGTATAGCTCATTGGATTATCAAGTTTAAGTTGTCTCCAGCACTAGAATTTAGTGTTTCTGAGTAATAAAAAATTATTGACAACTATTTTCCAATTACTATTTAATTTGTATGCAATACAACCTTGTGCACAAACAACTTTATGAATACCTGTAAGCATAACATAATCAAAATTTTACCTCACCATAAGGGTTGCAAACTTGATCGATTTTTATTCCGGTTCAAGTTGGAGTTCAGTCCATTTTAGCAAGTTTTGAGTTCTTTAATTTAATTTAATTTTTTCAAGCTCAAGTTTGGCAAAAATTATCAAGTTTTTTGAGTTTGAGTTCAGGCTGACAAAAATACTAAGTCTACTTTTCAACTTGATTGCTTTCTTTTTTTGTATACATACTATTTTTCTTGGTCGCCATGGCATGAACAAGTGAACCACAATCTCAATTTACACTGCATGATCAACAAAAAATATTTCTTTTCCTCAATTTTTTAATCTTTTTATTTCTTTTTTTTCAACTTAAACAGTTTTATTTAAGAGTTTAGAAAATTTAGTTTTTTAGTTTTGGAAAAAAATCGAGTTTTTTCAAGGTTGCTTGCCTACTTACGATGTCAAAAAATTGATTTTTGATTGCAAATCAGACAAAGGTTGCCATGTAACCAAAACTGGTCTAACTTTCATACAGCAGGTTGTATCACTTGTGCAATGTTATTATTGTTAGTGATAAATTTGTTTGAATTGGAATCTCTGGCCGAAGCAGAATCCTAGGCTATATTACTTCCTTATTGAACATCATGGTTTTTTGTCTGTGAGAAATTTTACAAAATTAAGCCTTTTGTGATGTCGCAAAATGGTGAAATGCTGGTTTGCCAATGGTACAGAGTTAAATGAATTCAATTGTATTTTTGCAAGTAAGGGGAAATGTGAAAAAAGGTTTGGGACACCTCTTTGTTATCTCAAGTAGTTCTCATTTCTTCAATAAAACCGATTTCTAGCAGTATCTCTCTAGCAATTGATACTGCCATCATTAACATAGCATTTAGTGAAAGCTTTGAGTTGGTGCAGTTAGAGAGGCACAAAGTTCACAGACATACTATAAAATAAAGAAAATGTTTTCTCTAGATTGTAACTATTTTAGCAATATGGTAATGATAATGTTAACAAGCTTCAGCTTCGTAACTCAAGTATCCTCTCGAGTCAATGGCAATTATTAAGAGGAAAAACTTCTGTTATTCTCTATTCTAATTACCAGAGTTGTTGTGTGCTAAGCCTATTTCGAACGTTAATATGCACTTGAAACTGTCTGCATTTTCTTTGAAAGGAATTGGTAAAAGTGTTTGCTTTGCTGGCTTTTAAAGAAGTCCATTGTGTTTATTAAGTGCGCTAAAATGCAGCAGTATTAACGAAAGTTGACGCCAATGCTAAATTTTATTGGAAAGATATTCTTACTTTAACTAATGTAGAGCAAAATTTAGCGCCAGATAGTGTAATTTGTTGGTTTTGTTGCAACATTGGTCATATTGTTAAAGATTGCAACAGACGTTGATTTCTACTTTATAACGATTTTAGCTGAGCTTTGAGGGTAGGCACGAGGCAATTAAAACATTCTAGTTATTTTGTTGTTTCACCCAGAAACTGCTTGATCAATTATTTTGTTTCAAATTATTTCTCGTTTTTTTAGAATAAGGTGTCGGAGCATACCTACAGTATTGCAAGCGAGGTTTGTAACACAAATATGTAAAAAATCTTGTTTCATACGGTACCTATTGGTGAATTTCAAGAATTTCGCAGCCATAGATGTGTAGCACGTATGTTTATGGTTACTGCATTTTATTGAATTAAAAGTTAAGGAAAAGTTGAATTTCTGAAGAAAGTCTGAGTAAAAACTAAAAAATGAGGATTTCCTGAACCGTTTTATGTATTGCTGTCATTGTGTGAAGGTATTTAAGTGCCATATGGCCACGGTTTGAGTCATTTCATGTGTAAATTTTGTCCATATGCTGATTTGGCATTTATTACCTTAATAAGGTGTTCAGCAATTATTGATTTTACATCACCAGAAGATTTCAGCTGTTAAGAAGGAATAATCCGCTTCTATTGATGATATTTAATTTATGTTATGACGTATCTGTGAATAATAATAGACCAGTTTGGTGATATTGTTTAATTGAAGATGATGAAAGTGGTGAGCTAATCAGTTCAAGTTTTGTTTAATCAGTTTTTAATGTAAATTGCGCAATCGGTTCAAAAGTATACCAAAACTGTGGCTGTGTTTGTTTTGTATCAACGAACAGTGCCGTCTTGCAATTTTGAGCTGTTTTTGGATTTTGTGAGCCATGGATGATTTGAGCATCAATACCATGCAAAAAATCCAACGTTTAGCATCTGGGATTGTCGTTTTCAAAAAATTCGTTAACCTCAAAACGATTTAGTGAATTATCTTGTGACTGCCATTTCGTAACGATCATGGACGGAGTCGGTTAACTATCAAATCAGTTTGCGTAGTAAGTCAGTCAGTCGTTCAAGCTAAATGTCGATTGTCGGGCATATTGCTGCACTCAAGGGGCGTGGTTTTAAATGTAGCTGGGAATTTTATCCTGCTATGACCCACAAATGTGCGCGCGTTTTGCTAATTCTACGTGACTAAATACCCTTAGCAAATAGTTTCATTAACGTAGTAAAGATTACGTCATATTAAGTGAATCAAAAGTTGTAGATAGGTTCAATCCTTTCTTGTTTGGAATGCCGCTAAAAAACGAGACTTGTGGAAGATGTAGTGGTAACACGATGAATAACGGCTTTCAAAGCTGGGATACCTGTGCTGCTATTGAAATACTGCAGTACGAGTTATCTGTAATGTTTAGGTATTCCTATGTAGATGTCCTTGTTTAGATTGTCTTGCGTTTTTTTCTGACTTTCTGGTTGTCCTGTCATTTCTGTGTAACGAAAAAATGTATGGTTTTGAACTGTTTACGCTGCGGCAATACTGCTTTGTAAATTCATGTTTTGACATGCGTATAATTATCTCTTATCTCCATACAAAGAAGATACAGTTTTGAGGAAACATCTGCGGCACTAATATCAACCGCGCGTTTGCGATTTTGAATTGAGTTTGTGACGCTATTGGGATAAATCAACTGTCTAGTGCTGGAATCAACAAACTGTGGCTTCGGAGCCGCACACAGCTCTCTGCTCCTTTTGTTGCGGCTCTTTGGGGCTATTAGAAAATGAAGGATCATTTCCTATTATATTTAGAACTATTAAAATTTAAATGCTACTGCTGTAGCAAGTGCTAAATTAAGTTTGTGATTCATTCATTCTTCTCAGTGGCACAACCACAAGGAGAGGTGCAGAAGGATTCAGCTCCTCTTTGCCAAGTCACTTAGAACATTTACCCGAAACTACAAGCGTTTAAACATGGTTTGGAATTAACTTGTAAGTAAGGAGGGACTGAAAGGGCTAGGCAATTTATTCTGTGGAGTGATTTCTCAATTTTAGCAGTTTGGTTCTTTCAAATGGCTCTATCTACAATTGTTCGAAATGGGATCTAAATTGCACTTAACACAAAAATCCCCCTACTACTCTCCGCCCCAGACCCCCCCCCCCCCCCCCCGTTTGTGATATATCTTGAGTTGCACCGGTTTGCTCAGCACGCCACCCGTACGAGACGTTTTTCGAACAAAAATATTCTAACTTGTAGTTTAAGCCCCCATCCCTTTCAGCAAAATCCTGGTTGTGAGCCTGATTCTGCTGTTTGAATTTTTGTTTTGCCTTGAAAATGTAGCCCGTTAAAAGGCCGATCTTGCTGAGGGTCACAATTGGAGTGAAAACTGAATACCTCCCAAAACCGAAGCAATTGATTTTTAAAACATTGAATGCTCTTCCCGATACTTATGATAGCATGAAAAAGTATGCACTTGGAACCCTGTTGATCTTTGGATCCTCATACGTATGTGAGCAACTTTTCCCAAGCAATGAACTACTGTGCTGTACGTTAAAAACAGATATCGCACGTCTATCACAGATAACAGCTTATGCAATCATGTATCAAGATGACTTTCTACTAACAGCCCTCATGTGCAAATGCTATGCACTAAGATGCAAGAGCGAAAATCACTTTAATTAAGTGTGATTGCATTAACTACTTGTATTAATGCGACATACGACAGTGTTTTTTTTTGTGTGTGTGAAAGTAGTTAATATATTTTTGCGGCTCCCAGGGATTTTTATCTTA
Source organism: Trididemnum nubilum (assembly GCA_963965965.1). NCBI lineage: Eukaryota > Metazoa > Chordata > Ascidiacea > Aplousobranchia > Didemnidae > Trididemnum > Trididemnum nubilum. Next base: position 42,943,831 of record OZ014470.1, read on the forward strand.
TCGAAAATGGGTTAATATGGCTCTGTAGTCTTTAAGTGCAAAAGGTTGCTGAACCCTGGTCTAGTGCATAATTGTGTTATCGTGGCTTCGTGTTTCGGAAAGCAGGAAACTACTAGATAGATTTGCGATAGGAAATGCTTGAACAACTTGCAAACCTCAGCACGTTTCAATAATTCGACGCGGCCTTGTTTTCGTTTACTTAGGTTAACAGATTAGCCCTGTATTTCATGCTATATGCTCGGTTAACTGTTGCTTTGGCTAGATGCAAGGCATTTTGAGAAGGAAATGTGTTAGTGATCGGTGGTAGGGGTATCCCGAAACTGTATTATATTTGTGGACTCCGTACCCACTTTTTTCGGACTCCGTACCCACTCATTTTTTTTTTTGATCGATGAAGAGGATATCCCTAGACTGTATTTTTCTACTCCGTACGCACTTATTTCTTTCTCGGACTCCGTACCCTCTCTTATTTTAAAATTACCATTTTCTACAATCTTACTGCTACTCCTCACTTAGATTTTACCCTCGCTCTGGTGCTTACACTGCAAACTTATTGGAAAGGCGTTATTGTTTACTATTGTTGTGTCTATTTCGTTTAGTCACATATTAAATTGGCTAAAAGTGACTGACTGAGAGTAATGCTTCATGCAAAAAATTTGAAATCGCTGTCTGCTATTATTCTCTATTCAGCATTGTTATTATTGTATTATCTTTATCGTTAAAAGTGCTTTCATGTTATTTGGAAAATTAAGATCATGATTTGTCGCATGATTTTGCATAATATGAATTGATTTCACAATGAATCAACCGCAATTTTGTACTTTTCATGTTGAAGCATCGATGAATAACACTTATTTTAACGTAGTATACTCAGTTATATGAGCTGCTATTTTAAAAGATAAATAGCAGCAAAGTGAGCAAAATCGCAGCTCGTTTAGTTTTTAATTAGTTACAGCAGTATTTCAAGTGCAAGTGTGCAACAAGAATTCGGAAATGAAACTAGAATTTTTGTTTATCGGAATTTGCAGCGCACAATGAGAATCGAACATCCGGAATTAGCAGCGGACGACAAGAATCGAACTCGCGACTTAAAAATTTTCAAAAAGTGTTTTCCCCTTTTTTGACGATCCAAAATAGCACCCTATGAGGATGCCAAAAAGGACTACCCATACTTCCATTGCAAATGGCTCACGCTTATCATCAATCGAGTTGCAAAGCTGCTACGTCATTAAACCGGAAGTAGCATCATGGCTTATGTTGTTGCTCCATACCGGTTAGTTGAATAAAACTCCCACTGTAATTACGTAGGTAGTTTGTTACTAATTGCAATGATACTCTGTGTTCAACAATGTAAGTGATTGAACGTTGAAAGGCGCAGCCTTTATCAAGTCGGTTACAATTTCTAAAATCTAAGTGTTGGGTTTCGGAAAAAGAATGCTAACAAAAGATATGGAAAAAAGAGTAAAAAGTTTAAACCAAATATATTTTTAATCTCAGTTGTACTACTCCTTTCTTATCAAGCGGTGTAATCTAGACTCTGGTTGATGGTGTTTGCTTGCGAAGCAGTGGACTTGCATTCGTTTCCCGGTCAGGTCAAATCAAAGTCTATAAAATTTGGTACTCATATCAGCCTTGTTGGACGTTCAGTATTAAAGGAGAAAGTGAGAAGCCTAAACTGTGCATGGCTGAAGGTTAGAGGTAACAGCTTGAATCGAGAAGCGAAATATCCCTTTCGCTGTCTCTTGTGCAAGCAACTTGGTAGATAAAGATTTACTCGCAATCATCAAAGAGCTTACTCCAGTGTCTGGTGATTATACAAAAAAAGTAATTGGTTGGTGTGTACTGTATCAATCACCTCAGTAGCTCACTCATCAGTCGAGTTTTTTGGTCTGGAGTAACCATTTTAAGGCGGTTAAGTTGGTTTTGTTTCTACTGTGGCCAATTGCAAAACTTTCAGGGAACGTGGATTGCGTGTTCAGGTTATTTGCTTGTAGTTGGAAATTGGCGAGCTTTTCAACTACAGATTAAGCAGCAGGCTGGTATTCCAGAAAGTTGAGTTAAATATAGCAAATGTCATGTTAAACAGGTTTGCCAAGAACAGAATGTTTAGCTTTCACCGAAAAGTATAGTACATGTACTGTGAGTACTATTTTACTGTAAGTAAGTACAATGATACTATTTTGAAACTTTTTCTGACAAATACGGGGTGTGCCATATTTTTCATAAGCCAACCCCTGAAAACAGGTCTTAAATGCGAATTTTTAACTTTAAATATTAAGTTGAAAAGTTATGCGCGTGTAAGCTGACCCCCTAGTTTGGTAACTTAGCTTTAAATTTGACTTATATGCGAATACGTTAAGTAATGAATTTTTGTGCATGGTTTAAATCTTTTCGTGTAACAGTGCCATACGGTTAAGCAATGCCAAATGTCAAATCTAATACTTGATTAAAGTTTGCCATCACTGTATTAAACTTGAATGTAGTAAAGAGTGTAGACCACTTGGCGTGCAGATCTACTCTTAAGAACGGTTAGTTGGCTAAAGGTTATCCTACATCGTAATTTGTAGGGTCAGCGAGTTTTTTCCAGGATTCCTTGATTTAGTTACAGTTCTAGCTTTACAAGGCCATTCATTTCTTGTAAGGAAAAAGGATGCATTATAGTGCAATTCTTGCAGCATTTTGTAGAGGATATGCAGTGACCTTTTTTACTCAAAATTGTATACAGTATGCTTGATTCCCAATTACAACAACCACGACTTCAAAATGTGGAAGCATAACCATATTTCTTCCATTTCCCTTAGTAAAAAGTTTGTGTTTTAACCAGAAGATAAAAAGCAGCATACTTTGGCCTTTGTATGCCAATATTTAAAACTGCATCTCTGTCGTTAGTTCAGTTCATATGTTTTATTGTCTCATTTTTTATGCGAAATATAAGCAGGTAAAAAAATAAAAAGCACACAGTGACGAGGAGATGCGAAAGACCAGAGTTGCAACCGTTAGGGTTGCACGATCGCCGAATCTGCATCTCCTCTGCAAAAAAACAAGAGAAATCCTCCGATTTCCTGATTACTACCATGCCTTACTTTTTCTTTACGGTTATTGTTATTTTTCAGATAACACAGCATGTACAAATATTGTACTATGGTAGTAACTTTGTATTATGATTGCAACTAAATTATGGTAACCATGGGGTAAGTAATGTGCATTTTTTGATTTCATGATGATTACATGATCACGATGTAACTTAATGGTATGCGTTATTTTAATGCTTTATGTATTGTAGTTAAGTTTAGTAGCAAAAATCACATTTTTACTAGTCAGAATATTATTATAAAATATATGTTGCTGTAACAGCTACATGAAGATCAAATATATGTGCAAAAATAGCGCAAATAGTTTGAGTAATAAATAATTCGATATAATTATACCTGCTTCGACTACATCTAACGTTTAATTAACATTCTGAAAATGTTTTCAGCGGTTCGTAAATGTCAACATTAGTCATTGATGTTGACATTAAACGCTAAATTCAACATTTCTTTTTGTTTGGCTAGTTTTGCTGTTTTTTTTTCAGCTCTAGCGGCCAGTGGGCATACCCTTTTTGGCAAACAAATTGAACGAATAAAATAATAATTTAAAAGCGTTTTGTATTATGACGTCACTCGTAATATGTTACATTTCAAGTCGAATTAAAGCTGATACGTTATTGATTCTTTCCGACTACAAGGTTTGTTGTCGGAGGCGCTAGTTCCAGGTTTTGAATCAAACTAAGTTAGTTTTTGCAAATAGTTAACTGAAGTGTTTTCATAACAGTAACCATTGGATTGCTAAAAATTCAATATGTAATGTTGTCGATTTCAGCGCAACACCTCAAATAACGACTGCGCACTGGTAAGCCCAAGTACCCCTAACTTATAATTCTTGAATTAGTGAAGCGCTGAGCACTAAAATTCTGGCTCTAGTACTTTTGATACGTATGAAACAACTAACATTAAATTGACAATAAAATTAAAACTACTAAAATTAAATTACCAGGAAATTAGTTTGCTCTGCAAAATATGATTGGTACTCCGTTTCGAACTGTCGATATCTCACAAAAGACAAAACAGCTGTCTTTTTCAATGCATCTTTTCAGGAACCAGATCATTTAGGCTTCAAGAACTATATCACTTTATCAGATAAAACTTTTAAAATAGATTTAAAAGCTAATTTAGTACTAGCAATATTTTTGTTAAAAATAATGGTGTAGTTTAGCAAAACATCTTTTCAATGCTAGTTACAAGCAAGAGCGACTCATTTTTACTAACTTAAGCTTTACGCTTTTTTTCAAATTTCAAACCTCCAGTAGCAAAACGTATAGGTCTTCCAGAGTAATTGATGATCTAAGAAGCATTGTGCGGAAACACAGCCGATGTGAGTTTTAAATGAAATTACGACTACAACTAGTGCTTCTGGGTTTAGGTTGGAATGGGTGGAAATTGTAGAACCACGTACAAAGGAGCGTATGTACGCAAATCTGGTCACAGGCGAATGTGCGTGGGATCCGCCTCCGAATGTACCAATTAAGCATTCCACTGACTATCAATGGTAGGTGACCACTGACCAGTGGTTTTGATGTCGTAAACGTTTGTGCTTATTATTTTTTTGTTTTCGGATGGCAGAGGTAAGCTTAATTTGCCTGAAATGTTAGCTGATGAAGAATCGTACCACTTGTTGTGGTTTCATCCTGCCCAGCGGCCAAGTGGTGAAACGTTAGTGCCTGACACTGGGTAATAAAAGAACATGGGTATCGACTAGCAAAACATGATGGTTGATCTATGATGCGTTTACAATGGGTTATTTTTGCATCGCTGAATGCACAGCGGTAAGAATTGCTTATCGATATATGGAAAACAAAAATTAGCACTAAATTCGAAAAGTTCTAAACTTAATTTTAATCCTTTATGGCTTTTTAAACTTTGTTGCCTATTTTGAAAAATGGGCCACTTTGATCTTCCTGTCCAGAACTCATCATTGCATTAGCTGTAGGCAGGCAAAGGGTGAAGGTGAATTGGATTTGATTGATTATACCTGCAGGTGGGAGCTTTATGACGAAAAATCATCACGTTATTACTATTACAACGCCAGCACCCAAAAGACAGTCTGGCACCGCCCCAAGGAAGCTGATATTGTGTCATTAGCCAAGCTGCAGAGTGCAAAAAAAGAGACTTTAAGAGAAAAGGGGGAATACCATGCCAGAAACAGGTTTGTAATTGCATTCTCTGGAGTTCTATTATGTTTTGACTTCCGAGAAGTTAAAATTAAGTTTATTAGCTCAACTGGTGGGGCAGAAAACTTTTTGCCAGCGTTTCGATAGGCTCTGCTCAGAGCATGTACTATCTATCTTCGTCAGGGCTAAACTGCGAAGTTAAAAAACAAGCGAACGATAGATGAGAAAATCACGTGAAAAATGAATCATACGTTAACACAAAAATTAATAACGATTGGAAGCAAAAAACTAGCAGATTAGCGAGGCGTGAAAAGCAATAATATTACGTAGTGATGTAGCCGAATAAATGCTAGGGAATTTGTCATTTTGCTTCTACAATTTTTTGCGTTAACGTATGGTTCATTTTTCACGTGATTTTTTCATTAATCGTTCGCTCGTTTTTTTAACTTCGTGGTTTAGCCCCGACGAAGATAGGTAGTACATGCTCTGAGCAGAGCCTATCAAACGTTCGCAAAAAGTTTTCTGCCCACCAGTTGAGCTAAACTTGATTTCATTTATATTCCTGGTGACAACAATTGAGATGTTCCGAGAAGTTTCTTTTGTTTTTTGGTAGTCTAACCGTGGTAATCAATGTCTATTATCAGACGCAGTATTCATTTCCAATTGGTGTGAATTTTGAGGATTTTTTTGGTAGCCTAACGTTGTTGTGGGATAGTCTAGAATTTTCGTAGTTAATTTAAATGATCAATCGCGGTCACGCTTGTGAGTAATTTTTGTTTAATGCTACTCATAACACTATAAGCCTAAGATTTTTAATGGCTTGCTCTTTTTCATCAGCGGCCTCATTTAAAAGAACCATTGCTGTTGAAATTGATCCAATATTCTGGTCTTATATTTTTTTGTCCTTATCATTTGCATTTCTTTCTTCATTTTATCATTTGAAAAAATAAATGTAGGTAATTTGTTGATTACTTCGACGCATACGTGCTTTAAGTAGTTTCATTTCAAAGAATTTTCATAATAAAATTTACGTGTATATGATGTCACTGTCGACCTTTCGTGGTTTAGCCAAAAGAGCACCTGTACTTCGTTTCAGACATCCGTAATTCGGCATTAATGCTTGACACGTGAATACATTTTTCAATTTTTGTCAGCAAAGTCATCAGTTGGACCTCAGTTTCCATGTAGGATATTCAAAAAATGTTCAAGCGCGATTGCGACAATCCAATCGATTTAGTTCAATGGCTGCGTTACTTTATCGCCTTCCAGTTGAAACGCAGTTCATTAAGTTTATTGTATCTCCACAATGCGCATCAGTGTCTTTTTGTGTGCTACTAGGTACAACACTACACAATTACCCATAATGAATAACCTCATAATTGATTGATTTTTCACACGCGGAAATATCTGGTACGTTAGAACAATATTGTTATCCTGTTATTGTACTTAATCTGAAAGAGTCAGATAAGTGCAAACCTTGCCTAACTAAACAATGCGATGTGTGTGCTGCAAGGCATTGAAGTTGATCAGCATTTGTGTGAAATTCAAATGCGGAAGAACAAGACTCATAAATCTTGAACGTACTAAGCGATTGTGCCCTAAAAATGCACTTGATTCATTTTTTTTCACTAATGAAGCGGATAGAACGTCTGTTACTGAAACAGTAGACTCTAGTTTGATTCCCGGTCTGATCTAACTAAAGACCATAGAAAATGGGTATTCACAGCTTTTCTGCTTGATATTCGGCAATATAAGGCATGGCCGTAGGAGCTCAAAATGATTTGGGGGGGCAGCAAACTTTTGCCCGAAAAATGACTTGATGCATTGCGTTTCTCTGTCAAAATTGAGACGGTTTTTTCTGCCCAAATTGAGGTGTTTTCCCGAAATTTGAACGGTTTTTCTGTCCAAATGAAGGTGTTCTCCAAAAAAAAAAAAAAAAAAAGGTCTTTCCCAAAATTTGAACGGTTTTTCTGTCCAAATGAAGGTGTTCTCCAAAAAAAAAAAAAAAAAAGGTCTTCACCGAAACTGAGTCGGTATTTTGGCAATGGTGTGCCCAAATATCCAGACTATTTGCCCAAATAATGAGACCATTTGCCCGAATTTTCGACGATTTTCGACGTTTTGAACCGAATGGGGGGGCGACCGCCCCCCCTGCCCCCCCGCCTCCTACGGCTATGATATAAGGGACAGTGTGAAGCCTCCACCGTGTGCGGTAGACAGATAGGCAGGTGGCAGCTTGACTCGAAAACTGAAAGGTTCCTTCGCTATCTTCTGGTCAAGACAACTTGTTGAATAAAGGTATAATTACAAATTGTCCTTCCTTGAGCAAATTGCTAAATTTTACGGTTCCTTCGACTCCGTAGTCCGTGCTTATTTTCTATTAAAAATCATTTTCTCCTAAAAAGATAAAAAAACATATATGAAAAAATTGTTTAGCTACTGTTTCCATGGATAATCAATTTTTTTAATTTGCTCAATGGTGGTCTATGATTGCACCATCGATTATCGATCAGTAGTACCACTGGTGCAATTATATAAAAAGCGGATGTGTGTGTGTACAAAACAGAAAACAGTTATCATAAGGCTTGCAAACATGTTAGTAGTTGTGCCGAAACCAGTTTACAAAGGGAAAAATTAAGGTTGCAAATATTTTTGAAATAAATTTTTTTAGCTAATTTGTAGGGCACCGAAATTAATTTTGCTTTTGATTTTCAAGGTATCGAGAACAGAATGAGAATAAGGTTTATTTGTTGTACTCTACATAATTTTTTGAGGATATTTTCCGGCAGTACGTTAAAGCTGGCGTTAGTGTAAGACAATAAAATAGACATGTTTTTTCGCGTGAGTTTTAGCAGAATTTGGCTTCGATAATTAAACTCAAATATTAAGGAAAGTCGCTGCAAAATACTACAGCTTGCTTAAATTTGAATAGTTCTTCTGCAATATCACATACTAAGCAAGAAAGCAGGAAGCTCATAGCGAGATGAGCAGCATTTCAGTAGTGACTTAGAGGAAGTATACGCTTTTTAAATGCTAAATTAACCGCTAAAGACTTGAGATATTCAAGATGGCATGTTTGTTCGCAAACCTCTAGGCCACAAATATGCTTTTCGAAAGCTTCTAGAAAAATTATGGTGAACTTTTACTCTCCAGAGAGTTGGCTAGTATTTATTGCAAAGACTTTAACGATAATTTTACCACAAAAACACCGATATAGTGGCAAAAATTGTTTTTGAACTGATAGTATTTTTTCTTTAAAACGGCAGTACGTAGAAAGCTCAAATTTGGTTGAGTCGTTCTGTTTTTTTTACGTTTTGAAGTTTGGTTTATAGAGAAAACTCGACTTGATTGCCTCTTCCAAAGCGGTGAAGAAGAATTGCAAAATTAGCATTGTCATTTTCAAACAAAAATGATCTATATTTAATTTTGTTCATTGTAGTTTCACCTATTTTAGTTTGTTTATGAAATCGATTTTGTGATTTTTGAGAGCAAGCCAGTTCAAGAAATGTTATTGAATCTTACTTAATCAAAACTATTGCCGAAACTACTTTCGTTTCTTTCTAATTCAATATTTGAGACTTGAGGTTTATTAATTTGGGCTTTGCAGATGTGTAGGTGGTTTTACTGATATTATCTTCACATTTCGTTTGCAAGCATGATTTCACCGCAAATTAATTATTGACTTTGGCCATGCTAGTATGTCGCAACTTAACTTCGTGTGTCCACTACACTTTACAGTTCAAAGTTAAACATTTTCTACTCAGAGCGACTGCAAGGTTTAAAATTGTAAACAACTCTGCGCAAGTTAACTAAATCCAAAAAGTATGTTGTGTTGATGCCGAAATGAATTAATAATGTGTTGAAGGACTGAATCTAGTGCCTGATTTGGCAACTTTCGCTTTACCTTAATGTTGAATTAAGCCAAGAAGCGTAATACCTTTGTTTCAATGCGATACTGCTTCTGCAAAACGTACGACATTGGAAGCTAAAATTTGATGATAACTGAAAATGACTTTCTTAAAGCTTTGCGCAATTTTTACCAGGTTGTGCAGTGACAAAGTTTAAATCGGGCCGGGTTCTGGCTTAAGAATGTAAAAATGTCGGGCTTAATTCCGGCCTGATATACGCATTTGGCTTGTATTTTCGCCTTTTACATGCTACAAAAGCGTAGTTCAATTAAACGAGGACTACAGGCAAAATCAATAGGGTTATTTAAAATTAGGCCAATCGCATCGGACTAGATTAGCGTTGACTCCATCCTTTTTGACCCATCCGTTGCAGAGATATTCGACTTCAAACACGTCGTCGGCGGCTCTACCGTAATGTGATGAGTTTTAATAGTTTTTATTGGCAATCCTGTCGTTGATAAGCATTAGCGTCTTAGCGATGCCTTCCCAGTTCTAAATTAAAGCAACAATTAGGCTACTGCATTGAGTCGTTTCGCTGCGCACTAATCAGTTTGATCTTGTCAGCGCAACAGGTCTGAGCTGGTAAAAAGAGTAGACTGTAGGGTAGCCTTGCGATTTCGGTAAAAATCAAGCAGGCAGATACGTTTCAGTCTAAATCCTAGCCTAGTCTAGCAATAAGGTTTTTATTACTTGGCTACACAGTACAAACTCATACCTGATAATAAGACTACCAATACTTGATTAGGCCTATTGTATTTGCTTACGGTATTATGTGATCCTGGAATAAACTTTTCCATCTAAGTTGAAAACAATAGCCGACTCTAATAACTCTACTAGCCTTACTTTCGCTTGTTCTTAGACGTTTGTTACCTAGGCTGTTGTACAGTTACTCATTTTTCCAGCTCGGATCTATTCTGCTGACAAGATCAAACTGATTAGTGCACAGGGAAATGACCCAATACAGTAGCCTAATTGTTGCTTTAGGATAGAACTGGGAAGGCGTCGCTAAGACGCTAATGCTTATCAACGACATGGTTGCCAATAAAAATTATTAAAATTTATAACATTGCAGTAGAGTCACCGACGTCGTGTTTGAAGTTGAATATCTCTGCAACAGGTGGGTCAAAAAGGATGGAGTCAACGCTAATCCAGTCTCATGCGATTGGCCTAACGTTAAATACCCCCATTAATTTTGCCTTTAGTCCTCGTTTAACTTCGCAACACTAAATGACGACGTCGTTTAAGCATCATACGATTATTATTACACAATTATTATTGCGTCACAGTTTTGTCAATTTATCAGCAATGATTAGTTTTATTACGAGCAATAACCGTTCGCATTTAAAAAAAATTTTTTCCGGCCTGGTTTTAGTTATAAATTACGTTTCGGTTATAAATTACGCTTGTGTTTTCGGGTTTGGGCTTATACTAGTCGGCCCGTTTACAATTCTGCGTTGTGAATCTGGTCAATATTTGGAAGTACGAGCATCGTGTGCGTATTTTTTGTTTTTTTTACGCAACTGTATATCAATCTCGGTGTGCTGCATCACGAGCGAATTAAAGATGCAAATTTAGCAAACAATACGCTGGTACATTTACGATATACTGTAACGCCATGTGTAATAGATGTGATATCAGGCTTTGCCTCTACCAGTTACACTGCGGCGACTGGAGCTTAGTTGGTAGAGCATCGGCTTAATGATCGAAAAATCGCTTACTACCGATTCGATTCCCGAACTGGCAATGCGCCGTTTCGTCCTTGAAAAGACATTTAACGCTTGTTTCCTCTTTGAGCCAACCAGTCTACCCGCGGGTCCACGACAACTGACCGCGAACAAACTGGCCTCGAACCAAATGACCCCGATTGGCTGAGAAATGTGATCATAAAAATATTTTACTATCCCCAGAGCCATCTTGCCCAAACCCTCACTTTAAAACGAAATCAGTGAAGAAATCACTGTCACGAAACCGTTGGTTCGCGGTCAGTTTGTTCGCGGTCAGTTTGTCGCGGTCAGTTGACTTAGCTCGTCTACCCGCAGTAGTGGCCCAGCCTGACATAAAGCTTCCAAAACGAGTGCTCTGCCTTAGTGCTTTGTTCATACGCGTGAACGAATGAATTTGTTACTCCAACATGCAATGCAAATCCTCAAAAATAAGCTGTAAAATCGTGGGTTCGCGTCGTGTACGTTGTAACGCATCCTGTCAGTGTACCCTAAAGCCAGTTCCTTGGCCCGAAAAACTAGCCGCTTGATCCAAGTACCTGCAGACTCGGCAATCTCGTTGCTCTGTTCAATTGCAGTTTGTTTCTTTGATAATAACTCCTTAATTGATCAAATACCTAATATGGATCAGTCAATATGTTATTTGATGCGCTTTTGGCAAGTGATCGTGATATACCATTACATGCCGGGCTATCTGGAGACAAACTACGGCAAGTCCATTAGCCAGTACACAGTGTGCATTTGGAACAAAGCCAACAAAATTCTGACCGGTCCCTTTCCACGAACTGTGCTTTGAACAATTTTTGTTAGAATACTATATACTCTTTTTCACTGGTATGTGTGTTTACCAAAGGCTAAATTATTTAAGTACAGCTGAAACATTTAACAGTTCCGGCGCACAAACTCCCCTGGCGGCTAAACGTCCCAATCTAATGCTTAAATCAGAGCTCCGCAACCGGTGTGCCGCGACACTCTTGAGTGCCGCGAGACGATCCTAGGTAGTGTTTCTTCTAATTTTTTGTGATCTCTGTGCGTAGAAATTTTGGCGTGTGTGCACTTTTTCTTGGAATTCCCCCAGAATTAAAGCGGTTTTTGTGTCCGAAATTACGTGAAGACCAAAAAAAAAAAGTCTTCAGCCTGAATTGGAGCGGTTTTTGTGCCCGAAAGGTGTATTGTCTGTCTTATTATTGTAATTTTATGATCAACAACAATATGTCTGTGCGCAGCAAATTTATGCGTGTGCGCAGTCTCTGAAATTTGTGTGCGCGCGCACAAGCGCACAGCTTAGAAGGAACACTGATCCTCCTAGGTGTGCCGCGACTAAGCATATTTTGAACCACTATACGTATCTTGTTCAGTCTATTTCCGACCTACCTTGTACGTACAGTTCTAATTTCGCACCTAAAGCCCTGGTTAGTCTTAGCAATGCCGTCTTAGTCCTGACAATGTGTAGTATTTTTAGAAGTAATGTAAATTGATTGCTTTGCAGCGCTAAAGAAATTCTTAATAACTAAAATATTGTAAACATGCAATAGATAAGTTTTGGGGATAGCAACAGAACCAGAAACATACGTTATAGAACACCTAGCAATAGCGGTGTTGCAAATAAACAGAAACCTGTGAAGAGAAGTAACAAGAATATATTTGGTATGGGTTCACTTGATATGATTTTCCGAAAAACAATTGCTGTTGCACTTTGCGTAGTGACTAGCCTGGTTTCCACGTTGAATTTTCGGCACTTTCTACCTTAAGATTGTTGTTGGTTCAAATCCTCCAAGCAACGAAAATTATCGCAAAATAACGTATCCAAGGGTACAACAGTACAACTTTGGTTTGTGTTGAAACAAAAACTGATAATTGCAATTACGTTAAAAGCACACCAATCCATTCGAAATAATGTGGGTACATTTTTATTTTATAACTCGATATTTTCAGTCGACAAATAAACAGTCTCAGTTTGATTATACGTATGACACATTCTTGAGAATGTGTGGTTGTTTACTAATAGGTGTCGGAGCGCGAGAAGTTGCAGTTGATTTGCTTTTCGTGGGATCAAATTTGCCTTTTGGGGCTACAGTAATATTTTTAGTATAGCGGATTTTGTGTGTAAACTTTCTGCACTTTGTGCTAAGGTGTGCCGTAAAAATTTAGACAGGGTTTTGGTGTGCCATGAGTGAAAAAAGGTTGCGTAGCACGGGCTTACACGGTCGCGTCGAAAATGTCCCTCTCCGAACATATCCTTTTTCATGACAAAGCTTTTAGTAAATGGAAGAAATAGTAACTTAGTTGGTTGTTTTTTTTTCATTGCAGTTTTGGATTTCATATTCTATTCGATTTCTGATTTTACTCTAAACTTTTGATTTTCAGACGCGAGTCTAGTGGAAGCAGTAGCAACGAAAACCTATCATCTGTGAAAGATAACATTAAAAAGCGACACCGCGTTTCAGGCGGAAGAGGACGACGCACAAGCGATAATCAGGTGATTGATTCAATAATTTGTTTAATAGGCGTTTCGTGATGTATTCGATCACGCATTGCACATGAGGTATCAGATGGATATCATTTGTCATTTGTTTTTCATTCCACACTAAACATCAGCGCTGGTGTTTTTCAAAAGACATACGTGTATGAAACTTCTCGGTGCGGAGAAGCTTAGGCATTGGACGTTTTGCGTGGAGAATGTTCGAAGAAACTAGCCGGCGGTCGTCTTATCAGCTACTACATGTTATTGATCATTTTAACGTTGGTAAAAACGTATTAATTGAAGAAAACTATTATATTGCAGCCTGGAGTGCAAGGAACTAGTTTTTCGATTTCTAATCCAGCGTACGAGAATGTCGTTCTTCGCCAGTCAAATTCCGTGATGGAAAACAAAGAAAACCGAATAGGAAACATCGCCAATCATAATTATGTTCATTCCGACGAGCAAGGATCTCTCGATTCAACCGAGTCCAAACCTAAACAAGCTAAATTACTGGCTGAAAACCAACGCAACTCGGCACAGCCAGGCATTGAATCGACACTCGACAATTCGAGCCCGACACCCAATGCAAATTCGGCCAGATCCAAGTCTCAAGATCCCATTTCGAATTCTCCAAGTTTGAAATATATACATAAAGCGTCACAACCATCTCCCGGTTCAGACAAAGGGGTTCTTTTTAAAAGTCAAAGCTTCCCGCAACACAGTGCACCTCCAAAGAAACGTAAGTTTTTCTATTGGCCGTGTTATTGATGAAAAGCCTTTTAGCCTAATTCGTTTCCAAACGGCGCAATCCAATTATTTTTAGCGTAGAAATTCCACAATGATCTAGCGCCCCCCACCCAGGGTTTTTCCGAAACAACAAAAAAATGCGTTAACATCTTTATCCACCAAGGTGCCTTGGACAGGAGACAGCGAAAGAACCTTTTCGGTCTTGGAGTCAAACCACCACCTATCCACTTGTCTGCCACACGCGGTGGAGGCTTACGCTGTCTCTTTTAATCCGAAAATCAAAGAAATGTGATACGAAAAGCAGTAGGAGAAGATAAATAAACGGGCCATAGTTATCGAACACTGACGCACAACTATCTTAAAAAAAGATGGGATATGCTGTGCAAAGCCTTATTTTTCTGTTTCAATTATACGTCCTTTTTTGTTTAGCATTCCGGAGCAAATCGGCTAGGCATGCCAACGAGAATGCGGATATGAATTCATTTGCGGAAAGCAACTTTAATGTGCACAAACGGGGAATATTGCGGAAGAGAATCACTATTCACACAATGCTGTCGTGGACCAGGGAACCCATTCGCAAACCAATGATCATGACCAAAGATAAACAGGTACTGCAGCTTTCTGTTTAATACTTTTTTCACGCACGGTAAATTGTGAAATCAGTCACCTAAAAGTACTAAATGAATGCGGTAATATAATAGATGTTCTATTTGCCTCCTGTTAACGTTAAAAGGTTTTTTTATGAAAGTAAGCTTGGCCTCAGGATTCAAACATTATGCCTCCTTGAGTACATTTTCTTTTCAGGGAATAATTATGCGCTGCGTGAATTTGTTTTTTAATGTAGTTACAGAATTAGAATATGAGCGTATACCCGTATTCTTCGCTTGGCCTATGCTCTTACTTGTTGGGAAAATTCGAAATTATGATTTCCTCAAATTTTTGCGATAGGAACAAAAAAATCAAATAAGTAATTTCAATGCGTTCGACTATTTAATTGCATGAGTTGCCGAACAACTATCATTTATTTAGCACAAAAATTTCATCATAATAGAATTGCTTTTTATATGATGACGGATTTGTGAACGTAATTTGTTGAAAATAGCCGATTGCTTTTTTGTTGCTTGACAAAAAGCTTTGTTCTTTGGCCTTATTGTTCCGAAATTCAATGAGATTGTTTTGGAAGTCGTAGTATAGGCTACACTATTTGCTGCTTTGTGATACAGCATTTTATGCTATATTTAGAGGCTTATTTATTGTAAAATCGATAAAATTATTAGTTCGGTTAAACAAGTCAAGCCTTTATTAATTGACGTTAGTTCCTTTGCAAACTGCGCTTCTCTTTGAACGATGCATTTAGAAACTTGCCTCATACCAAAATTGTGCAATTCAGCTTCTCAATGCAAATTCTGGAATTAAGTAAGACATTTATTTTTCCATTAACATTGTTTTCTCTTGACAAAGGCAGCTGTAGTACATTGTCGCAAGCTTAAGACTCATTACAACTCTAGAATCATTAAGACGTCGCTTAGTTACGCAATTTTTCATTCAAGCAATCTATTCTTCTAAACAATCATGAACAAAAAACTTAATTAATGATGGTAATTCGTGAAACTGACCAGGATTTGTGCTTTCGAAAATCGTCCAAACTCTAATAAATGAGTTTTATTTATATATTTATTTTATTTTTTTTCAAGAAAATTTGGCCTTTTTTGATCTTGCGGTGTTTGAAAGGCAAACGGCACAGTTGAAAAAAAAGTTCAATTTATTTTCGCAGTTTTTTGTACAGCATTAATTGGGGATGTTTTATTTCACTACTGGTGCCATCGTTAAAGCGAAATAACAGTCATAATTTTGTATTTACAATTTACGTCATAAGATGCAGGTAAAGCTTTTTTTTCGTTTTTCAGACTAAGAAAGTAGCATGCGAAACATTCCGGCTTATTCAAGGATATATGGGCGACAGAAAAGTTAAGAAGATAGATCAAGTCGCGTTAGATGTTGTAGTTCGTGGATGGCAAAATTCAGGTATTGGGTATTGCTAGTTATCATCCCATGCACGATGTGCCGTTAACTAATATTGCTTGACGATTTGCGTGGCACGCGAACTACCCAGAGTTATGCGAAATGTAATATTTGAGAAGGGGGGAGGAGTGTTCTATTACTTCTAAAATACTACCGTATGTTACTCGGCTTTCACATTGCTACAAGCATTTCCATGGACCTACGTTGTTAAACTGCTATTTAATGGTAATTCGCATTTGTTCGGAACCCATTTGCTTGGAAACAAAGGTGGTATAATTTGTCTATCTAGCAAAAAAAAAGGCTTTTAATTCAAACAACTACTGTTTTACAACCCAGGAAAGAACACTTTGGGCCTCCCTGGCGCGGAAAGCTCAAACTGCTAGTTCACGACTACATTATTTGGTACATTGAAGTTTGTGCTAAAGACATTGAGAAAAAACAGGCTTTAGGATATACAGCATAACAGATAATCGTTTTCGTTGCTTACAAAATCGCGCTTTTGCTAGCTATTCAGTAACGGCCAAAAGCAGTTTTACCAAGAAAATAGAAATTGAACACCATATTGTATTTGAGTGTAAAGGAGTATTGAGTCCTTGAATTTCCTGTCTTTTTTCATGATTTACAATCACCTTTTGGCTCGTGCTGAATTAATTCTGACAGTTTGCATGCACCAGCAGACTGCTGCAGTTCTTGTTGGCCATCTATTTGCAAGAGCTTGGGAATGTTAATTTATCATTTGACATGATAAAGTCATTACGACGGCTAGACTCATTTTCATTATTTTAAGCCATAAATAAAAAATTTTCATGTTACACCTAAATGTTAGCAATTTGTTATGCAAAGTCCTAGCTACTAATAGTTGCTAAGCTTACTTATCGATTAAGTGTCGTAGACGTAAGTCTGTTTAAACCTAACAAAATCTAAGCCAAAATCACTCCCCCCCAAAAAAAGCGACAAACATTGCAACCAAAAAATGTCGTTCAGCTCTATTTTTTCAATCGCTGCGTAAAGAGTTGATCAGGGTTGTAAGTCTGGTTCAGGCTTAAGATTGACAAAATGTCGGGCTTAACTTGGGCTTGATATTTATACTTGCCTTGCGTTTTAGCTTTTCTAACTCAAATAACTTTGCAACACTCAATGACGACTTCGTTTAAGCATCAATACGATTATCACACAATTATTATTATTATTGCGTCACAATTGTCAATTGAGCAGCTATAAGTAGTTTCATTTTAACCTCGTACGAGCAATAACCGTACACATAATTTTTTCGACCTAAATTAATTTTTGAGCTTTTTCGGGCCCAGTTTTGGCGTAAATCACTTTCGGGTTAGGGCTTGTATTTTCGGGTTCTGGCCCCTACTAGTCGACCCATTTACAACTTTGCGTTGGTTATTATTGAAGTCTTATTTAGAGATGATATCAAATTGTAATTTTGTTTATTTCTTTATCCATTGGTTTGTAATTGACGTAAAGATAATGTATGACTGTTACCGAAATAAGAGAATAAGGTCAGTGTTGTGTCGCAGAAATTGTTCTTTTTATGGAAAGCGGTATAGAATTACAGGAGTTAGGAGATAACAATACCTCCTCCCTTCGATTTTGGTCAAAAATATGTGTTGGCTGACCAGTGAGCAGACTCTAATCCAATTGAAAAACTTCGTAAACAGTTCCTGATGGCAACATGTTTATAAAGAAATTTGAATTACACTCGTACACGTTTTTGTTTCGAGTTAATTCCGCTTACGTAGTCTTTTGGAAGAGACTATTTCACCGCAAATTTTTATCTATTTTTTGCTAATTCTAATCCAGATCTACCCCAAACCCTTAAAGTGGCATTGAGGTCTAATTTCAACTCATTTATTGCCAAACTAAACATAATTCTTTTTTTTTTTGAAAATGATTTTTTTTTCCCGCTATTTGTTGGCAATTCTGCCATTTTTTAAATAATATTGAATCAACCATTAGGTGTTGCTAGTGTGGACGCAGCAATAATGTTAGGAAAGCATAATTACTATGGTTACAACCACAAGAACGCATACAGTATCCCAAAAGTAACCCTACTCTAGACTCAAAGTAAGTAATGAAAAATGTGCTAAAGAATATTTTCTGTTTTCAGTTTATTCTCTTAACGTAAAATTTTTGGTGAATAGGCTAGTCGCTACATCTGTAATAGGTTTGCCACAAAGCTTAGCTCCTTGGCCTACCACCCTACCATTTGTTAAGTAGCGTACCAGTTGATTCTAAAAAAAAAGTTAAGTCTAATTTAGCCTCTACGTTTTCATACCGGGCTTTACTGTAACAATTACAAAGAACAACTATGTAGGCCTATATGACATTGGTCAAAATTATCAATATTATTCGATCAGTCTAGGCCTATTTTTCAAGTTCCTTTCGAAGTGCACCTGATCGAATATTTTTGTAAAGAGAAGAAAATTCAAACTAATGAGCTTAATTTTACGGTTAAAAACACATCCTAACCCCGGGACCTCCCAGATAACGAAGTCGGTTTGAACCACGTATGCAAATTTGATGCTGCCATGTTGCCACAGCCGAATTTTTCCTGTAAAATCAAAATCTTTCCCGTTAAGTTATTTAACGTCAAACAATAAAACGTTGGTAATCAGTTATATTTTACATATTTAGTGTTAAAATTCAAAAATTAGGGTGCAATGCCCCTTTAAAGCGGACCTACGCAGTATTTCTTTTTGTATGTTTTTGCTTCTTCACGAAAAAGTATGCTTTTTGCCCGGATTATTATCCGCACTAAGTAGACTGTTATATAATGATAAAAATTTTGTTCAAAAATTTCGGGTATGAACGATGACTGTAATATTTTAAAATAGAGTTGTACCCCTTTAAAAGAAGAATTTTTCGGAAAACTTTCGTGTAATATGCGACAGTTTGTTAGTGCGAATATGGATAAACAAAAATGCGGATGAAAAAACGCATACTTTTTCGTGGAAAAGAAGCAAACGTACAAAAGCGGACGAAAAACGGATACGGTGTAAATCCTCCCTTACTCTAAGCTAACCCCAAACCCCTAACTTAAACCCTAATCTTAACCATAAAAAAGTAAATGAAAAATGCATGGACTAATAGTCCTCATTTTTGTTTTATTCTGTTTACCTTTTGAAATTTTCGGTTAAATGTCACTCCCTAGTCTTTTTTAGATTAGCTTGAGCTATAGAAAGTATTTGGATTACTGTAAAATCTGACATGACTACTATTAGTTTTGAATAGTCGTTATGATTGAGTTATGTCTTCTATTTTCCAAATTAGTCGTTTAATTGATTGTTGTGCAATACTAATTGGTGATAGGGTCTGGTATCCGAATGGATGATTGCGCGGAATGGATGAAGTATGCGATCAGATTCTCTATATAGGCCAACTTTTATTTTGCGTAATCTGTTCTGACTCAAAACATTTTGTAATAATTGCTTTTCAGCTTCCGCTTATTACTAGTGAGCACACATCAGCCCTGGCCTGTGTTGCTACAGTAGATCGTTTACTAAGATATTGCGAATAACGATGCCCTTTTGTATTGCCATTGTTTGGCTGTGCTCCAGAGTAATTTTGCAACTACTTGCAGACTAGTAAAAACTGCCTACTTTTTTGCCAGACTGTTGTAGTAGATTTCATTCGTTTTGCATTTGCTATACTTAATTCAAGACAGGTATAGGGCAATTGGCGCATATGGCCCATTAGCTATCAATAACATCCCGGATGTTCCAGAATTGAAAATATTAGCAATAACTGCAAAAGACTGAGAAAATTTTTGAAATAACTACCGGCACTCTTTGTTTGTAACTGACTAATTGTCATGACTTTTACGTTGATTTTTTTTTTGATGAAAAAGGACACACTGCATTATTTTGAAAACACACATGATCAAAACCTCAACTATGATAATGAAAATTGGACTAATATACTGTATTTAAAGCAAGTTTTGATTTTTCGTGGCTTGCTGCAATTTTCATTCGTTTGTACGGAAAGTGATTGTAGGCAAGGGTACGGCTGTGGTAATTGTACAAAAAAATAATGAAAACCAAAAAACGCGTTTCAGCGTGGATTTTGACTTCCGCTTTAAATTTTTCAGGTTTAAGAGATGAAATCTTTATCCAGTTGTGTCGTCAAACAACTGCAAACCCTAAGCCGACTTCGCTTCAGCGAGGTTTCGAACTACTGGCCATGTGTTTGGCTTTTTTCCCTCCTTCCAACAAGCTGTATTCCTACCTAGAAGGATACATATGGAGGCACATGGAGACTAATGACGTTAAAGGTACCTGTTTCGATATAAATCGTTTTTGTGACGTCACTGTGTTTACAATTGATTTTGTGTTGTCATTTCCGCTGTTACAAGGTAATAAATACATCATCACAATATGCAGTGCAGAATGAATTTGATGTACTTTTCTCTTACTGAAATTAATCTTTTCGTAGGAATTAAAGTCTCTCACTACGCGAACGTGTGCGATAAACGTCTCGGAAAAATTATACAAACCGGAGCAAAAAGAGTAAGTGACAACAATTTGGGTTCATACTCGTATATGTTTCACTGAATCTACGTCAACAGAAGTGCGTTGGAAACGATACATTATTATCGTTTTCCGAACACCAACTCAACTTGCGTTTGCTTTTTTAGATCGCAAATTTTTTCGAAATAAAATTGCCGAATACACGAGTACGTGCGTATTTTCGGCATACTGAATATTATGAACTAAACGTTAATTAAGTTGAAAATTGAGATCTGTTTGACGACATAAGACCAGTTAACCAGCATAAGTTCATCAAGTGGGCGTAATATTAAGCTATTGCAATGCTGCTAGTTTGTAGGAAGATGGATTTTTAAGCCATGCGGTGTGGGCCTGGTGCTACAGTACAAAAAAGCACAATCACGCTTGTATTTGGATTTAAGTTTATGATTTTAGTTAGGTTTGGAGTTAGCGCTCGTGTGTTGCAATTGTGCACCATTCGTTCTTCTTACAGTTATTAGTAGATTTTTTTTTGGTGTGTCTTATTTTATTGGAAATTTATCACACAAAAAATTGTAAAAAAAACAACAATTCAATCGTTAGGATCACTGATTGATGTTTAAAAGTAGTTTGGAGGGGTTCTTTCATAAGTTTTCGGCTAACTTGAATGTACTGGTAATACGGGGGGGAGTCGTCAAACAATGAGATAGGATAGCTGCTATTTTGATGAACCAGTCTCTCCGATCAAAAAATTTCAAACATCGCTAAGAATTGCGAGTGTCCGACGGAATACTGTGTCGCGATAATGATGGACAAAGCAGAGTTGCATGGTGAAGGTCAAGCTGACTCGTACATTGCGCGTTGACTAGTTTTTATTTTTGCGTTTTATTACAACAAAATTACGAAAACGAACAAAATACAACGTGTCGCAATTATTATCAAATCAAATTTAGTATATTAGAGCATTACATAAAAGTTTCAGAATTTGATTATGCTTTTTATTTAGTCGATAGTTTTCAATTCGTGGCGTAACATGTTCATAATTTCTTTAATGACGCAATCTGAATCAAAATTAACTTTGTTGTGAACTATATTTTTTCGATGTGTCCGAATACAATATTTTGTAGGACTAAGCAAGAAAACAATAATTCCATTTATGATTAACTGTGAATGAGGCGTGAGGAAATTAAAATCGAAATGCAAACATAAATTCAAAGACAGCGAGGGCAAAGAATACCCAGTTAATTTAAACATCAAAAACATAAAGAAGTTCTACACGCTTTGTAACTTAATGCACGAAATAATAAAAGAGACTCAGTTTCATCTTGCCCATTTAAAAAAAAACATAAACTTATACCATGATATGTAGCAGTATACGATTTAGATTTCACTCGCATTGAATTTGATTTTAGTCATAATAGAACATGTCAGTACACAGAATGATGTATGGGATAAACAGTTTAAGCTGTAATATTAATTGCACTTTTTACTTTTAACTAGTGGTACTTAATTTCAGGGCAACAAAAAGCCAACGACGGATGAAGTTATCCAATCTCGTTACTCGATATTTCATCCATCGATGTTTGGAAATACACTACAAGAAGTGATGGAACTGCAGGAGGAGAAGTAAGAACGAATGGATTGCAGTTTTGATGTTGTGTTTGTAGCAAATCTGTTTTTGTGTATGGACCGATTGAAACAACGAATTCGAAAACTCAAGCACAACTAGACAAAAATTAATGTTAAAGTCATATTCTAGCTGTACTTGTCAATTTATTGCGGTTTTTGTTCGTCTGGTAGCAATATTCTCATTAGGAATTTGATCTAATTGGTCTAGTTTGTTTAATGTTCATTGGATGAAGCTCATTTCTCAAAGGCAGAAGGTTTTCATTAAAGATGAAAGGGAAGCTTTACAAAAGTTATGTGAGATCAACTATGTTGTATCGAAGTGAAGCATGGTGCTTGAGAGAAAAAGAGAAGGCAATTCTGTGAAGAGCAGAAAGAGCGATGATTCGAGCAATGTGTGGTGTGAAGCTAGTAGATCGAAGAAACATCGAGAAGTTGATGGACATGTTGAGCATAAAGGAGTCTTTAGATAGGCTAGCTAAAGCAAGTAGTATGCGGTGGCATGGTCATGTTTTGAGGAAAGAAGATGAAGATGTGATAGTGAAGGCTTTGAAATTTGAAGTGAGCGGTAGTAGAGGAAGAGGAAGACCGAAACAAACGTGGAAAAGCAAGTAGAGAATGAGATGAAGAAAAATGGACTGGTGAAAGAAGATGCATGTGATCGAGCAAAATGGCGAGGCGTAGTAAAAACAATGACCATACGAAATCCGGCCAACTGCTTAAATAAGGACAATACCGAATCCAACATGGGATGATGATGGATGAAACTCCTCGTGCTTGTGGACGAGTGTTATAACAAGGCCTTGATGATCTTCTCTAATTTGCATTTCTGTGCTTTGTTTCCAAACCTTGCGTTGTACAATATTTGTATAAATGTGCCCAACTGGCCATTTTGTCAGTAGGGATGGTTAATGCTTCTGTAACCTGATCAGTTAACACTTTATTGCAACATGTTTTTATAGCAATGTTTTCATCAGCTTGGAAGATTGCAATGTTTCTAATGACGTTTCTTGGGTCAAAAACAAGAAGCTGACATCTCCACACAAATAGTTCTGCTATGTATTATAAGTGCTATTCGATTCTATGTGCTTACTACATTTGTTTAGATATCCGGATCGTCGTTTACCTTGGATATTGACTACGTTATCAGATGAGGTTCTTCGGTTAGGTGGAAACAACACTGAGGGAATTTTCAGGTAAACGTTTGTTATAAAGAGAAGAAGTTGCGCATTATCAATATGCATTTGTACAAAAATATTCAATATAGGCTTCGCCTTAATTATGATAATGATGTAGTTTTGCCGAACTTCTGCTACTGAAACGGTGTACTCGGGTTCGATTCCTGGTCGGGTCAAACCAAAGACTATAAAATGGTATTCACAGCTTCCCTGCTTGACGTTCAACAATTAAATGGACATTGTGAATCTCCACCGGGTGCGGTAGACAGGTGGGCAGGTGGCAGCTCCACTCAAAGACCTAAAGGCTCCATGGCTGTTTCTTGGCCAAGGCAACTTGGTGAATAAAGATATATTGTGATTACAATTACAATGATGTTGGAGACAGAAAGATCGTCCAGCTATTTCTCGTCATTGTTAGCTTAGTAAGAGTCTGAGCTTCATTTTTGCAGTGCAGGACATAAATTTCACATCTTTTTGTTAGGGTACCGGGCGACATTGATGAAGTAAATGTTTTGAAAGTGAAGATGGATAAATGGGAACAACCAGCGAAATTACGTGACCCACATGTGCCAGGTAAGGCAGAATACTTATTTTCAGAAGAGAATTTCTAAACAGCATAACCGAAATCAAAATAGTTGGTGTGCTAGGAAAATATTTCAAAATTTGAAGGAAGTTTAAAATAAAAGTGCTGCTGTCCCATTTAACCTCAAAACCTATCCAAACGGCTGCTACAGATATTCTAAACGTTGAATGGATTACATTTTAATACTCCAATCCAAATTGTGTGTAGAAATAAATTTTATATAATGTGTGTATGTACAATGTACACTGTTTAAAATACTATACTACGCTTGTTTTCGTGTATCTTAAGGTTCCTTGTTGAAACTGTGGTATCGAGAACTCGAGGAACCTTTGATACCGGCCGAGTTCTACCAGCTGTGCATTGACAGTTACAACAACTCCTCGGCTGCCATTGAAGTTGTCTACCAACTTCCTGAAATCAACCGCCTTTGTCTTTCATATCTCATTCGATTTTTGCAGGTACTTTAGCGGATATGGAAGTGATGAAATAGGCCATAACATAAACAATAGGTCATTGGAGAAAACTGCAATATTTAAGCATTAAACCTTAAAGTACATTGTACAAAGTCACCTACCATCGAGTATCTTTTGAAATTTCTAATTTTTCAACATTTTCGTTGACTTTACTCTCATAATAGTGATATCCGATAGATAAATGATACAGAACAACTTGATATCGCGGTAATCAACGAAAGGTTCGGTGAAGTGTTGGATAAGGTTACTAACTAATCAGGAATATTTTTCAGCAGAGCCAATCGTATTACCAAACCATAATAATAATATAATCATCGTGTCTCTAAACGTACTTCTGTCAGAATTCCTCGTAAATCTTGGAAGTTCATCTCTTTCGTAACACTGCGGAAGTAGAAAATCAAGTGTTGTGTTATTTAAGTTGCAACGTTTGCATAAAATTGGGTCATTACCAATTGCCCAGTTCATTTCGCAAACTGTGGTTCACTTGTTGGACTTCGGAAACAATCAAACGAAAAGTTCCGATTTATTTTAAACACTGATCTACATTGCGTGGTTGGTTTTAGATTTTTTCGCAACCGGAAAATGCAAAAGTAACCAAAATGGACGCGAGCAACCTAGCTATGGTAATGGCTCCTAACTGCCTCCGGTGTTTATCTGATGACCCGCGAATTATTTTCGAAAATACACGCAAAGAAATGTCTTACATACGAACCTTAATTCAAAATTACGATACTTCGTTTATGGACGGGATGCTATGATCGTACTTTTATTATCCATGTCTGTGTCAACTACCTAAACCTAAATTGCTCGGCGACGAAGCTATGTCCTATCCATGATACGACCAATCGACCTATTCGGGACATTTTTGTCGCATTGCTAAATCATTGCCTAAGAACAATTTGGCAAAAGATATTTGCTGTTATATTATTTGCTTTAATTTTGCTAATATTCTTTATTTTGCTTGCACAAAATATGGCTCATTGCTAATTAGTTTCGAAACGAGCATGGGCTCGGGGTAAACCTCGTTTTTTTTTATTATTTTGAATATGCTACTAGTGTATTTCATCATATTTACGTAATAAAATTGCGATTAGGCATGCTCGTTAAGCAGCGTAACAAAATACTGGCTAAACAGATGTGTTTAGATCAGGATTTATTAATTCTAGTGGTTTTTCGTACACACATGCTGCTTCAAAGCGGACTGAAGATAAAATCATTGGGTGTATATAAAGCTAAGGCTATTGTATTACACTTTAGATAAGATTGGCGTTGGCTCCATCTTACTTGACCCAGCCTTTCTAGAGATATTCTACTTCAAACACGACTTAGGGGCCTCCCAAATTATAATTTTTATTGGCTCCCTTAACGTTAGCCCATTGCCTCTGTGGCTTAGTTTAATTACGGCTTTGCCGTAGGATAGAACCAAGATGGCGTCGCCGATGTTACGAATGTCAGGGTTGCCAATAAAAGTTACTATTAGAGAGGTACTTACGTGGTGTTCGAAGTAGAACATCTGGTCAAGAACGCCAATTTAATCAAATACGATTGCCCAAAATTTAGATATTCGCATTGATTTTGCCTTCAGTCCTCTTTTAAATGACTAACTGACTGCAAGTGCTTTTGTATTGGACTGCTCCATGCTTTTGCGAAGTGTTTTAAAGCATTTTTTTGTACAAAATTGTGTTGCGAGAGTTCAATCTCTATTTAACGCAGTGCCTACTCGTGTGTTATTTTATCATTGCAATTTAGTGTTGATTATAATGTGGTGTTGAATCCATAAAATTGTTTTGAAGCTTTCGCTAAACTTGGCCTAACTTGTAACGTGATGTCGATTTAAGTGTACTTTTGGGGTGCCAAAATGAGACAGAAAAAAGCTATCATTTATGTCATCGCTTACATGGTTTGTTATTTTTGTTAGCTTAGCAATCTTTGGGCATTTTTTTTGTGATTTGGAAGGTTTAAATGATAGCATTTAAAGTTTTCTTTTAGATACGCAAGCACCCCGTTTGTATTGAGTTTATTTTTTTTACGGTTTACTCAGAAAATATTCTGTGGTGATTTTTGTCGATAGATTTTGCTGTGAAGACGCTAATTTCTAAATAATTACTTGTTATTCCAACTATTTCGCGAAATTTGGTGAAGCTTATTTAGTTGAAAAACTAACGTTCGTGATGTTTTCCCTCGTTGGGTCTTGCTAGCCTTACAGTATGTTACGTTACACTGTGTAAACTTACTAAACAGAATGGAATTGTTTTCGATATTTGAATATATTTGCGTCAAATCAGAGTACCGTTCTCTACGAATATTGCTTTGCGGAAAAAAAAGTCGAACAAATGAAAAATAACCGGTATCTAATAAGCTGCCGCCAAAGCGTCATGTAAATTATCCATTACTGTTATAAGCGTGTGAATAGACCATTCGTGCGGTGGTAGAAAAAAACGCGTTTATTACGAGATACCCCCACGTTTTTTGAGCACAAAAAATATATTGTTTAGTGGATTTGCATGAGATGGAAATTGTTGGAGGCCATGAGAATCTGGGATTGAGTACCAGTCGCTGAGGCCGAGCGATTTTAAAAATTAAGTCCAATTTTTAAAGCCATTGGAAAAAAACAAATAAATCGATCTGCTGATGATGAGACTAGTAATGTCTTGAGACGTTCAGTAAACTGTTCGCTCTCGTTTTGGCTCTTTGCTTTATGGTGGAATTTGTGAATAAATCTATCGATTATAAAGATTAAGTTTCCTTCCGTACTAGTCTTATTATTTCTAAAAGGCCGTATTTCTTTCCCGACTAGTAAAATCCAAAACATGTTAAAATTTTGCAAAGTTACCGTCGGTTAAATTTTTGATGTAGCTTTGCCAAAGAATTCTTCGGTCCCCGTAGCCTCTCGTTGGAATCGTTGCACGCCTGGCCATAAACAAAAAAGAACGAATAAAATTACACTAACCTTATCGATCACATCGGCTGCAATTTCTTTTTAAAATTTCTGTTTCTCTTCGAAATTTATTCATGCATTGGTACAGTAAATATTTTACCACAGATTTGCATCAACGGTACTTAAACAGATATACTGCACGTAATCGGTTTTGTTTAGAAAGATAACTGTTTGAGGTAATAAAGAGGTGCCTCCAAACCTTTTTGCGCAATTCCCTCTGATTCGCGGAAATACGTTTTAATCCGTTTGACTCCGAACCTTTGGCAACCCTGCATTTCGCAATTCAGTGACAACATAAAAGACCGACTGTAAATCAGTTGCTGTATTGGTAGCCTAGGTCTACACTACAGGCAGCAGTAGCCAAATTTTCAGATTTAGTTATAGGCTACTCACTACCAGGCTTGGAAAAATTAAAATTGTAATTAATTACACGATTTTGCTGTAATTGTAATTGAAAAATTTTCTACCTCTTTTCAATTATAATTACTCTATTTTTCACTAAGATAAATGAAAGCAAAATGTGTTTGAACAATATCAATTTTCCTCCGTTTGCAAATCGATACGGGTTGCAAGCACACCTGACGTCACAAACCAAACATCAAAGTAGGTTAGGGATAGTTAGAGTTAGTTTTAAAGATATGGTTAATTATATTCATAACCTGAACTTAGCACCTACTCGAATCACAACTAGCGCTCACTCTAAGCAAAAAAACAGCCTAACACAGAATTGGCCTATGACGTCAGATGTGACTGTAACAGTGTAACCGGTGGTAAGTAACCATTGTAACCAGAAGCGTAACCAGGAGTTTTTGGGGGGTGCCCAAACCAAAAATCACATGCAATGACATCACCAAAAATACTCAAAAGAGGAACTTTTTGTGGGGCAAAGATATCGTAGCATGGAAGATCTAAAGCCTTGGCCTTGTTGTTGGCAATTAACCAGGATTTTGCTAAAGGTAGAAGAGGTAACCTAATAGTTAAAAAGCGCAAATGTCAAACTGGGGAGACGTGTCGAGTAAGCTAATGTAACTCAAAGGTATCAAGGGGGTCTGGAGGCGGAGCCCCTGGCCGTCGGAGGTTTTAGGGGTCTGGGGGCGAAGCCCCAAGGCGCTAGGCGATTTTTTGAAATAAAAAGCTATTTCAATGCCATTGGATCACATTTCGCATGTGTTCAGACTTCAGAGCCATTTGAAAGAGTTAGATTTTTAACATTTGAAAGCCAATCGAAAAAATTAAATTATTCAATCCTTTTTTTACTAGCAATTTACGTCCAAAACACGTTAAAAATTTTGCAATCTTTTTTTTTGTGAATGTTAATTGTAAGTGATTTATTTGGCCCAAATAGGGGAAGTAAGGAACATTGCCTCCAGCAATATTTTAGCTGTAAATAATAATCCACTAGAAGATTTTCCTTAGAGATTTTTGTTTTGTCATGAAATTAACCAGTTATAGGAGTACATGTACGGCCAGAGGACTCAGGACCCCTCAATTCAAATTCAATATTTTGTTCAATGACCATTTCCCGTAGCTAATTTTTTTTAAGTATTTTGTCCGTAGAAACTGGCGGGGTGGAGATAAATTTATTGTTATTGAAAAATGGTACATTAGATGGTTAAGCTTACTAACCATGTTATTACCGGGCCGAATTTACATTGTGCGTTGCCCCTGGTACTTTAGGGATTTTTATAACATCTTCCTGCCAAATATAGGTCAAGAGTACAAGACCAAAAAAAAAAGTCTTACCATCTGAGCGCGGGACCCTGGCACTGTGCCATGTTGAAAATCCGGCCCTGGTTATTACATTACGTTCATAAAAATACAATTGAGGGCCTGAGGAAGCAAATTTTAGGACAAAACCCTCTTGATTTCACCCAGGTTATACATATTAATTGGTTGGGGCCTGGACCTCCTGGTCGTCAATATTATTGGTAATTACTGTTGTACGCGCGTACTGTTGTACGCAAAGATGCTAAAAAAAAAACTGAAAATCAAGAAACAAGACTTTTTTGTCACATTTTTATTATTGGTGGCATTTTGATTGGGGGGACCCGTGCCCTCTGGTCCCCCCCCACCCCTGGCTATGCCTATAATTGTAACTTCAAAGCTATTTGTGATAAGATTTTGTGTGCTTTTTTGCCCTTTGTACATGTCAAAGCGACACTAATGATTCTATTTTGTATGACCATGCTAAATATGTGATATTATTAGTATTGGTAAAAGTTAAAATAGAGTTAAATCGTAGTAGTATCTTGAAGTTGTAACAGACACAGTTTCAACTTTTTTACAATTTTTAATTGTGTTAAAACTTATTTTCTTTTGCACGAATAATTGCGGTATGATACCATGGTTTATCCAAAACCATAATGTTGCTGAAAGTTACACGAATTCAATAACATACCTGGCAATTGCTTACAAACGAAATTATTTATTGGAAAAAAATAAGGTTAAACAAAGATTGATGGAAGAACAAGGATGGAGAGAAATAGGGCTTTAATAGGTCAATCTGGTACAGAAATACAACACAAATCCACAGTGTCGACATAAACAAAACTCGAGGCTTCGCATGTAAGTGAATTGGTCGCAATGTTTTGAGAATCTTTCCGTTGTAATTGTAATTGATTAGTGGATAGGTCTAAAAATTCATCAAAAAAATTTTTAGACCTTTTTTGGATAGGTCTATTTTGGATAGGTCTATTTTGGATAGGTCTACATTGGATAGGTCTATTTAGGATAGGTCTACATTGGATAGGTCTAAAAAATCATCAAGAAAATTTTCTTGATGAATTTTTAGACCTATCCACTAATTGGTTTGATTTTTGGAGTTGGTTGTTGAGAATCGCCTGTTGGCCTGATTCCCTGCTATTCTCCTTTCAGCTATTGGTTGTTAATTTTTGTTTGGCCTTGGTACCTTGCAAAGGTTTTCATTTTTTAAGCACAATTTTGCTTCCAAAATAATGTTTTTAGTTCAAAAACTCATGGCCGATTTCAACGGCTAATTTACATAATTTTTTGATCGGTTCATTAAAACTTGTAGCCGATTTCAACGCTCATTTGCATTTTGATCGCTGGCGAAACGATAATTTTGACTTCGGAGCTTATTGTTGGTTTTGCCGATTTTTTGCACTGTTGTTTCGGCCTTCTATATTTTTTTGGTTTGGCCTGTTTTCAGCGACTAGAAATTTTATAAATAGGGAGAAAAATTTGTTTTTTACTCATTTCGATTCATGCTAGCTCAGCTGACGAGGTTAGGTATTGACCGAAATAGCGCTATCCTGAGCATTGCATGGAGGGTTATTTTACTCTCAAATTTCTTTTTGCTGCTGAGAAGATTTTTTTTTTTTTTCGCACAATTGTTTTGCTTGGTGGTAGTTCGGTCAAGAAATTGACTGAGCTCTACGACTTAACAAAATTGTTATGCTTTGGACTTTGCCGGTACCGATTATCCACCAAAAGTTTTTCCTAGCCTATGCGAATCTTGTAATTGTAATTGAATTACAATTACTTAAACTTGAATGATTGTAATTGAAAGTTTTTGGTTGCAATTGTAATTAAAGCAAAAACAAGTAATTTTTCCAACCCTGTTCACTACTACCAGTTGCTAATCGCATTTCTTAGTCTGAGAGAATTTTTGCAAAATTATGCTTTTCTAATGTCACAAAACTGTGAAATGAAGGGTTGCCATTTAGTGACTATGATGATACGGAGTCAAACGGATGAAATCATATTTTCGCGAATAAGGAGAATTGTGGAAAAAGGTGTGGGGCACCTCTTTATTATCTCAAGTAGTATTCATTTCTTCAACAAAACCGATTTCGAGCAGTATCTTTCCAACTACTAACTAGTTATAGTGCTATTTCCGTTGCTTTGGTTCGGTTTTTCTCTCTCGGAACAAGAAAGCAACTAATGAGGCGACGACTGCTTAACCGTGCCACTCAAAAATGATGTCTTGTGCGTAATTGATGAGATTCAATTACGCACAAGATATCATTTTAATCTTCGATTGCTTCACCACCTGATTTCTAAATGCTTGGAAGTCAGGTGCAGCACATAACCAAAGAATTCAGCGCGTCGGCACTATGTACTCTGTAGGCTATGCAGTATGCACTTTATGCAATTATGCACTAGCATTGTGATTATGACCTGCATGCCCCACAATGCTCGTGCACAACTGCACCAATGCATAGCCTGCAGTGTGAAGACTAGCAAAATTCGAGAGTCATGATTACTCATATGCTGCACCTGACTTTTAGGCACTTAGGAATCAGTTGGTAAAGCAATCAGAGATCAAAATCATATCTTGTGCTTAATTGGAACGATCAACGCTCGCGCCGGGTGTTCCTTTGTTTTTACTCGGTCATTTTCAAACTAACGAGTGCGAAGTTTCGGACTTTTGCTTACAACTCGAAAACGGTTTAGGGCCGGTCTACACGGTGCGTAAAATCGTCCGCTTACGAGCGTAACCTTAGTTTGTTTTAAAGGAAAATTCCGTAAGCCCAGGCGTACCACCTTCCGGGCGTAGCACCTTACAAGAGTAAAGGCCGGTCTACACTGTGCGTACAAAATTTCAAAATTTTTTACGCTCGAACGTCGAGGGTGTCTACCAGAGGTGGAGTCGAGGACACAAGGCTCGAGGCCAAGGCCAAGGCCAAGGACACAAAAAAAATCCGAGGCCAAGGCCAAGGACAGCCTTTCCGAGGACAGACACTCTCGAGGCCAAGGACAGGAATGCTCGAGGCCAAGGCCAAGGACCAAGGACACAAAGCGCAAGTGCTCTCCAAAAAAAAAAAAAAAAAAAGGTCTTCACAAAAATTTTTCAGGCGATTTCCAAAAAAAAAAAAAAAAAAAAAAAAAAAAAAGGTCTTCACAAAAATTTTTCTAGCGATCTCCACGAAAAAACGCTTTCCAAAAAATTTTTCAACCGCTCCACAAAATTTTAACTTTCCGAAAAATAGTGCTGTCCTCGAGCCGAGGACAGGCCAATTTTCGAGGACTTGAGGCCTCGAGGCCAAGGCCAAGGCCAAGGACTTCAAAATCTGTCCTCGAGGACGTCCTCGAGGCCAAGGACGTCCTCGAGGACTCCACCTCTGGTGTCTACACTATACAAAACGGCGCTTACGTATTATCTTTTTGATAATTTAAAGTATTATCTTAAGTATTGTCTTTTTGATAATTTAAACGTGAATTTTTTTCTACCTTCCTCACAAAAAAACATAACGTGATCGAGTGTCTGTTACTGAAAAGCTAGATCTGGGTTCGATTCCTTGTTATAGCGTTCAGCAATAAAAAGGGACACCGTGAAGACTCCACAGTGTGTGTAGATTAGACGTGGCAGCTTAACTCGCAGGCCAAAAGGTTTCTTTGCTGTCTCCTGGCCAAAACAACTTGGTGAATACAATAAAATTACAAAAATTAACTTATAGGCCACTGATGCAAGCCCAGCGTCAGGATAGCGCGACTAGAGAGGCAGAAATAAAATTTGGGGGGAGCATGAGATGTTTATTTACGTGAATTTAAGAGTGTGGAGCAAACGAAAAAGGTGAAGACATAAAAAAAAAGTCTTCAGTTCAAAAATTTTCACAAGCTCTGGTTTTTGTCTCAGAATTTTGCGAATTTTTACGAATCCTAAAGCGAAGACCAAAAAAAAAGGTCCTCGTCCCGAAAGTTTCATGGAATCCGGGGTGAGTCCACAGAAACTACGAAAAAACAGTTTTTGCTCGCAAATTTTAAGGCGATAAGCATCAATTTGGGCTCCTTAGGCCTCGCTTTGCACTCCAGTAGCCCCGAGCCTGTTAATCTCTTCGGAGCACAGTCCTCGCTTGGGGCACACAAGCAGTCATTTGGGGGGGCACGGCCCCGGAATGCCCCCTCGTGGCGCCGGGCCTGCACTGATGGGCACTAGAGGCTGGTTTCAAAGGTCCGGTTCTTCCTCTTTTGAATTCCTCTTAGCGGAGAGTGACTCGGTGGAAAGATCTGATCACAATGTTTTGCAGGGTACATTTTGTTTTCAGCTTTCAACTGTTTTTCAGTTCTACTGATACATTCTGTTTACAGAGGTGGAGTCCTCGAGGACACATTTTGAAATCCTTGGCCTCGAAGCTTCAAATCCTCGAAAATTGCCCTGTCCTCGGCTCGAGAACAGCAGTGTTTTTGGAATCCTTAAAATTTTGTAGATCGTTTTTTGTAGAAAAACTTGTTTTTTTGGAGATTTTTTGATTTTGTTTTTTTGAGAACACCTGAAAAAAATTTTTTGAAGACCTTATTATTATTATTATTATTATTTTTTTTTTGGAGAACACTTGCGCCTGTGTCCTTGCCCTAGAAACGGTCTGACCTCGAAAAGGCTGTCTTTGGCCTCGGATATTTTTTTGTGTCCTTGGCCTCGAGCCTTGTGCCCTCAACTCCACCTCTGTTCTATGTCGGTTTAAGCCAAATGTTGAGCGTTTTTCGCCTCTCTCCCATATCAGCTTTTATATAAACTTTATCCAGTCCACCCCTGGAAACACAATAGACGGTGCATGATGCGTAGCATGCACAGTAGCTTAGCCAGGGGGGGCTATAGCCCCCCCCATGGCATGTCGACCAAAATGCAGAATGGAAAAAAACACTGCGTTTTTAGCACTATTGAGACTGTTTTATGCGCTGGAGTGGACTAAATAGTGATTTAAAAC
Source organism: Trididemnum nubilum (assembly GCA_963965965.1). Classification (NCBI taxonomy): domain Eukaryota; kingdom Metazoa; phylum Chordata; class Ascidiacea; order Aplousobranchia; family Didemnidae; genus Trididemnum; species Trididemnum nubilum. The sequence goes on from OZ014470.1 coordinate 42,977,843, forward strand.
ATCTTTTGAAACATGTTCAGGGGGGGGGGGGGGCTAACTTGTTGAAAATAAAATCAACAAACAAATAAAAACTTTGAAAAATGGTAAAAAATAAGCAACCAAATTTGATCACAAGAGTAAAAATGCTAAGCATAGGTGTCATCAAGAAATACTCTATATACTAATAAATAGGGGGGGGGGGGGCTATTCAGTATTAGTTTATTACCGATCATTTCTCTCAAATCTCTTTTCATTAGCCTTCCAAATTATTTTTCTCTATAAACTGTATACGAAACAGATTAGGCTACTCCGTGTGAGTTTTATTGAGCTATTCGATTTTATAATTTTCCAGCATCTAAACAAGAGAACTAAAATTTTACCATTAGCCACCTTCCAAATAGCCCATTTATGCCACCAGTTTAATCATTTTTGCACTGCCAATTTCTAAGCCACGTTTTAAAAGCATTATTTTTTGATCAAAATAGCCCTAAAATGAAGTTGTTTATGCAAAAAAAGACCCCCGTGCCTCCGGCGGCTGGGGGCTTTGCACCCAAACCCCCAGCCTCCGGCGTTATTTTTAGCTGAAGTCAGCTACTCCCATCACTCTGAGCTCCAATGCGTATATCAGTTTTTATGTTCGTGTGATACGAATTTGTCGTATGTGGGCATGAGTTCACGACACCTTGGAACTCGAGCATGGGAGCATCTAAATCTAGCTGATATTAATACAAAAAGTGTTATCAAAGACCATTTGTACGATTGTGACAAATGCTCTTCCATGAAACATTCAGTTGAATCTTTCAAAATTCTTAAAAAGTGTGTCACTGAGTATGATACTAAAATTCAAGAAGCTTTATCAATTAAAAAGCTTAATCCAAAGTTAAACAAACAGTTATATGCTAAAGGGGCCTCATTTTTACTTAGTATTTTTTAGTGATATTCTGGTATGCATTATTATTCAGTTCTTACCTTAAACTTGTTCGTCTTGCCATTTTTCGCTTCATTTTTCTTGATTGTCTGACTTTTAACTAGTCACAAAAATACCTCTGCTTACTGCTGCATGGCTAAGGTGTTATGAATTACCGGTAACTCACTAAAATTTTTGTGAGTTTTTGGTAGTATTACATCATAAACTGATTTTAATTGTAATAAATGCCTTGAAATTATCTATAACCAAATGTAAAATTATTTTGTTTAGATATGTTATCCTGATGAGGGCTTAACTGGTTTAGGCCGAAAACGTTCGATTTTTATTACAATTTGTTTTACTGTCGAATAAAAAACTTTAAATATGTCAATTGATGCTGCAAAGTAGCTGATACTTTCAATTCTCAAATATTGTTTAGTTTTGGCAACTTTAATTCACCATACAAAGGGCTAAGTATTGTTTTGAAAAATGAAGTTATGGTAATCGTTTTAACAATGCAGTATTGTTGCACTTGAATTTTGTTGACATACTTGGCGGCAAAATTTCCCCATGTAGTACTACCATATTGTAAATGTGAATACGCAATATTACAATAAACGTTCCTCAAAACAGATGGAGGTGCATAGTGCCTTAGTTTGCTGATGACACCTCTAGTTGTAGTTGTGGCCAAATAGGGGGCACTATAAAGTTAATGTCTTCGGAATAAGTTTGAAATATGATGAAATATCGAGTTGGTCTCAATCTAAAAAAAAACTCGCAAAAGGCGCCAAAGTGGGTGTCGACCAAGGTAAATTTGAGCCCTATTTCCCCACGATATTGACAAAATGCACCCCATTTTTGAGTAGAGCGTTAAATATTCGTTCCAGAATATATGGCTAAATAGGGGACACTATAAACTTAATATCATCGGAATAAGTTTAAAATGTGATGAAATATGGAGTTGTGCAATGTTTAAAAAAACTCGCAAAAGTCGTTAAAGTGGGTGTCGACCAAGGTAAATTTGAGCTCTATTTCCCCCACGATATTGACAAAATGAACCCCATTTTCGAGAAGAGCGTTAAATTTCTGTTCCAGAATATGTGGCCAAATAAGGAGCACTGTAAAGTTAATATTACCAGAATGAGTTTGTTTTGGGACGAACAATGAAGTTTTGTGGGTTGAAATATTTTACATAATTCGCGTCTATTTTTCTTTTTTTGACGGCACGACTTCGATTCGTGTGACCGTAGACGCATTATTCCGCTGGAATTTAACAGTGGTATACTGTGCCTATAGGTAGACCTGTCAGCTGTTAAAACGAAGCCTAGCCTACACTAGGCTAGTCATGTCAATCTTGGTGCATTTCCTAGTAGCCTAATTCCGGTAGCCTGTAGACGTAAAACTAAAAGGTGACAATCTGACAGTAGATTGCCATGTTCTATGGATGTACTGGTAATTCTTAAAGGTATGAAACCGATAAAATGAAACCTATAAAATAAAATGAAACCTATAAAGCAAACTATGAAACCGATAAAAGCTAGAATAACAGCTTTCTATCAGCAATGCAGTAGTAATTACAGGAATCATAGTTGCATATTTATGCTTGAGTTCAACAATAACCTATTCTATTGCTTGAATAGCATGAGTTTGGTGCTTTCATCTATCACACTTTTATTACAATACGTCATCTCTCATTTTGATGTGCCCTTGAATTATTAGTAATTTTGCAATAACTGACTGAGGTTGATATATAATGGTATTGGAAATTGTACCAGTACTAATGACATATTGGCAAACAATAGAAAACAAAGCAAGGAGGTTTTTTTTTCACTCCAATTGCCCACTTTAATTTCTATAAAACATAAATAAGCATTATAAACTTTATTAATTTTATTTCTATCCAATCTGTAGTTACAGCATTTTTATTTTTTAGTATGCTTAGAGTTAGAACAATTCTAATGTTGTCTTGCATTTTCTTTACATGGTGACTGTGAGTTTTGTGTATACACTGTACAAAATGTACATATCTTTGCAACACTTTGTTTTAATTTTGCGTAAAGTTTTTTATCATAGAAAGTAACAGACTGAGAAAATCTAGAAGCTGTTTTTTTTAACCTTAACTTGGTGAGGTGGCAGTAGACTTAGATGACCTTTCGGTCCTTCGCTGTCTCCTCACCAAGTGACTAAATATCGCATTGACTGCAAGTTTGTGTGTTGGTTTTAAAGGAATCGCATATTTCGATGCTTTGGTGATAGACCTAGAGGAAGTTGCAGTTTTTTTTTTTTTTTTCTTGTGATATGACGTCACTGGGTAAATAAATAAATATGATATAAATATGATATAAATTCAGCTGCAGAATTACTTACAGTAGGCTACCTTTATTTGATCTGTTGGTAATTCTCTGATCTGAATTATGTAATCTCAGATTTCTAAGTCTAAGTAAATCAGCTTGGTCTAACTGAACTAAGCAGGTCAGACAGCAGTTTGTTTAGAATAAGGTATCTATGTTCTGTGTAGACCAGCTTATCCTTAACATCAGTGATGCTGATCAAAGATTGGCTTGTGATATACCGTACGTAGCTGATGGCCTAGTGATGCAGAGCATTGGTGTACCTGATATTGCACAGGACAGTACATTTCTATTCACTAACTGAAACTTGAAAGCCATCTTCGTTATAGGCTAGAGTTATTGTGTGGAATCATTGCAATATTACTGATAGTGATACTATAGGCTATAGCGAAGAAAATCCAACTGCTCTGCAATAAATTTATTTTGTTTGCAGTATAAACCATGAAACACAAAAACAGCAAAGCACTTTAAGTTTCTCAAAATAAAAAATCTAGGAAGTGGCTATTTTGCCTCTAGAGGCAAAATAGTGTTTTTCCTCCGTTTAGGTTAGGGTTTGGGTTAGGGTTAGGGCTAGGGTTGGGATTAGGGTTAGGATTAAGGTTAGAGTTTGGGTTAAGGTTAGGGTTTGGGTTAGCATTAGGCTTAGGGCTATTTTGGCACTTGCGGCAAAATAGCCATTAGGACGTCATTTTCAACCCAGGTTGTAAAATTTTTAATTTTGTTCAATTAAAATAATAAACATAAAATTTATCGTAAATGTATAAATAAGTTACGGTAAGTTACCAATATTCCATTCAAAGATTTTCAGCCATCCAGTATGGTCATCAATGTCACAAAAATTAAGAATCCATATATACAGATAATAAATAATCCAACATACAGTAAAACCGAAAAATTTTTAAGTGTCAAATTTTACATAAAACACGGTACCAAGAATATGAAAAATAAAATAATATTGTTTGTTTAAGATATAGCTACATAAAAACTCTACACATTACCTAGTGGTGTAAAACAATACTGGTAACAATTCGATTGAAAAATACTGTACAAATCAAGGCATAACTAAGCATTCACATCACAGATAAAAATAATAGTTACAAGATAAGCATAACTGATCCAGATAAGCATTTACATTACACCTTATGCTGAGACATACATATTTACATCATAACAAAACCCACAAAATATTTATCTTGCAAGCTGAATCATTTAAGATCTAATGAATAACAAACAAATTAAAATCAAATCTATAACAAATGAATTACTTATATTAAGTGTACACGCTAAAATCCAAACCTAACCTCAAAAACAATTCCACAAAATTTGTTATTACATATTAATGCAGTTATAAGTCATCACATTTAAAACACACATACACACACAGTGAATAGTCTATGCAAATAAATCAAGGATAACTTTATGCAGATATCTGTAAAAAAAACACCAAAAAAAAAAAAAAAAACCTAACCAAAACTAAAATAGAGAATCCCTAAGCACACAAACGAAAAAGGAGACTGCAACATTACAAATAGTACATCTCTTCCAGATGTTGTCCCTTGCACACAGTTCCCAAAACACTGGCAGCATTTCCTCGTTGTATTGCCATTCCAATTGCTTGCATCAAGAAAACAGTAGACCTGGGTTCGCCAGACTCCTCTGAAATCCTTCTGCCAACCTCACGAACAAATTTTAAACCACTTGGACCCCATGGGCCCATTGTTTCCACACAAATAGGCACAATCTCAAAATCACGTTCCAGCTGCTCATACTTTGTCAGTTTTGCCTGCTCTGCCCGTTCTGCCTCTTTTCCAAAGTGATTAGAAGAGACCTCAAGATGACTTGGGGCAAAGGTGTCGCTACACGTAAAGTCCCACACCATGCACTTTCCCATTTTCCACGGAAAAATTGTCATTCCATCTGGCCTTTTTCCATCTGCGCGCGATACACCTTGCGGCTCCAATATCATAGGAACATGTGCAGACTCCAATGCTTTCCTTATCAAGTTGTTTACATGAAAATGTCTGGAGAATCTTCCCACACTCTTCCTACAGCTGAGACCATGGACTCCAGTGGATTCTACCTGAGTGCCGCAAATACATTCATGAGGTTGGCACAAAGGTGAACCTAGCCTAAGCCCACAAGCAATCCTCAGCGATCTGTTGTCCATTTTTAATCCAAGTGAAGGTATTGGGATTGCATTAAGCCAATGTGAAGCATGAGGAGCAGAAACAGCCAAAAGTCTTGACTTGTCAAGAATGGTGTTTGATGCTTCCAACAAATGGTTTAGTTTCAGCTGGCAGAGTGGAATATCCCAAGATTTCTGTTTTTGTGGATGTTGCGGAGCCAAGGATCCTGAATTCCTGATGATGTGATATGGAAAATATCTGGCAAGCTTGCAGCACACGCATATATTGAAGATAGGAATGCAGGAAGAACTATGTCTTCTGCTGAACGAATGCCCAATCCTCCAAACCGAACCGGTAATGTGCATTGTTCCCATGACAGTCCTGACAGTTGAATGTTTAGCACCTTTTCCAAAGCACAGCGAATCTTGGAATCAGATGATTTCAAAAGTGGAGACTGAAAGCAAGCTGATGTCCTCAATACATACGTGAGCTTTGGAATTGCAAAACAATTCCTAAGCAAAAACAAAGCATCATGTGCATCCACTTGATCTAATTGCTCCAATAATCTCGAAAGAGCACATAATTTAGATTCTAATGCCATATCAACAGCAGATGGCATAACTGGTGCGCCAAGAAGGGTCATGTTTCCATGTTTAACAGATTTAATTTCAGGAGCAATCCCCTCAAACATTTTCAAAACATTCACATCAATGATGGAATTTAAACTGATTAGCTTGCATTTTGCAGGATTGACCTTCAGACCCAAACTATTCTCTGCAGACAAAATTTTTTGAAAATCCGAAAAGACCACATCTGCTTTTCCACCAAGTGTTCCATCGTCCAAATACCACATGTTGTAATCACTTTTGCAGCTTGAAATCAAATTATTAATTGACAGTGAGAACAAGAACGGCCCTAGCGGATCTCCTTGTTGGACTCCTTCTTTCGAAAGCAATGTTTCATTCCCAAAAAACAAGTTAGAAGAACTAGCATAGGCCTGGTATATAAACGGGTAGATCTGAGGGAACAACTTATAAACTTCGTGAAGTAGCACATCTCTTCTCACTGAATTAAATGCATTTTTGAAATCAATCTTCAGCAATATATTGTCAGAATCCGCTTTATTGATGAAATTCCTACAAGCATGAACAACCACTTCAGCACTAGAAGGAGTGCCAACACCCATTTGATGAGGTTGGAAAGTGTTGGGAAGATGTTGAGAAATCTTAAGCATGCAAGCCTTTGCACATAAACGCCTTAATGTGTTTCCAATTGCAATTGGCCGTACTCCTCCATCCTTTTTGTAAAGGGCTATAAAGGTTGCACCAAAAAAGCTTGAGCACACTGCAGATGGGATATTTCCACAAAGTACTATACCATTTGTAAACATCACTAACGCTTGTAAAAGATTTCTTGATGTCTCACCCAATGCTCCAGTTGTAAGATCTTTAAGATGTTGTGGAGTCAAACCATCTGGACCACCGCTTGAACCATTCTTGAAAGATTTGAGGCTTCTGGTGATGTCATCAACAGAAACAGTGATGCTGTTGGAACAGTCACCTTCGGAAGGAGCAGGAGGAAATGCACAGTCTGGATGTAAGTCAGAATGCTTGTCTTTTAGCTGGTTGATTACCTCTGCAGAAGATTCAAGAACTTTGGAATCCGATGAAAGTATTCTCACGGCACCCTTTACATCTCCCAAAGCAAGTTTGGAAGAAACAAAGCTGCTGATATCAAAGGCTTTTGAAGAATGAGAGTGTTTGCGTTTCTTGTTCATCAGTGAGTTACCAGGTGGAACAATATCATTGTCCGTAAAATCTTTGATTTGCCTGTTTATAACTGATGCTAGAGACTTTGACTTTTTACCGGCTCTTTTTGGCTTCATGAAACAACTTCTAGCAAAATTAAACAATTGTTGCCATGCAGCTAAGCTATTTTCCATCACTACTTTTTGAAGAATCTCTGTTAGAAGTTTAGCAGCTTGAATCCTAGATGCTTTAGGCACTCTCTTTATGACTGCACCCTCCCTATTAAACGAAAAACTTTCTGGTTCTTGCTGGTTAGCAGCTGCTGAACTAGAGGAACAACAAGGACCAAACCAAGGCGCATCCATAGCTTCTATTTGCCTTTTAGTCAACTTCACACATCTGCTGTGAAACCATACACTGCAATTTTCACATTCTATCCATTGCCTAGATCTTGTGCTACTATCATCAATGTCACAAATTGGGCAAGGAACAGAAACCACATTTTTAGTAGAATTTGACATCATAAATAGGCTATCGCTACTGGTATGCTCAATGCTGTTACTTCACTGCCAGTATCAGTGTGTAGTGGTTGTCAACAAAATCAAGTGTTTATACCTGACTGCAGTAGCCTAGTATAGGCCTAGGCTATATTTAATAGACTAACCGAACTTACAGTTCAACCATTTCATTTCCAGTTTAGAAACAAACAAAATTGAATTTGCAGCTGTTCAGCAATTTATCCAGTATCCGATGAAATTAAATGACAATTCAACAACAAACACATACATTTATATATACAATATTTACAATATGTACATTATACAGAATTTCTTATTCGAATAGAATCTTATTCAAATAGAGTCATGTTTTCCTGACAATGTTCTACCATCAATGAAGCAATGTTGTTGTAGCGTACTGGTATTTGTTTTGCATCTTAAAAATAAATTTGAATGTGAAAATTAAAAAGCTGTAAAAATATCTCTATCTTATGTGTCCTAAGTTTTGTACCAGTCCAGTATTAAAGTATAAAAAAATATCCACGAATTTGTTCTTTTTAAAGCTATGTTTGTCATATTGCCAAAAATTGTGTGCTTTTGATCCAACAAATCGCTGATTTGCTGACAGAAATTGGTGTAGTATGGGTAATAATAAGACTACAATGATAATAGAGTGTTTGTACTGTACTGCTTATCATGTACTGCTTGCATCATTAAAAAGTAGCCTATTACAAACAGTTGTTCAAAGCCGTTGAAGAAACAAGTAGGAAATAATGCATCTAATAAAATCAAATTGATAGCACTAAGCAATTAGCATCACTGCAACACAGTAAGTATACTGGGCTAAGGTTATTGTTACATGGTAACAGCTTGGCAATGGTGGCTAACTCATGGCTGTTTACTGAATAGCCATTTCCTAAGTTTTAGTCTAGTATGATAGTTAATGATAATACAATAAAAGCCAAGCATGCTAGCCTACAACGACATAACAGATAAGCATCAGTGGCTTACTGCATACCATTAGTGAGTAGGCTAGTGCTCTAACTTCATCACAGATCATGAACCCTTTACTTCCTTTGCATAGACGACATCACAGTACAAGCAGCAGTCATGTTTTGAGATCTAGTCCAAATAATGGTGAGTAAAATATAATTTTGTTGCTTGTCATACTAGCATGTGTCTGACTAGTGGCTGACTAAAATCAATTTTGTTATATATATGTTGGCTTTCAATAGTACAAGACTGTAATAGGTTAAGTGGTAAGTAACGTTGCACATTAACCTGCTTGCATTGGTACCTAAGTTGTTAGGTGCATTTCATTTTTGCCCCAAACTAACGCAACCTGTGCTAAAAGCTTGAAATATTTCACATTCGAAATTGCTGGATGCATCAACTGATATGACTGATAACCTGATAACAACAACATCAATTACAAAATCTCAATAGGATTAGCTCACTAGTTCAATTTTTGTCTACTTGTTACTGTATATACCATGATCATTTTGATTAGTGATTAAACTGAGAATAAAAAATATTAGAGAATAAAATATTTTTCAGAACGTTTATTTTCCAAAATTAGTATTTGTCAGAAATTACATCTGCCAGAACGAACACTTGCCTGAAATTACATCCGTCAGAATGAACACTTGCCTGAATTTACATCTGCCGGAATGAACATTTGTCTGAAATTACATTTCCCCAAAAATGTATTTTCCAGAATTAACATTTGCCTGAATTTACATTTTTCCGAAAACTTTTTTTCCAGAATTTACACTTGCCAGTATTTATATTTGGCTGAAATTACATTTCCCTGAAAACTTATTTTCCAGAATTTACATTTGGCCAAAATTACATTTTCCTGAAAACTTATTTTCCAGATTTTACATTTGGCCGAAATTATATTTTCCTGAAAACTTATTTTCCAAAATTTACGTTAGGCCAGAATTACATTTCTCCAAAAACTTATTTTCCAGAATTTACACTTGTCAGAATTTACGATTCATCAAAATCACATTTTCCTGAAAACTTATTTTCCAGAAATTACATTTCCTCAAAAATTCATTTTCTAGAAACTATTTTTCATGCGAAAAATTATAGTATGTTTATGTTATTCATTTCTAATAAACAGAGCGTACTTTTAGTTGAAATCAAGAAGCGTAGCGATGACAGTTAGTTTACTGAATGAGAGATATAGCTTGGCTTATTAATCAATTTGCAGTTATAAGATGCTTCGAGCGTGATAAAAATTAGCAATTAAAAATTGATGCGAGCATGTTCAATTGTTCACTGAGGAAAAGCAAGTTTATTGTAACCCAGATTTCACTTCTTGGAAAAACCAATACATTTTAAGTTGAGATTGGCAGTTTTTTAATTTTTTGCCTTGTACAGCTTCGTTTGTTCTTAATGTTAGTCCTTGAATTCTGAGAATGTTCATGTCAATTTTAACAACCTTGTTTAGCTGTGTTGGTATTTAATTCTGAATGTTTTGTTAGCTTAAGCAAAGACGTTTTTGTTTTTTTTGTTGCATTCTAAAATTGCTAATGCAAAAAAGTACAGAGTTTTTTTTTTGACTTGATAACATCCAAAAATTTATGAGTTGCCTGCGCAGTGCGAATTATGGAGCACCCTTTGGAGCCATAGCAATATTTTGCTTGTAAATGTACTGGAAACTTACTGAATTTTATTATTGAGTTAGTTCAGAATTTAGTTGCTTTTAAGATTTGAAATTTATTCATTTTTGTTCTGAGTAATTATTTTGTTACTGCTGAGGCTGGCATTTTTCTTAAATTTTAAGTAAAAATAAGCCTCAGGTTTTTATGAAATATTATTGTTGTAAAAAAGTAGTGTAATTCGTCTTATGTCCGTGACAAAAATTGAAACTGCAGTGCTGTAGTACAAAGCAGCCAAAATCTACATCAAATGCAAAGCCTGCAAAACCACACTTGTTGCATTCCTTGGCAAAGGTTTCACTCTTAAGCTTATTAACACACAAAAAAGCAGCAATGGCGTATAACTTCCGCCACAAGCTTCAAAATGTTTTCCATTTTAATCTACAAAGCCACTATTATGGAAAGCTCATTTGATGTCAGTTCCCGCCATACACATTTCATACAATTTAGAACATTTCATTCGCAGTTCATGTGAAGGTAGTAAGGAGATAAGTGATTCCATCAGGTTACATCACAATTGAAACAAACAAGCCTTGCTCCAGCAAAAAGAGACTGCGTAATGCAGTGTAATGAACAAGGTAGAATGAATGGTCTTGTTGAGATTGTCGTTGCAGAGGTACTGGACTGCAACTGTATAGGTTGAAAGTTCGAATTTCCTGCCATTAAGAATTTTCTGCTGAGTGCTTTCCACCAAAGAATTTTGTGTTAATATTTGTTTGCTAGCAGTCTCTTGCCAATTTTTCGAATGAACGATTTCACCAATTTACACAGTGGTGTCAGTGAAACATATTAATTTTTGCTTTAAATAAGTTTTCCCTCAAGGCGCATCATGTACCTTAAATCAAAATGGCAGCTCCATACGGTACTTTTTTAATTCTCCAAATTTATTGATTTGACTATTTCATTATTTTATTGTATAATTATTGTGAGAAAACACTCACCTAACGAGCTCCATAAAAGCAAGACTGTAGGCCACATGTGTGTGTAATGGCCGTGAAATTTTTTTTTCTTTTCATAAGTATAAGTCTGAAATGAGATCAGTAGTGAGGCGGAGGTATACTAAAGCTCTCTGAGACAGTCTTTTGCCATGGAATGGACTTAAATATGATTTAAAGCATCTTTTAAAACATTCATTTAAGGGAATGATTTTTCAAAAATAAAATACTTGAATCAGTAAAAACTTTAAAAAATTGCCAAAAATAAGCAATCAAATTTGATTGCTCGTTGAAAATGCTGAACATGGCTATTCATCAAAAAATAATTTAAGCTCAGGAATATGCAGGGGGCTAATTCAATAGTAGTTAATTACCAATCACTTCTTTCAAATTTTGTCAATCACTTCTTTTAAATTTCGTTCCATTAGCTTGTTCTCCTCCAATCAGCTTTCTCAATAAAACACAGACGAAAGAGATTACTCCTTGCAGGCGCATATCCAGAAGTTGGCAATGGGAGGCTGGTTTGGGAGGTGAAAACAAAACTAAAACAATTTTTATTCAGAATTGGAACAATTCTTCTGCTCGAAATAAGGTGAAGACCAAAGAAAAAAGGTCTCCACCCTGAACTGGACTAGTTTTTCTTAAAATAGGTCAAGATCAAAAAAAAAAAGAGGGCTTCATTCAGACTGGGATCGATTTTTGTGACCGATTCTTTTCCAGTTCAGAGTCAAAGTAGACACATTCTGATTGACAATACCAATAGAGGGGACTATTTTTGCTTTTGGTCCAAAAATCGGTCTTAAAAGTGTTTTGCATACTCTGCATGCCAATGGGTGGGGCTATTGTCCCCCCTGGCTACGCTGCTGACTCCTTGTACCTTTCATTGAACTAGGATTTTATGATTTACCGGCTTGTTAATTAGAGAGCCAATTTTTTTTTTCTAGTTTTGTGTAAATAAATTTTTTTATCTTAAGGAACTGAAATTCAATTATCTTTTTTTTATAAAATATAGACCAAATAGATTACTTCTTGTGAGCTTTATTGAAATAAAGGATTTTATGATTTACCAGCTTGTAAATAAAAAACAAAATTTTGCCATTTAGGAGTATAGCTACCTCACACATAGCCCATTTCTGCAACTAGTTTAATCAAGTTTATGCACTGCCAATTTCTACGCCATGCTTTAAAAACAGTGATTTTTATCAAAATAGGCCTAATATTAAGTCATGTTTGGAAAAAATACAAACTTTTTCTGAGGTTGGTGCGCTCTATCCCCAGACCTCTAATTGCCACCGGCGGCTAAAGGTTTTGCGATCAGACCCGCAAAAAAGCCCATGCAGTGATTTCTGGCTATGTGCCTGACTAAGATACTTCAAAGACAGTATACAACGTTTGTGTTGCTGATACTTTTGTGAATTTCAGATACTATCGAAATAGTGTAATATTACCAATAATCTGAAAACATCAAGATATCATCACAAACTTTGGAAGAATAGTCCTGAAAATGGCACTTAATTTTGTCAAAAACCAAAAATATTTTAAACCTAACGTTGTTTGTCAAGAACACCCTCCTTTGCTCCTTTTGTTCTTTGCGTAAGCCGTAACTTATTAATTTTAGAAAATGAACAATTATAATTATATATTTTTGTAATGTAAATTCTATCAATAATGAAATTTCTAGCTGATGTGTATAATTTCTGGAAATAAACTTTTCTGCCAAATGTAAATTCTGACCAGTGTAAATTCGGGAAAATAAGTTTTCGGGGAAATATAATTTTAAACAAATGTAAATTCTGGCAAGTTTCAATTCCAGAAAATAAGTTTTTGGGGAAATGTAAATTTTGGCAAGTGTAATTTTTGCCAAATGTGCCTTCGGAAGAAATGTAAATTCTGGCCAGTGCATGTTCAGGGAAATGTAATTTCTGGCAAGTGCACGTTCAGGGAAATGTAATTTCTGGCAAGTGCACATTCAGAGAAATGTGCATTTGGGTTAATGTAGTTTCGACCAAGTGTTTTTTCGGGGAAATGTAATTTTTGGAAGGTGTTTTTTAGGGAAGTGTATAGGATCCGACATTGCTAACCCAGAACCTGTTAACAGTAGGGTGGTCCTTATTTGAGATTAAAATTTTTTTGAAAAATTTAATCGCGGACTCTGCCAAAAGTTTCCAATTCCTGTAACAACATTTCTTGTATAATATTATTGCTATATTTTAATGTTTAGGGATTGCTCAAGCTTTTTGAACTTGTGGTAATTTTTGTATAGGTGATAAGTGGAAGCTGTGCAAATACATATGCAATAATGCACCTTTTTGGTTTTGATTTCTGTCAAAAATCTTACATATTGTAAATGACTGAGGACATGCAAAGCCTTGCAAAGTTAAGTCATTGTCTTTTTATTTACTTAAGAAGTAGTTTGCTTAAAGTATGTATTGTAACAGCTGAAAAGACTTCCTTTAGTACAATGGTTTTGAACTTATTTAACAAAATAAACTTCAATAAAATTTGTTTTTATTGGGGGCATAAAATCCAATAAGTAATTGAACGTTAAGCCATTAAGAAGAATATTAATATGCATGAATTTATTTATCATTAAAATTGTAGTTTTGCAGGTAAAAGACCGAATTTCTCTTGTACTAATGAACAGTTTTGGGCCTCTAATATTAATCATGATTGTAATCATTGCAAATGCAAAGGCTCTATTTGGAGCTAACCACAAGGTAATTGGATCAATTTGTGGTGCAACCAGGGAAGACTGCAGACATTCAAGGCCCTCTCTTAACCAAGTCAGCAAAATTAATTTCAAATTATCAAAGGTAGCAATTATGCATACGTAGGACAATAGGAGACTGCAAAGAGACTATTGGGTTTTTGACTTAAGCAGCCACGAGCCACCCTATGTTGGTGAGCAACATTTGCCTGTTTATTTGAAAGAACACTAAATGGCTTACAGTAGATGTCAGCAGCAGTTTTTTTTACATTGACATAATCTACCCAAATTTTTTTGCAAAGTTGGTTATTTAATAATGGACAATTAGTGATTGAAACTGGTCAGTTAGTAAATATGGAAACTATAACTTTGCTGCTGATTAGACACGGGGATATGTAGTTGTGTGGAAATTTCTGATTAGACAGTAGGTAGCAAAGTTGGTCGTTTAGTAACCAGCAATAAAAAAAAACAATGCCATTTTTTCTACAGCTTAACTTGAAAACAGATTTTCTGGGGCTCCCTATAGAACTATGGCGTATCAATTTATCTTTAATTTTTCAAGCATCATAAGTTGCTGGACCAAATTTTGTCAGTTGCAAACAATTTTGTTGAGTCAGGAGTATTTTCAACTTAAAATCACCAACGGCAAAAAACAATTGCCATTTGTACTCCTAGTGGTGCTTACTGAATACTTAGACAGCTTTCCAAATGCTTTCACACTTACATTACTTTCGCAACAAGTAACATTGATAAGCAATGAGCACATCTACCCTACTTTGCAAAATGATTGTTTTAGAAGCTCAACATACTTTGCAGTTTTGCACTTTTAGTTAAGCAACTCTGTGCATCACACAACTAGCCTAGTGTGCTTTGAGTTGCAAAATACCACAAAATAAAATAAAGGTTGCCTTGAAAATGTAAGTTCAGTTATTCTATCAGTATATTTCAACTAGCTTATTTTTGAAATAAGTATAAAACTTCAGAAGCTTTGAGCAGCCTCTAAAGATTAATATTTTCCAAAAATATTTTGCTTTTGAAAGGGTCTGCGATAAAAATTTTGAAAGTCGCAAAATAAGCACTACCCTAGGTAATAGTAGAACATATTTAGCTCTGTAGCTGTGCACCCTATAACTTTGAAGGACGAAAGCTAATCCATGACCTGTGTTCCCTCTAACTTCATGGCTTGTCGGCGAGTGCCCAAATTAACTTAAAACAATTGTGCCCAAAGCTATGAAAAGACGTATCTGTGCCCCAAATTTTGTACCTATCCAGTATCACGGTATACCAAATGTAATATTTCCACAAATTTGTCGAATTTTCTAAAGCTTTGTTTACTATATTGCCAAAAATTATTTGTCCTTGCTCCAACAAATCGCCGATTCGCTGAAAAAATTCGGCTTAGAGGGAACACTGTCCATGACCATAGCCAGATTAAAGGGGCATTGAGGTCTAATTTCTGAATTTTAACATTAAATATGCGAAAAATAATTGATTACCAATGTTTTTGTCACGTTATTTCATTGTTTGATGTTAAATAGCTTTCACAGGAAGAATTTTGACTTTCGGGACAAAATTTGGCTGTGGCAACATGACAACATCAAATTTGCATGAGTGATTTTAAACGAGCTTTATCAGATTATAGGACTTAGTGTGGGATGGGCTTCTGCTAAGTTTGTGGTGGGACTTGGGTGAGGTAAATTCCTTTTCAAATGTAAAAATACACTTACTGGTTTGAATTTGCTACTTTTAGTAAAAACATAAAAACATGTGCAATTTGCTGGGCTTGGGAAGAAATGATAAATCAACATAACTGATAGGCTAGCATTGCCCACTGATTAATTAAGGTGGTTTAGTAGTTATTTGTTGCAATTCTAAGAGCAAAACCTTATCTAAAAAAAGTTAGGCTAGGCTAGTAGTTTAAAATATACTGGCATGGTTGGCTGCTAATAGTGGTTGAAGCTATAATAGTGATAAGCCTACTAGATAACATTCAAGCTAGCATCAAACCATGGCAACAGGAGCAGTCACAGATCAGTGATTCAAAACTTATGTTTAAAATGAAAGGAATGCAACAGGTAGCAGGAAAATAAATATAAATATCTTTCGATATAGAAATGGCAAGATTTTGGAATTAGTGGCAAAAAATGTCAAAAAAATATAAAAATTTGCTTGACATACAATAAATGAGTTAAATTAGCGCTTGATGCCCCTTTAAGTGTTATTTTTGTGATAGCAAAAATGATTTAATTACATTCAAAATATTTTCTTAACTGTTAATGTGGAGTTTAGAACATGCAATACTTGCATGATCATATCGCATATCTACATGTTTAACATTAATTGTAGGAAATGCTGATGTTCCTATCAATGAAGGTTCATCTAAAAGTTCTACTTCAAACTTGCGACGAAGACCTGGATCTGAATCTGATGTGTTAGATGGGAAAGCTGCAGAAGTGTCATTGCATCATCAGGTTAAATATTACAAGTTATGTGGTAAATGTACTCTTCTACAGACAGCTGGTGTACATTTGTAAAGCCAGATGGCATTTTTTTCTAATCAAAGCTGCTTAAATTTTTTGTACAGTTTTCAGGGTTGCCATATCCTGGAAAAGTCCTGGAAAGTCCTGGATTTTTTTTGCTGTCCTGGAAAGTCCTTGAAAGTCCTTGAATTTTGTTTGTTAGTCCTGGAAAGTCCTGGAAAAATGTTTTTAAAGTTTTCCCGTGATTTACCTGCACAGAATGTGAAGTTTTTTTTTTATAATAACTAGTACCTTGTAATTGTACAAAGCCATTGTTAAAATAATTTGCATTGTAAGTTTGTTCAAAAAGTTTTATTGTATTGTTAAGAGACAGAGCTTATTTGTATGCTGGTGCACAAACAAAAAAATCGCAATCCTAGCCCTAACCCAACCCTAAATCTAACCCAAACTATAACCCTACCTCCTACCCTAACGTTAATATGAGTGCCCATTCCTCTGCTCTTTGCTCTCTTATTCTTTTTAAGCAGTTCTCACTAGAACGCTAATGTGCAAATAAGCACTTCCTTCTTAAATTACCAAAATTTGCACTTTGCAGTACAGTATGTATAAATTATTGAATATTATTAGGAAAAGTGAATTTATGGACAGTAATTTATTGCGATGCGATACTCCAGTCGCAGTAGTGTAGCTTTGGCCTATTGACCAACATGAACAATAAGCAAAATGCAACGTTTTTGCACTAGACTTCTGCAGAAATTTTTTGCAGTAACAATGACCCTAAAGTAATTTAAAGCCACTTTTGGAACATGATTTTGAGGAAGGGCTAATAAGGGTCAAAAATAAAACCAGTAACAACTAACTAAAAATATTAAAAATAAACAATCAACTCGATCACTTAATGAAAAATGCTTAACTTAGGCTTTGTAAAAAAAAGGTCAATTCAGTATTTAATTCTGTTAATTACCAATCAACTCTCTCAAATCTCGTTTCATTTGCCCCTCCTCCCAAATTATATCTTTATCTAGCGTTATAAAATACAGACGATTTGGATTAATACTTCTGAGTTTTTTCAAAGGAAGTGTCGATTTACACTTTAGTGTGCAAATGAGCTGTGCTTATAGGGAATAAGAAAGCAAGAATGGGTACTCATTTGCTCTTTTATTTCTTAAATTAGTATTGTTAGTGGTTATTTGGGGTTTAAATTTTGAGTTTGGGCTAGGATTATAGTTAGGGTTAGAGCTAGGGTTACAGTTTGAGTTAAGTTTAAGGTTGGGTTTAAAGGCTACGACAGCGTTTTTTTGTTTGCACGCTGGCGTGCAAATAAGCCTTGTCTTTTTCAAATGATATAATTTTATGGTTTACTGGCTGGAAATAAAGCAAGGACTGAAGTTTTACCATTACCATATATTGGTCAGCCGATATATATCAGCCGATCTCATGGCCAAGGTGGTATATCATAAAATATCGGCTTAGTGCAATTATCCTAAACAGTTTATTTTTTAGAGCAAGCACGAGCACTCTTGCGTTCTATTTGTTTAGTATGACTTGTGTTTTTGAAATAGCCTTTCTTTGAAGGAGGATTATGGAAGCTTTTAGAGTCAAGTTAATTGAAAAATAGTGACAAAATTTGGTGTTTATAAGTTTGTTGTTAATAAGTTTGTCTATATCACTATCGGCCTAAAAAAGTCTTACCGGTCGAGCTCTAGCCATCACCCACATACTGTTTAACCATTATGCAACCAATTTAATCACATTTTTGCAGTACTAATTTCTATGCCACGTTTTAAAAGCAATAATTTTTACCAAACTAGGCCTAAAATTAAGTTATTATTGCAAAAAAATTGCAAAATTTTCGAGCGCTGGGGGCTTTGCCCCCAGACCCCCAATGGCTTCCGGCGGCTGGGCTCTGCCCCCATACCCAAAAGCACGCCCCTCCCATTGCAAATTTCTGGTTTTGCACCTGGCTAGTAGTCAGTACTAGGAATGCAAATGCATTACATCAAAATTTTTCGTCAATCACAAGTACAAAAAAGTAGGTGCGTGAAAGAGTAATAGTCAAAATTAAATTTGAAGTCCTGTAAAAAAACCTTAAACAGTCCTGGAAAAGTCCTGGAAAATGACCTAAAAAAGTCCTGGAATTTGATTTTGCAGTTTCTACAAAAAAGTAGGTGTGTGAAAGAGTAATAGTCAAAATTAAATTTGAAGTCCTGTAAAAAAACCTTAAACAGTCCTGGAAAAGTCCTGGAAAATGACCTAAAAAAGTCCTGGAATTTGATTTTGCAGTTTCTGTGGCAACCCTGAGTTTTGTTGAGTTGAAAGGGTATTTAATGTATGATGGTGCATACAAAAGATTTGATGAGTTTCATGTGAATTGTACAAAACATGCTAGGCAGGGAACAGACTTACATAGCTGCTTAATGATATATTCTGTTAATTCGCAAGCCAACTCTATGTTGTATTTGATGTAAAGCTATTGTTGTTTAGGATTCACTTATGTTGGCTTATCACCAACGACCTTCAGTTGTTGCTGGCCACAGTGTGGCTTCAGGTGAGAAATTCCCCTAGTGTGTTTTGTGTCAAGTTGAACTAATGTCTGTTTTGTTTTTGAAATTTGAATAGGATGATACTTACTTTAAAGTGAATTTTTCACTCAAAAATTTTAATTTGGGGAGAAAAAATGAATTGACATTTTTATCCAATTATTTTTTGTTTTAGGAGCTTTAGGGTACACTTTAAATTAGGCTCTGAGGTAGGGTTAGTGTTGGCCCTCTTTGAGTTAGAGTTAAAGGTGTCGTTAGAGTTAAAGTAGAATTAATAAAAAAGTAAATGATTTTTCAGTGAAATAAGTGTTGCTATTCTTTTTACAAGAAAGAATAGCCTAACTTGCATCACTATTACTATTTTGTTCTTAAAATTTTGTTTTATTCAGTTGCTTCATCTGCTCCTGTGAGACAAGTCAAACCTGTGTTTGTGTGGAATCAAAGTGAAGTTGCAAAGTGGCTGAAAAAACATTTACCTCCTTCACAATCAACTTATGCAGAATTATTTATGCATCATGATATAACTGGTATGATCTTAACCTGAGTATTAACACAATTGAAGAGGTGATTACAAAAAGTACCTAGGTCACATTTTGCGCAAAACAGAGTTATGGCTTGTTTTGGACTTTCTATACTGTGCTAAGTCATTGACCAAAATTTTTTAACTTGAAGATGGTTTTAAGTTTGTTTTTCACAAGGTAACTTCTCTCAAGATGGTGTATTTTTTGTGCAAAACGTTCTTAAGTTCATTCTGTTCATGAAAGAAGTTCTTAAATCCTAAAAATCAATCAAGTATTCCAAGTAATATCATGTGGTTTAATATCCAGTAAAGGAAAAAAGAAAGGAATGTATCTTGCTTTTGGGTTAGTTTTTTAGATCAGGACTTTTGCTGAAATGCTCGGGTTAGCAAAACTGCTTGTCTTACTCATGGTAAGCAGATAGGCTGGGTAAAGTCAGTGACAAAAGTTGTTTTTGCTATCGGTAAATATTTAAGATTGTTTGGGTTATTTTACTGTTAGTTTAGGTTACAAGTTGGCCTTAACAACTTTGGCATACATGCATGTCCTACTGACTGAGTTGATAAGTTTGGAATGTAAAGACTTTTAGTTAATTTTTCAATTTCTCATTTTTCAATGCAGAATTACTGTGACAAAACAAAAACGATTGCGTTGAAGCTAGGAACAGCAACAAAAGTACAGTACATAGTCATACACCCACAGGCGTAGCCAGGGGATTGTGCTCCCCCCTATTGAAATGTTATCTGTATGACAAAAATGTAACAAAAAGTCAATGTTTTCAGTTTCTTTTATCATTTTTCGTGTACAATGCTTTCTTTTAGCATTTTGCGAATGACATTGACAACCAGGGTCCCCGGCCCCCCTCAATTCACTTTTTGCCAACTAATTTCATTGTATAACGTGGGAGAAATTGAAAGTTTTGCCCTAAAATTTGCTATTTCAGGCCCAGAACCTTTTTATGGACATAATGCAAGAACTAGGACCGGATTCACCATAGTATGGTCAATGCCAGGGGCCCCCATGCTCAAATGGTGAGACTTTGGTCTTCACCTAAATTTGGCAGAAAGATGTTGAGAAAATCCCCAAAGTGCCAAGGGCCCTGTGCAATATGAATCCAGCTTGGGCAATAACATGATTGGTAAGCGTAACCATCTAATCCACCAATTTTAAATAACAATCCACCTCAACAGTTTTTATATGACAAAATACTCCTGAAAAAATCAGCTAGAGAAATTGCTCATTGAACAAATTATTGCATTTGGATTGAGGGGGCTTTGGCCTCCTGGTCGTACATGTACTTTTACTTTTTTATGACAAAACTGGTTATTTTTATGACAAAACAAAAATCTCTAAGGAAAATCTTCGAGTGGATTATTATTTACTGCTAAAATATTGCTTGAGGCAATGTACCTTACTTTCCTCTACCTGGGCCAAATAGCTTACAAAATCTAATCCCAAAATGCAAGATTTTAAACTTGTTCTGGGCTAAATTGTAAGTAAAACGAGGATTGAACAATTTAATTTTTTCGATTAGCTCTCAAATGTTAAAAATCTAGTTCTTTCAAATGGCTCTGAACTCGTGCGAAATGCATTGCTGGGCACAAATTCATTAATCCGTTAGTAACAAAGCTAACTTTTTCATTAACTAATAAATTCGTTAAAGAGTTCTTATATTAACAGACTAAATTAACTTACGTTGAGGTTTTCATCATTAATTTCTTGCACCATTTGTTCATCATACCAGTACAAACCAGTTTGCACTGGTGACACTTGATGCGTATTAACAAGAAGTTTTTAGAAGAAAAGAGCGCTGTTTTGTATGAACCTATTTTTATCTTAAAATTTGATTATGCTGTAAAATGTAACTTCCGAAACACAAAAAAAAGATTATAGTATTAAATTTTTTTCTTACTATTCGCTAAACAGTGTCATTACGTGTTCTAGAAGTGAGTGAATAAAAAGAAATGTAAATTACACTCAAAATGTTAACGAATTAATGGACTTCTTAGCTTTCTTTAATTAAAGCTGAAAATAATGAATTAACTTTAAGTGAGGTATGAAGTTTGCTAACGGATTAGTGGTTAACGAAGCTAACATTTTACAATAACTTGCTCATCTATGGCGAAATGTGATCCAATGACATTAAAGTAGCTTGTTTTTACAAAAAATCACCCAGCGTCTGGGGGTTTCACCTCCAGACCCCATTGCCGGTGGTGGCTGGGGACTCCGACCCCAGACCCCCGTTTGTGATATGTTTAAGTTACACTAGTTTACTCAACACATCTCCCAATTCAGACATTTGTGCTTTTTATTTTGGGTTTAAGTCCTCTCACTATTGCAAAGTTTTGGTTAGGTGTAAAACAGTCCACGGCTTCTGATCTTCCAATCTACAATATCTTTGTCTCACAAAAAGTTTGTTCCTCTTGCGAAAATTACTAATGCTGACGTTACTTGTGATTTGTGGTTTCCCCCCCCAATTAAAAATCCTGGCTACCCTTATCTTAAAATATTTCATATGCCTTACGTATTCTAGCAGCCTCTTTAACCTACCGAAATTTGAGTAAATACCGAGACCAAGCAAAAACTGATAATTTATGAAAGAAATACACTTGTTTAATACGCCAAAGCATGCCACGTATTTTTCGGTGCTTATCTATACAACTAAGTACCAAAACAACGCAGTTACGTATTTGAAAAATGCTGAACTGATGGCGAGCTGAAGGAGAAACAGCACAAGGTTTTTAGCCGACCCTAAAATCGAGCCCAGGTCTACCGTTTTGATCACTGGTGTCATGAAGACTAAATTGTTTGCGCAGTCAAAAAACAGAATTTTCAACCAAAATATAAACATTTTCTGTGCTGAAGTAGAAAAACAGCCCGATTCTTTTAGAAATTAAGCAAGTAGAGTTTAGAGCATAAAATGTTTTGGATAAAAAAGTATCTAAGTCACATGTGAGCAAAAAAAAAATACTCAAGTCTAAAAATTTTTTTTCGAATATCTCAAACATGCAAATTAGCCTAGAAGTGATAATGGGCTTGCACAATTATTATGATGTCTCACGCAGAAATATGTAACGCAAAAAGAAAATTGCTCAGTGTCCAGATCTTACTTAACATAAAAAAACTTCAAACACTGATATCTCGAAACTGCTATTTTGTGACTTAGGACCTTCTTGTAATCAGCTCTTCAATTGCTTTTTATGAAAAAAGGTTTCAAGATTTTATGAAAGCATTCATATAAAATTTACAGTTGCTGCTTAGTGGTTGACTAACTTTCAAATTTTAGCGTTTGTGTTTGTTAATTTTTAAGCATTTTTTTGCATCTTGTATGTCCTAGTGCTTAAAGATTTTATGAAAGCATTCATATAAAATTTACAGTTGCTGCTTAGTGGTTGACTAACTTTCAAATTTTAGCGTTTGTGTTTGTTAATTTTTGAGCATTTTTTTGCATCTTGTATGTCCTAGTGCTTACCTTGTTTTTGAAAGATTATATCTTAAGTCAACTATCTAGTTGGAAAAGTCTATAGAAATAGTCATTTTGCATTTTCACTCAAAAAGTTGGGCCTGCTGTTTTCTGGAGTTGGCTTGATTTGAGCCTAAAGCGTAAATTATGAAGTTTGAAGTGGAAGAAAAATTCTCAGTCTGCAAAATGTGGATTGTGGATATAGCTTAGTAGTTAGTACTGTTGATGCAAGCACATACTTTTATTTAAATATGGCTGGAGAAAAAAACTGAAAATGTAGTATATAGGTTAATTACTTTGAATGAATTCTAAGTAAGGCACTTTAAATCTGAAAACGTCACTCTTAAACTTTTCATTAACTCATCAACTTTCGTCTTTAGGAAAAACATTGCTGATGCTCAACGATTCAAAACTATCAAGAATGGGAATTACGGAAAGTTCACATAGAGCCACCATTATGAATGAAATATTGAAGTTGCAAATGAAAAATTATATGCAATGTTTCAAAGGTTTACAATCCGGTAAGTTTCTAAGTTTGTGAAGAATATTGATGACATGTTAAAGATAGGTAAAATAAAGTTTTGTTGGTTTTGTGAAAACGATTCCAAAACAATTTGCAGTGAAGAGCTTTGCAGACGAATTCGATGTTAGTGCAATTTATGTGTTTTTTGTATCAGTTCTTGCTTGTTGACATCCGAAAGCCTTTTGTATCTGATTCTTTGAAAAAATCTGAAAAGTGGTTGCAAAAAGTTTGGTGTGTCGTCACCAATTGCAAACGAAATGTCTGGTCGATTAATAGTTGTATTTCAATTCTTTACTAAGCAGAAAATGGGAAATCAGTTTTGACCATTTAGTAAAATTGCTTTGTGAGCATTAGTAAGCTTTAACAACAACATAGTTTGTTTTCTTTTTAATCGATTCTTTTATTTATATTGTTGTGCCAAATGTTTTGGAGGAAAAAAATTTGAGAATTTAGAAATATAATTTGTCTGTTTGAAAATATAATCATCGATCCAATTCTTCATCATTACTGAAAAAGAATTTTTGTTTACTTTTTGTTATGACAGTCTGTCATTCTATTTTAACATTAATTTATATGCTTTAACGTTTAGCTGGATTTTTTGAAATACAATGAAACTGTCGCCATGATTGTGTTGCAAATGATTAAATGGACCTTTCATCTGTATTGCTGTGTAGCTGATTCTTCAGTTGCCGCACAGCGCTGTTACCTGTAACTCAAATCGATTTGAAATCATACTGTGGTTTGTTTTGTACACGTTTATGTGTTATAGCATTGTTGCAATTTGTTATTATGGTGCTTGTGCGTTTCGTAAGGTGATATCATCATTCTTGGGAGTGCTCACGGAAGTGTTTGCTTAATAGTAACCGTTGGCTCGAGCAGCTAAATGAACGATACAATAGTGTCTTGTAGAGTACACGATACACTTGTTAAAATTTTACACTCTCTTTTGTGAGAGAGACGAGATACCAGGGCTATTATATCGAGGCAAGGAGCCTTGAGGTTTTTCTCACATTTAGCACTTCTTCATTTTCACGGATTCTTCAGATCTGCACACGGTAATAATTATGATTCTGAAGACTCAAAGGCTCTTGATATATTTTTATGATCGTTGAACATTCGTTTATAATGCTGGTGCTACGATATTTTGCGTACGTATTTGAACGTACAGTTGTACAATATCAAGTTACTGCCATTATGTTTTTTCAGTTGTATTTTTATACGGTCAGTCATATTGTTTCATATAATGTTAATTGCTAGCAAAAGCTTACATTTTCCATTTTTACGTTAAACGATGACTGAAGAGAAATCAGTGGGTGTATCTAAAGTTAGGGTTATCGTATTACATTAGATTGGCGTCGACTCTATCATTCTTGATCCAGCTGTTCCACAGATATTCTTCAAACGCGACGTAGGTGCCTCTCTAATCTTAATTTTTGTAGGCAACTCTGACGTCGATAGCATTGATGACGCCATTTTAGTTCTATTCTACGGCAACGCCGCAATTAGGCTGAGCCACAGAAGCCTTTTAACCTACTGCATATACAGTTGATATAGGCCTTGTGGGCTATGCTACTTCATAGAAACATCACGGCTGTTGATAAAAATAAAGGCCCTACGTGATGTTGGAAGTAGAATATCTCTGGAACGGCTAGGGCAAGAAGGATAGAGTCAACACCAATATAATCTAATGCGATTGCCCTAACTTTAGATATCCCCATTGGTTTTGCCGTCAGTCCTCGTTTAACCTTTGGTACGGTGTAATAAAGTCTGTCTACTCATATACGGCACCTTCAGTATGGCTGCAGTTTCCACTAAAATTTAAAATTGTATTCTTCCATGGTATATGGATGCACACCACACCAATATGTTTTCGTTATATTTTTGCATTGTTTTGAATTTATTATTTTCCTTTTCAACAATGTGTATCTGTATTGTCGTAATCTATTATAACTAATTTTATTGAAACTTTGCTACTTTGTCAAGCTAACAATATTAAATTCACCGTTGTTTACTGTCTATAGACCCTCGTATAATAATGATCTAATTTGGTTTTTAAGTGGTTTTGTCATACAGTAATCGCTCGTTAACTTAAAATGTTCTGTATTGCACATTAACTGTATGATTTAAAACTAAATTCCTTATATGGTTTAAAATTTTTTCAATGTTTAAATTTCTCTAGATATGTATCGTTTGTCACGTGTGTATTTTTTCATGCATTTAAAATTCAACTCAATATGCCACGTGATACTAATGCGTTACATTTTGCTTTTTTTTCTATTTCGAAAGACACGAAGTACTTACTACAAGTATCATTTCTGTAGCAAATTGTTAAATCCAATCCTGCTAAAATTGCATATGTGGTGTCGACTTTTGCATTATATTTTGCTAAAAGTTGGTAATAAATAGACGTCATTAATATCTACAATGTGTTGTTACTTCCATTGCAACAGTTTTAATGAAGTTCTACTTGTTTCAAAGTAGGCTAAAAATAAATTGAATCACTAGTTTTGACATTTCTGGCTTTTAACCGTCCTCTTGGCTATTAATAATATGATAATGCATCTTAAAATTACTTTGCACGCTTTTTGCTTTTTTTTTTGCTTTGTTTTCAAATTTAAAATGTGCTTTATCGGCAATCAACACTTAATACGGTTAGAATTTCTGATTGGCTTCAATTAAATATCGTGGATTAGATTTTTTATGATATTTAAACTTTAACTGAATAAACGTAATTTTAATGCGATCTGTTTTTGCTTAAGATTTTTGAAGCCTTTTGTAACACTTACTGTTTTGTGCGATATTTTCTGTAGAATTTATTAACCCACAGTAGCACAAAAAATGTATATTTAATGATCTATGAATGAAGCTATTTGACTATCAAAATGAATGCATCACAGAAAGATGCTTGGATTATTTTGAAAAAAGCTGTTGACAAGTACTCGCAAAGTACTGGAGCTGAGGTAATACCCTGTTGATTTGTTGATAGCAATAAATACGCTCTAGGCATCGCACTTGTTCTTGCTAAGATTAATATCAAGGATACATCGGTCTATTTAAACAGATTTAACTTTCGTTAAGCTGGTTTGAATTACAATTTTTAAGAATCTCATGTTGGTTGAACCTAAGTTTAAAGTTTTGTTTAAGCTAGCAAGGTGTACTCACCTGATTTTTCCAGTTGAAAAAAATTGTCTTTTTAGTTAGTAAAGTAATTTAACCCAGAAGTTTTTCATATTAAACATGCTGAGTTTTTTCAAATTTTTGTGCTGTAATAAGTTGTACTTTTTTTTACCAACCACAAGACAGCATTTACATTTTATTTAGGTGGTAGTTGCAACAAAATTTTACCCGATTACCGCTCTATCTGAAAACTACTTGCCTCAAGAAGTTAAACCAGTAAGTACTATTTATTGTTCAGATGCAACTGTAGGATAGTAACTTGTCGTACGACTGCTTTTTTCGTGTGAAATACCGATATAGGGAAAGAAATACAGTCTCTTAGTCTATCGGCCATACGCAAGCTCGTGGATTATCGGATTGGGTCCACAACAACTGACCGCGACCAAGTAGCGCAAACCAGCTGGCCGCTAAACTAAACCTAGGCTTTAATGTTGGTGGTGAGTTAGCGGCTATCTGTTGACTCGGTTCAAGCCGGGCTTGGTAGAGTAAAGCTGATGTGAAATTAAGCGGTGTAATTCTGGAATCGAGAGATATGGAATGTGTAGGTGATAACGGTATAGACTCTTAACTTGAAACATAAAGTTATTAGAAAGATAATTTTTTTGGTACGATAATGTTTGAATCCTATGCCACCGAGTAAAAGATTTAGGGATGGCTCTGATTGTTTAAAAGTTTGTTTGTTTTCTTAAGGAAACCGCTTTTCACGGCCATGGTGCTCTCACAAGCCAAGTGAAAGATGCGTTAGATCCTTACAAGCAAGAAACTCAGATGAAAGGTGACTGGGCAAGAACTGGGGCAATAGATATTTACGGAAAATCAAACCTCAATATTCCTCAAAAGGAAAACAAGTAAGCATAATTCTTTATTCACTTGCCTACTGCATAATGAATGCATTTGTTATAGGCGCGCCAAAGTAGAATTGATATGGCCCAGTATAAAATGAGTATTTGCTGTTTGACATCATCCTGTGTAAATCTTTTGCCCGCATTTGCGGTTTGACATCATCCTGTGTTAATCTTTTGCCCGGTTTAAAATAACTGGAAACTATTTTCCTTGTAAATGTATTGAAATATCGACAATTGTAGTTTTCATTGAAAAATTATCAAGTTGTCCCCATTTTGTTCTTGGCCTTCTGTGTACAGATTGGTTTATCTTTGGTATTGCGATTTACCCTTGTTGCTTTATTTCGAATTTTAAAAAACCCAGGAAATGCCTAGTTCTGGAATTAGCTTTTTTAGCATTCAACAGAAAAAGACCGTTACAAATCCATGCTCACTACTAAACCAATCCAATTTTTAGATATCCTCTGTCATCTAGTTATCGCACACTTCGTCTCGATATTGACTCTTCAACAGGGAAATTGAACAAAGCAAATAACTCAAACAAAAACAATGACTTGTGTAAGTGGGAAACCGAGGCGGCATGGTGATTTTGAGCAAAGTGTTTTGAAATATTCCTTTATCTTGGTAATATATCTTGACGAGAAATGTAATTGTGCATTATTTGTTGCAATGAGTCGAGGTTTTGTGAACTGCCTATTTCGAATAATCAAGTCCGCTCCCAGGAATTAAATTTGGTCTAATGTATAATCCATGATAAAATCAAACCGTAGAACAGACTAGATTTTTGCAATTAACCTTCTTGATAGTGAATTTCAATGTGTCTTGTAGAATAGATGACTGTTTATATTTCTTCAAAACAATATTTTAATTTGCTTCATTATAATATTTTGCAGTGTCGCCTGTGATTCCACAAAGTTCGGGAAAGAAAAAATCAAAGAAAAAAGTACGAGATACTGGCGGAGAACTTGAATTGGATGAAAACTGTAAGCAATGTCATTTGATTTGATTGAGGATTTTTTTTACATCCGTACTAAGCCAACTGACCGCTAGCATTAGGGTTAGTTTGAGATCAGTTTTTGTGAACCCCTTTACATCAGTAACCGGAACCTTATTAAGTTATTGTGCAACGTTAAAAGGACTACGACACTTTTTTAAGAGTTTGAGATATTATGAAGCTTAACACAATCGAAGAAAGTTTACATGATTTGTTTTCGATTGCGATTTTCGCAAAATCTTTCTTTGCCATACTCCAACCATTCTTCAATTCAAATTAACTGTTGGTAGAGCTACAATTTAACATACACATAATATTTTCAACCTTTGTGATGTAGATATAGCCCTAACATTCATCAATTTTTTCTGTCTTCGCAAAAAAGACTTTCATCATGTTTCTCTTCATTTCAGTATTATTCGGAGAAGAGGAGCCAATCCGATCTAGTGACGATGATGATTTCTCTGACGACTCTAGTCAGGATGGTGAGCGTTCAGCGCGATATTCATTGCTATAGTGGTGGAATCGTTTTGCTGATAATTTTTCCGCTATTAACACGAAAAAAAGTTGTTGCAGTACTGCCTAGAGACAATTAGAGTAGTTCGTCGGCGGTTAATTGTCAACTACTAATTTCCGTTGTAGTTTATTGAGATGATTGTCTTTTGCATACAGAACATCAAGGATGATGCTATTGGATAGATTGAGATTGACCCGCTCGCTGGCATGATTTTTTCGTTCTCTTTGAGTGTACAGTATAAATCAATGGGTGTAATTAGCAATAAAGAGATAGTGTGATTACAGTAGATTTCAGATAAATTTTGTTGAAATCTGTAGTTTTTCTTTAAAAGCCCATTTTATGTGATTTGCTGGTTTAGATCAAATTCGTTAATCACATCGTTGGTAAAGGCTAATACGATCTGGTAAATATTGTTTTTACTGTGCAAAGTGACACTACTACCGTAGCAATTAATGGCAGATAAAGGAATGATATAGAGTCTTCGGCCAATGGCTTCAGCTGATGTTTCTGAAAGATTTATATGACGTGTATCCCACCCATTTTTCCGCCAAAAATCTACAGCTAAAACAGTATTTCATTACTGCAAATTTTTTTTCAAAGATCAGTTTCTTTTGCTATATTGCTTCAAAATTTGGCCAAAAATTTGTATTAGGTGTCAAAATAGTACTGCTTCAAAGCTCGGCCAAAAATTTGTTTTAGGTGTTAAAATAGTACACCCTGTACCTGCTTTTGTATTCCTGCTGCTGCATGCTTCCTGTTGTTTGAAGGCGCTTGATTGTTTACTGTTTAGATATTGGTCAATTACCTCCTCGCCGTGTTATCGAACCGAACAAACCGATACCTTACGCAAGTCGCGATCAATTTGCAACCTCTTTACCTGTGAATATCAATACTCTCGCATGGGGTCAGTGATTGCTTCTACATTACAAACGAAATAGATAAAAATTGTGAAGAACATTTGTTTAGTACAGCCTAAGCCTTAGAGGAAACACCTTTTGTTTTTTTTTGTGTGTGTGAAAATTACGTACACTGCTTTAAGTGGGGAGGGAAGCATTGAGCACCGATTAGTGTTTCAAAAATGCGATTGAATTTCATCGTATGTTTTTATCTAGTACCGTCTCTGTTCATGCAAATAACTCTTTCACCACATGCGTTCTTACCATGCTGTTACATGGACATCTTGCTCATTTAATGTCCTTAACTATTAAAACTTATGCAACTACCGCCTATGTTCACGTTCAACGTTATATTGTGGGCTGTGGGGCATAATAAAATGGTATGAGTTGGACATGTCAATTAAGGCCTTTATGTATCTTATTTCCTGAAGCACCGGCCAGTTGGTCGAGCGGCAACGCATTCGTCTCTGGAGCGGGAGGTCTGAAGTTCAAATCTCGGCCCGGTCAAATCGGATCCAGTGTTGTCATCGGCTCGCCACGGCTGCGACATTTCTTCGAAAAGAGCTGTGTTGCCCACAGGTGCAATGACGTGGAGATGGGCCCCGTCAACTCGTTACACGCTTTGGCGTAATAAAGCGAGTATAATGAAAGATTTTATTTTATTTCCAAAAGCAAAGTAGAGGATTAATTTTTTCGGTGATTTATGCTACGTTACTAATCACCAGCGCTGAGCAAAATGTAAAACGATTTTAAACTACCTAATAACTAAACTGTTACTGGTTGATAACTAAATTTCGTTTCGAAAATGAATAAGACATCTATTTCCGTTGAGAACGCTAATTTGCGTAATAGCAGACAGTTGAGTTGGCAAGTATAATAACATTTACCGATTATTTCGCCATAATCTAATGTTGCTTAATTATTGCAACATGAACACCAAACGACATTTGGCTAATAGACCATCTAATACAACATTTGTACGTCACTGCATAAACTCTTCGATTATCCTTTGTTTGTTAAATGTTACTTTTGGATTAAAAGTGACAATATTGAAAGGTAATCCAGAAGTCGAAATGATACATTGCGACCTTAAAAGTAGCAATTCCTCAAAGCCAATCGAGTAAGTACATGCGTTCTTAAAACACGTAAATAGTCAGTCATGCTTGTACTGACCGTTCGCGCAATCGGTTGGCGGAAAGTTTTTTAATTCCGTTCCAGCTGCAATGCCGTTCGATATCATGCATATTTGTTGAGCTCTGCTGAAAAAATCGCGTTTTAATTGTTTATTGAATTCCTCTATGCAGATGTTTTATCAGTTAGTTTTTGTTTTTCTGTTGTTTTGTACTATAATTGTTGGAACGATTCAGCTTCCGAAATGTGTGCAGTTACTGCATTCGTGCATCTACTATTCTACATGTAGCATAAGTGCGTTAAAACGTTTACGAATTCATAAGCGAACTTTCAGGTAACCAAGGTGAATCAGGCGCTCGTTTCCGAAACAACCAGGGCCCGCACCCGCCCACTTTTAATCAACCAGTCACAGGTGGACAAGCCAGGGTCATTCAAGCGGAACAGGTATTGCATCATCTTCTAAGTTTAAACAAAGTAATTTTGCACATATGACTAATTTTTCCATGAATTATCTGAAGTTTACGATAGTTGACAGACCGACCTTTGCCCAAACCGCGATGATTAAACCAAAAAATGCAAAAAACTTTTATCTGTTTTTTGCTTCTTTTCCCCGATGTTGCAAAATAATTATTTAGTATAGCTGTTTTGCGTGGTGTAATCTGCGCAGAAAAGACTATTTTTTTCTGGTTGCCCTAACCATAATTAATTTCATAAAATGATCTTTAAAGGAATATTCGCATACACCCAAGGTTTGCAAATTATCATATCTTAAAATTTCTTCAGACTCCGCATTTGGACACCATTATGGCGTCAATGCAAGCACTGGCTCGAAGCGTTACCGATGACACTGCTCTAATATTTGGTGAGCGGCCTCGACCTCGCGTGTTTAAAGAATCGGCGAAGAAAAAAACAGCCAACTAACATCTACCCGAATCCAAACTACAGCAACTGGGCCGTAGTGTGTGAAGTCACAGTTAGACAAGATTTTTGAACTTAAAAAACAAAACATTGATTTTCCGTTGTCTGGTTTCAGCTGCGTACTTTTGCGTTTACTTGTCCGCCCTGTGTTCGAGTTTTTTCTTTTACTTTTGTTTTAAACGGTGCTTTTTTATCGTTAAAATGCCATTCTTTGGCTGTAATTATGAATGAATAATAATTGCGTAGTGCATGTTGGAATGATTGCAGAGTTGTTTTAGCATAAGTGGATAGATTTAAAATTGCAATTATGTAACAAACTGCCTTTGTAAAAGTGTTGCGTTAAGCCAATCGTGTTTGTGTACTACCGTACTATGAATTTCTTAAAGGAGGACTGCTCTGTTGTAATTATAAAATCCTAAATGGTCAAAATCTTGCATTATTGTTTTGTAGTATTCGCCTCTGCCCAAGATATTGAAGGGGGTGAAGTATTTAGCTTGGGTTATATGCAAAAAAATACATAATAATCTAAAACATGGGTGCCCAAACTTTTGCAAGAGCTAATATGTTCAGTTGATATGTATTGGCTGAACTGACCAAGGGCGGGCCGCAACCTACGATTATCGTAGGTGAAGACCAAAAAAAAAAAGGTCTTCGCCAGAATCTGATGACCTTTTGCGGAGGAAATGATCATGACATGAAGACCCCCCCAAAAAAGGTCTTCAGGTCTCCACCAGAAATTGGTGTCGTTCGTGCTGGAAATTAGGATGAAGTCCAAATAAAAATTCAGAACCGTTGTCATTACAAATTCACCCCAAAATAACTTAAATTCCTGAGTCCACGCGTGGGCCGCACAAAGTCATTTCGACGACTGCACTTTGTGGACCATTCTAAAACATATCTTTACAAACTTTAAACTCTACATTCTACAACTTGTTTCTGAGATATTTCAAAATTTCGGAGATCTTCCCAACAGTGTTGCCAGTTAAAATTTCATCTTTTCTAAAAAAATGTTTAAGGTTTTTTTCACGACTGCCTTGAAAGCAGCTGAATGCAAGGCCTCAGCATAAACTTGTGTTACAACAGAAATGCTTTCAAGTTCGGTAGAATTTCCTAATTCCTAGAAAGTTATTAGATTTGAACTGACAATACTGTTGTGCAGATCTCTCAAACTTTGAGATAAATCATCTCAAAAACTATAAATCGTAGAAAATCTTCTGCACAATATCCCATCTGGATGCTTTAATAGGCCCCATAGAGCTTGAAAAAGTAAAATTCAGTTTTAAAATGATACAAATTATTGAAATGAAAGAAAGGGATATCTGTTTATGATTTTGACCATTATTAGTACTTTATATATGCCACTCCGCAGTTACCCTTTAACGCTGTTCCGCTTTTCTGTGCTTTGTGTGTTAGTTGCTTACTGTTTCTTCGCTAAGCTTTACTCCCTACGGATAAATTCGCTTGGTTTTTTCAAGCAGGAGGTCATTTTAAGGTGTGCATCGTGTGTGTTCATTGAAGGAAGGGTTTCCTTCAAACTGCAGTTTCACCTAATTTTTTTGTGGTCTTGGCGTTTTGGAACGTTGATATTTGGTTGCTCACCTGTCTTTGCTCCAGTGTTCCCAGGTTGATGTAATTACATCAGATCTGATCTGTTTGACTCGCAATCTGGTGCCTGGTGTTTTGTAATGAAAATCTGCTGTAATTTGTTTTTTGGAGCAAGTCTGATGTTAATGAAAATCTGATATAAATTACGCAAACAAAGGGGCAAGTCCAAAAAAAGGCTGGAAAACAAGTTAACTAAAAAAGTAAGTCTACAACAAATCCCTCTTCGAAATACAGTGGGAAAAGAAGTGATCTCCAGAAAAAAAAGTTCTCCATGCAAATCTACTCGAAAAATTATGGAAAAGTTTCCTGCCCTATTTTAACTTCTGTTTTTGTTGAAAATTTGGGGAAAAAGCCTTGTTTTGATATTTTCTGATGTTTTGTTTTAAAGCGCACTCGCTGGGAGCACTTCTTCGCTCAATAAAGCTATTATGAACGTTGAGTATGACAATCCGAAAATTTTTTAAATGTTACAATACTAACTTGCGGTTGCAGGATATTGTCAAAACGACCAATGACCATAAATTAAAGACTTAATTTCTATTTTTCCGTCCAGTATAAAAAGGTGACTTTGTTTTTACAAGATCCTCATCTTACTGCATCATAGACTCTATGATGTTCTTCTACATGCTTCAAACTTCTGTGAATTTTTTAGATAGACTTCTTGGTGTATCGAAAATTGTGGCTTTTGTGTAATGTGCAGCTGCTATGATTTGGAAAGATATAATTGCTTGTAAATTCATAGATATAAAAAAATGCTATTGCTTTTTGTTTTGTTCGCTAATGTTTGAATCGTGATTAACTTCGCAGCGGCAACAAAATTTTTTTTTAGTTTGCATGTTGTGCCAAATCGTTTTGATTCGTTGAAGAAGTCCAGCGCTTTTTGGCAATACAATACTACGTACAGCTAAAGTAACAGCTTAGTTACTGCCATTCCGTAAAAAACACCCTATGCCTTTAAATGGAGTAAAGCATCCAGCCAATTCCGATAGTTTACAATAGTTGAAATTGAAATATTACTTATGAATTTTTTTTGTTCTCGTTTTGATATCCCCGTGTAAAGTTTTCTGAAACCCTGAGTTTGTTCTCCCAGCCTGAATTTTTTGAAAAAGAAGGGTTTCATTTATAGGCGTAGCCAGGGGGGTCGAACCCCCCTTTTGAAATGCCACCAGTGATAAAAACGTGACAACAAAGTCTTTTGTTTCTTCGGTTTCCTTTCTTTTAGCATTTTCGCGAACAAAAGTAGCCTACACGCGTACCAGTAATTAGCAATAATTTTAGTGTTGACTACCAGGTGGCTTGGGCCCCCTGGATTCAAATTTTTACAAACAATTTAAATGTATAACCCTGGATAAATTAAGGGTTTTTGTCCCAAAAGTTGCTACCAGAGCTGCGAACTCCATCGATTTTTATTCGAGTTCGAGTTCAGCCTATTTTAGCAAATCCGAGTTCAAGTTCGAATTCTGAAATTTAATTTTTTTGAGTTCGAAGCCCTGATACTTACGCTGTTTTTCTAGGTCGCCACGACATAGACAAGACAGTGAAGGATATGCACTTATGCAGCTGTTACGAAAAACGCAGTCTCAATTTACGCGGCATGATCAACAACAAATATTTTTCCGACAAATTTTTAATCTTCAATTTCTTTGTAGTGAATTCGAACAATTTTATTCGAGTTCAGGAAAATTACTTTTTCGAGTTCGGCAAACTAACCGAGTTTTTTCGAGTTCGCAGCCCTGGTTGTTATCTGAGGACCTTATCTAACCTTTTTATGAACGTAATGCCATAACCTAGGCCTGATTTACCATATGGCACAGTCCCATGGCCCGCATTCAGATGACCAGACTTTTTTTTGGTCTTCATTTATGTTTATCAAGAAGATGCAGCGCAAGTCCCCAGAGAGCCAGGAGCCCTGCACATTTCATGTAAATCCGGCCCTGGAAATAATAAGATTACTAAGCCTAACCAATATCCATTTTTTATCCTTTTTCAATAATTCGCATCCACCTCGCCAGTTTTTACCCGACAAAATACTTCTGGAAAAAAAAAAGGAAGAAATGCTCGTTGAACAAATTATTGAATTTGAATTGAGGGCCTGGTCGTACATGTACTCCTACAACTAGTTATTTTTATGACAAAACAAAAATCTCTTAAGGCAAGTCTTCGAGTGGATTATTGGTTACTGCTGAAATGTTGCAGAAGGCATTATTCTTTACTTTCGCTACTGGGCCAAATCACAAAATTTAACCCCATAATGCAAGATTTTAAACGTGTTTTGGACGTAAAATGTGAGTAAAGGAGGATTGAACAATTTAATTGTTTCAATTGGCTTTCAAAGATTGAAAATCTAGTTCTTTCAAATAGCTCTAGAACGTGCAAAATGTGATCTAATGGCATTAAAATAGCTTTTTTTTTGATACAAAATATCGCCTTACGGATGGGGCTCGCCCCCAGACCCCCGTCTGTTACACGTTTGAGTTGCACTAGTAAACTTTTGGTTCAAGTCCTTCCGCTTTAGCAAATCTTGCATGGTTACGTGCCAAACCAGGCCACGGCTTCTGATCTTCGCTTCTACGATATCTTTGACCCATAAAAAGTTCTTCTTTTAGAAAATTTCTGATGGTGTCGTTGCATGTGATATGTGGTCCCCCCCCCCAATTAAAAAATCCTGGCTACGCTTATGGTTTTACCCAGTACTTAAACTGTTGGGGGACGCGTACCCCCAAGGAGAATTCAGCGCACCCATTCCCATCTTCCCCCCACAAAAAATTGCGTGTGGTTACATTATCGTGGTTGCCCTTTTTTTCTTAGCGTCAATGCATCTATTCATTTTAATTTCAGTGATTCATCGTAATTCGTGTCGAGAACACTTTTTCGGCAATCACAATATAAAATTGACCTCTTCTCAAAATTTTGGAATTGTGGAAGTAAGGACAAGCGGCCTGCAGGATCATGAGCGAACTCCCCACTTTGACAAACAAAGGTTTCTTTCTGGTGAGGCTAGAAAGAGATAGTAACGTC
Source organism: Trididemnum nubilum (assembly GCA_963965965.1). NCBI lineage: Eukaryota > Metazoa > Chordata > Ascidiacea > Aplousobranchia > Didemnidae > Trididemnum > Trididemnum nubilum. The sequence goes on from OZ014470.1 coordinate 43,014,381, forward strand.
ACCACTACAAGACCAAGGACGCTATTTCCCGAAATTATGGTCGACAAATTTTTCATGATTTTTAAGCGCCAAAATCTCTAAGATGTTGCATTTCATTATTTTTGATGATAATTCGAAAATAGTACTTTTAAAAAAATAATGAATGCTATTTTGAAGTTTAACACGTTAGCAGCTGATGTTAATTACGTACCGTTGCGGTAATGAAACAAGGCCATAACTCGTGAATGGGAATATACTGCAGCCAAATTATAACCTGTAGCATCAGAGTCCAACGTAATCAATGTAGCCTAGAAATTGAATCGGATGCTTGGATTATTAAGTAATTCTTCGCGCTCGCGTATTTTCAGAACAAGTTGCAATTCTCAAGATACGTTTTGTTAGTTAGACCGAGATATACTAACGTATTTACTGCAGTATAATATTGATATGCCAACCCTGGTAAAGCTGTATTACATTTCATTATCACTCATATAGGCCTACTTTCTTCTGAATTCACACTCGAAATAGGCTCGGTCATGTTTTTGCAATAGCAACTCAAAAATAATTTGCAGAAATAAAAGCAACAATTTTCTACAATGCTTTTTGCCCCCTTATTCTCCGACTTGAGCTTTCATATAATGCTGTTTAAAATGTTTTAGTACGACTTGCCTTAGTGTTGGCTATCACATTGTATTATATTCCAAATAAGGAAGGAAACGAAATGACAGACTAGAAGTTTTATGTTGTCTTGTTAGGTTATTTTCGTTTTTAATCAATCAAAAAATAATGCTCTCCTCGAGCCGAGGATAGGACGTTTTCGAGTACTTATAGGCTTCGAGGCCAATGCTAAAACGTGAGCTTCGAGGCCAAGAACTTGAAAAAGTGTCCGCGAGGATTCCGCCTCTGTTGATAAACTTAGCGACTTACAGCTATTGCACTGTATTTGTGAGGGCTTGAGCTTGGTATAGTAGTTGAATAGCGAGCACTTACCAAAATGTTATCGATTGATCAAAAAAATAAGTTTGCTTGGTTAATCTGTACTTCAATTTAAGTTAACTTTGAATTAATAAGATATCAGTTGTAGTCCAAGTCATCAAAGGACCGTTAATAGAGATACCACGCTTAGGTAACCAATCAAAAAGAAAACAAGAGCATCTCAAACAAGCAGCAATTTTAGCTGCGGTTTCGTCTGGTGTGGAGTTGAGAAAAGGTCTTTGCCTTATTCGAACCATAGGCGTAACCAGGCCCCCCCCCCAATTGAAATGTCACACATAAAAAAAATGTGACAAAAAGCCTAATGTTTCTTTAGTTTCAGTTTCTTTTGGCACTTTTCGCATACAGCAGTAATTAATAACAATAGGCCTATTGACAACCAAGGGCTCAAGGCCCCCTCAATTCAACTTTTGCCAGCAATTTAAATCTATAACCTCAGAAAAATTGAGAGTTTTTTCCTAAAAGTTGCTATTTCAGGCCCTCTAACTTTTTTTATGTACGTACTGTAATGCAATAAAATTAGGGCCGGATTTACCATAAAGTGGCACTGTTCCAGCTAGGGGCCCCGCGGTCAGATGGTGAGACTTTTTTTGTTCTTCACTTATATTTGGTAGAAAGATGTTGCGAAAATCTCGAAAGTGCCAAAGGCCCTGAGCACATGCGAGACCAGCCCCCCTCCCCCCCCCCCCCCCCCCCAATTAAAATATCATGTATGACCAAAATGTGACAAAAAAGTGTATTATTTTAGTTTCTTAATTGTAGAATTTTCGCTTACAACGCTTTCTTTCAGCATTTTGCGAATAATATTAATGACCAGGGGCCCCGGTCCCACCTCAATGCAATTTTTGCCAACCAATTTAATCGCATAACCCGGAAGAAATTGAGAGTTTTTATTTCAGGCCCACATCTAACCTTTTTATGGACGTAATGCAATAACTAGGGCCGGATTTACCACAGTATGGCGCAGAAGGGCACCGTGATCAGATGGTGAGACTTTTTTTGTCTTCCTATATTTGGCGGAAAGATGAGGGAAAAATCTCGAAAGTGCCATGGGCTGCGCGCAATATAAATCCAGCACAGGCAATAACATGATTAGTAGGCGTAACCACCTATTGTGCCGTTTTTTAATAACAATCCACCTCGACAGCAGAGGTGGAGTCCTTGAGGACGCATTTTGAGTCCTTGGCCTTGGCCTCGAAGGTCAAGTCCTTGGCCTTGGCCTTGAAGCCTCAAGTCCTCGAAAATTGGCCTATCCTCGGCTCGAGGACAGCACTATTTTTTGAATTGTTGAAATTTTGTGGAGCGCCAGAAAAATTTTTTAGAAAACGTTTTTCTCTGGAGATCGCCTGAAAAATTTTTGTGAAGACATATATTATTATTTTTTTTTGGAGATCGCCTGAAAAAAATTTTTGAAGACCTTTATTTTATTTATTTATTTATTTTTTGAGAGCACTTGCGCTTGTGTCCTTGATTCTTGATCTTGGCCTCAAGCATTCCTAACCTTGGCCTCGAAAGGATCTGGATATTAAAATATTACGTTGTCCTCAGAAAGGCAGGCCTTGGCCTCGGATTTTTTTGTGTCCTTGGCCTCGAGCCTTGTGTCCTCGAATCCACCTCTGCTCGACAGTTTTTATGTGACAAAATACTTTTGAAAAAAAATTAGCTAAAGGAAATGCTCATTGAACGAATTATTAAACTTAAATTGGGGGGCCTAGGCCCCCTGGTCGTACATGTACTCCGACAACTGGTTATTTTTATGACAAAGCAAAAATTTCTAAGGAAAATCTTCGGCTGGATATTATTTACTACTAAAATATTGCACGAGGCAAGGTTCCTTACTTTTCCTTACCCGGGCCAAATAATTTAAAAAGTTTAACTCCAAAATGCAAGATTTTAAACAGCAGCGTAGCCAGTGGAGCGGAGGGGGCTATAGCTCAAATTGGCCTGTCGACGAACAAGCAAAATAAGGAAAATATTACGTTTTTAGCACTTCGGAGACTTTTTTTTGCACTGAAATGGACTAAAAAGTGATTTAAAGCATCTTTCGAAACATGTATTTTGAAGGAGGGGGGGGATAATTTGTCAAGAATTAAACTCACAGATCAATAAAAACTTTGAAAAATAGCCAAAAAAAGCAATTAAATTTGATCGCTATTGTAAAAATACCTAACATAGGTTTCATCAACAACTTTATTATAAACCCAGGAATAGGGGGGGGGGGGGGCTAATAAGTATTAGGTAAATACCGATCACTTCTTTCAAGTATTTTTCCATTAGCATTCCCTCTGAATTATTTTTCTCTATAAATTATAGACGAAATAGGTTACTCCGTGCGAGTTTTATTAAACTATAGGATTTTATGATTTACCAGCATGTAAACAAAAGAACTTAAATTTTACATCAGTCACCTACCACGTAGCCCATTTGTGCAACCAGTTTAATCATGTTTGCACTGCCAATTTCTATGTCACGTTATAAAAACATTATTTTGTGTCAAAAAAGCTTTAAAATCAAGTTATTTTTACAAAAAAAATGCAAAATTTTCAAGCAAAAACAGCCCCCCATTGCAAATTTCTGGCTACGGGCTGAGTTTAAACGTGTTTTGGACTTAAATTGTACGCGAAAGGAGCATTGTACAATTTAATTTTTTTAATTAGCTTTTCAAATGTTAAAAATCTTAATTGTTTTTTCTAATGGTTCTAAACACGTGCGAATTGAGATGCAATTGTATTAATACAGCTAGTTTTCCCAAAAAATAGCCCAGCAGCTGGGGGCTTAGCCCCCAGACCCCTGTCAGTGATGAGTTTGAGTTACACTATAGTTTACTCAACACATTTCCCAATTTACACATTTGCACGTTTGTTTTTGGTTTCAGTTCTATTCCTATAGCAAAATTTGGGTTAGGTGCAGAACACAGGCCACTGCTTCTGATTTTCCAATCTACAATATCTTTGTGCAACAAAAAGTTCGTTTCACTTTCGAAAAGTTTTGATGACGTCATTGCTGGTGATTTGTGGTTTGCCCCCCCCCAATCAAAAATCCTTGTTACGACTATGATTCGAACCAAATTTTTTCCCCGAATTTAAGGTGATAGTGAGCAGTAGCGTACGCAAGATTTTCGAAAGGGGGGGGGGCATGCCACGATTTTGCATACTTTTCTATGCTAATTATACTATTCTGGCGACCCAAAGGGGGGGGGCATGGCCCAATGCCCCCCCCCCCCTAAATACGTCCCTGATAGTGAGGTCTTCGCTGATTGTGAGCCTACTTTTGCATATGAATTTAGATTGAAGACCATAAATAAGTCTCAAATTATTTTCGGATTGGTTTTCTCACGAATTTAAATTAACTTGTGTTCTTCATTATTGTGTTATTTGCTTCAATGCCATATGGATCATAAACGTCTCGGTGTGCATAAGTATTATGGAGCACATACGTCGCAATTAGAGTGTAGTAGTTGGCAATTTTTAATTGTGACTAAAATGGGACAAAAAAAGTTTTCCTTTCTTTAACGGGCATCAAACGTTAATTTACCTTATTTATTGTATGTCAAGCAAATTTTAAAATTTTTTTGACTTTTCTTGTGACTAATTTCAAAATTCTGCTACTTCTAGATAGAAAGGTATTTGTATTTATTTTTCCGCTATCTGTTGCATTCTGTTTGGTTTAAAAATAATTTGTGGATCACTGATTCGTGAATGCTGCTGTTGGCCGTGGTTTGGACGCTAGCTTAGACCTTATGTTATAGGCCTATCCAGTAGCGTACAGAGGGGGCGGGGGGGGGGGGGGGGGGCTATAGCCCCCCCATTGGCCTGCCGACCAAAATGCAGAATAAGGAAAATACCATGTTTTTAGTATTTCTAAGACTCTCTTTTGCACTGGATTCGACTAAAAAATGCTTTAAAGCATAGTTTGAAACGTTTATTTAGGGAGGGGGCTAATGAACTGCCGACCAAAATGCATAATTAGGAAAATACCACGTTTTTAGCCAATAGCGTAGCAGCCCCCCCCCCACTGACATGTCGACCAAAATGCAGAATGGGAAAAAACACTACATTTCTAACACTTTGAGACTGTTTTGTGCACTGGAGTGGACTAGATAGTGATTTAAAACATCTTTTGAAACATATGTCCAAGGGGGGGGGAGCTAATTTGTCAAAAATAAAACCAACAAATAAATGAAACCTTTGATAAATGGTAAGAAATAAGCAATCAAATTTGATCGCAAGTGTAAAAATGCTGAACATAGGTGTCATCAACAAATATACTATAAACTAAGGAATGGGGGGGTGGTTTATTCAGTATTTGTTAATTACCAATCATTTCTATCAAATCTCTTTTCATTAGCCCCCTCCCCCAATTATTTTTCTCTATAAACTGTTTACGAAATAGGTTACTCCGTGTGAGTTTTATTGAACTATTCGATTTTATGATTTACCAGCATCTAAACAAGAGAACTACATTTTGCCATTAGCCACCTCCTAAATAGCCCATTTATGCTTCCAGTTTAATCTTGTTTGCACTGCCAATTTCTAAGCCACGTTTTAAAAGCATTAGTTTTTAATCAAAATAGCCCTAAAATGAAGTTATTTTTGCAAAAAAATGCAAAATTTTCGAGCGCTGGGGGCTTCGCCCCCAGACCCTCGTGCCTCCGGCGGCTGGGGGCTTTGCCCCCAAACAGCCCCCCCCCCATAGCGAATTTCTGGCTACGCGCATGGGCCTATCTCTGTCAAAGTGTATTTCTACATTTGAAAAGCAATTTAGGCATAGGTGGGCAAGTTAATGCAAAACGTTAGCTTCGTTAACCACTAGTCCGTTAACAAACTTCACGCCTCCGTTAACGTTAATCCGTTATTTTCAGCTTTAATTAACGGAAGTTAACAAAGTCCGTTAATTCGTTAACATTTTGCGTGTAAATTAAAGCTGGTATTTCGTTTTATTCACTCGCTTCTAGAACACGTATTGACGCAGTTGAGCTGATTGTAAGGGAATATATATTGCTATGGTGGTGTTTTTGTGTTTTGAAAGATACATTTTACAGTCTAATCTAATTTCAAGATAAAAACAAGTTCAAATGCACAACGAAGCTGCAAGATATGAACAATAAAAACCTTAACGGACGTTAACAGAACTTAACGAAAGTTACTTTAGTCCGTTGACAGCACTTAACGAAAGTTAATTTAGTCCGTTAACATGAAAAAACTTTTTAACGGATTAACGAGTCAATGAAAAAGTTAGCTTCGTTAATAACGGATTAACGATTAACGGACTTGTGCCCACCTATGAATTTAGGTATACCCCATGAAAGTCACAGCAGAAACATGGCAGAAGGCTATCCTATCCTGAGACCTACAATTTGACAAAGCTCGTTTAAAATCACTAACGCAAATTTGATTTTTTTCATGTTGCCATATCCGAATTTTTTCCCGTAAAGTCAAAATCTTTCTCGTTAAAGCTATTCAACATCAAAAAATTAAAAAACGGGACAAAAACGTAGGTAATTAATTACTTTTCACATACCAGGGTAAAATTCAAAAATTAGATCTCAATGTCCCTTTTTAACAACTCTTAAACAATTCTACCGTTTGCGGCGCTGAAAATTTAATTCCTCCAAAAAATCTTTTTGGCAAATCGAATAACAGGATTTTTCAAACTTTTGGCATTATTACAGTATTATTGCATCACACAGTTAATTTTGTTAATGTATTTCATTTCAGAATTTGCTTTTTTTATGATTTTTTAATCGTGATTTAAACTGATTATTTTCTAACCTCATGGAAGAATCGAGCTATAGTGAAGATGAAAGCAACACCCGTCACTTAAAAAACGTTAACTATGTCACTGACAGTTATGACACTGACGAAGTGTCGACAGGTACTTCCAGTTACGCGCAATATTTTCAAAGTAATACCGGAATTGTGTCGGAAGATAGCAATGAAGACCGTGACACTACGGCAATGTCTTCGGAAATTTTGACTGAAACAGAAGTTAAAAGCAACAAAACATACCCTGGCGCGCTCGAAGTCGGGGTAAAAAACGAATCCGAGATAAGAGAGCCTGCGAAACCTTCCGACGCTGCTTTGAAGTTTTTAAAGTCTATCAATCATAATATGTTGGAGTATTGCTGTTTTGAAGACAAGCTTGTTTTGGTTTCAGATGATGGAAAAAGCGTAGGAGAGTATCGAGCTAGCGTTGAACAAACTATCGTGGATGACGAGGAGGTTCTTTTCATTCGCGCTTCGGTAAATGGAAAGGTAGATGACATACCGACTATTTCGTCCCTTACTGCTTACATTTTACCCGAAAATCTAACATTATTAAAGCAGGAACATCGCCAGTTTTGTAAGACCTCCGAAAAACTTGAAATTATTACAAAACTCGAGCTCAATCGCGAAACATGCCAAATAGAAGTAAGGCGTACAATAACGCAAGGAAAGACACTTAAAACAACCCGTTTAAAATATAAAAAGCACGCAATCAACGGCCTTGTTACTGAAGCTACCAATATCATTCTCCAAAGGCTTTTAATTCGAGCTGGAGTAGAACTAGAAAACATGGATTTTGTGTCGTTGGACATTAACGCCCGTCGCTTAGTAGCTACCACTTACAGGACTTTGGGGGCGCAAAAACAGATGATTGGTCGAAGAGAAACAGAAGTGTATGGAATAGAGCGAAAGCTGCATTTAACCAATGACCTAACTACTTGGAACTCGTTCTTCACAGAAAAAACTTTGATAACTTTCAAAGTTCAAGCTGGGACGCCTTTAGCGATGATAATTGATAGAATACCTCTTCCTACACTAGCCCAATGCAGTTTCGAATCGAAGCCATTGCTTGAAAAACAGTCTTGCCCGTCTTTACCAATCACTGAAGATTTGGAGTTAAGATCAAAACTTATCAAAAGAAAAACAGAAATCAAATCTGAACACAATTCTTTTCTACTACACCACCCCGAAGCAAAAGCACTTCTCTCAGATTTTCTTCAGAATGTGCTACTCCGTCGACCGCAAGACGTCGTAAAGTTTGCTGCAAAGTATTTTTCAGATTTTTCAAGCAAACCTTCGGATATCGTGAACATGTTTGAAAAATGTTTTTCCGGGACCGCCCAATCAGTTCCTTCAGTTGTTATTGATCAAAGCACGTCACAAGAAAACCATGCATATGATAACATGACGTTTTTTTGATTCGTAATATTTCACAAAAAAGTTGCCGCTGATTAATTAAATCAGTTTTGTTTTAACATGATGTGCTGTTGATATCAGAGTTGCGCAACCAGGATTTTGCTAAGGAGGGGGGCTTGAACCAAATGTCAACAATTTTTCGTTACTGTCTCAACTGTACGACGTGCTGAGTAAAACTGGAGCGACTCTAGCGTATCACACTCCGGAGGCCATGTGGATTGTGCTTTTAGAAGAAAAACCACCATTTTAGAAGAATATTCAAGTTCGATCATTTTATTATAAGACAGTCATAGCTTGTAACTCACCCTCGCAGATTTTTTTCATACTTGGATATATAAAAGCCATCAAAAAATAATGAAGGTTACAAAAAACGGCACCAAAATTCATCAAGCGGTTTTCGAGTTATGATGGTTTCAATATTACCACTAGAGGGCACTGTTTGGCAGTACTAAATTTTTTAATTTGCGTAAAAATCTTCATCCTTATGCTATCGAAATAAGCAAAATATCGATTCTGATAGATTTTGAGATGAGGAATTCAAAAATGAAGGTAGTTTTTGGAAAATTGCAAAGGTAATTGGTCAAGATGTAAATTGAAAATTTTTTGAGTGCCCGATTTCATTTCCGATTATCTCAGAAGGGCCAAAAATTTTTTTAATCCAACCATTGTTAAAATCTCAAGAATAAATCACTGTTTGACATTATTAAGTTTGGTTGATGTTTTTTGTTGCATATTTCTGTAATTGGTTTTGAAACATAGCTAAAAACTGATATTGATTTTTTTGTGATTTTCTGAATTTTTTTGGAACACATGTATTGAATAGTATCTTATAAAATACTAATAGTTGCAAAAAAATGAAGTTATCACTTTGTATACACTTAGTAAATCTGGTGATCAGCAAAAACTTTGATTTTAACCTTTAAATTGTTGGTGGTTAGTATAGGTCTAGCTAGGCTAATACAGTTTTGCTTGAAGTTATTTCCAAGTGAAAATTAGTCAAGTGCAGGGCCGTATTTAGGGGGGGGGGCATTGGGCCATGGCCCCCCCTTTGGGTCGCCAGAATTGCAAAATTGCATAGAAAAGTGAGCAAAATTGAGGCATGGCCACCCCCTTTGCAAGTTGGGCATCAGGCTTTGGGCTCGAAATCGCCTGATTTTGGGCAAAAACTAGGACGAAATTTGAGGGGAGACCTTCTTTTTTTTAGCTCTTTACCTGATTTTGGGCGAAAAATGGGACAAAATTTGAGTGAAGACCTTTTTTTTGCTCTTCACCTGATTCTGGAAGACCTTTTCTTTTCAGCTCTTCACCTGATTTTGGGCAAAAAATGGGACGAAATTTGAGTGAATACCTTTTTTTTTGCTCTTCACCTGATTTTGGGCGAAAAATGGGACGAAATTTGAGTGTGACAATTTCAAATTCTGATCTATGTTCCTTTCAAATTTTCTGAAGTTTTTGGCCCCTCCCCTTTTCAAAATCCTGCGTACGCTACTGGTCAAGTGACAAACATTGACTATTATGGGTATGGAGAGAGCTAGATTTCTGCCATCCTTTTTCATTTGCTTACCTCTGGGAGCACTCTTGTAAAGTTTTAACCTCTAAAATGGGTGGATTATCATAAATTGAAGTGTTTGGCACAAGTTCTCAAATGATTGGGTATATTCCCAATTGAATGGGTATAGCACAAGATTTTCTCCCTATATGTAATGGCACTTCGTGCAGGAGATATAATTAAATCGGATTCTTTTTCCATTAGTTGCAAATAGTCAACTTGCCCTTTTGATACCCTTTTGATACTGCAATTCAAAATTACCAATTTTTCGTTTACTTCATCGTTGCCATTTTGTGCCAGTAATGTGACCAAAGATTTACATTTGGAAAGCTGGATTACATTTACTGAAAAGCAGCTAATTTTACAATTCTAAATTTTTATTTTGTTTACAATAACTTTGTCGCAAAACATTTATTGAGAATCAAGAACATTCAGTATCTTTTTGAAATTTTGTTTCTGATTGGCAACCCTGGCAAAATTTCGAAGAGAAAAAAGCCGTTTTAAAGGGAAATCTAATCTGTTATATCTCGGTTGTATCTGTTATACAAACTGCTGCTGCCGAGTAGGCCTATGTTTTGTTTCTTTGCTTTTTTTTTGTAAACAATTAATAATTTTCATGCAGTTTTTTTCAGAGGTATCAGGTTCGATTCCAGATTGGGTTAAACCAAAAACTAGAAAAATTGGTATTCACAGCTTCCCTGCTTGACGTTCAGCAATTGAAATGACAGTGACAAGCCTCCACCGTGAGTAGCAGACAAAGGTGAAGGGCACTGGGCAGGTGACTCTAGCTTGAATGGGAGACCGAAAGGGTTCCATCCGCTCTCTCCTGACCTAGGCAACTCGGTGAATAAAAAAAAGTAACTAGATGAGAGCTTGATGAGGAGCAAGCCCTTCGAACAACCGACGCATAGGCTATTAAATAATGCGAATTGATTTTTGGGGGTCCATATGGGAGTTCCCGAAGGGGTGTGGGAAATCCGTCATTTCGATCCACCACAAACAATTGATAAAAAATTGCATATGCAGCTCAGCAACTTTGCGCAAAAGTTACATTTTGATGTTTTGTGGTTTAGGAGATGAATAGCGCACAAGATTTAGGAAGAAAAAAAAGGAAAAAATCTAATCGCGGCCAAAAGTGGATTGGTAGAGATGAAAGGTTGTCCTAAGACCAGAGGTGGAGTCCTCGAGGACGTTCTTGGCCTCGAGGACGTCCTCGAGGACACATTTTGAAGTCCTTGGCCTCGAAGCCTCAAGTCCTCGAAAATTGCCCTGTCCTCAGCTCGAGGACAGCACTATCTTTTGAATCGTTAAAAATCTGTAAATCATCTGAAACAATTTTTTGAAGACCTTTTCTTGTTTTTTTTTGAGATCGCCTGAAAAATTTTTTTGAAGACTTTTTTTTTGGAGAACACTTGCGCTTGTGTCCTTGGTTCTTAATCTTGGCCTCGAGCATTACTGTTCTTGGCCTCGAGAGGGTTTGTCCTCAGAAGAGCTGTCCTTGGCCTTGGCCTTACATTTTTTTGTATCCTTGATCTTGGCCTTGGCCTCGAGCCTTGTGTCCTCGACTCCACCTCTGCTTAAGACATTTAACCAAGTGAAGTATTTTTTGCCGTACTTAAGCCGTTTTAGAATGAGACCGCTTTTTACGTCAAACTTTCGGGGAGGTTTTCGGGTTCTAAAACCAAAATCACGTGACATATTTGCCACGAAATTTGGTACAAACATACAACTGATTAATCTCAAACTGTTGTCAAAATTTCATGTAGCTAGACCTAATCGTTTTTGATATATAAGCAAAAGTCTGAAACTTCGCAATCGTTAGTTTAAAAATGGCGGAGTACAAACAAAGAAGCACGCCACTCTAGCGTCTGTCATTCCAATTACAATTTCAGACTTTTGCTCACTTCTTTGCACCAGAAATTACGTTGAGTGAAAATTTGCACGTAATGCTATAATATCAGTATCAGTATTTATTCACCAAACACGCAACAATACGCTCAGGTAGGAACAGCAAAAAACCAAAATGGTCACCAAGTTTACCAAACGTTTATGAGACATACAGGCAATGCGAGAAATGGCAACAAACACCGGCGATAGCAAGGCGTAAAAAAAAAAGGTGTTAATGATAGCAGTTAGCTGAAAACAATGTGATTTACAACAACACTTAGGTTGTAGTTGTGGCAAATGAAAATTATTACAATTAATACCTAGATAATGCCTACGTGAATCCAACAGCATCACAGCAAAATATAACTCAAGATTTAAACAAAAAATTACCCGACAGCAAACCATAAAAACAAAAAAGTATTAGGTTATACAACGATCAGCGCCTGAGGGAAAAAATATAATGATAGCCTATTAGTAACAATAATACTTAAACACAAATTAGTTTTTTTTATACTTGGCAAACTAATTCTACTATATCTGTAATTTTTACCGGTAATAGTTAAAGGGAAAAGAAAAAAAAATCGGTATAAAATTCAGACCCTACGGTACATGAAAACTTTTGAGATATAAGCAACAAAGAAAAAAAATACACGCAACAAAGTTTAGGATGTTCATAGTGTTTGCTGATTGTCAGTATTTTTCGGCACTCTAGTCCCGGCCATTTATTAATCAGGGGCATTTCATCATGGTTTTGCTACCAAAGCACTTCTTTCCCTTTGATAATTAAAAAAAATATTTTTCTACAGCTTGAAATAAAAGACCAGCGATATTTTTTTTTAGTACTTTTCTTTACAATTTTTTGCTCCTAAAACTTCAGGAATGGGCTAGGCAAGTAGCCTAGCTGTATAGGCAGGTTGAGTGGCTGATGGTAGTTGGCTTTGGCTTTCTTTAGATTAACCATCCGAAAGTATTGCAGTAGACATGCTTGGTGAGATGTGATGAAATGGTTTGTAACATGGGTCTTACCGTAGTTCTTGGAATCAACAACAACATGTAGCCTATTGATAACTGATGATTTGTTTATATGATGCAGATCTTTTCGTGTGGCAGTAATAGTTAGTGCATCTATGAGATGCAGTCACATCTAATGGTTCAATCATTCTGAAAAGTGTAGGTACTATTTATTACTTACAAGTTAAAACCGGAATTTATGGTCTGCAATCTGGCAATTGAGCCGTGTGCACAAATTCTACTCTCGCAGTTCAGAGGTTTTGCTCTTGAGTTGAAGTGGGGAGTGAATATGTTTAGTTGCCAAAATCAATTGTGAAGTTTGTACTTATGACTCTTTTGCTTAACTTAAGTAGATTGAAAATTTTTGAAGGTTTCATGATTGTTTGAATGGCAATGTTTGCTACCGGTATATCAGTAGGCTACAGTAGCTTATGTTTGGCGAGGCTTAGCAGCTTAGTGACATGAAATGAGATATGAGATTTTTTAATGTGAATTTATTTTATTTTTGCCCTACTGTGGTTAGCAAGCTAGTATATACTAATATAGTGTTATACGTGGTAGGCTACTCAGTATTGGAGATTGTACGGAGATGAAAGTACTGATAGCCTACTAAATCTTTTAAAATGTTACCGGTACCTATACCGTGCAGCATAGCCTATCTGATGTAGGCCTACTAGGCCAATCAAATTATCAATCTAATAATGTGTTGCATTCAGCATTTAACCGTGTTTAAATAATTGTTAGGCCATTGTATCAGTATGATAGCATAATCAATAGTCTGAGTTGCAAAGTTTAGCAGTGGCGTTAATGCACTACCAGACTATAGGCTTGATGGCTTGGAAATTAAGCTTGGCTCTCTGTTTTGCACTTGTATCATTTTGTAAAAGTCAGACTTTTCCATTTGTTGAAAGAGTAACATGTCAACAAGATCAGTTTTTTAACTCTGCGAATCAGCAATGCCAAAGTTGTGCTAATTATATCAATGGTTCACAAGCAACAACTGACAGTAAGAGTTCATTTATTTATAGAAGAGTAATTTACTGGTAGGCCTATCTACTAGTATGTGTAGTAATTTTTGTGGTAAATACTTGATTTATGGGGTGTCGTTAAGTATGAGCTGTTGCTTTATTTTTGGCAGCTCTGTGATTTGTGTGTGAGCGCGCGTGCGTTCTCTCCTTCTCTCCGATCTAAGCTATTCCCCAGATCTAGCCCTAACCCTAATGCGTGCACGCATGAGAGGAGCAAGAGCGCATGCACGCTCATATACTAGTCGCAAAGTTTCTGAAATAAAGCTGTTGGCTCGTACTTAACAACACCCGATTTACGGTATGTGCTTAGACTACTGGTACGTAATCCAAAAAATTATGTAGCGTAAATCAAGTGCATTATGTTTGTTCCGGTACTTACAGTGTTCCTTCTAAAAGTGCAAAAAGTGCGAAATATTTTAAGCCATTGTCCATAAATTTTTCACTAGTGCAAAGCGACGTTTTTGATTTGTGAATTCACGACGTTTTGATTGCTGGCAAAAAGAAATTTCAGCGACTAGTTTTTTTTTAGAAGTGGCTAGTGTTACATTACTTCAAACGTTATGCCCATAAAGAGAATAAGAGAGCAAAAAGTCAGCGCTTATTTGCTCATTACTCTTTTTTATTTTTTAATTATTGTTAGGGTTTGGTTAGATTTTGAGTTGGGGTTAGGATTCGCTTTAGTGTTAGAGCTAGGGCCAGAGTTTGGGTTAGGTTTAGGGTTGGGGTTAAGGTTAGGATAACAATTTTCACATTCTTTCATAGCATAACAGCAGCCTCTGCCATTTTTTTATGGAGATCATATTGTGTATCTGGTACGATGACCTTTTTTATGTCAGTGTTTTTGTTTTTTTAAAATCTTGTCACAACTCAAAAAAAGTACCGGTTTTGTAGTTTTTTTTTTTTTTGAGATCACGTTGCAACTTGATTGTCATTTTGGTGGAACGGTGCAAGCTACGGTATTTTTACATTGAATGCAGGATAATTTTGTAACTTTTCAGGTACATACATTCACTGGCATAGCCAGAAATAAAGCAAGGGGGGGGACTAAATTTTTTTGTTATGATTAAAGCATATGCAAATTGGAAAGTTTTCATTTAGGCAAATTGTTACAAATTACCAGGTTTATCGATAACAGGCAGGAGACTTGCCGTCGTTCATGCAGCAGATACATAAAAAAAATGAAAAAGAATAAAAGTGGTTTCACTTTGTTTTACAATTTTATTTATTTGATGATGTAACAGCAGACGCAAAAAAACGCGTTTTCTTAACGTAGGCCATTTGAGAAAGTCGCAGATTGCCGTTGTTATTTAGGCAAGCTGGCATAATAATCTTTCAACTTTCAAAAATGGTATATTGTAACAAATTAAGAACTAATGAGATGCGCAGTTTGCAAAAACATCTGAACAATCCCCACCTACACTTGAAAATGATTAGTTTTTGAAAAAATAAATGCTCCCTATTAATAGTTATGTTTATTGCCACCACATACCGCTTGCTATCTTCAAACAGAAAAAAATGCGCTACATTGTGGTTTGCCAAAACAAAGTTTTGTTAATTGGTTACTGCACTGTTATTATTATCGTTGGTAAGAAATAGGGGTCTAAGCAAGGATAATGCGCTAGCGATTGACCATTCTTTACGTGCGGTTAATTTTCTCAATCAAATAATGCGAATCTGAACGCGGCGTTCGCAAAGAAAAATGGGCATAATGAAGCACAATGGGTTTATTTATGCGGCACGTCAGTGAACAAAATTTGGTTGGCACTGAAAGCTGTAAAAATGCTTGCATAGCAAATTTTTAGGCCTGGCCTACTCTGTGCTTAAAATCGCGAACATACGGGCGAGTCGTTAGTTTGTTTGAAACAACTGACTGCTTGTATGCTGCTAAGGTGATGTGCTAGGCGTACCAAATTTTGGTTTAAAATCAACTAAAGACGAACTTCTGCGTTCACGATTTTACACACTGTGTAGATTGGGAATAGGCGGAGAGCGCCTTCGCGACATTTTGCTTGCAGCCAGCGTACGCAGTTTAGATTTTGATACAGTTTGAACAATGTCGCCAGACTCGCTGTTCTGATAGACTACGAGAACACTGTTACAAATCAACACAGCTATATGGTGGAATATGTGGACATAGAAATTGATCGAAAAAGATTTCCCAAAAATAAATTAGAGTACTATTTACTGTAATAAACATTTAAATTTGTGCAGTTTGAAGTTGTGAGATTAATTCAAACCAGCTAATCCCCCGTTCACCCAACCCTAGCTGAAAATAAAATAAAAGGGTCTAACTGAAACTGTAGCTATGCTTTTGCTAAGCTACAAAAACTTTTTGAACCTTACTATATTGGTTCTGCTGTTTTTGAGGCAAGCGGGTTCTATATGCCATAGGTTCTAAAAGTGCTCCGCTAGAGTAACCTATTGGCTCCGCAAGCTAGTGTTTTTTTATTTTTTTTTAGAAATTTATTGTGGGGCTCCTTAAATATTAGGCAATCCCTGCTCTAGGCGGTTGGTCGAAAAGTAGGCCTTCATAAAGTGGTTTAATCCAATTACATCTGGTATCTTTTTTAGAGTAAACGCAAAAAAAAAAAGAAAAACAGGCAAAATGCATGCAATCAAATGACATGCGCATATTTATATGCATAAAATACGCGTGATCGGTAAAACGGACCCAAAACAGTATAATAAAAAATCAATTTCGACTTTAGAGATATATGAAGATATATGGAAACTCATTCTCTTAAAAGATATTTGCTTTTCTTCAGCAATTAGTTTTTTTTCCGAGTGTTTTCAATTAAAATATTCTCGAAATTTATTAAGGTCGAAATACGATTTGACTATGATGACATTTTGTTCGTCGACCGATACACGTCAGATCTCGGCCACCACCATCGGTATTTGATTCTACTTTTAGGAAAATGATAAGTTTTGAAACAAAATGGATTGCGTTTTTTGGTGCTAAATCGCGCTGCTTACTGCCTCGTTCGTGTTCTCCTGCAAAAGCAATGCGGTGTGCTGATGAGACATTATCATTTTACGACAGCGCGATATAGACTACACAATGATCGAACATTTTCAATAAATGTCAACACTGACTATACAAGCGTTCCGACTCTCTGGGTTTTGTTTCTACCCAGTGTTGCAAAAAGGCAACTTGGCTAAATTCTTGTTTCAATGAAATCAAGTTTTTATGCGCGATAGTTATATTAATGTGACGTAACAGATAACTTTTTCAATTATATTTACCAAAATTGATTTTATGATTGTAACTCATTTTCATTGTTACGTTAACTATGATTCACTTTTCCTTTTGTGCTGCAAATGTTCTTTCAACCCGAATATCTTGGAAACAATACAACGTAAACTGCTGAAATTTTTTAAAGATAGAGAAGCTAACGACTGTGGAAAAAATTTTCCAAAGATGCAAAAGTTTTGACGTTGCTTATTTGCAACTCAGGGTAGAAATACACTCAAGCAGAGCATTTTTAAATTAGTTTTTTAACACTTGATCTTTGAATAATTTTTGTGAAATTGTGCACTTTCAAAAGGGGGGGGACTGGTCCCCCTAATCCCCCCCTGGCTGCGCCGGTTCATACATTGTAGATGATCATCATTTCAAAATTTTGAAAAAATGTTCAAAACATATCAACTTCACTCATCTGATTAGTATAGATTTGTCATCCTGCACTCCATCAATCAAGTGTATGATTTATTTAATTACTTTTATTTACTGTAATGTAGTGGATGCGATTTGCATTGTGGTTACTGTAGCTTTGGCTTACGGCAATGATATTGTTCCCCTTCATACTGGTTGATTCATGGTAGCTAATATTGGCACCTTGATTGGATTCTCTAGTGCCTGTTTTTTTTCCTCATCTAACCCTTGCTAACTTAGAATTTAAAGTCATCTTCTTAAAGATGAACAGAAATGGCTACTGTCTTGAAGACCTCATCGTAGTTTTTCTGTTGCTGCTCTCGTGATATTTATTTAGTTTAATTTTACCTGCAAAGTTGTTTTTTTTTTCTTGTGCAGTGCTATGAAATAAACTTGAAACTTGATGAAAACTTAGAAGGAACACTGAGTACTTATGCATTTTTGTTTTGTATATTTCTTAATTTTTTGTGGCTATCGTTTAGCAACTTACCAGTAGTTGTTATCATTCGGTTATTTATACTTACTTAAATCAATAGACTATATTCAAATAATGTTCTGAAATAAAGTGTGTAGATTAGGGGTACCATATTTTCATTGACCAAAAAGAGGACAGTTCCAAAAAACGAATCCAAATTGACTAAAATTGTGAAAGGGACCGGACTGACTGAAGACCTTTTTTTTTTAAGATCATTATTTTCGAAGGGCAAAATGTGTGTAAAAGCAAGTGGTGTCCAAAAATAAAGAAAGGTCTTTAGTCAATCCAGATGTATTTGAGACAGCTAGAGTTGAACACGAGTGTTGATGGAAGGATATCGTATTTGTTGGTTTGGTCTTTGACTCCCACAAGCATTGAAAAAAAGGACATTTGGCTACTTTTTGGGTGTCCTCGGAGGATAATTCATTTTAAATGGAAAAAGAGGACAAATCCTCTTATAAAGGATGTTTAATAGCCGTAGTATAGCCGAGATTTTGAATTTTTCTTATGTTTTTTTTAATTTAGATTATTTTTTGACTTGTTTTTGATTTCAGGGTTGGAATGCATATGTCAGCCTAATTTTAAAACGAATTTGACTTTTTCTGCTAATCATTATCTTACCTGCATTGCTTGTTCGGTAAGTATTTTTGTTACAACTATTAGAAAAAACTGCACTATGTATACAGTAGCTAATGGGTCTGTAAACTTGGAAATTCTTAACTTATCAATGCCACTTTGAGATTCATAAGATAATTACTCAAATGCATTTGTTTCCAACATACATTGCTGTAAATTTTAGAACTGAATTAAAATTTATGGCAAAGTTTTTAAACAAAAACAAATGTACTTGTTTTATCGATTGTAATGTTTTATGCACGTATTTAAAATGGAGTTTGAATATTTATTGAATATATATTTACTATTTCTACCTCCCTGAAAAAAATATTTTAATGTTGAAACATGCAAAAAAAAAAAAAATTCTTCATTGCTACTTATGTTTAATGGTTGCGTTTATTATTTGATTTGTGTTAATGTTTGTGCTGACTGCTGGGGTTACAACTATAGTTGGATTGAGAATAACATTTTCTAATGGTAGTTTGCTGTTTAAAAATCGTCTGATGGTTTGTCTGTTTATAAGTGCAATTATTCAATTGAAATTTAATTTTTGATGAGAATGAAAGTCAACAAACCAACAGCTCTATATTCTTCAATTTCTCATGCAATGTTAAGTGTTAACCAAACAT
Organism: Trididemnum nubilum; assembly: GCA_963965965.1. Taxonomy (NCBI): domain Eukaryota; kingdom Metazoa; phylum Chordata; class Ascidiacea; order Aplousobranchia; family Didemnidae; genus Trididemnum; species Trididemnum nubilum. The sequence goes on from OZ014470.1 coordinate 43,033,383, forward strand.
TTATGTTCCATATGGCATTTAACAATTGTGTCCCTGGTATGTAGTGTTTCTGATTTCTTTTTCGAATTTAATTACTTGTAAAATAGTCTTTGCTATATGTGAAACTAACCATTAATTAAACACGATTTCTTTAAATTATTTTTTGTTGTATGAGTTATACTAATGTTGACTGTGTCTTTTTGAAGCTTTGAAGATGCTATAAGTGTTTTGCAAAACATCAGTTGTTAAATGTATTCCTGCATTTTCACTGTACTTGTTTATTTTTAGAATTAATTTTTGTTTTTACACTGTTTTGCAGAATTTCAACATTGATTGCTCAACTTCTTCATCAAATTGTGCTGCTAATGAAGTTTTCAGTAATCTTCAAATTTTCATTTCCTACTATTTTTCATGTTATTTTTTTAATGCGTTTGATTGTATGCAACTAGATGGATACAGTATTTAGTAATACGCTGAATATATGTATATAAACATTTTAATGCACATTGTGGACAAATGCATGACATTATAACAAGTACCATATTTATTTGAGTATAAGACGCATTTTTTTGTACCAAAATATCACCCAAAAAGTCAGGTGCGACTTGTGCACAAATACATGAAGTGCATTGTAAGCGATACAAAATTTTTTGATATATATCCATGTTATCAATTTCTATGCTATCGCCTTTCATACGATCGCATTACTTATTGCCTATCAACTTAAGTCACATTATGTTGCAACACTTGCCACCCTCATGAAATGCTGATGAAGATGTTCCAGCTGTAAACTGGGACTATTTGAGGACAGTGACTGCAGTGACGACTTCACTGGTTTTAAATTTTTTGTAATGTGATTGCAATAAATGAGTAATGTTTAAAAAAATTTTGTCCTGTTTTTCATGTCAAAAATGGAGATGCGACTAATACTCGAATAAATACAGTACTCTTTAATTTTAATAGAAGGACATTGTGCTTAAAGCAATTCTTTGATACTCGTAAGTGTATGTTGAACTTTAGAAGTATGATAGCCACATACTTGCATTCTGTTCTAACTTTTTTTTTTTTCAGTCACTAAAGGATTATCCTTCAGTAGCATTAATCTGCTCCAAATGTATCCAATCTACATGTACTAAAAGTAATGGTTTTCTCTAATGATTTAAAACTGTAAGTGCAGTAGTCCTGTTCATATGTTAAATTTTTTTTATTTTTATATGGCTTCACATTGTTTTTTAAGCAGATTTTCATACTGTCCCAAAACTAAAAAAAATTTTTCTTTGTTTAAATGGTTTCCATGTTACGTGATGGTTTCTAACCCCTAATTTTGGTAAAAATTAAATAATTTGACTAAATGCCCCGCTGCATTTTACATCTATAAAAAAAAACAACTAAACGAATTGGACTTCTGGTTAAGTAGTTAAAGCTATTTTGGTAATATTATTTGCAAAACTCCCTCTAGTGGCCAAAATGTAATTTTTTAAATTTTTACAAAATTAAAAAAAATTTGTGTCTATTTCACTATTTTTGGTGAACGAGACTTCAATTTTGAAGTTGAGATTTTGCTGCAGTGCCACTTGAGATAATTTTCAATTTATTTCACAATTACTTATTGGTTACTGCTCTATAGGCTTAAGTTATTATGATACGGCACGTTTTTTTATAGTTTGTTTTTTTTCAAATATCTACCTAGATCATGTGAAAAGGCAAGTATTTAATGCAAAAAAGCAGCAGCAACATTTGTCGTTTGCAGCATAAATATAATTACAGTATTACTGTACAGTACTGTAATATTTTGACTTACTTTACAGTGATCGCTCCAGCAGTTTCAAATGTTAAAAAGCTCCTTTGATTAACAAAGAAATGCAATTCAAACCAATATTTGCAGATTATGTTACTAGAACAAAACACAGTTACCAAACTTCAGCAAATTTCAAAAGTTTCTATTAAAAGCAAAAAAACAAAAATCAGATATTGTTTGAAAAGGTTTGTTTTGATGTGTTAGTGAAAGTCCTGCATGTTTGTTCTACAACCTGAAGTATGCTTTGTCTTTGTTATTCATTTGTTGTTAAAATTTCGTTATAGTCACCGCCAAGTTTAATTGAAAGCTCAGCAGCAGCATTGATAACTTCCAATCTTGAAACAATCTGGTTGATTTGTTGAAAAGAAGAATCTTCTTTCCAGCATATTACTGAATCCATTCTTGAAGAGATACTGCTTGAGATCGGTTTTATTTAAGAATTGAGAACTACTTGAAGTAATAAATGGGTACCCCAAACCTTTTTCTACAATTTCCCTTATTGGCAAAAATATGTTTCATTCCATTTGACTGTGTACCATCGACAACCAATGTTCCCACTAAACCGATTTTTTTCAGCAAATCGGCGATTTGTTGGAGCAAGAGCAAATAATTTTTGGCAATATAGTAAACATAGCTTTAGAAAATTCAACAAATTTGTGGAAATATGACATTTGGTATACTTTAATACTGGTTTGGTACAAAATTTAGGGCACATAAACGTCTTTTTAGAGCTTTGGGCACAATTGTTTAGAGAAAATTTGGGCACTCGCCGATTGCCCATAACGTTAGAGGGAACACAGTTGACAACCCTGCATTTTTCGATTTTGTGATGTCACAAAAGGCCTGTTTTATATCAGTACTGGTAGCCTAGGTCTACAGGTTCCAGGAGCAGTAGCTAAGTTTTCTGATTTGGATGTAGGCTACTCACTGCTACCAGTTGGCTATTGCATTTTTAATTTTCAAGAATTTTTGCAAAATTATGCCTTTTGTGATGTCACTAACTGCAAAATGCAGAGTTACCAATGGTACATACTACATACTTCAACAGATTAAATTGTGCTTTCATAAATAAAGGGAATTGTGAAAAAAGGTTTGGGGCACCTCTTTATCACCTCCAGAAGTTCTCAATTCCTCAATAAAACTAATTTCAAGCAGTATCTCTTCAAAAACTTTAATTCAATTACAATTAGATCCAAAAATAAAATAGCCGAGATTCATTATTAATGAATCCCTGCAAACTGCTGTCTTCATATATTTTTGGTAGTTCTGGCTTACCTATTTGAAAATCTGTTTTGGGATATTTCAACAAGGTAGTAGCGATGGCTTTCTTGATTTTATCTCTAAATTTGAAGATAGTGCAATTGGTATGTACCTTGGTAAGAAATGCACAGTGTTGGTTTGCCACGCCGATTGCTGCAGGTGCTCCTTATTTTGAGACTAATGCTTTGGAAAGGTGCTAATGAGTGGTTGGTAAAAGTTAAAGCTATACGTTCAGCTTGCTAGTGGAAAGTCGACTTGCATACTTGGTATCTGCCACCAAGCACGTACCACTTGCACTATTTTCAAATTTAGGTAGTGATGAAACCAAGAAAGCCATTGCTGCTACATTGATAAAATATCCCAAAACAGATTTTGGAATAGGTAAGCCATAACTACCAAAAATATATGAAGACAGCACTTTGCAAGGATTCATCAATAATGGATTGTGGCTATTTTTTGATCTACTAGTAATTGGAATTGAATCTTCGTTTGAATGGATTCAGTAATATACTGGAAAGAAGATTCTTCTTTTCAACAAATCAACCAGAATATTTCAAGATTGGAAGTTATCAATGCTGCTGCTGAGCTTTCAATTAAATTTGGCTGAGACTATAACAAAATTTTAACAACCAATGAATAACAAAGACAAAGCATACTTCAGGTTGTAGAACAAACATGCAGGACTTTCACTAACACATCAAAACAAACCTTTTCAAACAATATCTGATTTTTGTTTTTTTGCTTTTAATAGAAACTTTTGAAATTTGCTGAAGTTTGGTAACTGTGTTTTGTTCTAGTAACATAATCTGCAAATATTGGTTTGAATTGCATTTCTTTGTTAATCAAAGGAGCTTTTTAACATTTGAAACTGCTGGAGCGGTCACTGTAAAGTAAGTCAAAATATTATAATACTGCACAGTAATACTGTAATTATATTTATGCTGCAAACGACAAGTGTTGCTGCTGCTTTTTTGCATTAAATACTTGCCTTTTCACATGATCTAGGAAGATATTTGAAAAAAACAAACTATAAAAAACGCACCATATCGTAATTTGTTTGAACTTTTGCAGTGGCTATAACTTAAGCCTTTACAGCAGTAATCAATAAGTAATCATGAAATAAATTGAAAATTATCTCGAGTGGCACTGCAGCAAAATCTCAACTTCAAAATTGAAGTCTCTTTTGCTAAACATGGTGAAATAGACACAAATTTTGTAAAAATTTTAGAAAAATTTAAAAAAATTACTTTTTGGCCACAAGAGGGTGTTTTGCAAATAATATCACCAAAATAGCTGTAACTACTCAACCAGAAGTCCAATTCGCTTAGTTTTTTTTTGAAGATGTAAAATGCATAGGGGCGTTTAGTTAAATTACTGCTTTAGGTATATTTTAAAAGCAGCGCCCTCTAGCGTCAAAAAACTCATTTTTTTTCAAAATGGTGGTTCGGAAACCATCCATGACACAGAAACTGTTCAACCAAACCAAAGTTTTTTTAGTTTTGGGATCAGTATCTGCTTCAAAAACATTGTGAAGCCATGTAAAAATCAAAAAAAGTAAAAATTTGAACAGGTATAAAGTACAGTATAAAGTATTGCTCACTCTGACCCTAACTGCAACCAAATTCAAATGTATTATGGTTTGTAATCTTTACTGTTTAGTTGAAATGTACACCAACAATGCATTTCTCCTTACTGGAGATTGTGCAACTTGCTCTGCACTCAGTAGTCCATCGTCTCAATCCATCGTGTGAGTTTTTTTTTTTTTATAGCTTGTTGTTTTGTTAGCAGTACAATTCAAAGCCATATTTTGTTTAACTCGAAATAATCGTTGTATGCTTTAATTATTATGTAAATGGTGCTGTGGTTGCACCAATATTTATAATCAAAAACTATTGCACGACAGAACTGTTAAAATAATGTGAATATGAACCGCAATAGGCTACATGTAAATAAAGTATGTTGAATTTAAAAGTATAACTGTTGCGAAGAATTAGGTTGCCACAGTGCTAAAATGATATCAAACTTGCTAAATTTGTTTTTTGTAAACGAGTGTCCATTGTCCAGATTACCAGCTATAATGTTTTTTTTTTTTTGCCTATAAATGAATAATCAGTGCTGTGTGCCAAGTAGCCATGGTTTCCTGTATCTTTGCTGTCATGAAAAATTTATTTAATTGGTCTTCTAATCAATTTACTTAGACTGCAAATGGCTGTTGCATTGCTAGTTGCACAAGCTGTTTGCTTATTTTTGCACTTAGTCCAATAAAAACTCTGTGTGAACAAGATACATTGTTTTACTTGCAGGTGTGATTATATTGCTCCTACTGTTCAAGGCACAGTTACAGCTGATGCAAATGTAAGTAATTTTATTGTTTTATATTTATTGTACTGTGAGATTAAAAACGAAAAGCCATTCATCAAGGAGACTCAGCCAAAGATTGCACAGTCTCAACTTAAAAGATTGTTAAAACACGTAATTAAGGTGGGCTAAATCAATGGCTAAAATACACTATGGGCAAGAATTAATTTTGTGGTTAAAAACACAAGACCGAAGAAAGTGAACATGGTATGTTTTTAAACTACAACGAGACTAAACATGTGTTTTTAATCACTGGTTTCAGAACTCCTAACTGTCCCTAAGCATTCATTTTTTATAACTCATGCATAGCGTCCTTTTTGTAGGATTTGCCTTACGTGCAGCAAGAACTACCTTCGGCTCAAGCTGGGTGCCAGGTTAGAATTGCCTTTTTATTTTTGATTTATGTTAGAGTTACTAAACCCTATTCTAAGAGTTACAATGAAATCACTAGACTGGGGTTCGATTCCTGGTCACGTCAAATCAAAGACTATAACGATTGGTATTCGCAGCTTCCTGCTTGATGTTAAGCAATTGAAAAGGACAGTGTAAAACTTCCACCGTGTGTGGTAGACAGGTGGCAGTATCTCCTAGCCAAGGCAACTTGGCAAATAATTGTAATTACGATTAGCGGTGTGCGATCTTTAAAGCTTAAGTGTTATGTTTAAATGATTGTTGTGGCACTGCCAGTATCATATTTACTTGTGTTGGTGCAAGCCATATCAAGCATAGCTAGGTTTTCGAGGTAAAAACATTGATCAAAGCTTACATTTGTGTTCTTTTTTTGCAGTATACGACCTCTCCCAATGTTACAGCTTGTCAAGTCTTAGCGAATCTTTGTGTTTTACAATTCTACGGTGGTTCAGCAAGTGCGTGTAGTGAATATGTGACCATATTCTCTTCCAGAAGTTCTCTGAACAACATTGCCACTTGGTAAGTACTCAAAATTTAACACTAGATTTGAAGTTATTTGTGACGAAAATGAATTTGTCAGTGAAAAATTTTATGAACCTTGTTTGATGTAATCTCTCCTCTGATACGAAAGCAATTTTGTCCCATAGTTAGTAAAATTGATTTTAAGTAGTTTAATTTTCAATGATTTCAAATGGCGTGGCAATGCAGCTCATGGTTTTCATCTGCCGCTAGCTTCTTTTACGTGTTGCACTCACTTACTCTACATTTCTAATTTTATTTGGTTGATTTTTCGATTTGATGCTTATAACAATATTTAGGTCCACGACAACTGGCCGCGAATTAGTTTAATTTCATGGTGTCCTTACTGTAGGTTTTCTAGAGTTTGATCAAATATTTGTTTTTAATGATTTTTTGTTCTCACGCAACAAGCGCAATTAGCATCTTCGACGGTCAGTTGGTCCGGAGGTGAATTTGCTCAGCGGTCATTTGTGGCAGTCAGCTGACTTGGAACATTGGGTTGAAACTTCTTTTCAGTTGATTCAAGAAATGTTCTTTAGCTGGGGCTTGACATTAATGGAGTAAATCTATAGTTTAGTTACTGGTAGCAATATGTTTTAGGGTTGAAAACCTTCCGATGATTTATTACACCAGCGTTCCCGGCACCAATATTGCTATTGATCCTGGTGATCTTGTTACCTCACTTGCCATTACTGCTCCGTTCAGCTTCAGAGATGGAGTAAGAAGGCTTTGTAAAATACCATTTGTTTTTTTACGAACTTTAAGGGGCGTAATGTCAAATTCTCTCCAATTCTATTTTGGCTGCAAAACCTCAAAAGTCCGTTACTGCTATGGACAATGCGCAATCGAACTGATTGGCAGCAACAAACCGAATGTGTTTTTTTACAGTCGCAGTTTTCATTCATTGCTACCGCAGTTCAAAATATTGATTTAATTTAACTAAATTGTGACGTGAAAATATTCGGTTCCACTGAATTTTATAATTCATTTTCATGATTATAGCAACGTTGCTGTCCAAATTAAATTTGGCATGTTCCTTCCCACTCTATTCGATTGATAGCAATTTTAATTCCAATTTAGGGTTAGTTTATTTTTGGAGATTGCAGCGTCTTCCAGATTCCATTGCTGTGACCACCATGACCATACTCCATACTGCGGTTTTAAAGTAATCTCAGTATGGCGAAGTTCAGTGATTCTTTGCTTATCCTCTCTAACTTTTATTTTTTAGAATACTATTCTTGATATTGTGGTTATGAAATATCACTTCAATGGCACTTTTCTTGGAGCTGAATCTGCAACCAGTGGTGCACTGCAGGTTAGAGATAAACTTTTAACATATGCACACTTTACAACTTCATAAGTGGAGTAGTTATAAGGGTAATCTTAAGTGACGTAATAATGTGCGAATAACTTTTGTTACCGATATTCTTGTTGAAAAATAGCTAAGGAACCAGCTTAAAGTTTTCTGAAACTTGTTACTATTTTAAATAAATATCAAATCGATTTCAACCCAAGCGAGTCATCCTGTTTGTTATCTTTTTTCATTTAATTTGTTTGAAAAAGTAGTTTTAATGTACGTAGCTTGCTTGCAGCCATGGTTGAATCGTAACTTTTGCTCAATATTTCTCTTTCTCTTTGAATAGCTAATTTCTGCGCGGTTTGTAGAAGAGCAATTTGATGAATTATGTTCATTAATCAATTGATAAAGCGGCAGCTCAGTTGGTAGATCGTCCTAGATCGATAGGTTGTTAAATCCCGGTTTGATTACCGAAATGGCAATACGGCGTTGTGCTCTAGGAAATGACTTTTTCCGCTCATGCTTCCCTTTGGTCCAAGCAACCTATTTGTTGTGGTGGCCCAGCCTGATAAAAAGACTTAAAAACAGAACCAAAAAAGGACGCTCTGCGTTGGTGTGGTTAGACCGATGCAGAGTGCTTCGTTTTATATGCATGGATGGATAAATCTTTGATATTTTTTTTGTCAACGTCTTGCTTTGAAAGATTAAAAAAAGTCTATTATTTTCAGATTTGTCCAGATAAACCGTCGGTCAGTGTTGGAGCTTTTATATTCGGAACAGCATTTCAACAATCGGTAAGATTATGGAATAATAGTGCGCGATCAGAGGTGGTTAGTAACGAAGTAGTTTCACTTAAGTACTATTTGCAGTACCGAGCTACTTAAGTACTTTTTATTTCTGCTACTTTTACTTTACTTTAAGTAATGTTTTTTTTAAGAGTAGCGCTACTTGAGTGGAAAAGACTTTTATTAAAGTAGAAGTAGATGCCTTAGCCAATTTTAATTGACGAAAAAAGCTTTTATTCTCGTTTTATCTGGCAACTCTGCTTATCGAAGTCGTACGGTAAGTATTCTTTTACATATTTTTCCCGGGTTATAATCACATCTGACGTCGCAGGCTGAACACCAAAGTAGGTTGAGTTTAGGTTAGGGATGGTTCGGGTTAGTTTTAGAGATAGGGTTAATCCTAACCTAAACTTAACACCTACTCTAACACTAACTCCAAGCCAAAATAGCATAACTTAGGATTGGCCTATAACGTCAGATGTGATTGTAACCGGTGAAAAATATGCAAAAGAATACTTACCTGTTCGTACAGGTCTCGAAACTTCAAAATCTTTAATTCAAAACTACTTTCTACTTTCATTACTTGAAATTGAATTAATTTTGACTTCTTTCCTACTTTTACTGAAGTGGAAATCCTCTTCCTACTTCTACTTTTACTTAAAGTAGATTTTTGAGTAAGTAGCAATACTTTTACTTACGGAGGTTTTTCGGCTACTTTGATCACCTCTGTGCGCGATCGATAAGATTATTTAAAATCTAATGTTGTTGTTCAATAGAAGGTGACTTTTATGACATCAATAGTTACTTTTGCTTTAACACAAGCAACCTTTATCGTCATGTCTTCACAAATATGTCGTTTTTCTCGGATAAATCAAGATGGCTTTATGGACAAAATGGTCCAAATTGTGATTGTAAACTTTCATTTTTACACAGCATTCACGTTGACTTGCCAAGAGACAGCGAAGTTCCCTTGCAAGTTACGGTGCCATCCACCCCATTGCATACCGCACACGACGGAAATTCTACGCCGTTTTATTGTTGAACGTCAAAACTGGAGTCTGTGTTTTGTCCCACTTTGGCATTGAACCCTAGTTTATCTACTTAATAGCAGACATTTGATCTTTCCAGGCACTGATCTGTATTTAAAAATGGTCTTTTTAGTGCTCATTGTCCGCCCTTGAGTTACGAGATCAATCCAAGTATCCTCCAGTGATGTATGATTTGAATCTTCGCTTTGTGGATGCTTCGGGCTCGTCTGTGTTATTTCCCATACCTGTTCGTAAGTACTAACTGCTATTCTACCAACGAATAATTTATCAAAATGGTGTCTTTTTTGCCCCTCCTATGTTTGTTAACCTCGTTTCAACCTCAAATCCCCGAAGTTGAATTTTGGAACAGAAATTCAATAATGAATATTGTTAGCAATACAATATGTTCAGTACTCGACCTTGCTACACTTTTTTAGGAGCATTACAAAGCGTTGTGTTTCTAAACGACAAATGTTTTGGGAAAAAAATGGCAACTAGAGCTATACCATATTATAGATCTTTGGTTTCGGTAAAGTATTTGGATTTTATTAAGAAACGAATAGCCAAAATATTTAAAGGATTATTTCAACGTTATTTTTGTCGTTTTAAGATAAGACCTTTCAAATTTTTATCGCTCTCGCTATTGTTTTTTTAATGCTAGCGATTTCTTGTTTTTTAATGACATCTCAACATTTTTTAATTTGCCTAACTTTTGCAGTATGAACATTTGACGCATTAGACCACTTCACGCTTTTTTAACGTTGCTTAGTCATTTCCAAGAATCTGATTTCGGCTGAGAAACAAAAAAAACTCTCGACTCCAGTTGAAGACCAGTTAAATACATTTTTTGCCATAGTTACAGTTATGTTTTTAGTTGTTTCTACCTTTCCTGGCCCTTACGTCCGACGGTTTTCACTTGTGGATAGCTTTAGTATGGCTGACGACCAGATAATACGTTACCCTAGTTCGTTTAGCTTGAGGTAAGTTGCCTTTCAATCGGATTTATAGAAATTTGTGCAATTTTTACATTACAGCTTGCTTGTTTGGGCAAATTGTGTAATTTGCAATTTCATATGATTTCATGTACTCTTGATCGCTGAGCTGATATGGGACACTTCGATTCTCGTTTGAAACATTCAAGCAGATAATCCCAGATCTCGTGGTCGACTAAATTTCAATCTCATTAGGGGAATCGTCTCACCATTTTGTCCTCTTTTTCTCGTCTTAACGCAGAAGCGAGCACCGCCCTACCTCGTTGAATAGGCGATAAGCGGGTGCAGTAGCCTTCTCCAACCAATTAACCAACCAGGAGCGAAGCAGACATTTTTAAACGAGGCAATTACACGCTTCATGGCATAGAAGATGAAATTAATATTATCTATAAGAAATGTTTTTTGAGAAACACGAATAATGGATTTCAGTAGGCCTACGAGCTTACAGTTGCTCACTTAAAATAAACAGTCTCACAGCCTAGCTGGAACTACAAGCGCCTATCTTCACATTACTACAATGATAGTACACATTTAGCCACTTATTGTGAGAGCTATTGCAAGTTGTATTCGAAAGAGAGAAAATGGCTCAGATTATATTCAAATCAAATTTTCATCATACTCACTGTATTACGCCAAAACGTTTATCTAGTTTGTGGGGCCCTTCTCTGCGTCGTTGCACACAGGCAACACAGTTTCGAAAAAAAAATGTCGCAGCGGTGGCTAGTCGTTGACAGCAGTGTATCCGATTTAATCGGCCCGAGATTCGAACCTCAGCCTCCCGTTCCAGAGATGAACGCGTTACCGCTAGACCAACAAACTGAGAACGATCAATATGGAATTGTATTCAATTTATTCTTCAGAGTTAATCTTGGCATCAACGACGATGGAACGATTACTCCGCCTGTCGTATCTATAATCTATTCCTCTGTCAGTACGACCAGCCCTACACCGGTTAGTTTGTGCTTGTACTCAGCGTTGACATTTTCTTAGCTTCTGAATAGATTACATAAAAACCCCGTTTAAATAGTCTGGTGCACCAACTTGATCAAGTTTAGTCGTGCAGTAACAAAACGTTAGTGTAGAATATTGGACGAATAGCCTGGCAAATTGCTGTAAATATGAAGTAATTTAAGGATTATCTCTTGGTACTTACAACTTCAAAGTATTGTATGCTGATTGCTGATATTTTCGTAGGTAGAGGAGACAGCATAACTGTTATTCCACGTATTATCTTCATCCTTGTTTTCCACCTTTAAAGTGTGAAATGTTTTCCAATCAGCGATACTCATTTTTTGATTTAATTAAGTATTGCAATTTAGTCTAGCAACACGTAAAGTTGAATCATAGACGATTTAGCGTAGTTGGGACCTCAAGTGTATTTCAAAGTAAGCAACTCCGCAACCGTTTTGGAAATCGTTCAGTCCGTACCGCAATACTGCCTGGTTGAAGTTAAGTTGCCTGGCGATATGTTTTGAAGTGCCTCGCGTTTATAGACATTCGACAATTTGTAAATATTCTTTATTTCGAAGCAGTTGTTGTGAAGTAAGAACTGTTTTTGATTTACAGGTTGATATCAGTTTTACAATAGATTACTTCATGCCAGTAGACATAGAAGCTTTTCAAGTAAGATACAATAATACTACATTTAGGAAAATTTATTTGAATGCATATTATTATTTTTATTATATTATTCATTTTATATTATTTATTATATTTTATTATTTATTATATTATTTATTTTAATGTATATTATTATTTTAATTTTAATGTAAATTACGAAACGGCGGTAACAGCTAGATCAAGAATTGGTTGAATGAAGTTCAGGGAATACAGCAAAATACTTAAAGGCAGAAGGTTTTCATTAAAGATGAAAGGAAAGATTTACAAAAGTTGTGTGAGATCAGCAATGTTGTTTGGAAGTGAAGCATGGTGCTTGAGAGAAAAAGAGAAGGCAATTTTGAGAAGAACAGAAAGAGCTATGATTCGAGCGATGTGTGGTGTGAAGCTATTAGATCGAAGAAACAGCGAGGAGTTGAAGGACATGTTGGGCATAAAGGAGTCTTTAGATAGGATGGTTAAAGCAAGCAGTATGCGGTGGTACGGTCATGTTTTGAGGAAAGAAGATGAAAATGTGATAGTGAAGGCTTTGGAATTTGAAGTGAGTGATAGTAGAGGAAGAGGAAGATCGAAACAAACGTGGAAAAAACAAGTAGAGAATGAGATGAAGAAAAATGGATTGGAGAAAGAGGATGCATATGATCGAACAAAATTTCGAGGCGTGATAAAGACAACGACCATACGAAATCTGGCCAACTCCGTCGACAGGAACAATACCGGATCCAACAAGTGATGATGATTATATAGCTATTTGGTGCCGCTATCTGTGGAATAGAAATATCAGTTTTTAATTCTTAATCGAAAAGAAAAATTGTATGATCAGTTAGACAATTGAAAAAGAGTGTTAGCTACTGATTGAGTTAGCTCTAACTCAATTTAAAGTCACCCCTTGTTTAAAGTACCGGTTAATTTTGGATTAAGGCTGATTGTTTTCAAAACTTCAGCTCATTTGTTACGAAAAAAGTGCATTCTTTCTTGGTGAAAAGTTGGGTTTGTAAAAATTTTGTCGATTATCAAAGCTGCAAGAACCAGAGTTGTAATTCGGGCCGGGCTTTTCGGGTCGGGTTCGGAAGTTGACAAAAATTTCGGAATTAAATCGGGCCTAAGACGTGCTTTTTGTTTTAGGTGCACAAAAATATAATCAAAATAACTTGGCAACATTGCTAAATTTTTCAGACCTATCATAACTTCCGTTTTTTTTCGGGCGTGATTTGGGCTTCAAATTAGTTTTCGAGTTCGGGCTTGTATTTTCGGGTTCGGGCCTGAACTAGTTGCCCCGTTTACAACTCTGGCAAGAACAAAATAGTACAGTCCACTAGCCATGATTGCAAAAGTCTGGTTAATTTGTTGCGACACGGCACAATCTAGCAAAAATTGATTTTCGAATTGGCCCGTGTTTTTAAGTATTTCGTTGATTCCAATTTGAATAAGACTAGACCCACTTCTAATTGCCTATCTCGCCGCGCGTCTTATCTTTCATATTTCTGTAGTTATACCAGACTTTGGATATAAATATAACAATATTATTTCCCACTGAACCCAGCTATTGACTATACTAACACTTATTAGACTATACTATTAAAAAACTGCTTCGAGGTCGCACTATAGAAATAGAAACATCAGCACGTTAACATTTTACTTAACCAACGTATTACACAGCTAACTTGATACACTAAACTACGAAAATTTGAGCAGTAGTTGCGGTCTTACTACGTTAACTTTTCCTGTTTTTTCGCGCCGGTGTGGTGGTTGTTGCGTGTAGACAAAAACAATTTAAGATTATGAGATTAAAGGTTTAAAGACAATACAGTTAAAATTGCCACAAAGACAGTTCTAGAAGATTCTTAAAACATGCACAAAAGGGGATTCTAAAATGTTCTAAAAAATTAACCAACTATTTGCATAAAAGATAAGAACGTGGCATGTATTTGTTTCTCATGTTACCATATTTTGTTCATGCCGAGGCTGACATTGTTCTTAATTTGTTTTTAAATTCTGAATAAAAATAAGATGCGTGGTTTTTATAAAATTATGTCTAAGATTGAATCTGGCATTTACATATTGTCTTTAGATAACTCTTCCGATTTTCGGATTACTTGGCTTGATTTACGCTTTCCTTCTTACCAGTTCTTGGAGGCGTAGACAGGGCTTGCAAGTAATAGATGGAAGTGTAAGTAACTTATGACTGGTTTTTTTGGTTTGGTTATTTTTAACCAACGTTTGACATGACAACACAAATTAAAACTGCGATTATTGTGCCGTAAGATAAGAAAGTGATAAAGGAACCGTTCACGGCCAACTTTGAGCGTAAAGTTGTAAATGTACGAGCGTGTCCTTTGTTCGTTTTGAAAGAAATTCGGTACGCCCGGCTTACCTGCGTATAATTTGTTAAAAAAAAGCATAAAAATACGATAAAGTATGACCAAAGAAGAATTACGATTGTAAGCTAACTATAGAGTAGACCGGGTTTAGAGCTTTCTGGTCAAAGTACAGGGTGTTATGAAATTAGAGACCCACTCTACAACATAAACTAGAATACAAAAGTACCAAAATACTCGAGATCAAGTTTTTAACAAATTATTAATATTTTGTGGACCTCAACTTATACCCCATAGTCCGCATTTTTGAGTGCAAAATTGGTGGAGAATGAAATTCTGTTTTCCGTAGCATTTCCGCTTACAAATAGTCGCAAATCGATGATAATAACTTTGTAAACCATTGTAGTTTTCTGCACACTCTTCAACACTATTTCTTGAGATGACTACCCTGCACCCATGCTTTTATAAAGTTTTAGAGCATATGTACTAAGAATGCACCGGCATGTCAGGCATTGCCCAGGTTTGGTAATCATCTAATTTTTCTGAATCATCAGCTATGTGAGTTTATCTTTCTCAATTATTTGACATGAATATAATAGACATTAAAATAAAAAATAGCTCAATAGAATTTAATTTTCGGCATTTGGTGTTTCCCAATTTCCTATTTTAGGAACTTTTAATTCTTTCAAACAGTGGCAACGGCAATATATTTGCGGATGCAATTTTTCAAACTTTTAGTGCCTCCTTTGTTTAATTTCAGAGCGTTGTCATGTTCTTGTACTTCTCACTGGCGATGGTGGCAAATGCTTTTTTCATTGTCATGTGCGGATATGCTGTTATCACTATGATGTTTTACAAGGTTGGTAGGATTAAATACAGGTACCCTAAGTTTATTTTTTCAGTTAACGGTCATTTGAGGTTTTAGTGATTTTAGTTTTAGTGATTGATTGAAATCAGTTTAGCCCGTTTCAATAAAATAGAGTAAATATATTGAATAGATATTGGAACAGGCTGATATCTACCACTACTCTGAATAGATATTGCATATTTTTTATATAAGCCAAAAAATTGCGATTGCAGTTGTGTAACTGTATAGTGTATACAACAAAAAATTTTGAAAATTACGAAAAAAATATTTCCTGATTCTGACCTTTGACTGAAAATTCCGAACGAAATATGTAACTCTTCCAGCATTCCATTTTTCGTAGCTCCGTTTGCTGCTTTTATCTTCATGTTTTCCTTTTTGCTGATCTCAGCTTGACCAGTGTTTGTCGTAGGCTCTAACTGAGTTTCGAGCAAAGATCAAACGTTGCTAGCTGCACAATATAATTAGCTAAATTTCTTTCCTCTGAAACTGTCCAATCTTGGTTATATTTGCTTCCTCATTTCAACTTGGTTGGAATGTTTAGCTTCTTAAACGAGGACTGAAAGCAAAATCAATGGGGTTATATAAAGTTAGGACAAAATCTTTTCTTGTATTAGATTGGTTTTGACTCCAATATTGTACTTCAAACACGACGTAGAGGCCTCTTTAATCATGATTTTTATTGGCACCACTGACGTTGATAACATCGGCGACGCCATCTTAGTTCTGTCGTAGAGCAACGCCGTGGTTAGGCCTAGCCACAGAGGCCGTTTAACCTATGTATAGGTTAATATAGGCTACTGTGGGTGGGCTACTGAATTAAAACGGTAAGATTGCCAATAAAAATTACAATTAGGGTGGCCCCTACGTGGTTTTTGAAGTAGGATATCTCCAGAACGGCTGGGTCAAGAAGGATGGAGTCACTCTACTACGATTGATCTAACGTTAGATGCCCCCATTGACTTTGCCTTCATTTCTCATTTAATGCAGTTTCTTGTCTTTTAGAGCCAAACGGTGGTGACGACAATCCCTCCAAACGAACAACAACGAGGTTTTTTTGTGGTGTTTACGTCATTGGCCTTTGCATTCAAGGTATGGTTTTGTTATGAGATATAAGCTCAAATACTTTGCTGTTTGCTGTGTTTTTTTTTTTTTGTCCCCCCTTTGCATCATGTTTATCCAATTTTCTGTACTCTTTTCTGTTAAAAATAACCATTATTTTTGTTTTTTGGTTGGTGCAGATCGTTCGTCATCGTGAAGGTTAAACGGTCGTGTACAACAGTATTTGAGGTCATTACATCTAGGCCAAACCACTCGTAATAAATGATGCTCAATTATTTCTTTGTTTATCTGCTATTTTTGTGTAAAATGTCTTGTGAAAACCAAAATTTTTATTGCAGGCATTTGAAATCCTGGGCATGATATTTTTCCAATCAACAGCAGATATTTTTCTAATCGACTGGGAGAAGCCAAAAATAGAGGCGGAAGGAAAAGTCAGTATTTGGAGAACTTTTTTCATCGCTAATGAGTGGAATGAAATACAAGTGAGTAATGAAGTAAATGCATAAATACAAATTCAATACAATGAAATAATTGCGCACAGGATTTGTGAGCTTCTAGAGTACCATGCACCAACGTACAACGTCTGCTGCACTGCATATTCCTGAGCAATATTTAGCGTACTTTTCTGGAAGCATTGCAACTTTAAATTCTGGATTATCTTCCTAGCAAATACCCATAATTTTACTTTATGTACAGGACAAGCACGATTACTTTCAATATTATTTGTCGACATTGAAAGTAATTTTTCATGTTTGCACAAATGCGCAATCTGATTCGTATTAACAATGCTTTTTTTGCAGACTTTCAGAAAAATCAACTTCCCATTCCAGCTTCTCACTGTGCTTCTGTTTCTTGAGGTAAATGCTTCTGGTTAGACTTCTGAATTAAAAACGTTTATCAGAATCGCAAGTTCAAAATTGGTGAGGGCGAGGGATATGAGGGTTTTGATGAACATTGCTCCCCTCGTTTCCCCACTAACTTTGAGCATGTCCCCAAAATTTTTGTTCCGTATTTGAGCTAAAGTTAGTCGCAATACTTGTTTGTTAAGTTTTTGCATGTTTAATAGTAGGTTTCTTCCAGACGTTGCTACACTGTACACAATTGTTCAAGGCTACCAGCACTATGTTAAAAAATTTTAACTTCCTTACAATTGCGCTCAAGTTTTGAATAAGTATAAAGTAAACTATAATGCTGACAGCAGAAATTTGAGTGGGTCTGGAATTCTGGACAAGTTGAGAGCTGTTGACAAATACAAAAAATAGTTACGAATTGAAATCAGTATATTTTGTAGCGCAGTATTGTTGAAGCACAATCAAAATTTGTGATGTAGCAAAGATGACTTAAATTGCAATAAAAGCAAGAAAAACTAATTACGAATCATAAATTTCGGCCATATTATCACTGGAGTATATTTCGACCTCATAGATCTTATTATCTCTCGCATAATGGGCTGCTCCTCCAAACTTTTATTTTGTGAATTGTCCATTGATTACAAACTGGGTAATATATTTCAAATGAATTGCTTGCATGTCCGCTACCTCCAATTGTGTAGATTGACCCTTTATAGCACACTGCTGCTACTTGAGACGTTCTTGGGATAAAGAGCGATTGAACTTCTCTCCATTCTCTTCAATTTCCTCCAGCTGTTCCACGCTAGACAGTATTTGCTTTTTCTCATCCACCCCGCCCATTGTAAACAAACTGCCGTTGGCCGACATGAGCACGTGGTGTTTCCTGCAGGTTTCATCGACGCAAATTTTCTCCATTTCTGGTGGTGGTGGTACTACCCGACCCCTTCCGAGGAATGGGGGCGCGGAGGAACTCCGCGGAGACCCAGCAGTCGGGCCACACCCCAAGGTCTGGACCATAGATCGAGAATAGAAAGAGAGGAGCCAAAGATAGATTTGCGAAGGGGTTCAGAAGCAGGACAATCGAGGAGGAGATGATTGAGGTCCTGTAGAGGGTGTCCACAGGCACTACAATCAGAATTCTCCTTCCGACTGATCCTGTGAAGATAAGAAGATAAGAGAAGACTGTGACCATGGCAGCGAAGAAGAGAGACCTCACTGCGAATGGAGCGAGAAAGAAGAAGTTCCTCCGAAGAGACTTCGGGGACTTGGAAGTTCAGGTGGGAGTGAGAGATGTGACGTCTCCAATTGCGGTATTGGGAATAACGGACTTTGGCAATAACTGGGAGGAGAGCGCTAGGGATCGCATCAGTGGGCAGAGAGGCACCAGTTTTGGCAAGTAAATCGGCTTTTTCATTTCCGGGGAGACCTGCGTGTCCGGGGACCCATTGGAAGCTCAAAGTGGTATTGTTGGAGAGGGAAGAGGCAAGGGACCAAACATTCCATAGGGACTCAGGCAGGAGATAAGTGGGGGCTGAAGAAAGGATAGAGAGGGCTGATTGAGAGTCGGTTAGGAAAAGAACTGACTGGAATTTGCAGGTCATCAAATGGCTAGTACACCAAGCAAGACCTTGCTTGAGGGCGAAGGTTTCGGCTGTGAAGCTGGAGGCAATTGGACCAGAGGAAAAGGATAGGGAATGGGATGTGTTGCGTTTGGAGCATGTAGCATGGACTCCAGCGCCACCAGGACCGAAGAGGGAGGGGACAGAACCGTCAGTCCATACTTGGATATCAGAGGGGGGGAGGGAGGATAGTCGGCTTGAAGCAATTTGGAGTCGGGCTGTACTGCTGCCTGTGCAGTCGGGAATGAAGGGGGAAACAGTGAAGTGGGTTGTGGACCATGGTGGAAAAGGGGGGCAAGTGATCAGAGACTCACGTGGGGATGGGAGTGGTAGTGTGGCTGAAGAACAAGATGATCTCCTGGAGGGTTTCTTCTTTAGTCGACAGGGAACGTTTTTTTGAACGTGCTCTGCGCCTTCCCCCCGACTTCTCCAGCCTTTATGCCTTGGCAATCTCCATTTCTTGCGATGAAACTCGTAAATTTCTACCTAGTTCTGAGTTTCTTCTTTGCCGCATCCTTCAGAAACAATAATGTTTTCACCAAGTACTGTCGCCCCAAAGTTTATACTTTTTTTCGATCATCGGCCTTGTAGTTTTACAGCACAATGGTGAGGCAAGTTTCGGCAAATCGGGAGAAGGTTGTCGAAATACCTCCAAAATATTTTCTGTACATTCGTCCAACAAGAAGGAGGCTTCATTTCGACTCATGGCAATCAACTTCCATCTCCGTCTCATTTTTTTACTCTGGTTACACGTTACTTTGGTGCTTGATTAGAAGCGAAATGCTGGATCGTACTACCGAACCCAGTTAACTGACCGTCAGCATTAGGCTTAGGGTTAATTGGCGGTTAGTTGGTTCGCATTCAGTTGGCGTGGACCCCATACTGCGCCCGTATCATTCTGTAGACATTTATTAATTCGATAATAAATTAATTTACTCACGACCACTTGCAGCAGTTTGCCTATAGCTCGATTGGTTATTACCATAAAGCAAATGCAACTTTCAAGTGATTGCGTCAACCACCTTTCATTTTTGTTTCAAGCAGCTTGATTTTGGGTAGAATTTATAAGTGTGCGTTACTATATCTTACCGATACCTGTTACAACCTTTCATAAATCTGCCATAATTTGTTCGTAAATTTAGGCCATTAATAAGGAAAGTAACAGATATTAAATGAGATTCGGATTAGTGGTCGAGTGGATAGAGTGTCTGCTACTGAAGCTGTAAACCCGGGTTCAATTCCCGATCGGGTTAAACCAAAGACTAGAAAAATTGGTATTCACGGTTACCTTCCTTGATGTCCAGCAATAAAAGGGACAATGTAAAGCCTCCACCGTGTGTGGTAGACATGTAGGCAGGTGGCAGCTTGACTCGAAGACCGAAAGGTCCCTTCGCTGTCTCCTGGCCAAGACAACTTGGTTAATAATGATGTAATTACAGGTTTTGAATCAAATCTTTCATTGTACTCGCTGTATTACGCCGAAGCGTGTTACGAGTCTGTGGGGCCTATCTCCGCTTCATTGGAACGACCGACGCTCGCGTCGCGTGTTCCTTTGTTTTTACTCGGCCATTTTCTAACTAATGAGTGCGAGATTTCAGACTTTTGCTTATAACTCGAGAACCGTTTGGTCTAACTACATGAAATTTTGACAGCAGTTTGAGATTAATGAGTTTTATGTTTGTACCAAATTTCGAGGCAATCGGTCACGTGACTTCGGTTTTATGACCCAAAAACCGCCCCGAAAGTTTGGCGTAAAAAGCGGTCTAAGTCAAAAACGGCTTAGGTACGGCAAAAAATATTTCTCATGGTTATATGTCTTAAGATATCCTTTGATCCCTACCAACCCACTTTCGGCCGCGATGAGGTTTTTTTCTTATTTTTTTCCTTTTTTTTCCTTTTTTTTTCCTTTTTTTTCTTCCTAAATCTTGTACGCTCGAGTTCTCCTAAACCACAAAACATAGAAATCTAATTTTTGTGTGAAGTTGTTGAGGTACATACGCAATTGTGTCTCCTGAAATTTTTTTGGGGCAACTCCCCCGGGAACCCCCCCAAAATGGGGCCCCAAAAAATCAATTTTTTGAACGGCTCAAGCTAGGGTGCCAGTTTTTTTGGATATCAGTAGATATTTGAGAGACAAATATTTTGACATAATTTGGGGGTACCACCCCCCCGGGGACCCCCCAAATGGACCCCCCCAAAAACAAATTTTTTTAACCATATAACCTAGGGTGCCATTTTTTTTTTGATATCAGTAGATATTTAAGAGAGAAATATTTAGACATGGTTTGGGGGTACCAACCCCCCGGGAACCCCCCCAAAATGGGGCCCCAAAAAATCAAATTTTTGAACGGCTCAAGCTAGGGTGCCAATTTTTTTTGATATCAGTAGATATTTGAGAGACAAATATTTAGACATAATTTGGGGGTACCACCCCCCCGGGGACCCCCCCAAATGGACCCCCCAAAAACAAATTTTTTAACCATTTAACCTAGGGTACCATTTTTCTTTGATATCAGTAGATATTTAAGAGAGAAATATTTTGACATGGTTTGGGGGTACCACCCCCCCCGGGAACCCCCCCAAAAAATCAAATTTTTGAACGGCTCAACCTAGGGTGCCAGTTTTTTTTGTTGTCAGTAGATATTTGAGAGACAAATATTTTGACATAATTTGGGGGTACCACCCCCCCGGGGACCCCCCCAAATGGACCCCCCAAAAATAAATTTTTTAACGATTTAACCTAGGGTGCCATTTTTCTTTGATATCAGTAGATATTTAAGAGACAAATATTTTGACATAATTTGGGGGTACCACCCCCCCGGGGACCCCCCAAATGGACCCCCCAAAAGCAAGTTTTTTAACCATTTAACCTAGGGTGCCAGTTTTTTTTGATATCAGTAGATATTTAAGAGAAAAATATTTTGACATGATTTGGGGGTACCACCCCCCCGGGGACCCCCCAAAAAATCAAATTTTTGAACGGCTCAACCTAGGGTGCCAGTTTTTTCTGTTATCAGTAGATATTTAAGAGACAAATATTTTAACATAATTTGGGGGTACCACCCCTTCGGGGACCCCCCAAAAATAAATTTTTTTAACGATTTAACCTAGGGCGCCAGTTTTTTTTTGATATCAGTAGATATTTAAGAGATAAATATTTTGACATGTTTGGGGTACCACCCCCCCGGGGACCCCCCAAATGGACCCCCAAAAATGAATTTTTTAATGGGTTAACCTAGGGTGCCAGTTTTTTTTTGATATCAGTAGACACTTAAGAGATAAAAATTTTGACATGGTTTGGAGGTACCACTTCCCCGGGGACCCCCCCAAAATGGACCCCCAAAAATAATTTTTTTTATTGGTTTAACTTAGGGTGCCAGTTTTTTTTTGATATCAATAGATATTTAGGAGACAAATATTTTGACATGGTTTGGGGTACCACTTTCCTTGGGACTCCTTCAAATGGATCCCCCAAAATCAATTTTTTGAATGGCTCAAGCTAGGACGTTAATTTTTTTTTTATACCAGCAGATGTTTAAGAGACAAATATTTTGACATAGTTCCAATGGCTTACGCTTGAATACGATGTTTTTTTGTTTTTTTATTATTATCAGTCGCTATGTTGTCGATAAAATAACGCATGTGCATTGTACAAGTTAATCAGGTTTAGTTACTCAGGTTTAATCACCTTCACAGGTTTAGACAAGACAAACTATGGAAAAGGTTACTGGAAACTGGGAAGACAGTGTACAAGTTGTCGATAAAATATATATTTTGACAATGTTTGAAATTCCAAACCCTCTTGGGTATCCAAGAAGATATCTTTAATTGGAACGACCGACGCTCGCGTCGCGTGTTCCTTTGTTTTTACTCGGCCATTTTCAAACTAACGAGTGCGAGATTTCAGACTTTTGCTTATAACTCGAGAACCGTTTGGTCTAACTACATGAAATTTTGACAACAGTTTGAGATTAATGAATTTTATGTTTGTACCAAATTTCGAGGCAATAGGTCACGTGACTTCGGTTTTATGACCCAAAAACCGCCCCGAAAGTTTGGCGTAAAAAGCGGTCTAAATCAAAAACGGCTTTAGTACGGCAAAAAATATTTCTCATGGTTATATGTTTTAAGATACCCTTTGATCCCTACCAACCCACTTTCGGCCGCGATGAGGTTTTTTTCTTATTTTTTTTCTTATTTTTTTCCTTTTTTTTTCCTTTTTTTTCCTTTTTTTTCTTCCTAAATCTTGTACGCTCGAGTTCTCCTAAACCACAAAACATAGAAATCTAATTTTTGTGTGAAGTTGTTGAGGTACATACGCAATTGTGTCTCCTGAAATTTTTTTGGGGCAACTCCCCAGGGACCCCCTCAAAATGGGGCACAAACAAATTAAATTTTTGACTGGCTCAAGCTACGGTGCCAGTATTTTTTGATATCAGTAGATATTTAACACACAAATACTTTGACATGGTTTGGGGGTACCACCCCCCCAAGAACCCCCCCAAATGGACCCCCCAAAATCAAGTTCTTTTTATTACCTTAACGTAGGGCGCCAGTTTTTTTGTTATCAGTACATATTTACGAGACAAATATTTTGACATACTATGGGGGTACCAACCCCCCGGGGACCACCCCAAACGGACCCCCCCAAAATCATTTTTTTAATGGCTCAACTTAGGGTGTCACTTTCTTTTTTTATTTCAGTAGATACTTAACAGACAAATATTTAGACATGGTTTGGGGGTAGCACCCCCCCGGGGACCCCCCCAAATGGCCCCCCAAACATCAATTTTTTTATTAGATTAATGTAGGGCGCCAGTTTTTTTGGATATCAGTCGATATTTAAGAGACAAATATTTTGACATAGTTTGGGGGTACCACCCCCCCGGATACCCCCCAAAAATCAATTTTTGAACTGCTTAACTTAGAGTTCCAGTGTTTTATGATATCAGTAGATATTTAACAGACAAATATTTTGACATACTTTGGGGGTGCCACCCCTCGGGGACCACCCAAATGAACCCCCCGAAAATCAATTTTTTGAACGGTTCAACTTAGGGTGCCAGTTTGTTTTGATATCAGGAGATATTTAACAGACAAATATTTTGACATAGTTTGGGGGTGCCACCTCCCCAGGGACCCCCCCAAATGGACCCCCAAAAAATCAATTTTTTAAACGGCTCAACTTAGGGTGCCAGTGTTTTATGATATCAGCAGAGATTTAACAGACAAATATTTTGGTGTAGTTTGGGGGTGCCACCTCCCCAAGGACCCCCAAATGGATCCCCAAAAATCAGTTTTTTGAATGGCCCAAGCTAGGGGGCAAGTGTTTTATGATATCAGGAGATATTTAACAGACAAATATTTTGACTCTACTTTTCCGGAAGTTCCTTAATCAGATATTTTTGAATAATTGCTGATGGTAGACAAAAAGTACTTTTGAGCGTCACAGCATTAGCTACGCGTCGGTCGTTCACTGGGTTTGCTGGCAAACTCCCATCTAGTTGCACTTGGGAACACAACTCCTTTTGAAGAAATGTCGCAGCGGTCTCGGTAGTTGGCAACAGTGTGTCCGATTTGACCGGGCCGAGATCAGAAATTCAGACCTACTGCTCCAGAGGCGAACGCGGTAGCGTTTAATCGAATAACTAACAAATGTGTTGCGTAGAACTCAGTCTATGCTGCATGCCTTAACTCATTGTATTTTTACTTGTTTTAGGTGATTGGATTTAAAAGCTTAGCTATAGAGAATTCGAATTCAAACCTCAACCAAGTGACCACCAATTCCGCTGATGCTCCCCCGCCAATCTACAACCCAGTACTTCGTTTTGGAATTGCCAGTGCAGTGTGTGGAATAGTTGCGTTGGTACAGGTATTTAGGAGAAACGTTTTATTGCTAGTTTTCCCTTTTTAGATCTTTACTCAACCGTGGTTTTCAGTGTTGTACTATGCACAGTGATTGATTATTGCTAGCAGCGTGGTTGCTAACACTAATCGTGCATCTCCATTGGACCCATTTAATTTGAAATGGCGTTTCTGACATTGGGTTATATCGAAGTTGGCGTCTTAAATTGAAGTGCTAAACGGCAAAGAAATCAAAATAGAATCTTTTGTTTTGAAAGTTTTCTCGAATGAGGATGGGTTACGAGAAAACTTTCAATACAAAAGTTTTGTTTTGATTTTTTTGCCGTTTGCATCATAAAACATTGTAATACTTAAATTAACGTAGTGAATTAAAATAGTCTAAACCATTCTAGAATAGTATATTGCACAATTTATTCAGCTTTATCAGGCGAGGTTTATTGAGATTTTTTCAGGTTATCTATCGGGTGTTGATTCACGAGCGGTTCATTCATGACAAGATAAGAGAGTTCGTAGATCTTTGCTCTGTCTCTAATGTAAGTTTTTACTCCTCAAATATAAGCTTTGCCTAACGTACTGAGGATTGACCATTGTTTGAAGAGAGTTTTGCAGAAACAGTTTTACGGTTGCTTTTGGTGCTGTTGTAACCTAACTTCTTTCAACAGATGGCGGCGCGGAATTGCTCCTTATCGAATGCCCTATCTTCTTCACTAGTAGATCAAAACAGTGGTAGATCACATCCACTTTGTCTATATTGCCTGCAAATGTATTTGTTACAATGTAGGCTTATGTACTTAATAGTCACCAAGGAAGCTGCTAATGACTGTCTTTATGCAGTTGCCTCGCAAAAACTTTTTCAATGGGCTGTTAATACACCCAAAATGATATTTTGTGGAACTGCACTCATAATTGAACGTAGGTTCACTGCTACAAAGAAAAAGGATCTTGGATTAATCAACACGAGAAATACTGACTAGCTATACTAACGAGGAATAGAAGACTAAAGTCGATTCCGAGACAGTATGACTTGGGCAGTTAATCATAGTTTTGAATGTGCCTCTAAGACTCTGGATACTCCTAATCATTAACTTCTCAGTTCATTGTTCTTCATAGATTTTGGATTCATTTTAACGAATTTGCTGGTTTCAGGTCAGTGTGTTCATCTTGGCTAATCGTCAGTATGGCTATTACATTCACGGCCGATCTGTTCACGGGAAAGCCGACACTGATATGTTGGATATGAACATAATGCTGAAGAAAGAAGAGGTACGATGTTGAGGGGTTAAAAAAAGATTGATTGTCAAAAACTTAAGCTTACTAAAGTTTGTAATATGAAAAAAAAAATCATTTAGGATGTGACTGAATCAATATGACTTTTTCATTTTTAAGTAAGCGCTTATAAAATAGTGTCGTTTTTTTTCAAGACGATATTTACTGTCACTGCCCACTTTTTGAGGACTGTGGACATAACATTTTTCTCTTTCTAGTTCTGTTTTTTCCCCTTCGAGTTTTGTGGTGTAGCATATCCGCTGCACCATCCTCTCATCCACAGGAAAGAGTTTTGCAATTCCAACCAATCAGCAACCAGTGCTTGCTAATGAAGGATTTTACCTAAAAACGGTATTAAAATTATTTTTAAAACATGTTTGTATAGGAAAATCTAACTCCTGGTCGAGGCCTTGAGAGCGGCACCGAATTACAAACTTTCGCAATCGCCACTTCTTCTCACTTCCGTTCTCAATACGACAAGATATACCAGCCACTACAAGCGGTAAGTTAGTGATTTCCAGTTTAGTCAAAATCTACTATTTCGTTACTTGAAGCATCTTTGTCTTTTTAAGTTCCATGTATTTTGTTTTTGTTGTAGTGCATATTGATCCTCATGTCACCGGACAGAGTCAGACGCTAACTATTGGACGATCCGCGCACTTTTTATTGCAATGGCTACTTCGTTCTCGAAGGAATCCGCTCCTCCTTAGGAGTTTTCAGTGATCCAATGTTTCTGTGGAATTCTTCGAATTCTTGTCCACTGAATTTGCTGCTTGTCGAAGCCACCAAGCAGAGATAATTATCGTAAAGCGTCTAATCCAAGGACGCAACAACGTGACCAGGGTGCGGGTTGAACCTAAATCATGCGATCAGGGACCTCGTAAAAACACCGTCTTTACCCTCTTGGCCGCGCTGCCGACTAATGTATCCTTTGTTGCTTGGGTTATCTCAGTATTCATTTCTTTTGAGATGATCATACATTGAAACCCATCAACTAAAACTGTCATAGTTTTGATTGAAACGCTAATTTTTCGACAAACGTAAGCAACATCGCAAGTAGCCAATGTTTTGGGATATGAAGCCCTCTTAGTGTTTCGATGAAGTCTCTGCTCTCCAAACAATGTCTTTTGCATAGAATCGAAAGCTTTAGGTTGAGAATATCAGCAAAACTTTTGAAGTTCTCTACTGCATTCACACTACACAGATTTACAGTACAGTATTTGTATTTTCCAATTTTTCTTTTTTTAGGTTCGCCATCAACCCACAGCAAGAGGTGAGCCCTATTTATCTAATGTTACTTGAACTACTACAAAATGGTGCGTTGCAATAACAGAATGAAAGCTAAACTATATAATTAGTACCGAAGTATATTAATATTGTCGAAATACAACTATATTTAACTTAAGCGTCGTACGTTATTTGGTTAAGTAGTGAAAGGTCTGATCTAATAACGGCTATGCAGCATGCACTGGCGAACTTTTAAAGATTAGCATTATTTAGTTTGGGCACGATTAGCTGAGTTTCGATTTTGGAGCACCAACAGACGCAGTAATAATTGACTTTTGATTTGAAATAGAAACTGCTTCCAAGACTTTATTCGAGAATGATTACCAACTGCCAAACGAGACAGTGCTGATTTGAGAATCGAATAGGAAGGCAGAACTTATCGGTTTCTAATCAAGCAATCGAGGAAGATAATAAGTTTTATTAAATATTTATTGTATTTTTTGTAATGGATGCATCTTGCGGTTACAGTACCTTTCAAAACAAAAATAA
Organism: Trididemnum nubilum; assembly: GCA_963965965.1. Classification (NCBI taxonomy): domain Eukaryota; kingdom Metazoa; phylum Chordata; class Ascidiacea; order Aplousobranchia; family Didemnidae; genus Trididemnum; species Trididemnum nubilum. The sequence continues at coordinate 43,061,049 of OZ014470.1, forward strand.
TTTCTACTACCTCTACTCTTACATATCGATCCTCCGAGTTACGTTATCGTACTTGGAACGGTGCTGAACTTGGTTTATCGAGACACTCCCCTTCCGTTTGCAAAAAAAGCTTGCAGAGACCATCGATTTAACTGGATATGTATCGTTTTCAGGAGGAAACCTAGGTGCTGATTCTGAGGTGACGGAGAGTGTGCGTGCTTACTCAATGATGAGAGACTTCCTCACGTCTTTTATTGATCACGTAAGGAGAAATGAATTCGCATATTTGGAACCAATTTTGTCTCGAAGCGTATTCCAAAATTTTTGAAAGCAAGCGAAAGCAGCTTTAAATTTTATTGTATAAAAACTGTAGTGTCAACAGGAAAAAGTAAAAAATGCACTAAAAAAACTGATCGAAAGAAACAGAGTTACGTGACGGTTAAGATCCGTATTCTCTTTCACAATTTTTGCTATTAACAGGGTAGCATTTGTTCTGAGCTTCATGGTTTAATTAATAATAATAGCAGTTTCGGTTACAAATTGAAACTTAGTTCACTAAAGCTGTGTATTGTCAACCCAAGTAAAGCTAACTATTTTACACAAAGTATTCAGATAGAACTTATTCTGGGTTCGGTAAATACACTAGAGTTTTATCGAATAATATTGTTTTTTGTAAATTTGTTTATCAAGATTGATTTTCAAACTGTTTTAGTCCTTACGTGATCTCGACTACGTTGTGAAAAACAAACTTCTGTTGGAAAACCTCTGTGAAACTGAATTCGAAGAACCCCTTGCTTCTACGTGCTATTTTTATAATGGTAAGTTGTTTCACACACCAGATAGTAAATTGTATTCTTTTACATGCTTCTGTGGGAATACTTGCATGTACCTGCGACGCAACGTAAGAAAAATCTTCCTTTCGCAATCTCGTGCGTAGTCTTAGCGATTCATAAGCCAAAAGGGAATCACTAATAGTGGCTTATGGTGGATTCATAAGCCAATAGTGGCTATTATCGCTTGTGTGAATACTGCTTAGAAACGTAAGAACTAAAGAGATGGCTCCGGCGCGGACGATCATCAGATCATTCGCGACTGTCCTAAGCCCCTCCTAGAGAATTGCCTGACTGATGAAGCCTGAAGCCACAAAATCATGGCACAGAACAAACGGAGTTGCTACGATGAAATGGCGCTATGTGACAACCGAGAAAAACCAACATGTGTAAAGAGTTGGACTGAAATTCGCGAGGGCGAAGGTTTGGTTCCCTACCGTTGCAAATTCCTTCAGTACATGTGAATATTTTTGTTAAAAAACTTATCGAATATTAAGCTTTAGACAGTATACAGAGTCTTATAGGCACAATCAAACCTATGATTAACAGCCTAAGACATACTGTTTCGGAATCGACATTCGTCTTTTAGTCCTCGTCAGTACAGCTAGGACTACAGGTATGAACATGAGCGTAGAAAGGCAAGGAATCGCAAATTAACCAGATCCTTACACAATTTTCCCCCCAAAATATTAAGTCCCGGTAATCGCAATATTACAAGAGATATTATAAAGAATTAGCGTTTCATTACTAAAGATTGTTAACCTAGTTTAGCTCTAGTCTGAATTTTGGCGCCAGTTTTGAGCCTTTCAGCCTACTGGAGATGTAGCCTTTTTAGGCGAGCCATGAGGAAAGTAGAGAGATAGCTAGCCTATCGTTCTTCGGAGAGATGTAAGGTAAGATTTGTACTTTAGTCGGTAAACATTTGATTTGTAGCATATAGTGTCATTCGGTAAAGATTTGATTAATAGGTTTAGTTTCATTGGGTAAAGATTTTTCTGTTAAGATTTATTTATTTTGACTGAAATTTGACTGATTGATGAGTAAAGACGATATACATAGTCGGTAAAGATTTATTCACTGATGGATAAATTGGTAAAGATATATATGTTTTGAAGATTTTTATCACTGGTGATATTTGTCCTTTTGGCCTTGCTAGCCTTTACTGATGAGCCCTGAGATTGGACGAAACAGCTGTCTAATGCATGCTATTAAAAACTATTTTGAATTGAACTATTAGAATTATCTCTTGTAAGATTGTGATTACCGGGACTTAATATTTTGGGGGAAAAATTGTGTCATGATCTGGTTAATTTGCGATTCTTTGCCTTTCTACGCTCATGTTCATACCTGTAGTCCTAGCTGTACTGACGAGGAATAAAAGACGAATGTCGATTCCGAAACAGTATGTCTTAGGCTGTTAATCATAGGTTTGATTGTGCCTATGAGACTCTGAATACTGTCTATAGCTTATTATTAATTTTCTTAGTACGTTGTTCTTAATAAATTATCCAATATTCTTTCTCAAGATCTATGTTCATTCTGTTTTTGTTTTTAAACTTGAATTTTTAGATCCTGGAAATTCATTTACTGAGAATCTATTTTACGGGCGAGAATTCACGCTGCAGGTTTTTGACATTTTACTTTTCGCAATAATCGATTATCACATCTTCAATTATCTCTTGGCGGCCATCATCACATTCATTGTTCATAAAGTAAGCGATTGTGCTCTTCGATTATAGTGTATTTGTAATTTTTGTACAACTTAAGAATGCAATGAGTCACCCTCTTTATTATTTCATTTACTGATTTGGCAATCTTTGGTTGACAAATAGTGTTTATAGCTTCTCTGCTTTGTTTCAGCATTGTAAAAAAACAGGATACTATTGCTTAATTTTCACGAGTTACTCCTTGATTCGAAGACAGCAAAGTTCCCTCGCTTTGTTCTAAACAAGAAAACTTGTCAAAAAGTTACTGATAAACTCTTGGCAGTATGCCTATGCAGAGTCTCGGAGACTCGTCCAAAACTATGTTTAGGGGCGGGTCTACACAGCGTAAAATTGTGAGCGTACGAGCGTATCCTTAGTTTAGTTTGAACAGAAATTCAATGCGCCTGGCGTATCACCATACCAGCGTACAAGCTGCCATTTGGTTATAATAAACTAACAATATGCTCGTACACTCACGATTTTACGTACGTAAAAATTGCACTGGGCGTAAATCATGAGCGTACGAGCGTATTTTTAGTTAATCTGAAACAAATTCGGTTCGCCTGGCATACCGCCTTCCAGCGTACTAGCTGCCAGTTGTTGAAAATAAACTAAGGATACACATGTGCGCTCACTTTTTACACCCTGTGTAGACCTAACAGACTTGAGAAATACTGTTTTGGGATCATCTTACATCTGAAACATTTTGATAGTATGGCTAGGACCGCGGATAAGAACAATGAACACGATGGTAGAAAGGCAGGTAATGTAAATATTGGCCATAATAGAAATTGGTAAAAAGGACAGTTGGTGAAAAGAACGTTTGATAAAAAAAAGTATGGTTTGTAGAAATACGTTTGGTAAGAAAAGACGTTTTGTTTATAAATTTTCTTGGCTTTGTTACAAAGCAATTTATTTTATTACAGTTTCTTGTGTTTCTTCGACAAGAATTTGGCAGACGTAACTTGGCGAAGAAAACGCTGGTGGACAAACGCTTTCTTATTTAGTGCAGTAAAGGCGCTGGCTTTTAGTCGTTTGCAGTTTGGTCTCTTGCGGTTCTCCTGTCCCATGTTTCAAGAAAAGTAGAATTTTTAATCGTGCTGTGGTAGACCATATAAGTTTGTGTTATTTTGCATTCATATTTGTCGTGTTCGCATGCGCTTGTAATTTTTCAAACTACGTTAAAATCCGTATTTTATTATTTTTATGTGCAAGTTTGAATTGTTTTGCACATTTCATTTGATTGATAGACTTAGCTGATTTGGTATCTTTTGGTGAACTGGGAATGTGTTGTCGTGGGCGATTGGTTGAAAAATAATCTTAAAGCAAAACCATCATTAATACGCTAGACTGCTTGTATTTTATATCAACAATTAAATTTTATTTTTTGGGTGGCTTGATCTCAATTATGTCCTAAACGTTTTTCTTACATTTCATAATATTAATTTGCAGAATCAGATTTTATTGAGAATGATCTTATTGGTAATGTTCCGAGGGATAATAAAATGTAATGCCAACTTTTTTGAATTATTCGAATCAGTTTTCATTATGAATGCTGAAATTTTGTTTTCTTTTTATTTCTTTGTTGATAAATCCAGTCATCCAATATATTGAAAGAACCTCCTTGTGTACGAGTTGCCAAAACTTGGGTACTCCCTCCAAAAAAAGATTAAGATAAAAAAGATTGTCAAGAGCAGTGGCTTTATTAATTTCAGAGATACATTTTGCGGTGGAACTTTCTTCTAAAACAGATTGAAAGTTTTTGGCACCAAGAAATGTGAGAGTTATCCATGCTACCATATATTTAACATACTTATTTCTGTGCTTTTTGTTTAAATAATCGTGAAAGTTTTTGTTATCATTACACAGTTTATACACGCATCTTTTAATTAGATTTGTTAGTATTAAAGTTTTGTAGTGACGTAGTTTCTCACTCGTTTCACAATCCGTTTTGATAATCCTGCTTTGTTACGTTATTACTGTGTTTTTGCTACAGTTTAGATTAGATTACCTTGATTAATGCTCGACTTAATTTAAACTTTTGTATTAAAAGTTTTTACACTTTTAGATCCAGATTCTGAGAAGAATTTTAGATGATGCTACACAAACGTATTCGGTGTTGTACTCAAATGCTTCTTCCTTTTCTACCGTGTTATTTGATTTTTTGCTTGTAAAGTTGAACAGAAAAGTCTCTTGAAGGGAAGGCAATGCTCTTTTGGTTATAAATAAACGCTGCAGTCCTTTGTTTTATTAGATCCACTAAATTTTTGGTTAAGCAAGATGTGTTTAAATTTTCACAAATTTTAGGCTCATTTGTTCTTAAATTTTACAGAATAACGTGACATGAATTCATTCTTGTATGGTTAAAAGCTGTCGTTTGTTATTGGCCATATTAATTGAAGTAGTTTTGCTACAATTGCTTAAAGCTGGTTATTTTGTTTACGGTACTGTTTGACAGAATTGATTTTTTGGTTTAATTTGACTGTGATCTTCATTATTTTTTAATGCCAAGACTGGTATTGTTCGTAAATTTAAAATTTTGAGCAAAAATGAGCCTCGTGTTCTTACAGAATTGCTCTTATAGAAAAAGTGTGGTCTTAGTGCTACATCGTCAATTCACCTGTTAAATAAAGTGGATACTGGATATTGACGTCATCAAATAGCTGTGGATTTTTAAAACGCGATTAATGTTTACACTTAACATCGCTTTCCTCCTTTAAATTTAATTCCATCGATAAGTTATGATGAAAGTTTTTAAATGCTGAAAACAATCTTGATACCATTCCGTAAAGGAGTTTGTTAAAATTACAGTGGGTCTCTGCTGTACGAATAAAATTATATTTTGTAAAAATCGCTAGAGTGGTGTTTTTGTGTTGGTCAAGGTGGACGCTGGACAAATTCTATTTCACAACATATTGTTCAGCTGAAAGTCTAGACTTTTAGAGTCTAGTTTCTTGGCGAAATTTTATCCAATCTAAACATGCTGGACAAAATGCGGGTGATTTTGGCGACTATGCTTTTACTGGTATCGATTTTAAAAGCTGCAATAGTCGTCAAACCCCCGTAATTAGCTCGTAAGTTGTACAAAGCCTGTCAACCTTGGGCGAAGCCAGCCCCCCTCCAATTTATATGTCAGCAATGATAAAGCTGATCACTACAACGCCTAATGTTTTTTTAGTTTCTCTTAGCATTTTCGCGTAGAACAGTAATTTACAATATTGAAATTGACGACCAGAGAGCCTGGATCCCCTCGCTTCAAATTTTTGCGAACCAATTTAAATATATAACCCGAGAAAAAATATGGATCTTGTCTTAAAAGTTCAACCTCACGCCCTTATCTAAGCTTTTTATGAAAACGCATTAGCATGATTAGTAATCATCTAAATCAGGAGTCGGCAACCTACGGGCCGCGGGTCGGACGCGGCCCGCCAAGGCATTTTACCCGGCCCGCGACCTTTTTTCTTCTTTCAATGGTAGACATACAGCAATAGCCCGCCGAAATGATTCTCATCCCGTAGCAAAAACCTGTTTTTTTGGCCTTTTTCTTCGCCACTGAATCGTCCGAAAAAAGGCCTGAGTTTCTGGCGGAGACTTTTTTTTTTTTGCTCTTCGCCATTGATTCGTCCGGAAACAGGCCTGAATTTCTGGCCAAGACCTTTCTTTTTTGGTCCGCTGAAATGGTGGCGGTCCGCTAGAACCTTGTTAAAACTGAATGTGGCCCACTAGTTCCAATGGTTGCCGACCCCTGATCTAAATTAACCAACTTCAAATAATAATCTTTCTCCATCTCGCCACTTTTTACGCGATAAAATACGTTTGAAAAAATGTTAGCGAGGGAAAATGCTTTTTGAACAAATTATTGAATTTAAATTGTGAGGGCCCGGGCGCTCTGGTCGTACATATACTCCTAAAACTGATTATTTTCTTGACAAAACAAAAATCTAAGCAAATTTTTGAGTGAATTATTATTTACTGCAAAAAATATTGCATGAGGCAATGTACCTTGCTTCAACCCACCTGGGCCAAGTCACAAAATTTGACACCAAAATGCAACGTTTTAAATGTGTTTTGGAATTGACCTATAACTGAAGGAAGGACTGAACAATTTACTTATTTTTTCGATATTGGCTTTCAAATTTAGTTCTTTCAAATGGCTCGAAGAACATGCGTTATGTGGTGGTTCAAAAGCCATTGAAACAGCTATTTTTTACCAAAAATTACCTAAAATCGTCCAGCCGATGGGGGTTTCGCTCCCAAGCCCCCGTCTGTGATACTTTTGGTTACACTGGTTTGCTCGCCACATTTCCCAATTTTATTTTAACTTTTGGTTTAAGTTCTCCACCCTTCAGCAAAATCCTGATTAGGCCTACGCGCCAACCCAAGCCCCGGCTTCTGATCTTCCATTCTACGGTATCTTTGTCCCACAAAACTCTCTTCGTTCAAAAATTTCTGCTGACGTCATTACATAGGATTTGCGATTTGGCCCCTCCCCAATCTAAAATTCGGGTTACGCCTTTGCGGTCAATCGCATTGGAACGTGTCCTTTGACATCGGATGTTTGTTCCAACACCGAAGTTGGTTCAAATTCCGGGGACGCCACACGGGTATTTGTTGCGTTACTTAAATCCGGCTTACTGATTAAGCGAGGACTTTCCAGACGTGGCTGAACTCAGTAATTCAAATATTTAGTGAAGACTGTATTTTGTCAGATTTTATTGAAATTGAGACTAAACCAGGCAACAAAATATAATCTAGATCAGAATATCTTTCCACTCATCATTGCAATGTTTTTGTTATTATAAAACTCGTTTTGTGCTTGGCCGATTTTCAGTCAGTAAAGCCGGTGTTTCTTCGTTTCGCTGTCACCATTCATCGAAGATAAACAGCACATGCAACGGTAAACCCAAGAAAGACGAAAAACGGTAATCCCGAGAAATAACAGTAATCCCAAGAAAAAAGAAAAACTAATTGAATTATGTTGCGATCTTACAGTACTTAAATCGTCCAGTTGGTCGAGCGGTAAGGCAATTGGATGCAGTGTTGCGACCGGCTCGCCACCACTACGACATTTTTTCGAAAGAAGCTGCAGGCGCGTCGCCAGCGGGAGGGCAGGGGGGGCATTGCCCCCCCGATTTTTATTTTTGCCCCCCCGATTTATTTCTTGCTCCCCCATCGAGATTTGAGTGCTGGTTTTTGGGAGGAAAACGTTGCTGTTTTAGGCTGGAAAAACCGCCGTTTAAATTTCCGATTTCGGCCAGAAAAAGCCTTCGAATTTCGGCGAAGACCTTTTCTTTTTTTTCTTTTTTTCTTTTTTGGAGATCAACTGTTTTTGGCCGGAAAAACCGTTTAAATTTCTGATTTCCGCCAGAAAAAGCCTTCGGATTTCGGCGAAGACCTTTTTTTTGTAGATCACCAATAACTTACCGTCAAAACTTTGCCCCCCGGTTTTCACCTTTGCCCCCCTGATCTCGCTAAGCTGGCGACGCCCCTGAGAAGCTGTGTTGCCCGGGTGTAGAGATGGGCCCCGCAAACTCGATGCACGTTTTGGCTTTGTGCAGTAAGTATAATGAAAGATTTCATTTTGCGATTCTACTTTGCAGTCAAGATGTAAAAAAAGAATCTTTGTCTCAATTCTAAAGATCGCTACTTTTGTGAATTGAAAATTTTACTTGTCAAAGGAAATGGGAAAAGACCAATCGGACAAATTAGAACAAGTTAGATCAACTAGATTGAGGATCTAGGATGGAATCGCTTGACTTTCGGAAGTGAAATAATGGAGACGATGGAAGACCGTTAAGTTTGGTAGCTGGTGTTGAAGTTTTTCATGAACCCCGTTGCAAAATCTCATGCAGAAAGGTTGTAGACAATTCCTTTACACGGTCTTTTGTTAATTGGCAACATTGCTGTTACGCGCAAGCACGTGATTTCTCGGCAGCAAACATGTTTGTCAGCGATAGCCAGTTTTCCCAGCGTTGATGTACGGTAATTGCATCAGATCAGTCTAATGATTTTACTTGCAATCTGATGTCTGATGTTTCTTTTTATGTAAATTATTTGGAGCAAATCTGATGTTTTTAATGAAAATCTGATGTAGATTGTGCAAACAAAAGGATAAGCCACCCAAAAAAGGTTGGAAAGAAGGTTACGAAAAGGTTTAGGCCTATTCAGTGGGCTAGGTCTATCAGTAGAATAATTCACCCAATTCCATTTGGACAAACAATTGGAAAAGAGGTGGTCTCCAAAAAAAAAAGATCTTCAATCAAGTCTTCTGAGAAAAACGACTGAAAGATAAGAGCTGTTTCAAAAAAAGTCTTTCGCCCAATTTATCCCCCTGTTTTTTGAGGACTTACCGGTAGTTGAGAATTTGCTGATAAAGCCCAGTTTTGATGTTTTCTGATGTTTTTGCAAGCACTCTTGCTGGGAACACTGGCGACATTCCAAAATGGACAGGCTGTCCAATGCAGCAATTTCAAGTGCTCATACCTGTAGCATATTGAACCAGTACATATCGGTATGTGACTGTTGTCATTGTAGTTACATTTTATTCACCAAATTGCCTTGGCCAGGAGATAGCGAAGGGACCTTTCAGTCTTGGAATCAAGCTGCCATCTGTGTTCCATGTACGGTGAAAGCGTCACATTGTGCCTTTATAGGCTAGGCCTATTGGTTTGATATTTGGAAGGCTTATACTGTAACCATTAATCTGTAAAGTGAGCAAAACTAACCAATCAAAGCTGTTGAGATAATTTAAGTTTGATAATTTGATTATTATTATTATTATTTTTCTACATATGCATGCCGTAAAGTCTGTAAAAAAAATAAAATTTCGTGAGAACTTGCCAAATTCTCAAAAGTTTAGGGGACCTACACAAAGTGGTCGCTCACAAGGCAGTCAACGATAAATTATCAGGTTTGTCAAAAATCAGCTCCATATGTTAATGCAATCACAAACACGAAAAAAATTGTTTATACTGGTATAAATTTATAGATTATACAGTTGCAAATGAGCTATTGCGACGCGTTTCGACCTTGCTCAAGGGTCTCATCAGGCAAAAAAAAACAACTATGAAAGTCTCCAAAAAGTCTCCAGAAAGTCTCCTTTTTTTTGCCTGATGAGACCCTTGAGCAAGGTCGAAACGCATCGCAATAGCTCATTTGCAACTGTATAATCTACGGTATAAATTTGTTCCAGTATAAACAATTTTTTTCGTGGTTGTGATTGCATTAAAATATGGAGCTGATTTTTGACAAACCTGATAATTTAAGTCTGTAAAAAGTAATTTTGTTTGTTGGATGTCACTGTATGACAGATAGTGCCGGAGATGCAAATATTTTTAAAGACTGTATTAGAAGTGATCTACTGCATCGAGGTCACCTGCTTGCTGTGTCAGTACCCCTCTTCTCCCTCCACAAAAATGAATAGAAGCAAATTTGGGTCAGCAGCACTAATTTTTCTGTCGGTGCTTGTTTTTTTTTCATGATGTAAAACCGACATTTAATTTACTCATAAAATTCTCTATTATTGCTTTTGTGCTACTGTAAATTTTCTAGTTGAAATAATTTTCAATAAACAATCAGCTAAGTTGATATTGATGGATTGCAGCTATGTCATAGCTTTTTCCCGCCAAAACGATTGGACGTCAAAATGCCATTACAAAGCATTGGACTTTATCGTAAATCAATGTATAATTCCTTTAGTAGGCATATTTAAAGAATTTGATTGTTAAGTAATACTTTTGTTGATAGCCTGGCCTTAATTGGTAATTACCAGGAGCGATTTAAGCAGCTTACATAGCTCAGCGGATCTGAAAAGTTATGTCTTTTAAAAATTCTCATCGTCCATTGTCTGCTATTGTCCACTTTGACCAGTTTTTAGCTTTGGTTCAAATCGTAAATTCGGCCATATCCTAAAATACTTAAAATTCTATGTCACAGCAGTAACACATGGCCGATTAATGTTTAGTTTAAGCACTATTTATAAATAATATTTAACATCACTAGCTCAAGTCGAAATAAATGCAAATTAAGACTTGATCAAAGTTGCACTGAGGCCAGTTATAATGGAACAGTTGTATCTCCTTTATTTGTGACAAAATTAGCGCATTTTTAAACTTTTGTAATTTCAGAAGTCTATTTTGCAGGATCTAGGTGATTTTTTGCATTTCGTGTAGTCATTAGCGGCTTATCGCTATGATTATTGCTTGCTAGGAGTTAAAATGCATTAGCAGTTGTTTTCATTAAATTATTTTGTAGATATGTCATTTAAACTAATGATTTACTCCAGTAAAGTAGAGCTTGAAAGTTTGTTTCCTTTATTCATAGTTACCTGGTTAAAATTCAGTGCACTCCAAGGTCAATAAATTAATAAATACAAATATGACATTGTAAACTGCTAAACTCCATTTACTATATAATTTTTTTAAAGTTTGGCTTTCCATTTAAGATTGGTCAGACAGGTGTCAAATACATTTAGATATGGTTGGAAGAAGTAAAAAAAGTTACAAAACCTTTTTCAGCATAAGCTATGATTCGTGCAAAACTTGGACAGCTTCAGTTTTAAAACATTAGTTTAAGTCTGTGTAGGCTTATTTTAGGCCTACCTGGTGGTGCATTTGATCTGTTTTGATTTCAGATGCAAACAGGATAAAATGGTGGTTCAATTAAAAGGCCTAAAGCCTAATAACTATCGGTATTACCAATAGAGTTAGCTATTTAACAAAGTTTTGCTGCCTATATGGTACCTGTAACAGTGATAGCAAAATATTTATCGGAAATGAATTGCAAGTTTATATTGAAAATTGTGGTTTTGTTTGGATTCTTTTCTCTCATCTGCAGTGAAGTATTTTTGCATGTGGATGTGACTGATTGCAATGAAAACGAATTTTACAACACAGCTAATCGGCGCTGTGAGAGTTGCTTGATTCAGGATAGCATTCCTATGAGTAACCGTTAGTATTAAGCCTAATTTCTATTATGTTTTTGATTTAACTATGCTTGTGATGTACTTATTTTACTGGCCATTTGGTCGAGCGGTGACGCGTTTGTCTCTGGAGCAAGAGGTCTGAGGTTCAAATTTCGGGCCAGTCAAATCATACACAGTGCTACCAACAGCTCACTACTGCTGCGATGTTTTTTTTGAAAGAAGGTGTATTGTCCTGGCGCAATGATGCAGAGATGGGCTTCGTTAACTCGTTACACATTTTGGCACAATACAGCGAGTATAAGGAAAGATTTGATTTGATATATTTGTTTTAGTGTGGATGTAGATTGCAATGTTGTGTAAACCAAGAGTGGCAATCTGATATAGTATGTTCAAAATTTGAACTTGGCGTACTTCAAAAATTTACCACATCATACTAACGTATGCGGATGGTGTTACAAACGATGAAGTCTTTCTAACCCAGTCTTGTGATATGTGTCACTTTGCCAAATCGTTTCTCGTTAAAGCTTAATTCTTAAATTTGAATATCTGCCAAGACTTGCCAGTCTGAACCGTTTTGTGTTTTCTGCACGGCGACGATGCAGAGTATTATAGCCAACTTCAATAACGTGTTGGAGAGCTATGCCAAACTCTCCCAATCCCTTTTTCCTTCTTACAACTGAGCACTTGAATCTGATTTTTAATGGAATTTATTATTATATTAACTTAGGAAAAATACAGAAAAAACAAAGTGTCTCAAAATACGATGTAAGAGCCAATTCAGGGCCTTTCTTCCAATCTACAAGACTGTCCCCTCACAGTCAATTGTCAAATCTATAAAACAAGAATGAAGAGGAAGAGAAGGGAAGGGTCGCAAAACGCAATTGACCCAAGTTAAGCAGCATTTAACACGTCTCACCAAAAACTGATACTGTTCACTTCACTCATTTTTTGTCACTACTGAGTTCTCAGGTTCCAAGCAGGTTTAAATAGTTCCAAGTAGTAAAAAACTCGTGGCATCTCCTATTGTCCAGCATCAAAGGCCAGAAATTAACAAACAAAGTCTGTCAGCTGCTAGTCTACAGCTGCCAGTCTACACAAATAATGCACAAAAAGAACACAACGATTCTAAATACAGTCTAATTAGCCTTTGAAGGTCTTTGAAGATGCGCCTTTGAAGATGAGCTAATTAGCAGCTTATTTTTAACAAATGACAATAATTACTCATTAATTCAACTTTAACACCGATTAGACAATGACAAATAATCTTTTCGATTTAAGTCACAAGATTGCAAAATCCAATAATTAATCAAACACAAATGCACAAACAAAGATTTAAATTGGGTCTTCAGTCATTAGTTGAAAGCAGGGCAGATTATTTTTAATGATTTTAACAGATGGTACGTCCTAAATGTACCTTACTTAAAAGGTACGGCAAGTAGGTCAATCAAAGCTCAAAATGTACTGTACTTGAGAGGTACGGTACAGAGGCAAAAAAATTGCCAAGGTTTTTTGGATCTTCTTGTTTTCGCGCTTTAAAAATGAAGGTTTAATTGCATATATATTCTAAAATGGAATTCATGAATATCAAGTTTGCAAAGTTTAGAGCTTTTCAATGCATGTGATGCCTTTTGGCCTTTATACTTGGGGAAGAAACAAGAGGAGAAAAAATAATCAAAAGTCAGAAAACGTATCATAAATAATTTACAGAAGTGTAACAATGCATCATACTTACACTAGTACAATAGACCTATGCAGCGTTATCAGCGACTTCCAAATGTTGTTAGGTAGTTGCATTGTACGATAAGTTAGTATGTTTAGTATGCACATTCAAACAGCGTACCAAAGTACTGTACCTTCACAAAAAGTGCGTACTGTACTAGCTTACCTTACTTTTTACCAAAAATTGAGGCGTACTGTACTTAGGTATCATAACGTATCGTACTGCCATGCTTGGTATAAACCACTAATCTGCATTTTGATTTTGTATTTCACATTTTTTAAAATATAGATTGAATGATATGGCACCATAGCTTTTTCAATGTACTGGTAGACCTACTGATATGCTATGTATATTGCTGAGCTGTGAATCTTGAGCTTTTAGTTGTACTGTTAATTAAAAATCACATTTAAGCATTGGTCGAATAATAATTTAATAATGGAAGCAGATATTGTTTTAAACTTCAGTTCAAATACACTTCTATCAGATATGTCGATTTTGAAGTTAATGCATTGTTTGAAAAAAGTTTCATTTGCGTAAGTGCAAGTGCAACATAAACTTCAGCGATAAAATTTCATTGCCCGATGCAAAATCCTTATTTTTTAAGATATAAGCAGTAAAGGAATGCATTAAATAAAGCTAAAATTGACATACCTACTAAGATGAAATAAAATCTAAATGAATTCAGAGTAGAGCAATAGCATATTGCTTGTTCTCTTGAAAAACCAGAAGTGCAGCACAATTAGTGTGAAACAAAGTTTAAATGCATTAGTCCACAAAGCAATATCACAAAAATATTGTAAAAAACAATACGAAACTCAACTTCTTCAGTTGCAAAGATTGCAAATGCAAAAGTTGTACTTTGAACTGTAAATTACACTTTGCCTATCTTTAAACAGAACCTGGAAAAGGATGGTACATGTGGTTGAATGGACTCAGTGTGCCTGGTACATACGCATGAAAAAATGCTTCAAGTTTGATCACAACTCTCATTACAAGTTTATGTTGAAAGCAAGTTTTTATTGTGTACAAATATTTATGATTGTGATAATTAATTTGATTTAGGTTTGACTTGTTCATGCATGGAAGGTTTTCGAGTTGGTTTTCCATCAAATGGCCAATCTTATTTCTCTTGCAATGCTTGTCCTGTGAGTTTTTTTTGTTTTTAACTCGAGCATAAAAATAGGTGTGCTATTAGAAATTAAGTACTGTAGGTCTAAAAAATACACGATGGTATGGTGTAAAGCTTGATTGTTTTTTGTATTATCTGAAACGTAGCTACCAACACCAAAACAATCTACCTATCTAGTATATCATCATTAGCTAGTAACTGTGGGTAGAAATTAACTTTTTTAGCAACTGGCTATCTGGCCAGAGATGTCAATTGTTTACCAGCCTAAAGCAATTTCAAAGGTACGGTTTATATCTGTCTGAAAATATTTGAGCTATCGAGCCGATTTTGACCTTATTTTTTTACGAGGCTAATTTTTTTTTATGTTTTAATTCTTGGTATAATTTAAAATAATTGCATCAACGTAAAGCAATAACTTTCTTTGTTAATTCATTGAAAGAACAGTTACGGTATTGTTATTTGTTGTTTTTCAAGTTAGATTTTACTGCTTTATGGATTGCGTTTTGTCAACTGACTTGACGAGCCAGTGGAAGCAGAAAACAACTGGCTCAAGACAATTTCAGTTGGCTTTGGCCAGCGGGCAAGCCTTAATTTTGAACCCTGGTAACTGCATAAATTAGTAATTGGTTCCAAAAATTGCTGGTACTGGTAATGCTGTACTTGCCTATTTCTTGAAACTCTTACTGAACGACAAACGATCAATGCTTTTGTTTGTGCAACTTCTAGCGTCCATACGCGCCACTTTTCAGACCTGTTTCTTGGTTTAGATGCCTTCTAGTTCTTGAGTCAACCAAAAAGAGTGCCAATTAAAATGTTTATAATATGTTCGCGATATGCTCTTTTGGTGACATATAAATTCTTTGATAGCCACGATTCTTTCGTAATTTGACACTTTTTTGGCTTCATTCATCAAAAAGCAGGCACCAGAACCATGAACCGTTAGCCCTGAAAAGTTGCCTTTGGCATTGTCCAATGTCCATGGTTAAAAAAAGTTTTACTTTTTGTATAGGAAAAGGTGTAGTTCAATACATTTAGCTAGTGGTTTTTTTGACATGTATCAAAAATATGACGAAATGCTTTTTTGACAACAACTTTTGTAATGGTATTGATGCTCATTAAACTTAAAACATAGCAATAAAAAGCAATATTTTTGAGAAATTTCTTTTTATTGGAACGACCGATGGTTGCATGTTCCTTTGTTTTTACTCGGCCACTTTCAAATTAACGATTGTGAAGTTTCAGACTTTTGCTTATAACTCGAGAGCGGTTTGGTCTAGCTACATGAAATTTTGACAGCAGTTTGAGATTATTGATTTGCATGTTTGTACCAAATTTTGAGGCAATTAGTTACATGTCTTTGGTTTTAGGACCCAAACACCACCTCGAAAGTTTAGCGTAAAAAGAGGTCTCATTTGAAAACGGCTTCAGTTCGGCAAAAAATATTTCACACAGTGATGTGTGTAAAGATACCCTTTCATCCAAACCAACACACTTTTAGCCGCAATGAGTTTTTTTTTCCTTTTTTTCTTCCTGAATCTTGTTCGCTCTTCTTCTAAACCACAAAACAACCAAATCTAATTTTTTCAGATAGTTGCTGAGCTACAAACGCAATTTTTTCTCCCAAAATTTTTTGGGGCAACTCCCTCGGGAACCCCCCCAAAATGGGGCTCAAAAAATCAATTTTTTGAAAAGTTTAAGGTAGGGCGCTAGTTTTTTTTTTTTTTTTGATATCAGCAGATACTTAAAAGACAAACATTTTGACATAGTTTGTGGGTGCCACACCCCCGGGGACCCCTTAAATGGACCTCCCAAAAAGTCACTTTTTTTGAACAACTTCAGCTAGAGTAGTAATTCTTTTTGCTCTCAGTTAATATTTAAAAGAGACGAAATGCTTTGACATAATTTGGGGTGCTTTTTCCTTCCTCTCCCCTGGCAACCTTTTAAAATGGATCCCACAAAATCCATTTTTTAATTGGCTCAAGTTAGAAAGGTAGTTTTTTGCTCTCAATAGATATTTAGAGAAAAATATTTTGGCATAGTTTGGGGGTGTCAGTCCAGGAACTCCCCTACCCCATATAAACCCCCAAAAGTCAATTTTTTCGAATGGCTAAAGCTAAGAAGTTAACTGTTTTTAATATTGATAAATATTAAAAAAAATATTTTGACGTAGTTTGAGGGTGCCAATCCCTCGAGAAATACCAAATTGGACCATTTCTAGATCAATTTCTTAAATCACTTGTTAGAGAGCTAATTGTTTTCAATATTAAGTCTTCAAAAAATCAATATTTTGGCATGGTTTGAATGTGAAATCCGTCCTCGGAAACCCCCCAAATACATAGATTCCCCAAATCTTTGCTTTTAATTTAAGCTAAAACGTTTTTTTTAGTACCGTGTTTCCCCCAAAATAAGACAGGGTCTTATATTAATTTTCTTTCGAAAAGTAACACCAGGGCTTATGTTAGGGTGATATCATTTATTTTCATTTATCAAAAACAAAATTGCTAAGTAGAAAATTACGAGATTTTCAAATACACAAAATATGATAACCGATATCCTTTTACTTATAAATAACACATTTTTATTTAAAAACAGCTGTTCATGGATTGAATAGTGGCGTGATTTTCATGTTATCTCAGGTCATTGAACTTTTTCCTCTCCCACACCGTTTAAATTAATGATGGGAATATGATCATTATTCAGCTAATCTATTCATTAACTAGCACTACTTTTTATCCTAAATTCCCACAACTTTTCAAGCAGTAAAAACACACTCGAGGGCAAAAAAATTTTGCCCTATTGCCTAGGTCTTATTTTTAGGGTAGGGCTTACATTAAAATCTTTTTAAAATTCGGGCTAGGTCTTATTTTCAGGGAAACACGGTAGATATTTGTAAGACAAAGAATTAAAAATACAAATAGTTGTCTGTTCGAGATAAAAGTTTAGAATTGTTGTTATGAAGGTAAAAAAATAGATCTGGGGCCAATACAGTGCAGAGTGTCTTATGTAAATGAATAATATGTACTAAACATTGAACAATAGCCATTTTGAATTTACCCTTGAGCTACAATATATGTATTTGTAGTACTGATGGTGGAAGCTTTAACAGACAAATTGTTGTTAATCACTGAAGATGTTGGTTTAGCACATAATTTGATATGGTGGGATATTCACTACGCTATTGAGATTTTTCTATTTGTTCAACCTACAATATTGCTGACTGAAACGTGTTTAACTATTTGTACAACAGAGTTGGATCCATTCATTTTGCTTTTAATTTTTGAATTCAAATTCACTGACTTCAAAAAAAATAAATTCAAATTTAAATTTATTGACTTAAAAAAAACTAAATTTAAATTCATTGACTTTGAAAAAAGCAAATTCAAATTCATATTCAAATTCATTTTTGACTTTGCGAAAGTTGATTTCAAATGTATTTTTACTTTATTTGGACTGATAAAAAATTATGTTCGTACCTGTAAATACGACTTCTAAAGTCATAAAATTCAATAAATCAAACTTACCCTATATTTGACAAACCAGGCTATTGAGAA
Organism: Trididemnum nubilum; assembly: GCA_963965965.1. Classification (NCBI taxonomy): domain Eukaryota; kingdom Metazoa; phylum Chordata; class Ascidiacea; order Aplousobranchia; family Didemnidae; genus Trididemnum; species Trididemnum nubilum. Next base: position 43,078,887 of record OZ014470.1, read on the forward strand.
ACTAACTTAGATAGGAATAGAAAAAACTAAGATTTTCGAGTAGTTCTTTGAAGTTGTGCAAAAAGGTTTTGCTTGGGGAATCTGCAGAATTAAGGTAGGCCTAACTTACTGTACAAGACAGTACCATTGGTACAAACTTATAATTTTTATCAGAAAAATAAGTAAATAAACGAAAAAAAGACACAATAAAATTACACTAACAAGTTTTGAACAATTAGTTGTGTTCTGATCTGATTCTGAGTCTGTTTGACCAGTTTATAAATCACTACTTTCGCAGTGTAAGTTTTAATTTGAGAAAATCAAATTCATCGAATCTTCAAAATTCATTGACTTTTCAAAAATTAAATTCACATTTATTTACTTAGCAAAAACTAAATTCAAATTCATTGACTTTGCAAAAGTCATTTTCAAATTCATCAATAACTTGTTAGCGGATTCAAATTCAATCCAACCCTAGTGTTCAGCATGTTTCCATTGATATTGAGTAATGGATAAGCCTATATCATACCTGATCATAAACTTCTGAGCAGAACAGAGCTTGACGCTAAAAAAAGGCAGACGGCCATTTAGTGAAAAAGTCGCCCTGTGTAAACAAAAACTACTCAGCCAAATACACTTTTACAAAAAAAGCAAACAAATGCGCTGTTTGAAGATAAAAGCCACAATAAAACTAGATGGGAGTTTGCCAGCAAACCCAGTGAATGACCGACGCATAGCTAATGCTGTGACGCTCAAAAGTACTTTTTGTCTATCGTAAAATCAGCAATTATTCAAAAATATCTGATTATAGAACCTCCAGAAAAGTCGAGTCAAAATATATTTGTCAGTTAAATATCTTCTGATATCATAAAACACTGGCACCCTAGCTTGAGCCGTTCAAAAATTGATTTTTGGGGGTCTATTTGGGGGGTCCCATGGGGGGTGGCACCCCCAAACTATGTCAAAATATTTGTCTCTTAAATATCTGCTGATATCATAAAACACTGACACTCTAAGTTAAGTCGTTCAAAAAATTGATTTTTGGGGGTCCATTTGGGGGGTTCTCGAGGGGTGGCACACCCAAACTATGTCAAAATATTTGTCTGTTAAATATCTACTGATGTCAAAAAAAAGTAGAACTTTAGCTTGAGTCATTCAAAAATTTAATTTTTGGGGTTCCATTTAGGGGGATCCCCGGGGGGGTGGCACCCCCAAACTATGTCAAAATATTTGTCTGTTAAATATCTGCTGATATCAAAAAAAAGTAGAACTCTACCTTGAGCCGTTCAAAAAATTAATTTTTTTTGGGTCCATTTGGGGAGGTCCCCGGGGGGGGGGGGGGTGGCACCCCCAAACTTTGTCAAAATATTTGTCTGCTAAATATCTGCTGATATCATAAAACACTGGCACTCTATTAAGTTAAGCCGTTCAAAAAATTGATTTTTGGGGGGGTCCCCGGGGAGGTGGCACCCCCAAACTATGTCAAAATATTTGTCTGTTAAATATCTACTGATATCAAAAAGAACTAGCACCCTAGCTTGAGCCGTTCAAAAAATTGATTTTTTGGGGCCCCATTTTGGGGGGTTCCCGGTGGAGTTGCCCCAAAAAATTTTGGGAGAAAAAATTGCATTTGCAGCTCAACAACTTTACACAAAAATTAGATTTCCATGTTTTGTGGTTTAGGAGAAGAAGAGCGTACAAAAATTAGGAAGAAAAAAAAGGAAAAAAAAAGAAATAAACCTCATCGAGGCCAAAAGTGGGTTGGTTGGGATGAAAGGGTATCTTGAGACATACAACCCTATGAAATATTTTTTGCCGTACTTAAGCCGTTTTTGACTGAGACCGCTTTTTACGCCAAACTTGCGGGGCGGTTTTCGGGTTCTAAAACCGAAGTCACGTGACCTATTGCCTCGAAATTTGGTACAAACATACAACTCATTAATCTCAAACTGCTGTCAAAATTTCATGTAGCTAGACCCAACCGTTCTCGAGTTATAAGCAAAAGTCTGAAATTTCGCACTCGTTAGTTGGAAAATGGCCGAGTAAAAACAGAGGAACACGCGACGCGAGCGTCGGTCGTTCCAATTACATTCAAAAGTCGAGATTTTTTTTGCAAACGTATTCAGGAATTTCAAATTTTGCTTTGCAGTCGAAGCAATCACAAATCGTTTAAGACTTACCTTACACTGGGCGTAATATCGTAAGCGTATGCCGTATACGTTTAGGTCGCCACTTCAGGCGTACCAAAATTTTGGTTGGGATAAACAAAGGATATTCTCGATATATACGACTTCATACCTAGCCGTGACGATCGGTGACGAAATAGTTTAGGTCTTCACTAATCACCATCATAATTTGCCACCAGTCTATGCACACAAAAAATGCACTTCCGGGCAGCGCATAGAACTACACCTTATAGACGTATTTTTGAAATTGTGTCAGAGCCGGAGATGCGTATTTTTAATCGCTTTGATTGAAACATAAATACTGTCTGAACCCGTAGAAAAGTAGGAACAGTGCCGTCGCCAGAGCAAACTAAGTGAGGGGGCATTGTCCGACAGTGGGGGGGGGGCACCAAAATAGACTGAACTTTTGCACATAAAAATTGATATTTACGGCGACAAATTATGCGCTATTTTAAAAATTTGGTATTTATGTCTGAAAAAAAGAGACACATGCAGCCAGCAGCGTTTCTTAGCTCGTTTCGTATGCTTCAAATATAATCGCTTGAAAAATCTGTCTGTAGCAGTGAATGCAACCAGGAGTTTTCTAAGAGAAAGAGAACTTGAACTAAAAGTTGTTTTTTTTCAACAAAAATTGTCTAATTTAGGACCCGTGCTGAACGAACTGGTGCAACTCAAGCGTATCACAAAGGAGGTCTGGGGGCAGATCCCCAAGCCACTGGATGATTTTCGTGATTTTGCGGGAAAAAATAGCAATTTTAACGCCATTTCAATTATTTTTTACACGTTTTTGAAGCCATATGAATAACTACAATAAATTGCTAAAACTTAGAATTCATTAAAAGAATTAAATTGCCTAGCACCTTCAGCCTCCCTTAATTTTAAGGTCAAGCCCAAAACACGCGTATATTTTGGGGTTAAATTTTCTAAGCGACTTGGCTAAAGGGGGCTGAAGCCCCCTTAGCCCTCTTCCCCTGGCTGCGCAACTGACTGCGACCTAAAAAAAATTTTGAGTGTGCTCTAAAAAAACAAAAACAATGTTTTCACGTATTGTTTCAGGACATAAATACTTACGAAGTACCGGTAGCGATACTATAGGCTTATACCCCTATTCCGCAACACATCCCAGAAAGCATGTTAATAAGACTGATTATTGCCTCACATTTATGTATAGCAGTTGGTGGCCAGCAATTTCGTTAAGAATGGAGAAAACTTCGAACGAGAATTATGTTTGAACGTTGCTATTCCTTTTTCCATTGTCGCCTGTTGTCTTGTCGTTACGTGATGTTCCGAAACGTATTGTAAATAAACCAAAATGGGGGGCACAAGCAGTCGTTAGGGGGGGGCACGGACCCCTGGCCCCCCCCGTAGCGACAGCACTGAGTAGAAATGAAAAAAACAAAGACTGTACAATTTATACCTTGAACTGAAATAATATAAAGAGCTACAAAGCAGTTGAATGGAACAAGCTAAAACAGCTCTGATAGTTAATTACAAACCAATGCAAAAAAAGGTTTATTGCAAAGTATTTAGGTTTAAGTCTGCGTTACAGATTGAATTTTTCTCCCTAAGTTTTTTGAAGGAAGATTTGAATAAACTTTTCTAATAAACAATCATTCTAATGTTGTTGCTTTTTTTTTTCTGTAGCGCATCAGAGTGTTTAATTGACAAGTGGTTAACGATTTGCTAACCACACGAGATGCTTATGCAAAAGGATTCTCGCTTGGTGCCTGATACCCTTCGGTCGTGACGTTCTCTGTTCGTCTAAATGTGATTGCTTAGTGCGTGTGCGGAGCGCTACATTTTTTCTTACTTCGCAAAACTACGGGGTTTCACTTGGTCTCTGAGAATACGTTCCACGTTACATGCTAATTTCAGAGCAAACAAGTTACAAGCGAACTTTCTAGCGCCAAAATGCCAAAAACTCGAATATTTCACTCCCGTTAGCGTGTGCCATATGACATAATATGTATGTAAAACGTTTCCCTTGTAGCAATGAAGTAAGAATTTAATCAATATGTAAGTAATTTTGAAAAGGTATGTTGCCTTAAATTAGGATAGATCAGGCGATTTTGTTGGGTGTTTAAAAAATACCCAGATGCTCCTCACCGATCGTCACTAATAGATAGAGACCGGGTGTTGAACGGAATAGAGGGGAGTTATCTTAAAAGTTGAAGCTTTTGTAGTAAGTGAAAACACACTTTGGCTGGTGGTAAAGTAATTTTAATAAGCTTGTTTAGCAACTGCAATGGGCTAATGAACTGCAGTTATAGTTAGAATCTTGTATTTTTACATTACTCGCAACCATGGTTTTTTAGCAGCAAACTAAACATTTTGCTTTTTATTGAGGATTTATGAGAAAATCGAATATGTTTTAATCCGTGACACAATCAGGGGAGACTAAAAGGGCTGAATCTCTCTTGTTAGCCAAGTCACTTAAAAGATTTAAGCCAACTATGTGATCTTTTAGCTTTTGAACGTATTTTGCAAAACACCATATTTTGTTCCATTTTCGCTCACAGCTGTCTGGCGACATCGGGTGGATATTTTAACATAAAGAGTGCTGACGCAACGTGACACTAACAATTGACTTTTCAATAATTTAACCTGACGGGTTATTTTTTTAGGATCAGAAACGATGACGTTGATAATTTTTTGACATTGTTTGGGATTTCTACTTTTCTGGAGGTTCCAAAATAAGATATTTTTGAATAATTGCTGATTTTACGGTAGACGAAAAGTACTTTTGAGCGTCACAGCAGTAGCTACGCGTCGGTCGTTCACTGGGTTTGCTGGCAAACTTCCATCTAATTACTGAAGCAGTTGCTAGAACTTTATAATCTCGTACCGCTACTTCTTTACAACTTAGCATACATTACGCTTTATAAAAAAATTCAGAAAAAATTATGTTTAAGCATTGAATAACACTGGTATGTCCTCTTTTAAAGCAACCTCTAATTGCTTATGGTAGGCATGATAGGATGCACCATTTCTCTACGATGTTGGGCAATTTTTAGAATACTTTGGATTGTGGTAACAACTACATAACTTTCTGTGAAAATAATGAATTGCATGGTAAGTTATTAAGTTTATTAGTTCATTAAAGTTAATTTAGTATTTAATGCCAGTAACTTTGCAATTGATTCGAGATACGTTTACTCTTTGGTTAAAATGAACTTCAGACTTACCGATATTTGATTTCACAAAAACAAGAAAAATACATGATTTGTTGTATCACATAATTAATCAATTGAACGCTGATGAAAATCACTTTGTAAAATGTTCTGGATGCTGGTTTTCGGCTTTTTCGTGAACTTGTTTCCTCTCAATTAGGTGATTGGATTCTAATACATCCAAACTGTTGTTGGACATTGGATTAAAATGCAGGAATGTTTTGCGAGGGATGCAGAAGGATTCAAAAAAATTATTTTTAGTAACCATTGAAAACGTGTAAAAACTTAATTTAAATTCAGTCGGCCTAGCGCAAAAGGTAAAATCGGTCGAGCCACCCAAACCAGCATCTTTAGTTACTAAAACAGTGCATTAAAAAAATTAGAATCAAAATAAAAATTAAAAAATATTTTCGAATAAAATTGAATAAGTTTTTAAATTTTTACAGTATTTTAATCTAAATAAGGTTTTCATTTTGACTATATTCTTTTTTTTTTTGAAGAGGATTGTTCTTTGACTATACTAGTCAAAGAAGATGCCGATTTAATGCAGAATTCATTTACTTAAGTTCTTTTTATGTAGTGCTATTGAGACAAATAAAAGACTTTCCTAAATGATTCACACAATCCAAACATGTGATTTTAGTGCAAAAATACTCGCTGGGATCATTTCTTCCAGAGGAAGTTTGTATTTCTTGCTCACCACTTCATGGGCCTTTCAGACAGAATTTGATGTAAGTTATTATGTTTGTCGATTTAACAATGCAAGGCATTTAAAAACAATTAAAATGTGACACTTCCAAAAATGCTACCACAGATGGCAGTTTTTGTAGTTGCCATGCAGTCGTTTACATGCAACACACAGATGGAAATGGGATACAAAATTACTTTAAAGGATTTTTTCGACTTTGTATTGTAGCATCAGCCCACCTATAAGAAGAACTGTTGGTCTGTTTAATTACTATATATTTTCCAGGTCGCCTGCAATAAGGTGCGATTTTTTAATAAAACTGTCAAACATAATCTCGGTTTTTGCATGTTTTTGCAATGTTAAAGTGGGCTCAGATATAGTAAAAGTTTCAACGTAAAAATCTTGCCAAAAACTTAATTTATCTTTTGAACAGTTCAGGTTATAAAAATGTAACGCCAAGATCAAGAAATTCCACAGTAGTATTTTTTTGTTAAACTTGCAATTAAACACCTTTCTTAATCATTATATGTGATACTGGCATTTTGAAACTAGTTCTTGTCAGATAAGTGATTGAAAAATACCACTTGTGCCAGCAAAAAAACGTGTACGAATCTTTTTTTCGTTTTCAATTGTTGATTATCTAGGTAAGAGAATGCACAATTACTTAATTGGTTTAAAATTTGTTTAACTATTTTTCAAAGAAAAAGACAATTTACGACAATGTTTGATAACTTTTGCAAAGGTACGATTTCATTAATGAGACGGTAACATCAGGAAAGACAACAAAAACAAACAAAACTCATGGTTGTTGCAAGTTACTTATTGAACCTTGTAGCAAATAATTTAGCGCCAGTAGACACTGGACAGCCCCATTAAGTGCTATCAAACATTGATCAACGATTTAAATCTTGGAAAAGTTGATTAGGTGTGGCCCATTCCTTAAAAACGATTTGTGGTGAATTCAATGTATCATTGTTTAAAATTGTCAGTTTGCAGTTGCAAAAACTTAAACTGGACTATTTGCCATTTTTGCATTGCAGAAGTAAACTCTCTTAGCAGCTACTGTACAGTAACTCGTTGTCTTAATTTTTTTCAGTTGTTCGTATTCTCCAGCAGTTAATGTTAATGGCTCCTCAGGCTCTCTTCTATTTGGCGTAAGTCACAAACAAAAATTCTAGTATAGTGTACACTGTGCATGTACTTGATTATTGTAAGTTTTTAACGTATATAATCAGTTGAGATAGAAAAATACAACAGCAGTCTTAAAATGTATCCAAAGTCAAGTTTTTTACTGTTAACCAAATTGTTGGGATAAGCATAAAATGCATTCTCACCACAATTAAACTTTCGACGTCTTGCCGTTTTGAAGCTATTGCAGTTCAAAATTAACAATTATCGTTTTCAGTGTTGTTATTTTGCCAGCAGGGCCGCAACTAAGGGGGGGGGGCGAAAGGGGCCCCCCGTCCCCCCTAAAATGCTCAACATGCTCACCCAAACCCCTTTTTCCCTTGCGGCAGTTTCAAGATGGTGGCTTTTTGGTTGGAAACCAACAGAAAACTAGGAAATAAGTAGAACCATTTGTGGCGAGATCACCTTTTTTTTGAAATCAACAGAGAACTCGGAGAATAGTAGACCAAATTGGCACGATGACCATTTTTTTTTTTTGAGATCAACAGAGAACTCTGAGAAAAATAGACCAAACCAAAAATTTTGGCCCCCCCCCCCCAGAATCAAATTTTGCCCCCCTAAGAACAACTTTCTAGTTGCGGCACTGTTTGCCAGTATTGTAACAGAAGAATAACTGTTGGAACGCTGGCTTGCATTTATTGAAAAGCAGCTAATTTTGTAGTCCTGAACCTTTACTTTGTTTTGACAATAACTCTTCCGCAAAACATTCACTGAAAATCAGGAACATCCGTAGCTTTTTGAAACTTTGTTTCTAATTGGCAACTCCGGCAAAATTCAGTGGAAAAAGCCTTTCTAAGGGGAAATCTAAGCTGTTGTATCTCTGGAACGGAAGGTCGTAGAAAGCTTAAGTTTGGTGAAGTTAGTTTTCTGGTCTGTCATTTTCTTTAAGAGAAAATCGTGCAAAACTTTTTGTGACGTGAATGCCTTTTCAAACCAATCATCAGACTAAAGGCTTCGTTCTACTTACTTTTCTATTTTTGCAAATATTGTTGAAGTTAAAAATCTTTCGATGTATTTGAAATGTTGAAACCTTGCTAGTTTCCAAGTTTTCATTTTAGGTATCTGCACTTATTAAACATCAACTTCCTTACGCCCAAAGAGGATGTCAGGTGAGATGATTTAATTTCGGCTTTTGCAAAATTATTTGCTGTTTAGTTAAATCAAGATGTGATGAAATTGCAGCTATCACTCTTGCATGGCATGCGAAGCAGTTTTAGTTTTTTAACCTTAATTTTGTCTAGCATGAATATTTTATAAATCTGCCTTTAATTTGTGATTACCAGGAGAGTTACATTTTCTAGTTTTTTTGTGTTTTTGTTTTCTTTGTAAAGCTATTACTAGCCATGACCAATCTTTGCTAGAGCAAAAACTTGTAATAACTTAAGGCACAGTCTATTTAACATCAAATTAAGTTGTGACAGAAATTAATTGTTTTCTGCTGCAGAATAGTTCGGTTGGTAGAGTGTCGGATTGGTGATCGAACGATTACTGTCTTACTAACTAATTTTTTTTTAGTTTACTGATAACCCCAATACTACAGCTTGCCAAGTTTTGGCTAATCTTTGTGTGTTGCAATTGTACTGGGATCAAGCCGTTGCATGTGAGGTGTACGTGTATACATTAAACTTAAGACGCCGCTCAATCCATGGCATTCCCACGTGGTAAGTGCATTATCTTCGAGCTGATAAAGTGAAGGTACAAGTCTTTTTTTTTTGAGAAAATAAGATGTTGATAGAAGTATGATATGCTTAAGAAACTGCATAGTTCTGAGAGTTCTAAGGCAGCGTGGCCGAAAGAGTAAAGGCGTCGTTTTTTGCAACAATCCTGATCGAATGATCTGGGTTCAACCCGCATCCCCTGGTCACGTTGTTGCGTCCTTGGATAAGATGCCTTTCGATGATTATCTCTTCTTGGTGGCTTTGAACAAGCTGCAAATTCAGTGGACAAGAGTTCGAAGAAATTCACAAGAAGATTGGATCATCGAAAACTCCTAAGGAGGTTCGGATTCCTCCAATCACGAAGTAGTAATTGCAATGAAAAGTGCGCGGATCGTGCAATATTTAGCGTCTGATTCTGTCCGGTGACAGGAGAATAAATGTGCGCTACAACAACAACGTTACTGACGAGGAGTACAGTAACAGGTCCGAAACAGTTCTGTAATATTGGCTAATCCATTTAAATCTTTCTAATCACCTTCCCAGTGTAACTAGGACTAGGTGATCATTTTGCTATGTAATCCTGACCTAAGGAGAGTTGCATTGAGGCAGTCTATCGCTGCATCATTGCTGTTGCATAGAGGCAATCTCCTTAGAACTGCACCGTTTGGATGGTACCCCCAAAGCCATGTCAAAATTTAAATCTCCCAGATGTCTGCTCATACTGTATCAAAAAAATATTAAAATAAGTTTTGTTTAACGTCCAATAATCTGCCAAAGTTAAAATATTATTAAATAAAAAGAAATCGATTTCGGCACCAAACAGGTCATCTTCAGTTTTGTTAGAATCTTTTTTAATAAGAATGATGATGGCCCTTTTCGGTGCCGAAGTTCATTTCTTTTTATTTTACAACACGGTACACGTCAAAAATTTAAAACCCTACAGTCTGTTTCAACCTTAATCGGGATCATCAGGGGTGTCTTATTGAAACGAATAAAATCTATTGAATAGATACTGTTTGAAGAAGACTCCCCTGATGACCCTGATTACGGGTGAAACAGATTACAGAGTTCTAAAATTTTAATTTTTGACGTGTACTCTGTTATGATATTCGCTCTGGTTTACGCTGTCAAGCACGTTTTTGAATCGGTTGAATTCAAACTCCACTCATCATCTTTTTTTTTATATTATTTTAACTTAGTCTGATTATTGGACGTTAAATAAATCTTATTTTGAATCTGAAATAATTGCTAACAATCGCATGCATAACTTGACATCAAGAAAAGATTCTCTGAAGACCTTGGTCTTAGAAAAATTTTAGTATTATACTTAAAGCTGCAGAAAGAATTGATTTTGGGGAGGGCATTTGGGGATTGCTTTTTTTTGTCATTCCAAATGAAACATTTTTTAGTTTTCACTTTGTGGTAAACTTTTTTCAGGGTGATAAACTTGCCAATGATTTACTACACTAGAATTGGCTCGACATTTGAGCGTTTTACTGATCCAATCAATCTTCTACACTCTGAAGCAATTACACAGCGATTTCAGTATCGTAAAGATGTAAATATCAAAAGGCAGTCTCGAAACTAAGCTGCTATTAATGAGTATTTTGTCTTAAAGGAGGACTGAAGGCAAAATTAATGGGGATATCTAAATTAGGGAAATTGTTTTGAATTCGATTGACGTTGATTCCATCTTTCTTGACCCTGCACCAGAGATATTCTACTTCAAACACTACGTGGGCGGCTCTGTATTCATAATTTTTACTGGCACCCCTGACGTTGATAACATCGGCGACGCCATTTTAGTTCTATCGTAAGGCAACGTCGCCATTAGGCTAAGCTTTAAAGTTTTTTCACTTACATATATGTAGGTTAATATAGGCCTCTATGGGCTGGGCTACTGCATTGAAACGTCAGGGTTGCCAAAAAAAAGTTATAATTAGGCAATCCAATCCTCTATTGATTTTGCCTTCAGTCCTCTTAAACATTAAAGTATCGTTAGTGTCTTAATTTTATTTAAGTAAAATTTGTTGCTTTAATTAAGACGAAGTACAGTAGATCTTACGTCATAATTCTAATTTGCTTCAAGTTGTCAGAAAAAAATGATTACGAATGGAATACATGATTTAACTGTTGATTTTGCTGATTGCTGCTTAGTCTTTAGACTTTCTGCGAGGCTAAATGCACCGCAATAATTCAAAAATTTTGTAGATTATAGATAGAAATGTAGCGGCAAAACATGTGTGAATTGCATTATAAGCATTACGGTATTATCAAATCACTCAACTCAATAAAAGAATTTTGTACGACCAATATAGTTTCATAATTTTGTTTTAAGTCTCAGCTTCTGAAGAGCTTAGTAAGATGTTGATTTGTTAAAAGTAAAATATTGTGGGACAAATTTCTCGCAAACTTTGTCAGCAACATCACAAACTGTTCCTCAATATACTGTAAATTGTAAAATCATTAACAGTATCGAGGGATCCGATGACTTTTTTTTATCTTAATGGCTATTCGTAGGAAAAAGAAATTGCCAGCGTTGCTTTGAATGCTGTGAATCCCAGAAGCTTGTTTGGTATCGAGGCAAATTGCTGCCATTTACAAATCAATATTCTTTTTCAGTCTTGGCTTCCTTTGGTGGTAACGAGGTATGGGATCAACGGATCGTATTTAGGCGCTGACAATGCTACAAAAGGATATTTGCAGGTAAGGAGATTTTGCAGTTGCTAATAATTTTTATCAGCACGTTTCTCTCAAGCTCATTTAAATTTTTATGGGTACATTATACTCGTATATAGGCAGACTAGCTGCAAAAGGACCGTATGGTTTTTAAGTCAAACGGCCGCTCATTCAAGCAGGTGTGATCTTAAAAACCCACGTAACCTATAACTGCCCCTTTGATATGTTAGCTTATTTGTGTCCCTTTTTGTCCTCATTTGTGTAATGGTGCTTGCTTACAAATCTTATCGGTGCTGATCGAGTAAGGCTTTACAATTTTTTGGTTCATAGCGTTTCTATTCTCTTGTTTTTTCGTCTTGATTGGTGTCTTTTGTTTTTTTGTAGATATAAAGTTTGCTTTAAGGAATTAGCAACGGTATTTTATAGTTGTTAAGAAGGTAAAAAATGTTGTGGCCGCCACATGGGTAAAGTCACATCTCTATAAAATAGCCTACACAAATAAACAGTGTACGATTGTACACAGTGAAAAATTTTACCATTGCTAGTATCGCTAGAGTGTTTAATTGTGTAAGCAGTTTTCCTAAAATCTTGCGCGTTTTAGCTTTGTCCAGACAGGCCTTCAGTGAAGGAACAAGCATTTTTGTTTGGAAGGACGTTCAAGCAATCGGTAAGTTTATCGGGCATTTAATGATTATTACTGGTAATTTGTTTACAGTGAATGCAACTTGGAAAAAAGGTCAAGAGAACGAAGAAGCCTTGTTAGGAGGGCGTTAGTGGAGAGATTGGTGCTATTACAAGATGGTCATTAAATTGGTGGATTCTTCAGAATGTGAAATAATTGGTTAAAAAAATATTTATATGAAATCAGAAAATAGTTTAGTACTATAAATTATGTGCGACGTGTTATAGAAGTTTTTTTTTTTTTTAATTTTTAGCAAATGGTAGGTAATCGGTGCAGTTCATAACCACGATTCTGCACCCAGGGAACATTTTCAGGGTCCACGACTACTGACCGCCTCAGTTGATTGAGTTGGACTTTATCAGTCGTAACTGGCTTCACCTTATTCGAAACCTTTTTTAAATCACTAATTTTCCTTATAATTTGTGTTTTTTAGGATAATTGCACTAAGGAAAATTAGACATGCGTCTGAGGAGAATCTGCAGTAGAGAATTGTAGTCTCGATAGTGGCTGCAGGCACTATCTAGACTACATTAAAAAGCGAATACAAACGTATCGGAGCAGTTGAAGAGCGAATACAAACTGTTTTGGTTGAACAGTTACAATTCTGTAATTTGATATTCTCATTAGATCAATTATCCTAAAAAATATGCTATTATCTAAAATCACAAAATAATATAAAACTTACGATCTTGAAAGCATCATGATCACCACTAACTTTTTTGCTCTGTAGTGCAATTTAGCTGTGGCAGACCTAATTGATGACAACAAGTTTTCTCCGGTTTTGTATGATGTTGACCTTCTATACGCAGACGAAAAGAATTTTTTGTTTCCTGTTCCGGTATTGATACTATCAGACAGCTTTCCTGATAATTACGGTATGATTTCTTTCGCTGTTTTTTTTTGAATGTTTGGTTTTGAATTGAATTGAATAAGGTACTGAATAGTGAATATGTGTTGATTTTTGGAGATTAAATTGCAGAGATTTTGTGAAATTAAACGGAATTTTAGAGGTAAACTCGTAGATACTCCGAAATTGTGGGTGAGCAAGGAATCCCTGGATGGCTGCAATTTTAGTTAACCCTTATTGAACAAAGTTAAACAGTATATTATGGTTAAATTTGTTGAGTTTTCAACTGATTGGTGAGGTGAAAGTGCTCCGTACCAGAAAATAAAGTGTACATCAGAAACAAGTCACCATGAGTAAACCTCTGGATAGGAGCGAATAGCGACAACCTACAGACTGTCAAACCCTTGTTCAAGATCACAAGGGTTTATCTTTTTTGTGCAGAATTGGGCACCCGAGTTGATTTCGTTAAAACGAATACAATCTGCAAGCGTTTAAATTTCTGGATTTTATCGGAACAGTAAGATATTGTTTTTGATACTGACAGTACATTCACCTGAAGTTTTTCTTGCGCCCTTGCAGTTTGCTAAATTTTCAATAAGAGCTCTGCTTGTAACTTCTGTCGGGGCACAGTTCAGCAATTTTTATTTTCGTGCTGAGCATTTGGAAAATTTCTTCGGAGATCCTTGCTCACTGGTGTTCGCAAGTTGTCAACAGCATTAAAAGCAGGGCTCTGTGCTGATATATGCACTGCAGCTTCCGACCTCGAAAAAAATTGTAATTTGCAAACTTATACGTAAATTTTGCTACGAGCAACGAGCCAAATCTTCGATTATGTATGTAAGACGGTCTGAACTGTATTCCCGTTTATCATCAAGTGGAGATAGCTCATTTTTTTGTATCCAGATTAGTTTTCAAATCAGACCATCTCAAACAACGTGCTTTGAAGTGAAATTTTTGAATTTTGCCATTAGTGTAGATACGTGAAAAACAATTGATTACCAAGGTTTTTGTCCCGTGTTTTCATTGTTAGCTGTTAAATTGCTTTAGCGGTAAAGATTTTGACTTTACGGGAAAAAATTCGCTTGTTGCGGGCAACATGCCGACATCAAATTAGCATTAGTGGTTTTAAACGAGCTTTGTCCGATTGTATATTGCGAGGTAGAATGAGCTTCTGCCCGGTTTTTGCTGTGACTTTGGTGAGGTAAATTGCTTTTCAGATGTAAAATTACACTTATTGCAGTATATTTGCTACTTTTAGCAAAAACATAAACGATTTGCTGCGCTTGGGCAGAAACAAAAATAGCCCTTCAAGGGTGGTAGGCTAGCATAGCCTACTGATAATTCAAGTTAGTGGTTGTTTCCAGTTAGGCTAGTAGTTTTAAAATTTACAGATAGCGGTAAGCTGCTAATGGTGGTAAGAGCTATAGTGGTAGGCCTACTAGATACCGTTTAACCCAGCGTCCAAACCACGGCAACATGAGCAGTCGCGAATCAGTGATTCAAAAATTATTTTTTAAATGAAATGAGTGCAACAGATAGCGGCAAAAAGAAGGGCAAACATTTTTCGATATAGAAGTGGTGGCAAACATTTTTCGATATTCCGAAATTAGTTGCAAAAAATTTCAAAAAAATTATAAAATTTTGCTTGACATACCATATATGAGTTAAATTAACGTTCAATGCCCCTTTAATTGAAAAATCTATAAATGAGTTAAATTATCGCTCAATGACTCTTTAACAGTAAGATCTTAATCGCATTTTCTGCTGGTCTCTAGGATCCATCTTACTTTTGTTCTTTTTTTGAGGAAGGGAAGAGGATTGTTGCTGTTACTGCATTTGTGTATTTATTCTCCTGTTACCGAATAGCTCAGACGCTAGCTATTGGACGATCCGCATACCTTTCATTGCATTGACTACTTTATGTTTGGAGCAATCTGCACCTACTTAGAGTTTTCAGTGATCCAATATTTCTGTAGATTTCATCGATTTCTTGTCCACTGAATTTACTGCTTGTTCGAAGCCACTAAGCAAAGATAATCATCGTAAAGCGTCTTATCCAAGGACGCAACAATATAACCAAGGTTCAGGTTGAGGTTGAACCCAAATCATGCGATCAGGATCGTCGTAAAAACAACGCCTTACCCTCTCGACCTTGCAGCGGACCATTGTAATTGGTAAAACGATAGTGATGAGAAAGGGTAACAGACGCGAATGTAAATGGACAATCGAAATTTTGGAGCCAAAGACCTTGCTGGATATTTTTTTAGCGACAACTTCAGGTGCGCTTGCACTGGACGCGACGGTTGGCAACCTTCGCCAGTGAACGCTTATGTTCAAATCAAATCTTTCATTATACTCGCTGTAATATGTCGAAGCGTGTAACGAGGTAGCGGCGCCCATCTCCGCGTCATTGCTCGGGGACAACACAGCTCCTTTCGAAGAAATGTCGCAGCGGTGGCGAGCCGTTGGCAACACTGTGTCCGATTTGACCGGCCGGAGATTTGAACTTCAGACCTCCTGCTCCATGAACGAACACGTTACCGCTTGACCAGCTGGCCGGACCTCTATCATCTTGCTCCTTGAAGGGTAGCAGCTCAAGGTCGCTTATTATGTTACTTGCTCAAAATAGGCCAACCATTCAAAAACAATTTTGTCTAAGTTAAGTTAAGCAACCGCTTGCGATGTTTGCGACTGGTTGAACCTTTCGCAAGCTGTCGATGACGTCAAATTTTTGGTTGCTTCGTGTCCAGCCTAAACGCACCATTAGACGTTCACAAATCAATCGCTGTTCTTCGCCCCTCTTTCATTCAAAACTTAGAAGGAAATGAAAGTTAATGACCTGAGCACTGTCTTAGAAAATAGCAGCAGGACAATTCAACTTAAAGACATAAAGTATCGCTCTCTAACAAGTTACTGTAGCTGTACTTTGTTTTTGACAGACGAAAACAACCAAGGTGATTGGAGATTCGTACGCAGATTTTTCTTGGTTGATCGTACAAATTTAGCCGAGCATGACTTGGTCACTTACGCCTCATCAATTTCAATACGGTAGCCATCTTATTATTCAATAATGTTCAACTTAACTAAAATGCCAGAGGTGAAGTTTTGGTGGATGACACCACCTCATCTCAGTTTTGGATCTGATTCTTTCAGGAGAACATTTTTTGACTCTTTCACTTTTATTCAAGGCTTGGAGTGTGTCCAGAATGCTGGGTAGCTCCATCCAACGTTTGTCAGAAATTCCAACTAAATGTAACTGCTCTCAGAGGATTTTTGTCAAACATGCTTTTGTCAACATAAATGTTGAGGTGTAAACTAACGTAGATATGGGCAAATTTTAGGCTGCGTTTACACATTGCGGTTTTCGCAATCATGAATGAAACTTCCGTTACAGTGTAAACGAGTTTTTGCATCGTGAAACCAGGTTTTGTACTTTTCTTTTGCCAACGATTTCTGTCTGGGTTATGCACCTCGAATTGCCCAACTTATTGTATAAATGCTCTGACGCGGAAGCCTCGATCACATGATACTTATTGTAGATTTTTGGGATTAAGATGTTCGTTCGTCGGCTTTTGTTTTGTCTGGGACGTTGCTTTTATTCATTTATTCGCACCTCGTTTAATGCGTTTAATAGCATCTGGACTGGAAACGAAAATCGCGCGCGGACAAGTTGAGGCCTAAGTCAACAAACCAATTGTGCCGATAAATCGTTTCTTTGTTTTTGCGTAGAAGTAGCTTTACTGACTACTGATACAATAATTCCGAAATCATTCTGAAAAGAAGGAGATTTTTATAAATGAAATATTTACGTTAAAAATATTAATTATTCAAACGGCACAATCACAAATTTAGAACCCTAAACATTTTTATTAACTTGTGGCAAAGGCAAAATTAAAAAACATTGCTCGTTGATATACAAGTAAAAATTTCAGCGAATGATGAAAAGGTAACACTTGGTACCACAATTTTAATTAGCAAACGCAATGATCTTGAAATTCATATTCAAAGCGACTTGACTTGCAATTCACAAATCAACTCAACCTTCTAATTATTTAACAACTTTTATCCAACAAGTTTGACGTCCTGCTAAAACATTTATGGTACAGTATGACGTTTATTCCCTAGAAAGCCTCTGCCGCTGTGCAAGCCCTTAAGGTTTGCCAGTTCGGCCAAGAGTCTTGTCCAGCTGGGGAATAACTTTGTTAGAGAAGCTGAGGGCTGCCGATGAGAGCTAAAAGCTCGAAACAGCGCTGTCCAGCTCTGTGCAACTTTTATCCAGCCATGTTTAAGAGCTCGCAGTAATAAAACGCTTCAATAATCATTCTTAAACATGATGTAACTTCTATTCAGAATAAAAAGGTAACAAAGAAAATGGTATCCTTAAAAGTAGCTCTTCAAGCATATTATTCAGCACAAAAAGATATAAAACAAATACTGTACCATAAATGTTTTAACAGTGATTACTATAACACTGTATGGAGAGTGATACCAACAAATCATTAATTTTAGTTACACAGAAAAAGTGAATATTAACATTGTAAACCTTTCAGCAGTAAACAAGTCGAAATTCGTTAGTGAAAAATCGGTAATTAGAGTATCAGCCAAACATATTCATAAAATAAATCGGTATTACGAATATCAGCCACACATAAACGTGTAACACTACTGGCAACACCTTAATCAAAGTATTCGCAATAATGCCACAGTTGCAGCACAATAAAAAAATGACCCATGCCACGCATAGATTCGATTTTTTTTCTGCAATACGTAGGTAAAAAATAATGACTTTACAAACGAATATTGAATATAATTATCCCTTGGTATGCACGAGGATTTTAAACAATTTGAGTGGACAAAATTACGGTATGATACTGCTGATTGGAAGTAGATCAAATATTTGATACAGCAATGATAAAAATCATCTTAGCAGCGTATGAAAAAATTCAATGTTGGATATTAGCAAAAAACAGCGATTAGCCAATCATGGAAATAAAACACTAGTAATACTGGTACTAATACGTGTACAGCAGCAATAATACTATTAAAAATACAAACAAACACCAAGCATAAACGAGTTTTATCAGCTTAAATTAAGTATTAAAACTACAGTAACGCAGTAAATGTACAAAAGCCAGTTTATCAAATACTAATTGTGAAATTATTGAGTAGCATTTGTTTTGCCATTAAGTTTTCTAATTTTTCTAGCAACTCTGTTGTTTTCAACAGAACTTAGGTCTCTAACTAAATTTTTGGACATGCAGTTAAAAAAAGGTGTTGCACTGCCCTCGACCAAGGCATGTCCATTGTTGCATCGTGATGCAACTGTCCAAGGAGGATAATGCGACCGTCAAAAAATGATATGCTCACGATCTCTTTGAAGACCTCTCGTTGGTAGTCGCTGAGTAAAAACTGAAGTTTCAAAGCAGTAGTACTTAGCTCGGCAAAAATTCTCCAGCAGAGAATGCCAATTTCATAGATATCACATGTTGGCTTCCACAGACCTCCTCGGTTAATGTCGTTAAAAAACATTATGGCATTAGATGGAACACTTTCTTCCACAAATGGCAAAAACTCATCAACCTCTTCAACTGTGGCTTCCTTGCAGGCATCGCATTTATTGGTCTTGGCCATTGATCTGCAGCAGTAGCCACAAACATAAAAAATTATGGCAGCATCATTTTCATTGGGGAAGACATTGAAGAGCAATTCAGCCTGAATGGATTCAGCTGTAGAAGTAATATACTTCGTTGGTTTAAAATCTTTTCTTGCAATATTTTTTAACCAAATTTTCATAAGATTTTCATCGTGAAAAGGAAATGAATAAAAAGTGATATTGGGATCTTTCGTTTTACCAGAATAACCAGACCTGCAGTTGAGAGCTGAGCATTTGTTAACCATAATTAGTCAAGCTGGTACGAACTAGAATATAAATTTTAAAATCACGTTAGATTTAGACCATAGATACCTGTAACATATAAAAAGTTGGCAAATAACAAGTTTGCAATGTCGAACATAATCTACACAGCATGTGCACACCAGTAATACTTTACACGTCAAGGTGTGTTAATGTAGGCTAGTAAAAGTAGACTATTAGATGCAGCATATTGCTAATCAGTGGTACACTGTAAACCAGATAAAAGCAAGAACCATGAGCAACTGTGTACTATCTGCAGTATAACTTGCCCTAAATCTCGTTGGGGGGACGCTAACTCTCGATGGGGGGACGTGTCCCCCCTACAATTTAAGTACTGCAAATATGGAACCCATGCAAACCAGAACCAAAAAACTAGCAGTGCTTTCTTCGGTTTTTATTTCCCCAGCCAATTTGGAACTTTGACTAGATGCTAGACTACCTTTACCCAGTGATGCTATACTGTTGACCATTGTCTAATGAGGAAATTGCAAGTGTAGCACTGGGGAAAATCACTGACTGTAATCTTGGATATATTTTTAAATCTAATAACCTACAATATCTAATCTTTCTTCTTGTTACTTCTACAGTATCATAGATCTTTGCTAATTCGGTTGTTGTCTTTCCTTTTAAACAATATACTTCTTCATACATTAGCCGAGGCAGTTCTGATTTACGAACATATTTGATTTTGATTGATACCGGTACTACAGTACATTCAACATCACAGTTTTCACTTCAGCCAGCCAGCAGTAAATCGCCTTGTCTAACCAGCTTTTTAAAACTAGTCAATTCTGATGTAGTCTATTGCACTGTTAATAACGAAACTACCGACTTACAGACCACCTTAATCAAAAATAACTAACATTGCACTCTTATGCCTCTAGTATACAGTAATGTGCTTATGGCTACAACACAAAGAATTAAGAATCCTAAGTGAAAAGTTGCTAATTCTTCACATGCGATAGCGGCACAGATGCGCAGACGCTCTACTGCGCAGGCCTCAACTTGTCCGACGACGCGCTGCTTTTTTCCTTCGTTTCCAGTCCAGATGCTAATATTTAGAAGTCCGTGGTTTAAGGTTGAAAACTTGGAAAATGGCAGGT
The DNA here is from genome assembly GCA_963965965.1 of Trididemnum nubilum. Classification (NCBI taxonomy): domain Eukaryota; kingdom Metazoa; phylum Chordata; class Ascidiacea; order Aplousobranchia; family Didemnidae; genus Trididemnum; species Trididemnum nubilum. The sequence goes on from OZ014470.1 coordinate 43,098,981, forward strand.
TTGAAACTGGTTTTCACTACTGTTCATCGTTTGCACTTGCGCAAGGTTTTGTTCCTCGTCGTCAAAACTGCTAAACGATTTTTTGTCACGTGTAAATGCGAAAGGGTTGCAGGTTTGACAACCAGGAGCGAAACTTGGTCGTCAAACCTTAATGTAAATGCGGCCTAAAATACGTTTTGGTCAAAGTACAATAGAAATGTAGTTTGCCTTTATAGGCCTAGTAAGTATTTGGGATTCAATATTCCAAGTAGTAGAATAAGCTCGTATTTCGTGGTTGCATTACGAGATGAATTTTTTTCACCAGACGGCATTTTTCTATGTTATTTTTTTAGATTGACTTTCCGCTTCCCACTTTTGGGAGCATCTTCAAAACAGTATTTCTTGCTTGTTTGCAAAAGTCAAATTTTAATTTTAGCAAGCAAAAATTGCTACTCTGAAGCGCCTTGAAGTTTGGGAGCAAAACGTTAATCATTTTATTCCACGAAACTGTTCATTGCTCTATCATTAATCCTACGTTTCTTACCAATATACGCTTTCGTCTGCAAAAAAATCCCAGTGTGTGTTAAGTTTGAACCAACACAAAATTGACAATAAGCTAAACAATACTAATTATTATTTAATATCTCCGTGATGAAGCAAAAGGTGAATTCAAAAGCTTTGTTTTCGTAGAGTCAACGTAAAAGGCGAAAATGGCTTAATTTATCCTCCTGTTATCCGAATCGAGTATTCAACTTTTTACATTACACAAAAGACTCCGGTAAGTGACTAGAAAATGTCAACATAACAGTCAGTTATTACCGAGCAAAGAACATCTTCATGATTAGTTAAAGAAAAAGTAACTCCTATCAGGACCGATTCCTGATCGGATCAAACCAAATACCAAAAACTTGCATTCATAGCTTCTCTGCTTGACGTTCAGCAACATAGGAGACACTGTAAAGCCTCCACCGCGTGTGGCAGACAGGTGGGCACTGGGTAGTTGACAGTTTGACTCGAAGACGGAAAGGTCCCTTCGCTGTTTTCTGGCCGAGGCAAGTTAGTGAATGCAGATGTGATTGCAATTTTAGGACCTCAATTACATCGCTTTTTTACTTAGCAGTTGGGTATTATTTTCAGCTCACGGCAAGCTTTTCGGTGGAATACTATACGGAACCAAATTTAACGACTTTCCAGGTATGAGTGCTTCAGTGTGATGGACCTTCCCAATATTTTGCTTACTAATGTGCAACGGAGTTGTAAATGGGCAGACTAAGTCAGGCCCCAACCCGAAAAACGATTTGTGCTGTGTCCAACAGGTCCGAAAGTTGATCTAAAAATGCATACGGTTAGTTGCTTCTTTCCTTTGAATTACTTACGGCCGCTGTGACTATATAAAACTAATTTTAAGTTTTGATAAATTGTGATGCAATAATAATAACTGTGTACTAATAATTACATTACTATTAGTATTTAAATGAAACCTTTATTCGGTGTTTTAAAGTTATTTTGGTTATGTTTTCAAGCACCTAAAACACAAAGCACGTATCAGACCCGAATCACAGTATAAATATCATACAGTAGGTTCACTCCAAGCAAAAACCATTGTGACGTGTGTCCGCATTTTTTGAGAGCCTAGTAAAACTTTGGAGTCAAATTGACGTCATAATAGTGACATCGTGAGCGGATACGAATTATGCCAAATGATAGCAATTGTTCTGAAATTTTATGAATTTTGTCTCCACCCGACGGAATTAAGTCCTTCCCCTTTTTTACGGCCCTAAATAGTGAAGAGCAGCATTTTTCACAGCTGTCATACTCCTGACGTAATTTGGCGTAGTTTTCGTTGTGCTTTTCGGATCGAAATAAAATTGGTACCAATAAATCCGCTTAAGCTCGGGCTTCGATTCGCTCCATTTGTTACGTCACTTGTCTATGACGTCACAAAGTCAGAAGCGTAAATATAACCCAAAATTGGAACTTTTCGTTCTTTTGGTAACTTTAGTTATGGGGTGCTTCGCTCGCGTTTGACACCCAACAGTTTTGTTTTGCCCTAAATTTGCTCTGTATCGTCAACTAGCTTTCGTGCAATTTTCGTTTTAATTGCTGAAGGATTAACGAAAATATCGTTGGTTGTTTGCATGGCATGGTCAAGATATAACGATAAAAGTAGCATTTAATAATCGTTGTGCTTTACCTGATACAACTTAATTGTTACGTCAATGCTTTTAAGTTGAAGCTGGCTGTTCCTAAATTTTCACCAATTTTCAGCCTCGTTTGTTCTCAATTTTATTGGAGAACAAAGTGACGTAAATGTATTCTTGCTTAGTTGAAAATTAAATTATCTTTTGGTATTGAAAGTCAGCGACATCATTTTAGACAAATCAACAATAGCAATACAGAAAAAGTTTTAAAAAAGTCTGCTGATAGTTTACAAATTCGGTGTACTAGCCTGTGTTCTTAGTGATTATTTTTTTTATGCTTAAGCTGGAATGTTTGTACTTTTTTCTTAAATTTTTAGCAAAAATGAGCTTTGTGTCACCACCTGAACCACCTTCGCACAGCTTTAGAGCCATTCGCAAGAATTAAATTGCCAAATGTCAGAAGTCAATTAAAAGAATTAAATTAAATTTTTACGGAGCACTGCGGCTATATCGCAGCAGTGCGTGTGAACAGGTTTTAGTGAATTTTCGTACAGCCAGGGTTGAAATTACACTCTTCGAGAAAGAGATGCATTTTCTACTCCAAAGTTGGTTATAGTAGTATTCTGTGTATTTAACAGAACAACAGCAACATGTAAACGCAACAAAAGTACAAGCCGTGGAATCTTCAAGCTTGAGAAATAAAATAACTAAAAGTATTCGGTTATTTTTATGCAGCTGAAGTGCTGTTTCGAACCAAAACACATCAATCAAGTCGCTGACTAATGACAATGACGTAACAATTAAGTTGTATCTGGTAAAGCACAACGATTATTAAATGCTACTTTTATCGCTATATCTTGACCATGCCATGCAAACAACCAACGATATTTTCGTTAATCCTTCAGCAATTAAAACGAAAATTGCACGAAAGCTAGTTGACGATACAGAGCAAATTTAGGGCAAAACAAAACTGTTGGGTGTCAAACGCGAGCGAAGCACCCCATAACTAAAGTTACCAAAAGAACGAAAAGTTCCAATTTTGGGTTATATTTACGCTTCTGACTTTGTGACGTCATAGACAAGTGACGTAACAAATGGAGCGAATCGAAGCCCGAGCTTAAGCGGATTTATTGGTACCAATTTTATTTCGATCCGAAAAGCACAACGAAAACTACGCCAAATTACGTCAGGAGTATGACAGCTGTGAAAAATGCTGCTCTTCACTATTTAGGGCCGTAAAAAAGGGGAAGGACTTAATTCCGTCTGGTGGAGACAAAATTCATAAAATTTCAGAACAATTGCTATCATTTGGCATAATTCGTATCCGCTCACGATGTCACTATTATGACGTCAATTTGACTCCAAAGTTTTACTAGGCTCTCAAAAAATACGGACACACGTCACAATTGAGTGAACCTACTGTATGATATTTATACTGTGCCCGAATTAAGCCCAAAATTTTGTCATTTCAAGCCCGAGCCCAACCCAAAAATTCCGGTCCAACTTACAACTCTGATGCACAAGCTTGTTTATTGTAACTGATTACAGTATTATAACGTATTTATGATTGAACCTAAACTACCAACAAAAATTAAAAATGAGCATTTACGTACGATTTTTTGTGGACTCTCTTTACACAGGGTACAGGTTCTTAATCCTCTCCAGCTTGAGTGTCCTGCCTCAGCCTCCAGGAAGAGCTTTGCTCCTCTCCTTTCTATCTTTAATCCTTGGTCCAGGCTGTTTAGTCTCCGCGAAGTTTCTCTGCCCCCCCATTTGTTGAGAGCGGTCGGTTGCGCCACCAGCACTATTTCAAACGTTTCATTTCACTGCAAGCTAGAATCTTATCACGAAATAGCTTATAGCTTTGTTCAATCTTTTTTGTTTTAGTTATTTGGAGTTTTGTAATTTGACCTAGCAATATAATTTCACGTTTATTCACGAAGTTCCATTGGCCAGGAGGCAGCGAAACGACTTTTCGATCTTGAAGTCAAACTGCCATTTGTCTACCACACGCGTCGAGGCTTCACCTTTTCCTTTTTGATGCTTAAAGTCAAGCAGGGAAGCTGTGAATACTAATTTTTAAAGTTTTTGATTTGGCCCGACTGGAAATCAAACCCATGTATACCGTTTCAGCAGCAGAGGCTTTGTCCAACTGACCCACGGATCGGTTAAAGGTAAGATTTACGTAGAGCAGGGGTGCTCAAACTTTTTGATGAAGGCCGAAATTGGACTCAGCGAGGTTGTATGAAGGTTAATCAAGGCAACAACAAACCAGAATGAGAGAAGAAGCGCCGTATATTGGCCAAACATTTGGACTTTGCAGGAGATATGAACGATGGCGACAAAAAAAAAGGCTTCGTCTGCTTATTGCTGCCAAAATAGGTGTATATCAAAAAAGTTTTTCATTTTTTACTGATCAGAAATATGCGATAAGAGCTGTGCGCAAATACCATACGTTCACGATTGCTGGCAATAGCTTTGGTAACGTGTCAAAATTGCATTCTTGATGTGGGCTGTTAAGATTTAAAATTTTATTTAAAATTAAAATTATTTTTAGATACTTCTTTATCTGATAGGTGGTTTATTACTTCTATATGCTTTGATCAAAACTAATTTTTGGATGCGAAGACAAGGGATAAAGCATACTGATTGTAGTGTAAGTTTCTATCAAATCTTTTGATTACACTTGCTGCGTTACGCTGAGGGTGTAAAGAGTTGGCGGGGCCCATATCCGCGTCATTGCGCCTGCAGGCAACACAACTCTTTTTGAAATGTCGCAGCGGTAGCCAGTCTTTGGCAACACTGTATCCGATTTGACCGGCCGGAGATTTGAACTTCAGACCTCCCGCTCCAGGGACCAACGCGTTACCGCTCGACCAATTGGCTGGTGAGTTTCATTAGAATCATATTTTTGATGCTTAGTATGAAGCAAAGAACCAATACCATTAAATAGATTCTGTTTATTTCTGACCTTTTGAGAAATGACTTTTCTCAATGTCAAACCTGATCTAAATGAGGAAGCAAAAAACTTGAACGAAAATAACCAAATTTAATATTACATCAAAAAATGGTCATCATAGTGGAGTAAATTCGCTATCACATTGTAAAAAGATAACTAAAGATTTTATTCATATTTTTGATTATTTTCCCTCCTTGAATAGCAGAAGCGGGTCCTTGAGTGAAACGGCGATGGAAAGATTTGCCGTTCTTTAAAAAGCTCCAGGGTTAATTTTGATTTTTTTCTTGGGCTATCATGGTTACAATTGCAATTATTTTTCACAATCATATTTTAATTTCACGGGCTAGTGAAGTCAGATTTTGAATTTCGGTTTGAACGTCAGCCCTGCCGATGAGCTTTGGTATCAAGCGAAACCAAGTCCCGGGCAGTACGTGGGAAAAGTTTAGTTTTGTTTTTTAATAGCTGAAGTTATGAGTTGAAGACTATAGCCTATACCGGGAGCTTGGTTATTTAAAGTTACCAGTTGAGTTGGCCTAATTCAGGGATCAAAATTTCTTGCACTGTGTCGACTTCTTTTCTCACTGATAATGAAATCAGTTGACTTCGAAACACGGAAATGTTCCCACGATGGGAACTCTGCCTCACCTGCGTCACTAGGGGTGGAAACAATTACCCATTTGGACGTGGAGACAGCATTAAGTTGTAGTCAAATTGAGTAGAATTGTAAGACGTAATGACTTTGTGAACTATTATATTAGTTCTGCCTATTTCACTTTGGGAATAATTTCACAGCTTTAAATCTTCCAACTTATTGAAAATTAGATTTGAACTGACCTGTTTTGTTAACTTTTGTTATTAGTTGCATTAAAATTATTCACTCTCGATGTTAGTTTCCAAACAACCTTTAAGATGATAAATATTTCAGTTCTTTTAGATTTGCCAAATCTGGAGAAAACAAACTAAGAAATTGCTCAGCGATTAGATCTTATTGGTTAGTATCTGGGAAGCATGCTTTTGGGGGCCTAAAATTTGATGGAATTTAAGTAAAGACTAAAAAAAAGGTTTCACCAAAAATTTGGTGTGTTCGTCAAAATTAGAAGACTAAACGAATGGTCTTCATCAAGAATTTGGTGTTTTTTTTGTCCCTGCCTCCTCCCTTCAGTTACACCAGTGGCTGCTGCAGCCAACTTTCCAAGTGTCATTCGTGTGAAAATCCTGGCATGTTTTTTCGCTATATAGTTGTTTTCTAACTTTATTCTAGGCCCTGATTGCTTTTGTGTACTATCTAGCAGCTTTAGTCGGAGGTGGTCTTTTCGTCTTAGTGCTTGGCTACTCGCTTCGGACGATGTTGCATTACAAAGTAAGTTTCAAATATTAATTGTAATGTCTGAGCATTGTTTTATGCATTTACGTTTTCTACGATCTGTGGTCGAGTGGATAGAGCGCCTTCAACGGTAACGGTTGAATCGGGTTCGATTCCAGGTAGTTCAAACCAAAAAGTATAAAAATTGGTATTTCCAGGTTTCCTGCTTGACGTTCAGCATTATAAAGGACAGTATGAAGCCTCCACCGTGTTTGGCATGCACGTGGGCACGGGGCAGGTGGCAGCTTGACTTGAAGACCGAAAGGTCCCTTCGCTGTCTCCTGGCCAGGCAACTTGGAAAATAATAATGTAATTACAATTACTACAAACTGCATTGCATGCTGCGATGCGAGCTGAGCCATTATGCTTGATGGGTAGGTATAAATGGGACAGTGTGAAGCCTTCATTGTGTGCGGTAGGTAGATAAAATGATAATTATTGCTGAAATGTGTGTGACAAACAGGTGAAATGATCAATACTCAAATGTTATTTTGGTGTTTGTTTTTATTGCCTCAGCTTTGTAAGAAAAGTTTTACCATGAAGCATATTGCATGCTATTAGACTAGTGGTACTAAAAATCAAACGTAAAATTTTAACTGTTTTCTTATCAAGCATAGCGTTTTTTCGCGCTTGTCTGAAGGATTCTTATTATCTAACGGGGTCGTAACGGCGACCAAGTCTGTGGTCAACCATCCCAAATGTCCATCAGCAGTGTCAGTTCGTCACATTGGTGGTAAAACATTCTCACTGCCTGGTGCCTAGTTACTCGCTCTTTGGGTGTTGTTGACCACTTCTCTCCAGTACACCACCAGGGTGAGATTTTATGGTGTGAGTAATATTTCTAAGTGCCGTGCTCTCGTCCACTAAAAAGAGCCATTTAGCTTCAAGCAATGCAATGTCTACTTTCGTAGTGTGAATTGTAACTTATCACTAATTACTATACCATGCTTTGAAGATAGTATTGAAACTACTACTGCTCAATTGCTCATTCTTTAAATCATTTTGCTTTTAATTTTTGTTTCTTTAGAGTGAGATTTTTGCCAGCACTGTCCCACCGGATGATAACCAAATCCTCTTTTTCAAAACGTTGCTTTTATTGAGCTTTAGCTTAAAAGTAAGTTCTTTAAACCCACTGAAATTTTAAAAAGAACAGCTAGCAAAATCAATGTTTCTAAAATTAATGTTAATATGTTTAGTTTGGATCAATTTTTTGGGTTAACTTCTTGACCCAACAGTTTCAGAGATATCCTACTTCACTCACAATGTCGTTTCCTCCAACTTCAGTGCAACATAGCCGATTTTAATTGGCAACACTGACGTTAAATTACCATCAGTGCCATCGTTACTCGTGTCTGGTTACTGCCGTGAGTTTAGCAAAGTACTGACCAGTTTGAACGAGAATTGAACTGAGTTTAGAAACATACCTACGGTATAGTGTTCTCTGTAATGAAAGTTGAGGGCACAAAAAAGGCCTTTCAGGCTTTGATTGAAGCCTTAAATGTGACTGCTTGGCTTGAAGACCGAGAAGTCATTTTGTAGCGATCGCTGCTACGTGGTGTGTTTGTGTACTGTTGTCTATCAAATTTTTGGTGAAATGCGGCATAGCACTTGCGTGCATGACTCAATTGGCTCATGTTGTTGCTTATAAACTGAACTGAGGGGTTATTATGCAACACATCCTAGGAGTTACGACGTCCTAAGCTCTTTAAAACTAACAAAACTTATAATGTATAACTCTTATAAAACATTGCATAAAACGGACCCTGTTTTGTTAGGTGACTTTAATAATTTTTACGTGGCTTTAATATTTTTATAGCTGGTTGAAGTTGTAATGATGACGTATTTCCAATCACTTTTTGACATATTTCTTATTGACTGGGAAAAACCAGCCGAGAGAGGACTAAAAGTCAGTGTATGGAGATCGTGGTTAATTGGAAGAGAATGGAATGACCTACAGGTAGGGCAGACGTTTGATTTGTTGCTGTGCAGCTTGGTACTAGAGTCTTTATTTTGCTTTTTTAAGTGTGGTAAAAAGCTCTCTAGTTGAAAAAACTGATTAAATAAGCAGTTAAAATTCTTCGTACTTACTTGATTAGCCCATGTAGAATGAGATGGAGATTGCACGATTTTCGGAGTTGTTTAAATGCCGAATTGTTCTAAACGGCATAGTAGGAAACCCTAACTCCAACCCTCTTGTGTCAGGGTTGTTCTAAACAGGCATTGTACGAGAATGCCGCCACCAACCATAGCCCGAGCCCAAACCCTAATCTTCTATGCCTGTTTAAAGCCATGGCGTTTTGGCGTACTCAACTACTGCATTGGTAAATCAATTCAAATCGGGTTAGATGAAGTTTTATTGGGACTCGGTTTGTACGCGATAGGGATGAAAGTAACTTTTTTTTAAAATAATGTGCATTACTGGCAAAAATAGAAACAAATCTGCTTGTGACCTTGCTATAACGTCATAATCCGCTGAATCAGATGTAGTCCTCTAGCAATTTGTACAATATCTGATGAATGACAACCGATTTAGTGGTTAGAGTGTTATGTTACTTTTGGAAAGTAAAAATAAGAAATGGTTCTATGCTTTAGTAAAAATCTCGATTACATCAAAGCGATATTATTGCTTTGAAACCCAAGTTTTGCGAGATAGTGTGCCCTTTCTGCATATATCTATACTAATTGAATACACTTTGTCTGCAGTGGTTGGACTAGATGGAGTCATGAAAGCAGGGATTTTGTTTTTTCACCGACTGTTGGTTACTGTAATTACATTTTATTCACCAAGGTGCCGTGGCCAAGAGACAGCGAAGGAATCTTTTCGGTTTTCAAGTCAAGCTGCCACCTGTCTGCCACACACGGTGGAGGCTGCATACTGTCTTTATAATGCTGAACGTCAAACCAGGGAAACTGTGAATGCCAGTTTTTATAGTGTTTGGTTTGACCCGACCGGGAATCAAACCCGAGTCAACCGTTTTGGTCCATATGTACTGCTGACTGGGTGTATTTAATTTGTTTGCGATGTGCTTGGAACGTTATTTGGCATGGAAGTTATTGAGCGAATTTTTTTTAGGTTTATCGGAAGACAGGCATTGTTTTGCGATTAATCGTGGTGTTGGGCCTTTTAGAGGTAAGTTTTGTGAGGTTTTATTGCTTGGATAAGCCATTGTGTGATATTTGTTTCGTATAGAAATTAATTTAAATAGCTATTGCCATCTTGGTAGACCAATCAAAAGTGATGCAAGTACACTTGTAATTTGGATCACGTTTCCGCTGAAAATGAAGGCTTCTAGCTTTGCCTTCAAAGTGCATCAAACTTTCGGTTTTGATGAAAATCACGGTAAATGATTGTTCTAAAAGACTGTTCTAATTCATCGTGCTACTCTTGACTACAAATCTCTGAATCACATTTGCCCAAATACGAATTTAAAGATTCTCTGAATTTTCGTGAAAGCAGGTACGCCCCACTTCTTACGATTTAAATCCCAGACTCTCAGTTTTTTGATCTATGAATTTTGCACTGATTTGATTGGCTATTTTTAAAAAGTTTGTTGTCATTTTCAGTGTGCTTAACCGTTATTTTCCATCTCTTCCTCTTTTCACAGTATTATGTTTCAGGGAGTAGGCCTCAAAAGTCTGGGATTAGCCAGTCCTGATATTGCACCCAACTGGCAAATAAATTCCCCAGATAGTCCTGAACCCATCTACAACGAGCTTTTTCGCTTTGGAGTTGCTGCTGCTTTATACATTTTGACTGGATTGGTACAGGTATAATTCAAAGTGAAACCTTAGTGTAATCTTTATTCACCAAGTTGCCTTGGCCAGAAGATAGCGAAGAGATCTTATGGTTTTCAACTCAACCTTCTACCTGTCCACCGCACACGGTGGTGGTTTGGCGCTATACCTTTTTATTGCTGAACGTCAAGCAGGGAAGCTGTGAATACCAATTTTTCTAGTTCTGGGTTTGAACCGACCGGAAATTGTATCCGAGACTAGTTAGTTTCAGTAGCAGACGCTCTATCCGTTCAACCATTGATCGATTGCTGTCTGCTGATATTCGCTTCATTGGACTTCTTTGCTACTATGCTGGGTATCAATTCTGCTTTGTTTTGTCACGTTTTTACAGGAAAAAATTAAACGGAATCGACGCAAAAACCAGTCGCTTATTATCTTTGCTTGAATTTTCCAAAAATTGTTTTTCCGCTCCGTAAAAAAAAGTCTTAAACTGTCTTGAGATTAACAGCTTTTTTTGCGGTGTCAAGAAGATTGGACTGATTGACAAGCCAGCCGCTAACATGATGCATTTTTCGCTTGTAAAATTTTTGATTTTATAATAGTGCTGTGCTAATTTATTGTGTCACTTTAACCGTAAATTGTTACCAGGGATGTGGAAACGGAAGCTGGAAGCGGCAAACTTTTATGAAAGCGGAAGCTGGAAGCGATGAAATGGTATATCGAAAGTCAAAAACTTGAATGTGATGCAATTTTTGTAAAATATACGACGAAAAGTGAATGTTTGATCGATCATTCTTTGCAAAGAAACATTTTTAAAGTCTTGCAGTACAAGTACATCTGGGGCAGCCTCAACCTCTATCAACTCAAAGATGAACCATGTAGCTAATCAAATCATTTTTAAAACTAAGTGCTTAAAAACTCTCTTTTTAGTCCTGAAATTTTAAGATTTTCTCAAAAATATTTTAAATGGGGCTTTGCCCATTTTTTAAAAATCTGGGGCCATACTTGTATAAAACAGCATTCACCGACATAAACAACGTTTCCAGTTCCAGCAGTTTAATTTCTTTCATTGCGATAATAGATTCTTGAAAAGCGAACAAAGGAGAGCATCATCATCTCTCAAACAAAGTTTAATATTGTATAACTTTTGAACATGATGTTATAATGCTTGTCTTAATTATTGCTATCAGTACCGTTTGCGACAAGAATTATTCTAATATGGTACTGCGTGCAACCACATAATTCCAGTAATGTTTTTTAATTTTGCTGTCCTAAAAATACACGTTGCTAGCAAAAATTTGAAGCAAACCACAGGCACAAACAAGTTATTAAAAAAAAAATCTGCGAGTGGAAGCTTTGCCCCTGGGCTACCTACTTAATTATAGGCAAGTAAAGATTTGCGGTTAACTTTGCAGATGCAATTGAAACAAGCTATTATCCCAAGCGCTTGGAAAGTCCGTCCCCAGACCCCAAGTAATCGCTCATTATGTTAAACTGTTGGGTGAACGTTAAGACAAATTCGCATAAGCTGAAACAAAACGACCATGTGTTTGGACTTTTCGCTTCAGCGCCGCTCCAAATCCGAATTCCTGACCACGTCCATGCGCAGATCCTTGCGATGACAAACCACTGCATACAAATGCATAATTTAGTTTTGTATGTTGTTTTTAAGATAATCATAACAAAGTTGTTTTATTTTGACTTATCTAGAAAAAAATGTTGGCTAAAAAGTTTTAATATCAAAAAATTTTAAGCAAAACTACGTCATCAAGTGGTGGAAGTAGAAGCGCTAAGGGTGGAAGCGGAAGCGATTTTAAAATTGCTGCTTCCACATCCCTGATTGTTACACTGGAGGACAAAATGTCTCAGAAATAATCGTAGAAAATTTCCAGTCCATCATGTAAAAGCGAATATTCCCTCCCCCAGCGGTCAAAAAAAAATAATCGTGGAATTCACTTGCTCGATGGAGTCAACGTTGATACATGATTCATTGTTCAAGAACAGCACACGCTAAAAATGTATTGAGATATTAATTCATATTGTAGCGCCATGTAGAGATGTATTGATTACTTGATATCGGTAGAATCGGTGTTTTTTGGTATCGTTATCGGATCGGACAAAAATGTACGAAATTCCTAATCCAATACCGATTCTTTTAAAGCACTTTTTGCCATGAAAATGGCATGTAGCAATTGGTAACTAGCAGAAAAGTTTTCAAAATAATTTAAGCAAGTATAGTAACGCAAGACTATATGCAGAAAAGTGATTTGGACAACCATCAATGGTTGAAATTCTTGGTTAAAGATTAACAATATCTGCCTGCTGACTCTTGTGGGAAGTTGGCATGTTGTCTCATATTCGAATAAATTGCATTTATTTCTATCGAAAATTTAAGAAGAATTCAGATCTATGTCAAATATCGGTATCGGGAATTGGTAACTCTGCTTAGTATCGGAATCGGGCAAAGTTTTGCTATCGGTAGATCAGTAGTGCTATGTATCGTAAAATTGGCCGCCCCCGACTTTCGTTTAGGCCTTTAACCTTTCCTCACAAGGTGTTTTAAAGATAATCATTAATTGCCATTTCAGCAGGAAATTGGACCGGGGCCGGACCGACATTTCTTAACCGATTATTATTTTTCTAGATACTCTATCAGCGTACTATCTATGAACGATTTATTCATGATAAAGTACGAGGGTTCACTGATCTCTGCTCTGTTGCAAACGTAAGAATTTTATGCCTTTTCAGTTTATTAAGGCACTAAAATATTTTGACTGTGACAAAGCTTGTGTTATTAGTCCCCGATCTTTTACGGAAGTAGAATGTTGAAGCCTCTCACTCAGTATAGGCAGTTAATTAAGCACCCATCAAAAGTCGCCTATGTGGTGGTGAGGTCTCCACTTTTCCTACGGAGTGGAAATCGCCTCTATCTCTCGGGTTCTTCGTAACGCTGAGACGTTATTTTGTGTCACATTCCATGGCCCATGTCCGCATGCACAGAACAAAGCAGGCACAATTGCCCAAGAAATTATTGGCTGTGAATTCTGGAGTGGAATTTTTTTAAACTGTGGTACACGCACTTACCACTATGCCGCTAGTGATACGTGGTAAGTTTTTAGGTATTTTTGACGTTTCGGGCCAGAGCTTAGTGTTTGATCGTTTACTTACTTTGTGGCCAAGACTACCAGCGCGGAAGCCTAGAGAAGCGATGCAGAATGGCGACTAATAAATCACGCTATGCAAAAAAAGTTTGTGGTTATTTGTAGCCATCTCCATGATCGAACCAGTACTGCTGACGTCCTGGGTAGGCTTGGTAGGCTCGGCCTATCTAGTTGGTTTGGGAGGGTAGACTCCCGGCTTCTATACCTTGCGAATTCCTTCATTTGTTATTGACTGGCGAATGCTCCTGGTCGAAAGTTGCACCGATTCCTGGCGAAGACCTTTTTTGGTTTTCACCTATTTTCAGGCAAAAAATTGCTTGAGTATCCGTCCGTTACCAAATTTTTCTTGAGATTTTCACCTATTCTTTGACCGGATTTTGATCCAGAGCCTATCCACCTCTTTCAACGAAGCTTCCAGAGCCGACGCACCTCTTTGTTCAGGACGGTAGCACTGGATCGAACCCCAGGAGAAATTGACCTTCGACCGGGCCGACACCTATCCAATATTTAAGTAGTGGTTTCGCTTAATTAGGATTATAAGAAAAAATGTCGGACCAAAACGTTAAATTAGCAATTGTAGAACTTGGCAATCATCAACTAATTGTAGAATATAGATATGGATATGGAGAGTAGTCACCATGCGCTGTTGCTGGGCATTTTTTTTTTCATTCTTTTAAACGCCATTTTTACGTAATATAAGACTCACTAATGGATTGGTAACGAACAAGACGAGTTTGGCGGGACAAAACCAGTAGTGCCATTTAACCGGATGCGTAATATAGAGAGCCGGTTTAAAATTGCTTGCATAGATAACATTCTTCACTTTTGGCTAAAACGAACCAGTTACTTAGTTTGGAAAACTGAAAAGTGGTTACAGATCCGGTTACTGCAAAATTTAAATAGCACCTCAGGACAAAACCTCCAGTCCTTGAGTGATTGATTTTGTGAAAATACGTGCCAATTTTGAAGGTTGTTTTGGATATCTCAAACTCTTCTTGGTAGAAAAATGAAGCAGATCATTTTTTCTCTAATTGACGCCTCTGCGGGTCCAAAATTCGCTTCGAGTGCCGCAGGGTAAACAGTGAACATCTCCACTGCAAATAATATTCAGCTGTGCTGTGAATAAGAGTTTGCTCCGGGTAGGGCGTCGAGTTAGTGGTCAAAAGGTTGCTGACTCCCGGTTCGGCTCCTCAACTAGAGGGTGTGTCGCTGTGACCTTGAGAAAGACGCTACGTTTATTTCCCATTGGAGCCAAGAGTCTACTTGTTGTTGTGGCCCTGCCTGACAAAAGACTTGCAAACAGACCCCAAAAAAAGGGTGCTATGTGTTAATGTGGTTATAGACAGGGGAGCAGAGTGCCTGGTTCATAAACACGAACTAGCTTGTAAAGATACCTTAAAACGCGTTTTCTTGTTATTCGTTTATGATGATTATTATCCCCTTGATGCAGGTCAGCGTCTTCGTACTATCACAACGTCGTTTTGGTTATTACATTCACGGCCGATCAGTGCATGGCAAAGCTGACACTGATATCTTGGAAATAGAGCACATGCTCAAGAAAGAAGAGGTAGATTGTGTCAGTTATTCGATCATACAGTACATTGCTTTCTGACACCTTACTATGTAGTATTGTACTCCTTTGTTCTTCAATCACATACGAGTATGTTTGAAATACCGTAAGTGTTCGTTGGACTACCGAATCTGCACCACCTGACTTCGTCACACACTACCTTTTTATGCTGTCCGTCCAGCAGAAAGGCTGTTAGAAGTTAGAATCAAGTTTAAGATCTTGACTGAGAATCAAAATTTTGATTACTGCATCAGTATGTCCTAAAAAAGAGAAAACATAAAGTCAATTATTGGATCAGGTTCTGGTTGTTAGAAAAAATGACTGCGGCTGGAAATCGAATCCATATCAGCATTAACCTGGGACATTCACTGGTTTCCGAGTCGCGGCACTACCTCACCGCAGGACAGTCGATAGACCACTCTGGCACCGTAGCTCTGTGTTGAAACGCGTATGCTAACATATAAGAATGTTAAACTGTTTCACCGACGTCATTTTAACTGACATCTGCAAGCTTTTAGCGACTGGGACTATATAGATGCAAACTAATTATACGTCGAGTAAAATGTTAATATGTCTCTTCCACTCGACGTCAATATGTTCTATCTCTTAATCTAAGCGACTACGTGGAGTTGCTTAAGTTAAATTCTGATTCAAAATCTGTAGGAAAATCGCGTGCCTGCAAGAGGATTAGAAAATAACTCTGAAATGCAAACGTTCGTAATAAGCGTGTCGCCGCATTTTCGATTTGAATATGACAAACTTCACGATTCTTTGCGAGATGTAAGTTTATTTGAAAACTAATGAATTTGGTAGTGTATTCAATTACTGCTTTTTAACAGCTGCTGTTATGATATTACATTAGCGGCGCTTACAGTATTTGCACTCGCATTTACTTAAATAGGGAGGTCTAATCTAAATTTGACGTCTCGTGGAAAGTACTATTTTCGAAACGTTTCACAACCTATAAAGATCGAATTCGAGGCATTGCCAATGATAGAAGTATACTTGGTCTCTGGAAAAAAATGGTTGCAAAAGTGCCCATAAATTTAATTAACTGTACGATTTCCAAACTGAGCATACAGTGGTTAGAGGTTGTTCTCTCCTTGAAATGCAACGCTTATTTTTCATTGGGATCAAACAGTTTTTTGCGGTGGTCCAGTACCACGAACAAACAGAACCAAAAATGGCTATTCCCACCGTTCTATGTTAATGTCAGACAGACATCGAATATCGTTCTTATGAATGAATGAATTCTGCGTTATTATCTACATTCTGCAGTTTGAATTACACTACTGTAGGTGTTTTTGGATGCAGATTGATAGTGATTTTTGTATCAATGTAAAAAATTTTCTTTCTTTGTTGCCCGCTTTTCCGTGAGGGTTGCGGGGTAAGTACCTCAAGATTAAGCCTCCACACTTCATGGTCTTCCATCATCTCCATCATTTCGCTTGGGTGAAGTCCTAAGCGATTCCATCCAAGATCCTCAATGTAATTGATCCATCTAGGTCTAGTCCAACTGGTCTTTTCCCATTTGCTTTGGCAAGTAAGGCTTGTTCGGCCAGTCTTCTAATTTCATAAGTAAAGCAGTTGATCTGAAAAAGAAGAGTCAAGAATCGTTTTTTTTTCAATTGATTTGAGTAGCCCAGATTTTGATTTTCTTGTATGAGGAGATCCGACGATTCTTACCATAAGTTTGAGGATTTGGTGCCCCTTACCAATAGAATAATAGATGTTTGAGTTTTATGCTCGGAAATATTGAAATGCGCAACTGTTCTTTGTTTAGGCGTTGAAAACATCAAAAGGTAAAGAATTTTGATTGAACGAAAAAATTGTTAGAAGAGCGGTGTTTTGCTGTTTGAGCCTAGCATTCAATTTAAGCGAAGTAACTTGTAGGCTTAATTACTAAAATGTCTGAATGCATTATGAGTTGTTGAGATAGGAAACTTACAGTTATAAGATTATTTAGGTAGCTGAATTAAAAAAATTTAGTCTGAAGCGAAGCAGTTGGGAAGTTTATTATGAAAAAGTTTATAAGCGAAGCAGCATGTTTCGATTCAAACATCTTAAATTTTTTAGAATTCTATGCTTGCAAATATCGCAATTTAAAATGAAATTTCGAAAATATTTAATCCTTAAAGCCCTATCAAGAGGATATTTAAGTAAAATTTCGAAAATAATTAATCTTTAAAGCCCCATCAACAGGTTGTTTTGCCTTGATTTATAAGGTGGATTGACGAAATCCTGTACATTTTGCGAGTTAATATGTGTTTGTTTCTTGATTGGTGTTCTTCTAGATCCAAATATCTTAATGAAAGAAAAGGTTCGAAATCATGCAATACTGCAAGGATTTTTGAAAGCTTTTCTTGACCATGTAAGCTTTTTTCAACCTTGTAAGTTTTTCTCGACCATGTACTTTCCTCCAGCTTTAAGCATTATTGTTTATTTATTTTATCTATGAACATTAATAAGATAATTTAATTGAATAACATATACCCCTGATGATCCCATGTATGGGTGAAACTGACTGTAGGGTTTAGTTAGATTTTAGTTTTAATGTTTTAAAACTGTGTAATCTACAGTAATGTTCTTGCTCCCATGTTGAATTGTAAATTTGATTTTCAGACGACGTTCTTTGAAGATATTTTTTATCGAAGTTGACGTTTCGGTTACCAGTTCGATGACATGCTCAGAACTGTTCCCCTTGTTTACAAGAATCTGAATGAATCAGAACAAGCAATTTTGTCAAAACAGCATGTTCGAATAAACTGCAATTCTGATTTTCTTAAACTAACAAGGTCAACTGTTCTGACGATATTTCCCAAACTGAAAACCAAACGTCATTCAAATCAGAGACAACATCGGAGGGCGCTTTCTGATAAAAAAAAAAGTGTTTCCGATAAATTAAATTTCTAGTTTACCTTTAATTGAATTTGTGTTGCGTTAGTCGATTCGTGACCAGAATTACGTGGTCAAAGATAAAGGCTTCATGGAAACTTTTTTCGACATTGAGCTGGATAAAGATGAAGAAGTTACTTGCCATTTTTACACCGGTAAAGTTGTGTGAGGTTATGTTAAAAATATCAAAATACGTATGTCGATTTTTTTACCGGGCAGATGCCGGTAAGGTATAATAAAACAATCTGGTATCTGCATATGTATACCCACCGACGTAACTGGGGGGTGCAGGAGGGCATTTGCCCCTCTCGGACTCCCCCAGATGTGGGCCCACTTTTGAGAAATCTCCCCATTTGCAACAAATCTTTGAAAAACAAAAGCAAACAAAAAACCTCGCCTTAATTCGACAGGTAATAACAACAAATTTTCGACACAGATTTTTTAAAATTGCCCCCCCTTTTCAAACCCTTAGTTTTGCCACTGTAGTTTATATACCTCTGTGAAGAATGTTCGCTTTTCGTGTTCTTCGGGGTGCATTTTTAGATTTTGTACCCTTAATTTATCAAATCGTTTTACAACCGCGGTAGCTCAGGTGGTATAGAGCTTCTGGTTGGTGATCGAACATTTGATCACTCCAAGTATATTCTCGAACTGGCAATGCGTCGTTGTGACCTCGGGAAAGACACTTTACGCTTGTTTCCCATTGGGGCCGAACTGTCTACTCTTTGTGGTGGCCCAGCCTTACGAAAGACTTGCAAACAGAACCCAAAAAAGAGTGCGTACTGCGTAGAGTATAGGTGTACTTGTACAGACACAGATTACCTTTCACACATGAATGAATTCAATGGTTCGGTAGCCTTTTACCGGCAGCGTCGCCCGAGCCCAGACGACTGAAGCGTTGATTAACGATGACCCCGGTCGCATGATTTGGATTCAACCTCTGGCTTTGAACAAGTAGTAAACTTAAATGGAAGACGTAAAAATCGACTAGAAAACAACCCACACGTATGTAATTTGCCAAGGGATAGCACCTTTCTAGTGACAGGTAGGGTACAGGCTTGATCAACCGTTTTTTAAAAATGTTTGAGCTCAAATAGTATTATTTAGTATGAACTATATAAATAGCTTGTTAGCATTATACAGCTGTAAATTTTTGTTGCTGTAGTTGTATCATTATCCTCTTACTAGACAGCGTGTTCTTGTGGATTAGTTCGAGATCTAGTACACTGAATTTGCTGCTTGTTCGAAGTCTCCAGGCTGAGATAGTTAATGTGAAGTGTCTTATCCAAGGACGCAACAACGTGACCAGTGACCACAATGGGAGTTGGCCCAAATCATGCGATCAGGGTCGTCGTAAAACTTTATCTTTATCCTCTTAGACACACTGCTTAGATTACAGTAGTGCAGTCGCCAACGATGCATGTTGTTTGAGCTGAAATATTTGGTGCTTTCAAATAGATCCTAACTACACGTTCTCCAATATCCTTTTCTATGGACGGGAATCGACGCTTTTGACTTTTGAAATGCTTCTGTTTGCGATAGTTGATTTTAATCACATGAACTACTTCTTAGCCGCTGCCGTCACATATATCGGGGTACAAGTAAGTCGGCAGTTTGAGAGAAATTCAGTAAATGGAATAGTTTACGGAGACTGACATTCTGTCAGGGTGCGATATATTATATATGGTTTGAAACGCTATGCAAAAATTTTGGTATGGAAGAGACCATAGTATGAAATGGAGTAGAAGATTCTAACTTCAGGAATACAATGAATCGGCCAGTTGGTCGAGCGGTAAGCGTGCCTTGTCTGTAGCAGAAGGTCTGAAGTTAAATCGGACGTAGTGATGCCAAAGTCTCGCCCCCGCTACAATATTTCCTCGGAAGGAGCTGTTTTGCGTTCGGACGCTCTCACTCGAAGATGGGTTCTGCGAACTCGTTACACGTTTCGGCGTAATACAGCGAGTAAAATAAATATTTTTTGTGTTGGAAAATGAAATGGAAAGCACTCTTCTAAACTAAATTTTTGGTTGTAGGGTGAGATAATGAATCTATGTATAACGAAAACGAATCAATTAATGAAACTTAATAAGCATGCATAACAGCTGTGCATTTAAATCTAAAATTCATTTGCTACCGACTTAAAAAATCTTGTCAACGCTCTTCTTCAATTTTGAGTTCGCGCAGTTCATTTTTATTTGATGTAAGTTTAAACTTTCAACATGATGGGCTAGGGGTAGTTGCTAATCTTGAGCGAGTTTTGGCTTAAGCTCCCAATTTTTTTGGTTCCGGAGCGATTGTCTACGCTTATCTGTGCTTTTGCTCTGGATTGAATTTAATGGCGAAAATATTTTGATCTTGGCAAGCATTATGTTACTTTTTAGAGTCCAAACTTTGCGCTCCTGCGTTAGCACGAAAAATGCACAAAAACCTTGCGCATATTGTAGCTGGGGCATTTACATTAGAGTAGTGTTGTTCACTGAACATTTTTGCTAGATCCTGACTTATTTGCGATTTGCAATTGGCAGAAGCAACCTCTCCAAAAAGACATTGATTGACAAACGAGTACTTCTGTGAGTAAACAGAATCGTTTCCAAGAGAGACAAGTAGAGAGAGATACATGACATTCGATGTGACTTGGCGACGAGCGCGCTCGTCCCTAGAATGTTTGATTTTATTCCGTGATTTGTGACGTACCACTCATACCAATATTTGAAATTCATTTAAGGTGCATTTACACAGTATTCGTTTTTCGTTCGTTTTACATTTTTGCTTCTCTGTGAAAAAGTGTGCGCTGTTAGATATTGATAGAAATTTTGTACCAAAATTTTGTGTATGAACAATAAGTGCGATATTTCAAAATAGGGCTGTACCGGGTGTCCCCCTTTACAAAAAATTTTTTTTGGAAAATTTTGTTCAGTATGTGATAGTCTGGTTAGTGCGGATATGGACATATAAAAATGCGGACGAAAAAGAACATACTTTTTCTTGAAGAAGAAAAAATGCACTAAAACGGACGAAAAACGGATATTGTGTATATTCACCTTTAGTTCGTTTATAAACTCATAAACGTCAGGACGTAGAAAGATGAAACTTGGTGATTAATTGAAAGTGTCATGCCTTAAAATTTGGAAATATCCGGTTTTGTGACCGTAATTTTACAGGCTGGAAACCGAAAAAAATGACCAAAATGGCATAGAAATTTATTACACAGTAAGAGCACTAAAATTAAAAATTTAAAACCACAACAGCTCCTCAGATGGATGAGATATTGGTGTTAAGCAGATCTCGATAAGATTAAGCGCTGCTGTGGTGGTTTTAAGTTCTTAATTTTAATGATTTAAGTATGCTTTACTATATTCTGCTCTGACTCTTACGGTTATTGAGCAGTCTGTTAGGTTTCGAGACCAAATCTTAGAAATTTCTTAAGTTGATCATACTCACAAACAACTGCCGAATGAAGCTGAGATGTGGCTACTACATAGAGATAAATAAAAAGCTTCATGTATTCCAGTTTTTGTGGCGCCTTGTCACGGAAATGCGATTTCAAAAAGGAGACGTGGCCGAGTTTTAGCCGGTGATATTTTAAGTACCTGAATCGATCAAACGTGTGCTGTTTCTGAACACACTATTAAACATCTTCTTTAACTGTGCACGTTTGCCCCAATTCAGTCAGTTTTATTTCTGCCTGAATCGGGTGGGGTAACGAGACTGATTCAAGCAGTTGAAAATTGCTTTTTGTACAAGCTTGAATTGAAACCAAATTTGTTTTGCATACGTAGTTTAAAGCCAAATTGCGAAAATTTTCTCAGAAATTTTGTTTGAAATCAGGCTTATTTTTGTTTTCGAAATAATATCGAAAGTTCCCTCGTTTTTGTTCCGGAAAGAAAAATAATAATTATAAGAAAATAGTTAGCACTTATAGAAACATTTGCCAGTTAATTGAATAGTTTGTGTCTACAATGGAAACTTAAATTTAATTGTGGTAAAAACGAAATGTGTTGATGATGTAAATTAAAAAATTACATCAAAAAGCATGCGGCCGCGAGCCCCAGATATCGCTTGGGCAATTCCACATTCTAGTTTGCAGTTGATTGCAGTAAGCGTAATTCTTGATCTGTTTCAAGCAATGCTTTGTGATTGTTTTTCTGTTTTTTTCTTGGTTGTGTGATTAAACTGTTTGCGGTTAATTTGTATCTTGATTTTGTCGGTGTATTTTAACTTAGGGTTTGCTAAGTCTTAAAGCAGGAAGAAATTAGTTAGTTTCTTAAAACTAAACCACTTCCCATGATATTTTGCAATCTTCTTGATGAAAATTTTTAACACGCTTTCACCATAAACTAAATGACGGTTGTTATGAAAACCTTATTGGCTGATTTACGTGATATATTATGAAGCATAAACCAAAGCGAGTTGGAGAACTCAACACGATTACAAAACCCCCAGCTGATAAGTAATAACAAGGAAACTTTTCACATTTACGTTTCTTTTCCTTTTTTATATTTAAAAAAAGCCGCACAGTAGGCAAATAGTATATGGTAATTTTCATCTTTTCAAAATTAATACCTGTCTTAGTTCCAGCACAGGTATTTAACCAGTGCTACCACTGGCCCCTCACCGAAAATATCTAGATTTGTTGAAAAAGTTACAGAATTTCAAAAAAAATCCCAAGGTTTGTAAAATTGTTTTTAAACGCCCATTTTACCTGATAGCAGAAAGTTCAAAGCGTTCACCTAAACTTTGAGCCCAAAAGAAGCGTTAGGCCAAAAAAATGTCCAAAAGATCCGAACAATCAAAAAAAAGTTGCCGTGGCTGCGCTGTATTTAACACGCTTGTGTGCTGTAGTCGAGACCGGTCTCGATCTCAATTTTGGCATCGAGACCGGCAAAGTTCAAGACCGAGACCGAAAAAATGACGTCATCAATAGTTCTTTCGATTTTTTGAAAAAAAGTTTTTGGAGCTCATATTTGCTCATTAGTTGGTTTATGATTGTATAAATTGATTCAAATGACAAAGTGCTTTAGTCTAAGTGACGATTACTTCATCAAAACATCTAAACATGTCATTTTTTGTACATTTGCACCAAAAAAAGAGATCCTTTAACTAAACTTAATGCCTCTTATTCAAAGCTCGAAGCCTGGTCACCTTTATTTTTGTCAGAATTTACGGGTCAGTAAAACTGACGCAAACTTAATGAAATAACATTACAAAAAAATTGTGAAAAGCTATTTGTATATTTGAAGTACCGTATTAAAGGTATAGCTACAAAAACGCAGCCAGGAGTTTCAATTAGGAAGTGGAGGGATTTCCAAGCGCGTAACTACGATTATGCTAAGAGAAGGCTTAAACAAAACAATATAATTTTTACCCGAAAAATATTTTGTTGGTTGCAAACTCGATCGATTTTTATTCGAGTTCAAGTTTGAGTTCGGTCTGTTTTAGCTAGTCCAAGTTCGAAAATTTAAATTTTTTCGAGTTCAAGTTCGACAAAAATATCAATGGCTCCACCCTATGAATATTTGCCACTACAAAATTAATGAAACAATAAATGAGAATTCAAGGACTATCATATGTTGTTTAATATTCTGTTAAAAGTAAAAGATAGGTTTTTGAATTCATCAATTACGATAAACAACGTACTTTCCTGTCACGAATAGACCGCACGAATTTGCTTAAAAGCTGTTTTCACAAAGACTTCACACTTTCGCGTTGTGCTAGCCTACTTAATACAGAATTTTGTATAAAACTTTCAATTCGAAAATTGTGTAACCGAAATTAATTTTGTTGCAGTAATTAACCGCCGCGACTTATTTCATATATCGTGAATCTTTTCAATCTCAAACTCATTTCTTATAATTGCTCATTTTTGTCAAAAATTAAAGTCGCAGATTTATTGCACTGAGCTGCAAATACTATCCAAGTTTCGTACTTTTTCTTCAACTGTAGAGTAGACCATTGGTTCTCAACCTTTTTTCAAAGCGACTTAAGTTTATTGAAAAAATCAATGGTGTAAAATTTTGTGGCCCATGTATATTCTGATGCATAGTTTAAATTAAAAGCTATGTAGAAAAAAAACTTTTCATGATCGCAGAACTGTGTTGAAAATCGTACAAAGAAGTTTTCACTGAAATGTTTATGAATTTGCTATTTACCTTTCAATATCCTTACCAATAACGTCCTTACGTAATCTGACATACATGACCTTTGATTTCTAGTCTTCACGAGCACAAAGCTTCTTCACTGCGTGAATTCTATGCTAGTTGGTCGAGCGGTAACGCGTTCGTCTCTGGAGCGGGAGGTGTGAGATTCAAATCTCGGGCCGGTCAAATCGGACACAGTGTTGCCAACGGCTCGCCACCGCTGCGATATTTCTCCGAAAAGAGAGCTGTGTTGCCAGGGCGCAATGACGCGGAGATAGGCCCAGTAAACTTGTTACACGCTTCGGCGTATTCAGCGAGCATAATGAAAGACTTAATTTGAAAATACATTGTTTACTACTTCTAAGCGTTTTACACCCAGGGCCTGCGAGAGGGGGTTCAGGGGGTACATTGTACCCGGGCCTAGGGGGGCCCGGAAGAGTTCAGGTTTCCGCGTTAAGTTTTGGTATCGCACCATAACACCGTAATCAAACTTGCCTACAGCAAAAATATTAGTTGGCCTATTCAGTACTGGTTGGTCGCTGTTTTTGCTTTACAGCCTTTAGGGCATCCAATAGTGGCCGATTTGATTTAAAAAAGAGGAAAATGTGTCAAAAGCCATACACTTCACCGAAATTAACGTTTTGTTACATTTCTCTGACTTGAGAGCCCTAATTCCACGGTATAGCAATGTACGAGGGCCCACATTTTCAGAGGTCCAAAAGCATTTCAACCTCAGAGAGCGGAGTCAAAGTTGACATACTCTACTGCTATCATTAAGCAACTCACTCTATCTGTATGAGTTTAATAGGTATTTGGGTTTGTGAAGTCTATAATTATTACAGATTCGACTTCTTAAAACTTTTATCAGTAAATTATTTGGATTTGCAGTAGTAAAGTCATTATATTGTATAATCTTGTGTTAATATCATCATCCCCCACTTCACATACTTTCTTTCATGTATATCACGTTTTCTGCTTGTCAATTTAAGCAAGTTTGGTGCTTGGATGTTGATCAAATACTGTATTTTACCCTCGAGAAACATAAAAAGTGCTAAAGCTTCCAGGGCTCTGCCCCGGATCCCGCTGGGGGAGCTCAGAGCGCTCCCCCAGACCCCCTAGCTAGATTTAAACCAATTTTATGTCTAGTTATATTTTTTATAGGTCCTAACTGTATGTGAATATCGTTAACCCCTCAATTTTAAATAAAGATCTACACCCATTGGACAAAAAATGACTTAACGGCATAGGCCCCGATAAAGCTTGGGGGCCCGGTATCGACCTTCGTACCCCCTAGAAAATTTTCTCTCTGAGGCGCTGTTTACACCTTTGCGATCTTGAGAAACTCAAAATTTCACTGCTGGAGTTAGTTGTTACAAAAATGCAACTAGGGTTGGACTATATGCGTTTATTTTATTACTGTATTGCTTTCTGCAAGTTTCATTCTTAGTAGATGTTTACAAAAAAACTACCCTAAAAATTTTTTAGGCGACCCATAGGTTGAGAATCATGGGAGTAGATAACTGTTAACCCAATAATAGTAAAGTTTTCGCTATATAAGAGACAAATTTCTTATCACTTAATTGACTCAAGATAAAACGTTGCGTAGCTTTTCCACCTTAATCGTTTCTTTTTTTTATACTCCTAGCTGTATTTCGAGGTCGCCTAAATATAAAAAGTGAAAAACATGCACTGTTGGGAAAAACACAATCTCAAGATACAAAGCTTCATCAACAAAAATATTTCAAACGATTTTTTAGTCTTTAAATTTTGTTTTACGAACTCGGACAGTTATATTCAAGTTCGAGGTCAGCAAAATTATTTTTTCGACAGCGAGTTCGGCAAAAATACCGAGTTTTTTCGAGTTCGCAGCACTGTCTTGTCGTCGCGCTGAGCAAACTGTTGTAACTTAATCGTATCACATCCGTAGGTTTGCCCCAGTCGCTAGACAATTTTTGTGATTTTTCGTAAAAAATAACCATTTGAATCATATTTCGCACGTTTTTAGAACTACTTAATTGCTAAGATTCTTAATTGCTAAAATCGCTAAGAACTTAATTGCTAAGATTCGGAAGCCGTTTGAAAGAATTAAATTGCTCAACCACTTTAGCTCCTCTTCTTTACCTGTACAGGTCAAGTCCATGATACGTTTAAATGCTTGCATTCATGAATCAAATTTTGTAAGTAATTTGACTAAAAAGAGGAGAGCTGCAGCCCACTTTGCCCTCCTGTTTGTCAGAGGTGGAGTCCTCGAGGACGTCCATGGCCTCGAAGCCTCAAGTCCTTGGCCTTGGCTTCGAAGCCTTAGGTCCTCAAAAATTGCCCTGTCCTCGGCTCGAGGACAGCACTATTTTTTGAACCGTTAAAATTTTGTTGGAAAACGCCATAAACCTCGCGGAAAATTTGCAAATACCTTTTTTGTTTTACGCAGTTGGAGCATAGGCTTAGCCAAGCGGGCCTCCCCCCCAATTGAAATTTCACTGATGACAAAAATGTGACAAAAAAAGCCTATTATTTCTTCAGTTTTAGTTTCTTTTTAGCATTTTTCGCTTACACCAGTAGCGAACAACAATATTGAAGACCAGGGGACCCGGGACCCCCTCAAATCAATTTTTGCCAGCCAATTTAAACGTAAACCTGGAAGAAATGGATAGTTTTCGTCCTAAAAGTTGCTATCTCAGGATCACATCTAGCCTTTTTATGAACGTAATGCAATCACCAAGGCCAGATTTACCACAATATGGCGCAGTACCAGCTAAGGGCCCTGCGCTCAAATCTTAAGACTTTTTATGGTCTTCACCTACATTTGGCAGAAAGATGTTGCGAAAATCTCCAAAGTGCCAGTGGCCCAGCGAGATGTAAATCTGGCCCGGAAATAACATGGTTAGTAAGCGTAACCATCTATTGTACTATTTTTCAATAACAATTCATTAATTCACCTCCATCTCGCCAGTTTTTACGCACAAAATACTTAAAAAAATAATTAGCCATGGAAAATGCTGATTGAATAAATTGTTGAACTTCAACTGAGGGGGCCCCTGGCCTAACATGCACTTCTATAACTGGTTATTTTCATGACAAAACAAAAATCTCTAAGGAAAATCTTCGAGTGGGTTTTCATTTACTGCTAAAACGTTGCACGAGACAATGCACCTTACTTCCCCCTACGAGGACCAAATCACGTACAATTAAACTTTAACACCAAAATGCAAGATGTTAAACGTGTTTTGGACTTAAATTGCAACTACCGTAGAAGGAGGATAAAACAATTTAATTTTTTTAATTGGCTTTCAAATGTCAAAAATCTAGTGCTTTCAAATGGCTCTAAACATGTGCGAAATGTGATTCAATGGCATTAAAATAGCTTTTTTCAAAAAATTACAAAAAATCGCCAAACAGCTGGGGGCTTCGCCCCCAAACCCCCAAAGCCTCCGGCGGCTGGGGGCCCCGCCCCCAGACCCCCTATCTGTGATACGTTTGAGTTACACTGGTTTTCTCAACACGTCTCCAAAGTTACGTATTTGCACTTTTCAACTGTAGTAGTTTAAGCCCTCTCCCTTCGCAAAATCCTGGTTAAGTGCCGACGGGCAAATTTTTGATGACGTCATTGCATGTGATTTGTGGTTTAGGCCTCCCCAATCAAAAATTCTGACGACGCCTATAAATTGGAGATTGCCGGAAAAAAATTTTTGAAGACCTTTTTTTTTGGAGAACACTTGCGGCTGTGTCCTTGGTCCTTGGTCTTGGCCTCGAGCACTCCTGTCCTTGGCCTCGAGAGGGTCTGTCCTCGGAAAGGCTGTCCTTGGCCTCGGATTTTTTTTTGTGTCCTTGGCCTTGGCCTCAAGCCTTGTGTCCTCGACTCCACCTCTGCTGTTTGCATCACTTGCCATTTTACATTTAGCTTAGGCCTATACATCATGAACAAATAAAATTTGCCAATTTTAAAGTAGTGGGTTTGTTCGCTGTTGACAAAGAGACAAAATATATGCTGTTGGCTAGTATATCACTGTTGTTGACAATCAACCAGTAGCGTAGCCAGGGGTGGCGGGGAGGCTCGAGCCCCCCCATTGGCCTAAAAAGTATGCAAAATAGCACGTTTTTAGTGCTTTTGAGGCGGATTTTTGCTCCAAAAATGAAAACAGCCCC
Organism: Trididemnum nubilum; assembly: GCA_963965965.1. Classification (NCBI taxonomy): domain Eukaryota; kingdom Metazoa; phylum Chordata; class Ascidiacea; order Aplousobranchia; family Didemnidae; genus Trididemnum; species Trididemnum nubilum. The sequence goes on from OZ014470.1 coordinate 43,127,064, forward strand.
CTCCCCCAAAGGAATTTGGGAGCCGAAGTTGTAAAGAACTTCCTGTTGTTTGGACCAGAATAGTGGAGTTTTTTGGTTCTGGAGCTCACCCAAAGTCGGTGAAGACCTTTTTTTTTTTTTTTTTTTTTTTTGGAGATCAACTGATTTCGGCCAGAAAAACAGAAAAAACCTCTGAATTTCTGATTTCGGCCGGAAAAACCCTTTGAATTTTGGTGAAGACCTTTTTTTGTTGTTGGAGATCACCTGCATTCGGCCGGAAAAAACCCTTGAATTTCTGATTTCGGCCGGAAAAACCCTTTGAATTTCGGTGAAGACCTTTTTCTTTTCTTTGAGATCACCTGTAATCGGTCGGAAAAAACCCTTGAATTTCTGATTTCGGCCAAAAAAAACCTTTGAATTTCGGTGAAGACCTATTTTTTTCTTTTTTTTAGAGATCATCTAATTTTGACAGAAAAACCACCTGAATCTAATTTAAGACTAATGAAAATTTGGGTCAAGTTCGTTTTCGGTTGTATCAAACTTCCAAAAAAGCCCCCCCCCCCCTTTGCGAAATCCTGGCTACGCGACTGCAATCGACAATAAAGTAATATGTAAACAATGTATTCACTCTTTTTTGATAAGAATCAGTAAATTTTGAATTGTGACTGACTGTTTTAAATTTTTTACCGATTTTCAGCCTCATTTGTTTTTTGATTTGTTCGTAAATTTTGAGAGCATCGACGTCAATTTTAGCGACTATGTTTGTAAAGCAGTGTGATTCCCATAGCTTTGTTTACTTCGAGTTGAGGTTTTTTGCTTCTTTAGCATCGTCGTAAAATTGCAAAAGCGAAAAGGCGAAATTTTTTCATCAACTGCTTAAACGACTGCCAAAAAATTTCTCACTTATTTGTGCAGCACTCTATAATCTCAAAATAGTAGCATTGTGTACAGTGGCGGATTTAGGGGGGGATGGGGGGGATGCATCCCCCCCACCAGCCTAAAAGTAACGATTTTGGCCGAAAAATCAGCCTCTGTTTCGAATAATTCGGCTCCATTTCGGGATGCATCCCCCCCCACCGACCTAAACGTAACTAATCCGGCGAAAAATCAGTCTCAATTTTGGTGAAGACCTTTTTTTTTTTTTTTTTTGGAGACCACCTGAATTTGGGCGAAAAAACGTTTGAATTTCCGATTTCGGCCGAAAAATCACTCTCAATTTTGGTGAAGACATCCGAATTTTTGAGGTTTTGTGCTTCAAATCCCCCCCCACCAAAATTTTCTGGATCCGCCACTGATTGTGTACATCCTTTGACACAAAAACTTCTTTTATTTGGGGATTAAAAAAGTCGTAAAAATATCTGCAATGCTCGAATTGGGCAAGAACTCTGTAGTTTTGCTTGGACTCTAGTTTCGTTCCTCCTCATCAAAACCGCTATGTGTGAATGACGTCTTTTCTCATGTAAAACGCGCGACAATCTTAATTTCCAGGTGCAAAACCTCTTTGTCCAACCGATAATGTAACCGCTTCGTTAGCTTCTTACAAAACTACATTTTACTTACAAAATTTACACGATCTCGCGATTTTAATATTTTTTTCTAACAAAAATTATAAAATTAGCTATTTTATTTTACTTACAAAAATTACCCGGTCTCGAGACCAATTTTGAGCTACGAGACCGAGACCACAACGATTCGTGACCAAAACCGGTGCAAAACAGCCAAGACCGAGACTGAGACCACAAAAAATTGGTCTCGAGACCTACAGCCTTGGCTGCAGTTGTGCATCGCTGTTAACGTGTCCATTGAAAAAATCAACTTTCAAAATATCACGTAACGCAAACTAGGTCATTTTTTGTGAAACGATCTTTGACGTAACGAACAATCGCTCTGATAGTTACGATATTTTATTAAAAGTTCTGTGTAACAAGTCAATAACTTATCGGCATCAAATCTTAGTAACAAGACAAAATATTTTTTCGACAAGGAAATTTCCATGAAGGACAATAATCTCTGGAGAAGAGCTTCACATTCACAGTGAGCGGAAAGAAAGCAACTTTCGTCAGATTAAGCTACTGGTCATGTCGAAACTATGTCGACGATTGAAAGGCGGTAAGTCGTGCCAAACGATGTAACTGAATGGAGATATGTGTTTGGATGAACACAAACTTTCAGCTTGAAAAGTTTCCCAAATTTCGCTTAAATATGCTATTTTGCATAGGTGGGCAAGTTAACGCAAAACGTTAGCTTCGTTAACCACTAGTCCATTAACAACCTTCACACCTCCATTAACGTTAATCCGTTATTTTCAGCTTTGTTTAACGGAAGTTAATCAAGTCCGGTAATATTTTGCCTGTAATTTACATTTCTTTTTATTCACTCGCTTCTAGATCACGTATTGACGCTGTTGAGCTGATTGTAAGGAAATATTTATTGCTGTGGTGGTCTTTTTGTGTGTTGGAAGTTACATTTTACTGTCTAATCTAATTTCAAGATAAAAATAAGTTCAAATGCACTAACGAAGCTGCGATCGGAAAACCTTTGGAAATTGTGAACAGCGATAATTAGACTTATGAGGCTGCAGCGTATTATTTGCCACAAAAAGAGTTCCTTTTTTCGCTTTCTTCTATAAAACTGGTGCTAATACGCAACAACTATTACCAGTGCAAATTGGTTTGTACCGGTACGATGAATGAATGGTGCAAGATATTAACGATAAAAACCTTAACGGAAGTTAACAAAACTTAGCGGAAGTTAATTTAGTCCGTTAACAGCACTTAACGGAAGTTAATTTAGTCCGTTAACATGAAAAAACTTTTTAACGGATTAACGAGTTAATGAAAAAGTTAGCTTCGTTATTAACGATTAACGGACTTGTGCCCACCTATGCTATTTTGTATGACCAGATACGGGTAAAACGACCAAATATAGACCTTACTGGTTTGATCAAAAAGTTAGCGTGCTCGCTTTGTATGAACGGGAGGTCTTGGGTTTGGTTCCCAGGCATGTCAAATCGAACACAGTTGTGTTAACGGCTTGCCACCGCTGCGATATTGTAACCCTGGCCATTATGAGCCCCGTAAAATTGTTCTCGCGTAAAACTGTAGTGTACTAACATATTGTAGTCGTACAGCAAATATACCGAATATTTAATTTAGGAAACATGCATTACATATTGTAACGTTTGCTTTGCGTTGGCGTCCGAGCAGAAAAGATTGTTAATTTCATGTGCTTTAATTTTGGAAATCCTCCAAGACAAAAATAACTTGAATTAAATTAGGAATCGTTTATCCACCAGTGTCTTCTTCGCCAGGTTGCTCCTGCCAAGCGACTGTCGCAGGATCACCAGAAACTAAAGATAAAATTTTGAAGTCGTTATACAGCGTAGCCTACTCATCAATAAGCAAAAATAATCTTCGTAGATTGTAGTATTGTAACTTTTAACTAATTACACGTCCAAGTTAGAAGCTCGTATGAGCTGCTAGAGAGTGCTTACTAGCAAAAAATATTGGTCGCTTTATTTTGCAATTCTTCTCAAATTATTAAAGCAATTGTATTTTTGATGTATCGCACGCAATCATTAATTAGCAGAGGTGGAGTCCTCAAGAACACATTTTGAAGTCCTGGGCCTCGAAGGTCAAATCCTTGGCCTTGAAGCCTCAGGTCCTCGAAAATTGCCCTGTCCTCGGCTCGAGGACAGCACTATTTTTTGAACCGTTAAAATCTTGTTGGAAAACGCCAGAAACCTCGCGGAAAATTTGCGAAGACCTGTTTTTTTTTAAAGACTTTTTTTAAGAACACTTGCGCCTGTGTCCTGGGCCTTGAGCATTCCTGTCCTTGGCGTGGAGAGGGCCTTTACTCGGAAGGGCTGTCCTTTTTTGTGTCCTTGGCCTTCGCCTCGAGCGTTGTGTCCTCGACTCCACTTCTGTTAATTAAGACTAAAATTGAAAACTAAAATATATCCAGCAATGATAAATTGCAGCGATGTCTGTTGAGTTTATCACTTCCGAACTGGTGACTATCGTTTAAGCAGAGGCGCTGTGGTAGTCAATGAGGTTTATCCCAGGTGCAAGTAATTATTGGTAGATGGAAACCAAACTATTGTATCTAAATAAAAGCAAGTTACCTCCATTTTTAAAAGATAAGTTATCTTCATTTTCAGTGGAAAGTTTTAAAACGTTTTACCCTAATCAAAAGAACAATTACCTTGCCTTCGACGTATGTTACAATAGCAGCCAAAAGGTAGTTGAATTCATTGAAGTCAATTATGGTAAAGAGCAGAACATCGAAGACCATAAGGCTGAATTCCCGACCATAAAATATGTTATCGGTAAAGGAATATTTGGGATCTGAAACGCGTAAATGTTTTTCATAGCGAAGTAAGATACCAAACCATGCAAGATTAGTTGCCAGTGAAAGCATTTATAGACCGTACGGCTTTTGTTTTCAACTGAAATAGTTGTTAGCCAAAAACTGTACTGTAAGCCAGGCGTATATTAATATTCATAATATTGACACTACGACCCACCGCGTACGCATGAATTTCAATGGGGGTAAAAATGTATCAGAGACTAAGGGTTTCTAGTACGCATCGAATCCAGTTTTTTAAACAGCTCAATTTTAAACCGTTTTCAGTTACTCAGCTGTGCGGACCGAACTTACACGCTATCAAAGCCTACCTTTGTAAAAGAAACAAGTTGCTGGTAGGGTTTCTTGAAATTCGGTATCAAACAAACTTTCCAGAAATGATCGATCTTTAATCACATATTCAAGATCAAGCAGAGACTGAAAAAATAAATGATGATTCAAACAAAAACATAAAATTACCATAGTATAGCTTATTAGCAGTTTTTCTCCCTGCTCGCGCATCTGTTTAGTTTTGATTCAAAAATCTCAAAATTTCAGCTTTAACCTCTATATCAAAGGTTGTACCGATATCAGTAAAAAAATCTAAACGTTTACACCATGGACTCTTTGTTTAACAGACTAGAAACAGACGCGCGTAGAAAAAGAGAAGAAAGAGCGTTGAAGAAAAAAAGTTTGCTCTTGTTGAGGAGGTTTTTGCGGTCACGCGTATTCAACTGGTTTGATTTTGATTGAACATATTCGTAGAACAAGGGAATCGTGAAGAAAAAAATCACACTGATTGGAAGAATCAGCATATTTTAGAACAAAATATGAACCGTGAAGAGAAAAAGGCTAAACAGTCAGTTTTCGGTCTACTAATCAAGAGTCTATGTTTACTCTAGTCCATACCCTAAAATAAGCTTGAAGTACAGTATAATAATCTTGCACGACTCTAGTGGCTGCGTCTATGCAGCTTGTTTGCAATTTGGCTTTTCTAGAGTACTGTGCACTACAAGCTAATAAGCTAGATATCAAATTAAAATCAAATCTTCATTTTCTTTGATATACTACTCCGAAGCGTATTGTGAGTTTACGTAGCCCATCTCCGCGTCATTAAGCCCGGGCAACACAGCTCCCATCAAAGAAATGCTGCAGCGGTGGTGAGTCGTTAGCAACACTGTATCCGATTTGACCAGCCAAAGATTTAAACCTCCGATCTCGTGCACCGGTTGACCAATAGGCCGGTAACAAATGAATATGTTTAACTAAGTGATTAGTATGCTCTGCTTCTCTTATTAAACAGCTCAAATAAATAGAACAGCAACACTATAGAAAATGACTTTGTTATTTACGTTACGTTTTAAACAATTCCATACTTACATGATCGAAAAATGAACTAAGAAATGTCCTCATGGTGTCGTATGCTCGCACAGTCTCATATACAACTGAGTTGAGATTGTTACTCTCTCCTATCAACAATCAAACTTTAAATAATATTGAATAATCAACTGCATATGCTTATTGCTTAATTGCTTGTGCATATTTAAGCTGAAATTAATCTTGTTTTATTTTTATTTATTTTTTGTTGATTTTGCAGCTCTGTAGTTTATAAAGTAAAACCACATCTAAATTTGTTGGGTTAGAAACCAAGCATTGCTGCATGTGCCACATGGAAAAACTGCAAAAGTTATGACGCAACTTAATTGAATGTGAAAGCATCGCATCCTGAACCTTGAATCAAGTTTGCGTTCGACTGTGGGTCCTTTTTAACGTTATTGAATAAAGAAAAAGCTGCATGATGGGTTGATTAAAATTTTGCCCCCATTTTATGCCTCTTAAGTCCTGAAGAACAATCGTATAAACGTATTGGTTCATTTCAACAAATTTTCGTTACTGGTAAAGACGGCAAGGGGTGCGCCGAAATTTTGGAAAAAGCAAATTAAGGGTGCTTGCTCGCTCACACGCCAAATGTATATCGGGCAACCTTTCGGCAATTACAGAACTTAGTTTTTTTGTTTTTTTTTGTATTATATCCTATAAACGCTGAAAGCTTTGTCAAGATAATTAGGGCATGGAAACATCACCAAAATAAATTTGATAAAATACTGTTTCAGTACACTCTACTTACTTCGTGCGGATGACAGGTTGCGTACCTAAAAAGTCACGTGATAATAATTATCATACAAATTATGAGTTTTAGTCAATACAAAATTTGCGCTCAACTCGTTATAAATTAAATTAAATCAAATCAAGTCCTATTATACTCGCTGCATTACGCCGAAGTTCGTAACGAGTTCGCAAGGCCCATCACCGCGTCATTGTGCCCGGCAACACAGGTACATTCGAAGAAATGTCGCAGCGGTGACGAGCCGTTGGCAACACTTTGCCCGATTTGACCAGCCCGGGATTTAAACCCCAAAACTTCCAACTCCGGAGACGAACGCGTTACCGCTCGACCAACTGGCCGATTCTCGACTCCTTATGGTTCTTTGAATTAAAAAAATGCGATCGTTGGTTAGCTGATAACATGACTAGAAAATGCCTTATGAAACCCTTCTTAAATCCTGCAAGTTGCAAAAACATAAAAAGAATAAAACTAATTTTAAATTCGTAGCCTACTTTGGAAAAGTAAATAATAATCTGATTGTGAGCAAACGCTAATTGGTGATGGGCATCATTTATCAAATTTTGGACTTACAGTAGTTTTTGCATTGCTTTCTTGAGTGACATCAATTGCAATAATAAAAACAAACTTACCAGAGCTATAGGTTGATATATCTTGTCGTATAATTCTCGAAACTTTGTTGAAATGGTAAATGTAAACGTTTGCAGTTCTGTCCCTGATTCAAGACCGCGGTTTGGTGTTAAACTCGCCTAAAGAAATGCTAATAATTAAAGAGATCATCAATGCTAATATAAAGATGCCTAAACTAAATTAGCCGAATATGAAATTGGCGAACTCTTTGAACTTTCAATTGAGACAGCACAGTAGTTATCTAACTGGTTTTGAGTTGAAAAGTATTAGAGATTACATCAAAGCTGTTTTTTTGAGTACCAACCAAGCACTCTGCGTCAGTCTAACCACACCAATGGAGAGCACTTTTGGGGGGTTCTGTTTGCAAGTCTTTTTTGCTGGCCACCACAACGAGTAGGCTGCTTGAGAAATGAACTTCAAATGTCTTTCCCAAGAACACAACAATGTAATGCCAGTTATGGAATCAAACCGGAAGATCAGCAATCTTTTAATCACCAACCCTACTCTATACCAACTTAACATTGCAATGCATTACATAATGTATTATCAGAATTAGAGCATTGGATGAATTTAGCAATGTATGAATTACGACTGATTTCGTATGTACCGAAAATATTGTGGGCTGCAGCTATAGTATTTTAACTCTACCAACTGAGCAATGGCCGACGCGCATCTTAATTTAGTATCTTAATATCTTAATTTAGTCAAAATTTCTAATGATTTGACTGGGTTAATTGTAACTACAACATGACTTCCAAATTTATGTGGAAGTCTCATTCATAATCGTGAAAGTAGTATTCAAATTTTGCAACACCTCAAAATTTTTCATAATTATAATTACTTCTTTATTCATGAAGTTGCCTTGGCCAGGAAGCAACAAGAGAACCTTTCGCTGTTAAAGATAATTTTACCTCTTCTTTTTGCAACATTGTGTCCATTTCCAGCATATCAGTGTCAGCTTTGCCATGCACTGAGCGACCGTGAATGTAATACCCAAAGTGGCGGTTGGCCAAGATGAACACGCTGACCTGAAAATGCTCTCAGTCGAATCAGAGACAATTTTGTCGTATCACAGACAAATTAGTCATAACGATATGGCTATTATAAGCTTACGTTAGGCTTTCAAAATTGAATTTTTTTGTTTATGCGCAATGTCATCACCAGAGGCTCTCTGGCAGGTGCCCCAACGCAGAGCCCCCTTTTTGGGGTTTCAAGTCTTCCGTCATACTTACTGCTTATATTTAGCAATTTTTTTTCATGTTGCAGCCACAAATTGATTATTGAAGCTAGCTTTCAAAACCTCAAAAATTCAGTAACTTTAAAAATTCGTCAAATTTTTTTGAAATAGGCTATGGGTTCGAAAATCAGATGCTGAGATAAAACATTTTTTGCCGTGATTTTTTTTTAAAATTTGTAAAATCTGAAAAATAAGTCGCTGCAAAAGTATCTTACATTACCAGATTTCGACTAAATCTTGAAAAAAAAAAACGTATGCTGCGGTTGCCGGTATCGCTTTACCGGAATCGATGGTGCGTAAAAATTCAATCAAATTGTGTCAAAATGCACCACAGTTTTAATAAATGTTACTCACATTAGCTACTGAGCAGAGATCAACAAATTCTCTGATGGTGTCGTGAAAGAATCGTTCGTGGATGAAAACCTGATAAAGAACCTAAAAAATAATACAAAATAGGTTTTCGCCACTGAAACAGAACACAACGCATCATTAGTCACTTATAAATCATCCCTATAAGACTTATTATCCAGTAGACGGAAGAGCATACAGCAGATGAAGATTTTTCGTAATTTCTTTCGTTATAAAGTAATTGTGGGGCTTTGAGCTAATATTAAAGAGCAGGATGGTTTGGCGTATTTTCAGAATATTGCATACCGGTTGCAATTAAATTGGCATTTTTGGTGTGTGAAATTAGTTCAAAGCAGGGTTAAGCAAACTTAAGTCTCTTGTCAATGCTTAACAGCAGATTTTAAAAGCCTCAAAACATTGCAATAATGTACTTCGGAGGAAGTTTGTAAGTGCAAATAAATCAAATCTTTTGTTATACTCGCTGCATTACGCCGAATCGTGTAACGAGTTGGCCCGTCTCCGCGTCATTGCGCTCGGGCAACACAGCTCTTGTCGAAGAAATGTTGCAATGGTGGCAAGCCAATGGCAACACTGTGTCCAATCTGACTGGACCGAGATTTGAATCTCTCACCTCCGCTCCGGAGACGAACGCTTTACCGCTTGACCAACTGGCCGCTAGACTCATCTAAGCCCAGAATTGGCCGAATTACAATATTATAGTTAAATTTGTGTCGACAAAAAAAAATACGACAGAAACAAAAATGTATGGGCAAAACAGCACGCGCATTCATTATATGCAGGCTAATACCTGAACCAGAGAGGCTACTATGTAAACTAAAGCAGCTACAGCAAAGCGATATATTGGAACAGCCGAGGCTGTTGCGGATGATGTTTCTGCACTTTGACCGTCATCGACTTCAAGGTTTTCCATTCCCCATCGTTTGAGTCCAACTATCTGAAAATTTATCATTAACATGGAGTAATATGAAATTTTAATAAAAAAAAAGCCATACTAACATTTTACAAGATGTGAATAAAATAGAATATACACTGCACTTTAAACCCAACCGTTCATTATCCTTAGTGTATTACACCAAAGCATGTAGCGATTTGACGCGGTCCATCTCCGCGTCATTGTGCCAGAAGGCAACGCAGTGAAGAAATGTCGAAGCGGTGGCAAGCCGTTGGCAAAAATGTGTCCAATTTGATCTGTCTGTGATTTGAACCTTAGACCTCTCGTTCCACAGACGAATGCATTAAAATAATGGTACAATTTGTAGCAAGCTAAGCTATCCATGCCCGTTCACTTCAAGTATCTTGTCATTTGCAATAATCCACGACTGTGTTTTTTTTAGACCTTGAAACAACACAACAAAACGTTTTTCTATGGCCACGTTCAAAATATATTTGAAGCACGTTGTTGCAAAAGTTGATAAATGACATTTTTCAAAAAATGAGTTTTTCATAGATTTTAATTTATTCACTAAAACTAATTTTCCTGAGAAAAAAAATTGTTTTAATTTTCGATCAATTTTCGGTAATAAATAGCTTAATATGTCGCACTTGACAACAGGGCCAAATGGAAATTTAAAACTTTTAACGCAATTTACTCGAAACAGCGAAATGCGACTTATCAACTTTTGCCAAAACATGCTTCATTTGGTCTATGCCTTTTGTTTCCTGCTAGAGTATTAGATACAGAAAAAAGAAACTTGGCACTTACTTCTAAAAAGAGCAACACCGCGAACAATTGGAGACAATATCGAGTTTTTCTGAACGTCTAAAAGAATAATTAATATTGAAGTCTTTTTTTCATAAAACATTAAGTTGTGGATTCTATGGGTCAATTTTTTTATCTAACTTGAATCCGCGTTTTCAAAATACTTTGGCTGAATTTCTTGAGAAAAGGTATGGTATTTTTGCGGTGTTTAATTTACGCTATTAGTTGAGAAAGCTGATACAAAAAAAAATTTCGTTAAGAAGATACATAGCAGATTTGACAAAAGCTTTTTTCACAACTGTGAGGCTGTGAGGTAGCACTTCTCTCACATATGCGCTTTCCCTTTAGGCTAGTGCAGTAGCGTACACAAAATTTTCGAAAGGGGGCAGGCGCGTAGCCAGGAATTTAGAGAGAAAGATAAAAACCAGAGCAAAACGGTCTTACTTCCAAACTGGCGAAGATGAAGATCAAAACGAGGAAGTCCAAAAAAAGGTCTTCACTCAGATTCAGTTTGTTTTTCTGCCAAAATTCCAAAGGGGGGCATGCCACAATTTTGCGTACTATTCTGAGCTAATCATACTTTACTGGCGACCCGAAGGGAGGCCATGGACCCCCCTTAAATACGCTCCTGGGCTAGCGTTTAAGATGCTGATGAACAGTGGTGGGCAAGTTTTTTTGTAAAAGTAACTGAGTCACAGTTATAGTTTCTTGGCAAAAAAGTAACTAAGTTGCAGTTACCATTTTGAAAAAGTAACTAGTTACAGTTACTTTTAATAAACCTAATTGCCGGTATGAATTAAGTATCGAAAATGTTGATTTTGTACTTTGGCACCGGTATTAACCGATTTCTTTCTCCATTCATTTTCTAATTTTCATGTGGTGCTTCCGCACTAGCTGCTTATGGCTACTGTTGCTGTTGTTATGACAAAAATACACAACGTAACACAATGATGCTCTTTATTTAATTGCCTTTCAAGATAACAAGCATCTCAAAATGTTCATCGCTGAGGCCAGAACGTTTGGGTTCCAAAATGTCTTTGCCGATGTTGAAAAGCAGTGCTGGGCACTTCCGCAAACCGGTTCGCAAGCCCGCAAATTGCGGATTTGAGGTTTAGGTTTGCGGATTTGTGAACCGATTTCTTACCGCAATTATTTGCGGATTTGCGCTAAAAAAATTGAAATCTACCGCAAGTCAACAACATCACTGCAATCGTTTTTGCAATTTCCAAAAAATTACGTTTTTACGATTCAGTGTGTCGACAGATATGGGTAGATGTATTTCTAAAGTACAACACCCTCTCACCGAGTTCCTCTGCAGTGGAACGATTATTTCCCAGAGGTGCTGCGATTCTTACAGCAAAATGAATTGGCTTAAGGTCAAGAAACTTCCAACAGCTTGTTTTTGTGAAGGAAAACTTAGACTTTTTGAAGTGGCAAAGGCTTGCACAAGACAACTTTCGTAACATGCCCAGAACGTTTAGTTGATGAATAGGCTGCAGGCCTAGCAACATTTTCAATCTTAGTTTTATCTTTTTAGTCTTTTTATTTTTTGTTTCGTTGATCGTCTTTTTGGAAGGCATGCTTTAGACTATATGCGTTGCCGCTCAAGAAATTTCCAAAGATTTTTGGATATTAATATTACTGCCCGCTTTAGAATCCTGGAAAAAAATTCTGTATCCTGAACAATTTTGTGATATTTGGTGATGTATGCATAATACAACACTTTACCTTTTTGATTTTCCAAAGTTTGTGTATATTGTGCAAATGATTCGCCAAAATGCTAAGCCTATTTTTTATTTAGGAAATAGCATACATTTCTTAGCTGTTGGCGGCGTTACTCCAAAAATTTCCAAAATTTACGACCAAAGTTAATTATTTTGACAAACTTTTTGGCGGGTAAATTACTACGGCACATTGATCGTGTAGATTTTTAGCCCACCAACAAACTGGCCACTGTCGAAACAAATTTCTAATTTAACAGTGGCCATTAATTGAACCTATGTTACATACCGATAACCAAGACTTAAAACCCAAATTTTCTATTTTTGCAATTACCTTAGGTTCTGAGTGCTGACTGCTCAGCGCTAAAGAGAAACGTAAAATTTTAAATGAGAGCGAGTTTTAAAACAAAATTAATATCTGCACCCAGTGGCGAACGCAAAAAGTTTCCATGGGGGCCTGAAGTTTCGTCGCGCTGTGACGCTACAAATCAATATTATGGAAAGTGCCGAAGACAAGACCATTGTAGGGTGGTCCGGGGGCATGCTCTGAAAAAAATTTGCAAAATTACTCTAAAAATACGCGTTTTCGTGCATTCTAGAAGCAAGTTTTAGTATAATGCTTTTACGAGACTTACTAGAAGAATGAAATCGTAAAATGAAAATGCTTCAAAACCATTACGGAATTAAAAAGCTAGGTCTTGGTGAAGGAAGAAAACAAACCAAAATAAAGATCGATTTGTTTTTGCATTTACGCTGTAATAACGTACATCCTCTTAAAGCTGCTTGGTTTTGCTTCATCGTGTTTCATTTTTAGGGTTTGAGGGAAAGGCCATGGCACAGTGGCCTTCCTCTTAGGTACGCTAGTGTCTGCACCGTAATTATATTGTATGAAATTTGAAAGCTTTTAAAAGACTGCTCTTATCCAAAGTTCGACTAGAAGTTTAAGCGTTAGAATTTCCTATAACCCTTAATCAGGACTGTATTGCAACTGAAATAAAATAAACAAAGGAACCGAACTTTTGGCTTGTTCTTACACCTAGCACATTTTCATCTTGGCAAAAGTTTGCCTTTTGTATGAACACCTTTCAAAACAATTTAAAAACTTTTTGCACCATAGTACAGGAGCAAAAAAAGCAAAAAAAAACGCTAAATTCAATTATCACGTTTGAAACCAACTTATTTTAATCGTGTTCTGCAAATTGCAATGCGTGGTGAAGGGAGCAGGAAGTGACATTGACAACCTCCCCCCCCCCAATCCATTCCATCACTCAAGCAGTAAATAGTAGCCTATATGCCTGTAAAGTATCATTTTCAAGAACGCAAAAACGCAAGTTCGTGCGTCTCGAGTTTTTATTTTTCTGTGACTCAATGAAGATTTGTGCATATCTGTTTGCCCTGTATGACAAGTACATGTACTGTACAAGTATGTAAATCAAATAAGGATTTTCAACTCAACGAACATACTGTAGTTAGAAGCTAGAACGAGCGACAAAAGTGACCGGCAGGTGAGGTTACTCTTTTCTAAGTGTCTACCCCAGCTGCCAGAGTCGCAGCCGTAATCCAACTCCGGTCGCAGTTTTGTTCAAACAAACCTACTTACATTTCCACTCGGCCCTGCTGCTGACATGTATATTATAACTTACAAAAACAGAATATTAAATAAACCGAAGAAAACTTACTGATGTTTATTACAGATCTGCAGCCGATATGGAAAATATCAAGCATTGTTATATTGCTATAGGCCTCCTCTATTTATCAAACCAGGAAAAAAAACAGCGAAGTTTGCGGTTCAAGTTTGCGGAAGTAAAAAGTCATTTGCGGTTGCGGAAGTGCCAAAAATTTCAGCAAACGTACCGCAGACTTGCGGATCTACGGACCACCTATAGCTATTTTGCGGAATTTGCGGTTGCGGAATAGAGTTTAAATTTGTGGTGCCCAGCACTGCTGAAAAGCCTTTCAACTGCAGCGCTCGAGGGCAGCGAAGTACCATACTGGACAAACAGTTTCTTTAGCGCTGCATCAGCAAAGGAAATATCATCTATCTCTTTCGCTGGTACTGCTGATAGAAACCCTTCTATCCGTTTTGCAGCAGCATCTTTTTTTGGTTCAGATTGGTTGAACAAACATCCAAAAAATTCATGGTTATTAACGGACTCAACATCATTGTCGCTTTCACCGCTGAGCCTGTTAGCCACGCTGCCACGTTAGTGCTCAATAGCACCTGTTAGCAGGTCCCACAACAGCTCCTGCTAGCACGTTAGTGCACAATAAAAAATCCGTAATCCGTAGCGCCAGCAGGGATTACATAGAAGTGTTTCATTTAACCAAAATCTAACGATTACAGAATTTTTTTTACAGGACCAAAACTAAAACTAACTGTAACTAGTAACTTTTTGATGTCTCCAAATAGTAACTAGTTCCCACTTTCGTTACTTTTTTGAAAAAGTAACTAAGTTACAGTTACTAAAAAAGTAACTAGTTACAGTAACTAGTTACTGCCCACCTCTGCTGATGAAACACTAGCCTAATGAGAAAACAGATATGTGAGGGAAGTGCTATCTCACAGTTGTGAAAAAATCTTATCAAATGTCGATCGCATTCTTTTTGTTGCGTATTTTGATTCAAATAGTCACATGAAACATCTTAACACTAACAAAATTCGTTGAAGTTAGGGAATTATTCAACTGTCTAACGACGTTAACAAATTTATAAATGATATTGAATAATTTCTCACTTGTATTTCGTTCCACTCATTAGCGATGAAAAAAGTTCTCCAAATACTAACTTTTCCTTTCCCCTCTATTTTTGGCTTCTCCCAGTCGATTAGAAAAATATCTGCTGTTGATTGGAAGATTATCATGCCAAGGATTTCTATCGTCTGAAATAGATTTTCAGTTTTTTAAAAGGTATTGGTTGCGACCAGTAGCGTACGCAGGATTTTCGAAAGGGGGGGGGGGGGCCTAACGCGTAGCCAGGAATTTGGAAAGGGAGATAAAAACCAAATGAGAAAGATGAAGATCAAAAAAAATCAGTCTGTTTTTCTGCCCAGATTTTTTGCCCAAATTCCAAATGGGGGGGCATGGCTCAATTTCGCGTGCTATTCTGAGGTATTCATACATTACTGGCGACCGAAAAAAATACGCCCCTGCTTGTGGCAAACCCGAATTGGTACAGAATGATTTTAGACATCTTAATTATTTGTACTTAATTTCAACAGAAGTAAATTTATTATACAGTACGCTTTATTCCGCTATTATTAGTCTAGGGATTGTAAAAATTAGGTCTGCTGGTGTTTCGAAATTATTGCAATAGTTGTTGCAATTTTATCCTCCTGTCACAGGACAGCGTTAAACGCTAACCAATGGACGATCCGCACACTTTTCATTGAGGCTACTGCTTCGTGCTTGGAGGAATCCGCGCCTGCGTAGGAATTTCCAGTGATCCAATTAATGTTACTGTGGATTTCTACGAATTCTTGTCTACTGAATTTGCTGCTTGTTCGAAGCCACCAAGCAGAGATAATCTTCGCAAAGCGTCTTATCCAAGGACACAGCAACAACGTGACCAGGGTGCGAGTTGAACCCAGATCATGTGGTCAGAGTCAGGAGTGCCGATCTTTATTGAGCATTGGGGGGGATAATTTGCAATTTTACTCCAATTTTGCCCTATTTTCAATATTGGGGGGACGAACCTCGACCACGGTTTTAATTAGGTGAGCAAATTAAGTGAAGACCAAAAAAAAGGTCTTCACCAAAAATGGAATACTTTTTTCCCCCTAAATTCAGGTGAAGACCAAAAAAAAAGGTCTTCACCAAAAGTGGAACACCTTTTTTCCCCGAATTCAAGTGGACACCTATACGCTCAGATCCACACCAGAGTCAAATTATTGTGGGGGATGCAGATGTTGACCATAGTCAAACTATTGGGGGGGATACAGCAAAATTATTAGGGGGATATATCCCCCCGGGTTTCGGCACCTCTAGTCAGAGTGGTCCTAAGAGCGACGCTTTTACTCTTATGGCGTATTATTGAAATGTGCTTACGTGAAACCTTTCCTGATTAAAGACATATGCAACGTTCCTTCTAACAGCTTGCTTAGTGTGCGCGGAATGAAAGGCCGTGTGAGCTTCAAAAAAAGGTCCTCGCCGCAATGTGGTTGTATTTTAGCCCAGAATTTCGGAATTTTCCTCCGAATTTCAGATGAAGACATAAAAAAAAAAAGAGGTCTTCGCCGCTATAAATGATTGTATTTTAGTTCGGAATTTTTCGCTCAAATTTAGGTGAAGACCAAAAAAAGATCTCCGCAAATCGGGACTGACTTCGGCCGGAATTTCGAATCACCTTGATTGTGTAAACTAATTTTCTCAAATCTCAATTTTGCTTCTGATTGAAAGCACGTATTTACCTTGTCTTATCACCACTGATGCAGTGCCCGGCAGAACTGAAGTACTGCGCGGGGGTTCAAGACTACCTGAGCATCCGCGCAGCTTAGAGGGAGCACAGGACATATGGTAGTTGTTTTTTATAATTAAAAAATTCTCAAAGTTATGTAGAAGTTACAAATCGAGTTCAATTCAAACTAAAGATCGAAAGCAAAACTTTGAACTTTCAAATGATTAGTTTTGACTCTTCATAGTTTACCTTAAAAATGAACGAAATCGCCAAGATAAAAAGGAAGAGCCTTGTTTCCAATTCAGACGGCAGTACTTCCCCAGGAACTTGAGAAAACTGAAATTAAATTAATTTTAAGTTCGTTGTCGAGTAGACTTTCAAGTAACAAGCCCAAGATTAAACTTGCTCGCATTGAGATTGAGTTAGAGCGGCATAGTGGTCTAACGTCATCTTGCGTTAAAAAATAGCCGCAATTCGAGACCTGATTTTGTGTCTCTGGTTGCTGTAAAGTCATTTTTTTCTGACGATCTAAAGCAGATCTAGCTGACGATCTAAAAGATCTCGTGTTCTTTTGATCTACTGATTTTCAATTATTTGAAGTCTTTATTTGTTTTTGACACTTTCATCGGAGGTTTTACAAACCAACGCAGCTTGGAAAATATTTTCTAATAATTCTGTTAAGAAAATATGAACCTGCAAACTCCAATTTAATTTTAAGAAACGGTTGATGAGTGTAGGCAGTAAAAACATCTTTTTTATTCGTTGACAAAATTAGGTTTCAAAAAGGAGAGATTTTTGATGTTGGCTTTTTCAATGGAGTATTTTTTGGCTTTTTTAAAACACAAAAACAAAAAATTCAAGATCTAAATCAGGGGTTAGTTCTTGTTGAATATTTCCAGAACTGTTTGTTGTTATTGCACTTGCTTATTTATTCTCCTGTCACAGGACAACGTCAAGCGCTAACTGTCGAATGACCCGCACACTTTCGTTGGGTTAGTGCTTGAAATGAATTTTCATTTTTCACCTGCTTAGAAGTTTCTGGTGATGCAATGTTCCAGGAGATATCTTCTAATTTTTATCCATTGTTTTTACTGTTTGTTTAATGCCACCAAATGGAGATAATCATCGTAAAGCGTCTTATCCAAGGACGCAACAACGCGACCAAGTTGAGGTTGAACCCAGATCAGGGCCGTCCGAAAAACAACGCTTTTACTTTTCGGCCTCGCACCGGCCAAAATATATGTTGATTTCAATATGTGTATAAGAAAGTATACTTGATAAACAAACATGTTGATTCCCGAACTTCCGACCAGCACAAAGAAGAAAGCGTTTGCCAACTTTCCAAAGCAGAAATAAAAAAACGTCAGCAAGCTCTAGTAATGAAAACATAATTAAAACTTGTTTTATTTATATTTTTTTTGCTTTTGTTTTAAGTCGAACAAGTACAGCAGAGTTGTAAGTCGGGTCGGGTTCGGGCCTAAAGTTGACAAAACTTTTGGCTTAATTCGGGCCTGAGACGTGCTTTTTAACTTGGGTGCACAAAAATATAATCAAAGTAACTTGGCAACATTGCTAAATTTTGTTTTTGTTTCCGTGATTCTTAATTAATTTTGTCTTGCTGAGATCGACCTTGTTCTTAATTTGCTCTTGCATTTCGAGCAAAAATGAGCCCCATTTTTATATCTATTGCTAACAGCTTTAGGAGAGCAATGTGTAAATTCGTTGCTGACTGGTCAGCGAGGGTTTGATTCTCAAACATCGCTCATCAACAGAAATATGTTTGTTTTATGTTTTTTACCTAAATTTTTGTGCAGGACAAAGCGCAGCTGTGCAAGAACCTATAGCCGCTTTTAAGCTTTTTTCATCAAACAGTAATTTTGCAGAAAATTGCTTAATTTCTGTTACTACATAAGTTTTTCATTTGATTCGAAACCTGAACACTCTAAATAAGCAGTTATGCTTGATGATCGGTTTTCCAAAACTAAGACAGTTTTAAGCTAATTTTAAGTTTTAACTTACCGCGCAGTCAACATACATCAAACCTCTCCTACGCCTCCATGTAACTGTTTCCAAAATCGAGTACAAAAACCCCAAAGCTCCGAAAACAGCAATCAAAATCTACATCATAAACATAGTATTTGAGCAGTTAATAACCAGGAAGGTCACTACGCAACACATCGCAAGAATCACGACGTCGTAAGCTTTTTAAACCAAACAAAACTTATGATGTCGAAATTCTAACGAAACGTAGCATAATACGGCCCCTGATAGCATTGTTTTTGGCGCAGAATTTTATGTAGGAGTTTTTGCTATGTCCAGCAAGCAACATCCATTTTTTGTCAGATGTCAAATGTGAAAATCGGAAGCAGTTCGCATTCCAAAAAATACTGTTGCGTGAACCCGCAGTCTATGTTACAAGCAGCACTTTAAATTGTAAAATATTGACTGGGGGGAGGGGGATTTTGCAGCCGGAACCGGACGCATCCTGGAATCAAAACTTTCAGGGCAAAAAAACAGAATATTTACGCTTATGGTAAGTGATGACCAAAAATATAGTCTTTTTTCAGCCATTTTTCTGTCCAAACTGTACGCAAGGCCAGCCAAAGAAAGAAAACAACAAGGGCGCTTTCTTTCTGTGGGGGACGCTGAATTGCGATTGGGGGACGCCAATTCTCTATGGGGCGACGCGTCCTCCGCGATCCCGCTACAATTTAAGTACTGATTTTAAGATTCTAAAAACTGGACTTGATTTGTCTCGTTTTCAGTAAACAATATCAAAGGTTTGATTGATTGTGCCTCTAAGACTCTGGATACTCTCTATAGCTTATCATTAATTTCTCGGTACATTGTTCTTAATCTTACAGTGAGGGCCGTTGAGAGCCCAGCCCGGGCCCGGTACCAAAACTAAATCCGGCCCCCCCCCGCAAAGTGACAAAAAGGGTGGTCAGCCTAAATGATAAACAAGATGATTCGCCAGAAGAAGCCCTTTGTAGTATCGAAATCGATTAACAACCAAACAAGGTCGACAAAACTCTTGACCAGGTGGTGTTTAATGTTTAGTTATCATGGTTGCTTATTGTTTAGCTATTTTCGAAATTACGGCGTTTTTGTTTGGCTGTAGCGTCCGGCGCAACGCCATTTTTTCTTCATCCGGCGCTGTTTCTTCGAAGCTTGATGCAGAAGTACCGAAAGTCGCAGAAAAAGATGCACTACGTTACCTGAAGACCTGTTTTGTTTCATTTGTTTTAAAGTATTCCAATAAAGAAAAGAAAACTCTTGGCAGTCTCCGTGTGCAAATAACCTTTTGTTTTTTGTTTGTTTGAGATCGCACAAAACTTTGAGCTTACGGCATTGTTGTTTGTGATTTGCGACGGCATTTTCGCGTCTTTTCCGGCATTTACGCAGTAGATCCAAACAGGCGCGTAGCCAGAAATTCGCAATCGCCAGAAGCTGGGGGTTTGGGGGCAAAGCCCCCAGCAGCCGGAGGCATGAGGGTCTGGGGGCGGAGCCCCCAGCGCTCGAAAATTTTGCATTTTTTGCAAAAAAAACTTCATTTTAGGGCTATTTTGATTAAAAACTAATGCTTTTAAAACGTGGCTTAGAAATTGGCTGTGCAAACAAGATTAAACTGGTGGCATAAATGGGCTATTTGGGAGGTGATGGTAAAATGTTAGTCCTCTTGTTTAGATGCTGGTAAATTATAAAATCGAATAGTTCAATAAAACTCACACGGAGTATTCTATTTCGTATACAGTTTATAGAGAAAAATAATTGGGGGGGGGGGCTAATGAAAAGAGATTTGAGAGAAACGATTGGTAATTAATTAATTAATAGCCCCCCCCCAATTCCTTAGTTTATAGTATATTTTTTGATGACACTTATGTTTAGCATTTTTACACTCGCGATCAAATTTGATTGCTTATTTTTTACCATTTTTCAAAGTTTTCGTTTATTTGTTGGTTTTATTTTTGAGAAATTAGCCCCCTCCCCTGAACATATGTTTCAAAAGATGTTTTAAATCACTACTTAGTCCACTCCAGTGCATAAAACAGTCTCAAAAGTGCTAAAAACATAGTGTTTTTCCCATTCTTGGTCGACATGCCAATGGGGGGGGGCTACAGCCCCCCCTGGCTACGCTACTGGATCCAAAATTAGAGGGAATACTGGCTACTTCAGCTGTGATGCTGACTGGGGGGCAGTAGAACCCTAGGTGTAAGTGAGGGGTAGCACTGCACTGGTAGGTGGTGGTGAGGGGTGACTCTGTCTGCCTTCAAGCAGTCTAGAGTTGCTCTTTCAAACTTGTAGCCTACCGGTATACCAATTGTTTTACGAGTGGCATTTTTAAAATTCCGGGCCCGGTACCGGAGGTACCCCCTGGACCCCCTCTCAACGGACCTGCTTACAGTCGTTTCAATGAAAACGAAGTTTTAACCGCATATTGTTGAAAAAAAACGGAAAAACATACACTTCCTCACAAAATCAAAAGCAATAACAAAATCAAAAGCAATAAATCATAACCATCAAGTTGAACTACTTGTGCAACTTCACGTGATTTCGGATTCGGTTATAGTCACATAATTCTATCCCCGGTCACTCAATTACTTTGTTCTCAAAAGGGGCTGTAGCCTTTCAATGATCACCATTCACTATAGAGTTCAATCGGAGTTCACAGGAGTTTTGGTGACCACATTGATTTTTCGCTGTTCCTACTTGCGCGTATTCGTCGCGTTCGGCGAAATAAATTTGAATTCAGTTGAGTTGAGTTAAGTTAACGAACACTATTTCAAATTCACAAATATCTAGCACAGTTATTTCACTACTCACCAAAAACGCCAGAAGATTAATCGCCATGCTTTTGCGTCCTTGTCTGTCTTGTTCATAATCTCTGCACTACACGTTAAACGACTTCAACTTAACGTGCGTTCCTTGTTTCGGCTGAACTACGAAGATCTTTAATAAGTTTAACGGAATTTTATTGCAAAACGTCATAGTGCAAACAATAAACAGAAAACAGTTGTTTGGCTTTGCTCCCGGTCATGTTTTGTGTTTACGATTTTAGTAGTAGACTCTTAACTCATGCCGTTGTCACAGCCACGCTGTGTAAATAAAAACGTTGTCTTCAAATTTTTAACGAATAGATATACGAGATTAAAGAGTTTTCGTAGTTTTGAATTTGAATACAACCAAGCATTATTATACATGGTTAACAATCACGTATGCAGTGAGAAAAATCGTAACTAGGTAGCGCCTAACCAAAAACTCACGTGATAAAAACGTCTAAAGCTTTCCCAAGCTTTGAGCAGTTAGTAATTGTAAAGTCAATTAAAGTGATCAGTTACTTTACATGATTAACTTTTTGCCTGATACCCCCTTTTCGTATGATGATTTTTGAAACACACAAAAAGTGTTGTTCTACGACTACCGAATAACTTTGCCATGATATAGGAGCACGCAAGTTTTTCTCCGAAGAAAAGTTTTAGACATACGAGATAAAAATTTCAATAAGTTTTTTAAACACCGTAGGCCAATTTAAATATTTTCGCTACACCGAAAAATAGTCAAAAACTGATTGCGCTCATATCTTTTTTTTTTTTTTTTTCTGGTAGTTTTAAACAAATTTTGAACGAATTTAGTGCAAAAAAACAAGTCATTAGATTCTAAACCACACGTCCATTTTCATAAGGTAGGGACTATTTCACCGAAAATTTTCAACTTAAAGAGAATAAAACGAGAATGAGAAATATTTATCCGCGCTTTTTTCATTTGCTTTTTTAGGGGTTAAGATTAGGGTTTAGGTTAGGGTTTGGGTTAGGGTTTGGGTTAGGGTTCGATTTGGGAATAGTTTTAGAGTAAGCATTTGAGTTTGTGTCAGATTTGAGTAAAAATTAATAAAAAACTAGATAAAAATTTTCGGTGAAATAAAGCTTTCCTTTTCATAATGACAGAAGTAAAATTGTGCTTGCTTCGTTTTTCTACTATAAAAATTGTACTGTTATGTTTATCTACGACGCGACAATAACGTGTCATTTCTTTACTGTTATTTAAAAGCTGCCTTGATTAACTCGCTTACTTCAAATTCTTCGTTAAATAGTTTTTGGATAAACTTTTCAGTTAAAGATGTTACGCTTGAATGGGCGTTGTATAAGGTTCTGCAGGTTTTATTATCCATGCAAATCGTGCGGTGTAATGCTATACGCAACCTATAGAATTAACTAAGCCTACGCAATGCGTGCGTGGACTTTACATAAAGGTAACAGATTCGCTTGCACAGTTGCCTATTAATAGTAGCGTTACCATATTTTCATCACCAAAAAGGAGGACAACTTTTTCATGAAATTTATTAACAGCTAGTTGTTCTGCATCGCCTACACGACAAAAGCAGTGCCGTCGCCAGAGCAAATGAAGTGAGGGGGCACTAGGCAAAAGTGGGGGGGGCACTAAAATTTTCTTATAAAAACTGATCTTCAGTTCTTGTATGGCTACAATTATGCGCAGTTTTAAAATAAGGCCGGCATCGTTTCATAGCTCGTTTCGTCTGCGTCCCATAATCGCTTGAAAAATCTACCTAAAGCAATGAATGCTACCAGACGTGCAACCAGGATTTTGCTAAGAATGGTGAGCCAAAAGTTTGTTGTTGTTTTTTCACAAAAATTGCCTAATATAGCCCCCAAGTTGAACAAACTGATGCAACTCGAGTGTGTCACAAACGAGCATCGTCATTAAATATGTTTCAATGACTGTGGACGGGAGCCCAGCCGCTGGGAGATTTTTGCGATTTTGCATCAAAAATGTAGCAACTTTAGCGCCATTTTAATCACATATCGCACTTTTTGAAACCATATGAATAACTAAATTGCTAAAATTCAGAAGTCATTTCAAATGATTAAACTGCTTAGAACCTTCATCCCCCCCTACTTCAGGTTAAGTCTAAACTACGTTTAAACGCTCGTATTTTGAGGTTGAATTTTCTAAGAGACTGTGCTAAGGGAGCTAAGCCCTTTCACCCTGGTTGCGCCATTGACTGCGACCTCAAAATCTTGAGTGTTAATGTTCGTTTTTGTTTGTTGTTTTGATAGCCACATGGCGTGAGCATGGCAGTCTCTATCTCTATTGCAAGTATATTGTATTTTATCGTTAGGATTTTGTTTTTGTCATGTAAACCTGTGTTTGCGTTTTTCTTGCGCCTCCTTTTTTGTCGTCAACGTTGTAACTTGGCATTCAAAATAAAACTCAGAAAGAAAGAAAAAAAAGGGTACGGTATGCTCTAAAAATCAAAACAGTTGGTCTTAGAAAAAAAAATGTTTTCACGTATTATTTCATGTCATAATCACTAACGAAGTACTGGTAACGATTCTGCTGGCTTACACGTTTCTTCCGCGACACGTCCGTAAAGGCGTGTAATTGAGGCGAAGTATTGCGTCAGATTTATGTGCCGCAGTTGGTTGCCAGCAATTTCGCAAAGAATCGAGAAAACGTCCAAGGAGAATTATGTTTGAATGTAATTATTCCTTTTTCCATCATTGCCTATTATCTTGTTGTTGCGTGATGTTCCAAAAACAACATTTCGAGTGAACCAAAATGGGGATGCACGAGCAGCCGTCAGGGGGGGCACGGCCCCCCCTGGCCCCCCGCAGCGACAGCACTGGGCAAAAGACGAACGAAAGCAGCAATTAATTTAGCTATAGGTCAAAGTGTTATTACATTTAATTTTTCGACTTAGCCCACGAGTATTTGGCCGTTTCCTTAACTTTTTTAAGTAGTGTAGAATCAGCTTTAACAATGTCGTAAAACTGGTTGCACGTAACATCATTGAAATTGTACACCAACTTCAAAATGCTTGCAAGTGAATCAAAAAGAAATCGCTCGCTTTCTTTTGACCTCTGTAGCTGCATCAAGGAAAAAATACGTTCAACATTAGCGTTATGAGTATCTCTTAACTGGACCTGGATGTCGTAACAAAGCTCAACTTACAAGAGTGGCTGCGACAATTACATCATAATTCATTACCAAATGAGAAATTTATTACGTCATAAACACCCCCGACTGTCTTTGAGTAACCTGGTAAAACGTAAGCTATAGCGCGTGCGCGATAATATAGGCCTACTTTTAATGATCTAACTGATGATATATTTATACATATATTATGGAGGACATATGTCCTCCAAAACGAGGACGTATGGTAACCCTAATTAATAGTGATAATAATACTGTAACATTGTATCCAATCCGTATTAGGCATTTTTAAGTTAAAGAATTTTGTCTTGATTTGTGCCCACTTTATTCACCAGTACAGCTATATGCAAACAAAGACACAAAAAACAGGATTCCGCAAACAATCACATGAAAGGTCGTAGGCCTGTTTCGGATAACACCATCGCCTGACCTATGAACAATGAAAAGGAATGACATAACGACAGAGAACCTACTGTAAAAGTGCAAAAGACCGCGTAATCAGATCAAGAAGCGGACTTCCACCTTTCTGATTTTCTTGTGTACCGGTTATCTTATTACCAGTATTTTGTGCTCCTACTGTGAATAAATGGTGGCAGCTACAAAAACACGGCATACACATTACACAAGCGCAACCATCGACATTACGTCTGAGGGTTTGTGGAGCCCCGTCACTTAACCGTGGTGATGGAAAGCAGTCAAGTCTTTTTTGCAGCACATTTCGGAGCGATTGTGACTGCAATTACATTTTCATTCACCAATTGGCTTGGCTTAGAGGTAGCTAAGGAAACTTTCAAGCTGTTCGCTGTCCAGTTTCCACCAACGCTGAAAGTCAAGCGCAGAAGCTGAGAAATATACAAAAATTTTTTATTGTCATTGGTTTAACCGGACCGGGAATCGAACCCGTGTGTATTGTTTTACTAGCAGACGTTCAATCTACTCAGCAACTGAAAGGTTTTAATTGGGTAGCGTCAGAGCGTGTTAACAACTGAACATGACTTTAAAACAACGCAAAGTCTTCTATCTATTTCTATGGTAACTTATTTTGAGGCAGATTCAAAAAGGCCGCGTTCTTGGTGGTAGCAGTGCCTCATCCTTCTGGAATAAAATCAAAACTCTCCTAAATCTTGTGACTTGTCACTTCTATCGTGTAGGCTTGCTAGTTTCGTATTATTGGATCATGTTTTGCTTTTTTTCCCTAAGGAGTAACTTAAATTCATTACTTTTAAATAGTTTCTTTAAACTAACTTTGGGTGTAAACTAAATTGATACATCAAAATTTGATTTGTAGGGATTAGTAGAAATAAGTTACTGGTTTATTCCTCTATAAAATAAATTTTAAAAATACTTTAACCCCGCTATTTGAAGAAATGGCAAGTTTTTTTCAAAAACTATTTTCATTTTTAGCCTTCCAATTTTTTCTAAAGTAATTAATTTTGTCATGAAAGTGCAATCATAGATTTCTGAACTCTGCATTATGCTATTTTAGGTAATTTTTTCTTTTGATTATTAAGCGCATTGAAAGTGACAAAAAATCTAATTCTTTTAAATTCCGAAAAACTTGTCATCGGCAAGTTTTCATCGATTTTCGCCATAATCATCATCTTTTTGAGCAGCTACGCTGCACAAAAATCGATCAAATAAACGCATTACGCAGCCTTGAACACCTACACATAATTTCGAGCTTTCACAAGCTAATACCAAGCAAGAGATGAAGATGAAGAAACGAAAAGACTATATAGTTTTTTAGTCCCGGTAAGTCTCAAAAGAAGCCAGCTGGCTGCGAAGATATAACTGCAGTTTTTCTCCGGTTCTTTTTGTGATATAATTAAAGTTTGTTTTTTTTGGAATTTGAAATATCAGGAATAAAAAAATCCAAACGACTTAAGTTGATTTGCTCGTTGAGGATGCTGCACAAAGGAAAAGTTAAGAAGCATTTTGCTTTATATTCGAGTTGAAAGATTTCTACCCGATTTACCGTCACAGTCGAGATCAATGCTAAGATACGTTTGACACCACCTGGTGCTCAGTTCAAATAATAATAGATATTTTTGTCTTAGATAAAAGATAAAGCTATTGTAGCACTGGCATTTTATTAATCTAAAGCGGCAAAACAATTCAAAAAATCAGTGAAAAACAGCATGAACTTGAATGTCGAAAAAATAATCATTTTAACGTTAACCAAAGCTTTAATAATTAAAATTAACAAAAAAATTGAATAACCGATATAGCAAAAATTGGAATTGTTCCATTGCCATAAACAATTACCTCCCCAAGTCAAAAATTCAAGAAAAATTGAAAAATTAACCCAGTGAGAATCAAACACTTATGATACCTGAAAAGGACAACAGCGCAACCTATGCCAAATTAAACACTTGCAATGGTGACGATCGATTTTTGTTCTAATCTTGAATCAAAACATGAAATAACTGTCGATCTGATAGATAGAATATTACGCTACGTAGCACTGCCTCCTTACAGCTCTTATAAAAACCAGTTGAATAGCTATTAAAACGTTGGTTTTGATATTTTGATTTTAGTGTTATTTTGAGCTTACGGATTTCTTCTATTCTACAACATATTATACTATGTATGCTTAGCATATGTGTATAGAAAATGGCTGCCAAATCTGGTCATCTCTTGGGGTCAGTGTATAGCAAGCGTCGTGATAGACAACTATATCTCCATCGGCGACCATCAAATTTCGTTGATCCTGCATCTCAATATAAACACTCGGTGAGTAAATGCGAGTGTGTTGCACTACAATACCATTTATTATGTAATTGTTAATGTAATTACCCTCCATGTTTATAACCCTCCATGTACAACAATATATCACGTCATTTAAACCACCGATGCTTCAGAATATCCAGGAGGAAACTGGTCATCGCCCCTTAATCCCTTTGCTGATGGGTACCCAATAATATTGTCGGTTCAAACGCATTGGGCAAAAGGCTTTAAAATTCAATTTCGGAAAAGAACAAGATCACTCGTGTTTCTCATCCATTAAGCCAGGTTGCTGCCTGGGTGGGTGGCAGAAGAAGCCAATGAAAAGCGTAAACGAAAGCATCGAAGTTGGCGCATTTTGAACCTCATTCTGTTCAACAGGTGGATGTTAGAACCAAAAAATACGAGAAATTAATTGTATGTAAAATTAACTGATCAGTAATTAAATGTCAAATTTAAATTGCTGCGTGGTTAAATGTTGCATAATGAAAAATTTTATCTAATTGAGTGAGAAAGGCTATATTGTTTTTTTGTTTACAGCGGCGAACAATGTCACTAAACGCTGAAATTGAGGCGCCCTTGCGAGTAAGCGTAATAAAATTTAATAGCGATCATCCCGAAAAGAAAAGAATAATAAGTTTACGGATTCTGCATCACGAAGAGCGTTCACGGTATGAAATTTTTAATCGCTGTAGTCAGTACTTAAACTGTAAAATTTTCCATGGGGGACGCTTTTGCAGCCTTGATCAAACGCATTCGGAATGCGAAAGTGCTTTAATGGAATTTATGTCTTTCCGTCCCCGAAATCGAGTAAAGACCAAAAAAAAAGGTCTTCATCGCAATTTGGGACTAAAATCGGCCGGAATTTGTGGGACTTATTCGTGCTGCCAGGCCCTTTTTCGTCTGTTCAACCAGCGCTCAAACCTCGATGGGGGGACGCTGAATCTCGATTGGGGGACGCTAACTCTCGATGGGGGGACGTGTCCCTCCTACAATTCAAGTACTGGCTGTAGTGATATGTCCGGTAGTGGCCACTTGATTTACCTGATGAGCATGCAATGTGCATTATTGCCGTGTTGCGTTATTTTATGAATTTATCACCTTGTAAAGTCAAGAGCCTGTTGTGATTGGATACTTAACTTTTACCAAACGAAAACCGAAACCTTGCCAATCCAAGTGGTATAAAAATTCTTGGCCGCAAAAACTGTGAATCGATGGAGATGTGGGCGTGAAATACTTAATAACATGCTTTTAACTTCCGTACAACAATCAAGATAAATAAGATTTTTTGTAAGTTCCAGCTCCGGCGCCACCAAACGACGCATTTATTCCGACTCTGCTGTCCAGTTGCGAAAAAATTCAAACAAGGTAGAAGGTAAGGGAGGAATTCTAATATTGCAACTACACTTGTTTAATGCTGATGTCAAATACACATTTTTTGTGGGTTAATAAATCATTACGTTGATTAAGCCTGATTTTAATTGCAAATTGAATTAACTTTTTCTGGAATATTAGATAAACTTTTGCAACGATTTGGGTCCCTGACTTGTCTCTTTCTACCGACACGCATACTGTGTCCTGTGCTGTATTTGGAGTAGAATAGTAAGGTCACCCATCCAGCGATCGTAAGAGTGCCGAGGAGTGACCAACTGTGTAGTAATGGGTACCCCATTTTGGAATGGTGTGGAAATAGCCATTTTTCTTTCCCGGGTTTTCCTGCCCAGCAGCCGGAGTCCTGCGGGGCAGCGTAGATAATGTTCTGATGATTTTGGCCAAAACAGGATTATGTTTCTCATGTCGGCAGCGTAGCCAAAAGGTTAAAGGCGTCATTTTTATGACGAACCTAATCGCATAATCATGGGTTCAATCTGCTCCCAGGTCACGTTGTTGCGTCCTTGAATAAGACGCTTTATGATAATTATCTCTGCTTCGTAGCTTCGAACTAGCAGCAAATTCAGTTCTAAAGAATTTCTAAAAATCTCAGGAAGATTTGGATCATTGAAAACTCCTAAGCAGGTGCGGATTCCTCCAAACACGAAGCAGTTATTGCAATAAAAAGTGTGCGGATCATCTACTAATAGTTAGCGTCTAACGTTGTCCGGCACTCCGGTGACAGAAGAATAAATATGCATTACAACAACAACCATCCACAGGAAACAGCCGGGTAACTCTAACAAACACGGCAACACCTGTACTGAGTAGCTTCAACGTGGTACTGATACAAGGAGTCACTTCGCCACACTTTAATATACACATGCTCGTACTCTTAAAATAATTTTTCTCAGAGTATAAAAATTATTTGAAAGATTTGAAGCAGCCTTTTTGCAAATGTGTTCTGCTTGACTGTTAAAAAATTAATTTACTTGCCTTATCAAATGATCATTTCTAAACTGCGAGTACTTTTTGGTATTAGTTATGTTTAAGTGCTCTCCCACATTTTGAAGTATAATTTTGCACTTGCGACGTTGCATTAGATGTTCAAAATTGTCATAAATTATGCAAGAAGCAAAAGCTACACTTCTATCAAGGTCGCAGCCTCACTTAGTTTAGAATAACTTACGATGCGTTATAGGTAATTCCATTTTGTAAGAAAAATTACTTCCCTTTTAAATTGGTTTTTGTGTGTACTGCATTTTTCACTATTCAATCCAAATCTTTTTATTTCTATTAGGGAAGATTTGATTTGACAAAAATGGTCTGCTCTTAATGAGAATTCGAAAGATTTTTAAAATGTTAGCGTTTTAAAAGCGTGGAGCAAGTTGACTGTTTGTAAATTATCTTCGAATTATTGTACAGCATTAGCTTTTACCGCTTCATGGTTGCAGTTTCATGAAAAATTTAAGAAAAAACAAGCGATTTAAAATAAGATATAGTTTAGTTGAGTTTTATTTCACTCGGAGACAGCGATAGATACATCTATTCAAGAAATCTAACAACTAATTACATTTGAATTATTTGAAATTTGATTGAATTTGTTAACCAACTTCTTGAATATATTAAAAGTGCTTAAAGGCGGTGAATCATCCAGCCAATTCCACTGGTTTACAATAGCTAAAATTGAACTATAATTTTTGATATTTTCTGTTTTAATTTTGGGACTGCGCTTGCAATGATATTCAACAAATACAAAAAGATGTCCCCCCGAAAAAAGTTTTTGGAAACTCTGAGTTTTGATCTTCCCGCCAAAACCACAGTAGACCTAATGGTTTAGAGAAATGTGGTAGGCCTAATAGTGTAGAGATAGTTTATTTCTAAATAGTTTGGACCTAATTATGCCTAACTATCTCTAAACTATTAGGCCTAATAGTTTAGAGATAGTTAGGCCTAATAGTTTAATAAGATTACAGTAGGCCTAATAGTTTAGAGAACTGTGGTTTTGGCGGGAAGATCAAAGCTCAGAGTTTCCAAAAACTTTTTTCTGGGGACATCTTTTTGTATTTGTTGAATATCTTTGCAAACGCAGCCCCAAAATCAAAACAAAAAATATCAAAAATTATCGTTCAATTTTAACTTTTGTAAACCACCGGAATTGGCTGGATGATTCACCGCCTTTAAAGCAGCTTGTTCGCGTTATGCCGGTACCACAAACTCATGACAAAATTTACGTTTGGTTTTGGGCCTAATACGTTATAAATTGTACAAGCGCAACTCCTGGCCACTTGAGGCACTGCGGCCCCTGAATCTTGGGTTGTAAGTGGTCCAGAGGCCACTTGCATAGTGTCGTTTGGAAAGAGGCTATGTATGCTCACAATGTTAAACTTGTAGTAACCTTGTAATAATAGTTATTGATTGCGTGCATAGAATGGCCTGCCTTGGCCTTTACAATCTCATTTACTTAGAATTGAAAAAATTATGTTTATTGATCCATTCTAAGCCTTTCTTAGATTCTGGTTTCAGCTCATTTTAATGAAACGAGGAACTGAATAATTTGCATAATGAATAGATTTTTCCTCAAATTAGCGTTCTTGCAAGTCCACTTTTTAGGCCGGTTATCGGTTCAGGTACCTGATTATTATAACTAAGTCAAGCCAAAAACTGCTAAATGATATTATGGAAGATCCGTGCAAATGAAAGGGTTGATAAATTATTATGTATTGGTAAGGTTTTTTGCGGTGGTATATTAATTTTTGATTGGCACTCAGCAGCAATAAACAGGCACCGACACTAAAAAGGGAGCCTGAAAAGTGAAGATGGACCGCAAATAAAACGCTAAATATGAGACTGCCCAGCTGTTCTTAAAGCTTTACGATAAACAGTACACAATTTATAGGCAGTTTTGCCAACCAGGTTAACCCGTAGTATTTCAGCAATTCCATGATTCGCTTGATCATCCACGTTACATTTTTTTCTGCCATGTATTATCACAATTTTTTCTGCCGTGTATTATTACGTGCAATTAGCATAACGATTCATTTAGGCAATCTGACAAGTGCGAACTCGGTGAGAAAATTGTTCGTCTGCCGGCACAGAATCGATCTGCAGCAGCAGATCTTTTCAATCATGAGCCTTCCAGTACGTGGTTATTTTTTCAACCGGTCAAACATGCAAGCGTTCGCTACAGGCCCGGCGCCACGGGGAGGTATTCCGGGGCCGTTCCCCCCCAAATGACTGCTTGTGCCCTCCAAGCAAGGACTGTGCCCCGAAGAAATTAACAGGCTCGGGGCTATTGGAGTGCAAATCGACGCCTACCGTGTTTCCCCGAAAATAAGACAGGGCTTACATTAATTTTTACTCCAAAATATGGCACTAGGGCTTATTTTCGGGGGATGTATTATTTTGATATATCAAAAAATGAAGTTACAAAGTAAAAATTACGAGATTTTAAATAAACAGAAATTTCGATTTTAAATAAACAGAAATTTTAAATAAACAGAAATTTATTTCTGTTTATTTAAAATCTCGTAATTTTTACTTTGTAACTTCATTTTTTGATATATCAAAATAATACATTATTGCCCAGCTGTGTAAATGAGTTACGAAAGAACACGCCAGAATAGTTTTTGTATCGTCATTATTTTTGCTTGCACAGAGCTGGACAGCGCTGTTTCGAGCTTTTAGCTCTCATCGGCAGCCTTCAGCCCCTCTAACAAAGTTATTCCCCAGCTTTTTTTTTTTTTGTGGATTTTTGGAAATGTGTGGAGTTTGTGGGATGGTAGTGGGAGTAGTTTTGAGAGCTGCAGACACTTTTTCAAGCATCCACAGCCGCTCTGAGTGAAGGTATTACCCAGCTGGACAAGACTCTTGGCCAAACTGGACAAGACTCTTGGCCGAACTGGACAAACCTTCCACAAGACTCTTGGCCGAACTGGACAAACCTTAAGGGCTTGCACAGCGGCAGAAGGTTTCTAGGAAATAAACGATTTTTCACTTGTGGTACTTAAAACAAACCAGTGAAAAAATCGCTGAACCCTTGCAGTAAGGATAGCCATAGGCTATCCCTACTACAAGGGTACCCTTGTGTGACCACGGAAATCATAACCGAAAAGTTTGACGTCCTTCATGGTCGACTCCTGGGAAATCATAACGACTTCCACTGGCAGTTAGGTGGCCA
Source organism: Trididemnum nubilum (assembly GCA_963965965.1). NCBI lineage: Eukaryota > Metazoa > Chordata > Ascidiacea > Aplousobranchia > Didemnidae > Trididemnum > Trididemnum nubilum. Next base: position 43,159,788 of record OZ014470.1, read on the forward strand.
GATCAACCACCAACCCTGCAGCTACAAAGCAGCTCGAGTCATAAGATGCACAGAGCTGGACAGCGTTGTTTCGAGCTTTTAGCTCTTATCGGCAGCCTGATTAGAGCTATTTTAGCTCTCAGGGCTGCCGATGAGAGCTAAAAGCTCGAAACAGCGCTGTCCAGCTCTGTGCATCTTATGACTCGAGCTGCTTTGTAGCTGCAGGGTTGGTGGTTGATCTGGCCACCTAACTGCCAGTGGAAGTCGTTATGATTTCCCAGGAGTCGACCACGAAGGACGTCAAATTTTTCGATTATTTTTGCTTGCCAAAAAAAGATTTTTTGAAAAGGATGGCATACACCGCATTAAAGCAGTTTGAATATTTATTTATTTATTTATTTATTTATTTATTTATTTCATTTGCACCAACATACAATTTTACTCAAATCAGCAATAATTAAATCAAAAACAGCATTACAATTGTAGCCATTTTAAAGGAAAAAACACATAATGTTTTGGTACAAATAGGAAAAGCAGCAAAACGAATAACGTTATATCATGCATCAAGTCAAGGTTGTATGGCCGGAGTTATCAATATCATGCATGGCTGCTACACCTCAAAGAAAGCGAAAAAAAAAAGAAAAAAAGCAACTCAATTTGCTATATTTACAGAGCAAAAAAAAGAGGTATTTACAAACAAATTCGCACTCACACATGCATACAATCCACTCACACCATTACTCAACAGTCACCTTCAGTTGCACATTCAGTTCAGTCACACAATCAGTTCCATTACTCAGCAGTTGCCTCCGGTCACACACTTACAGTCACACATGATGTTAGACACACAGCCTGAATCAATTTTAGTTTAGTTGAATACAAACAAATATTTTTTGTTGTTTCTTTCATTTTGTATCTACTGTTAAACATTACTCATTAAAAACAGTTTAGGTTCATCAAGTTTTGTTTAAGTTGTATTTTAGTCAAATGTTAGTTACAATTAAAATCACGATAGATGCGTTATATAAAATACTTTAATGATCAACACCTAATAAATGTTTAGTTAATTGTTTTTGGAATGTTTTTACTGTTTTGCAATCTTTAACAAGTTTGGGAAGACTGTTCCAAAATTTTGGACCTAAGTATTGCATAGAGTGCTGACCAATATTTGTTGAACAACTAATTGGAATAATTTGGCTATTACTTCTTGTAGCTCTGTTGTTACATTGGTTGAGTTAAAAAAAATTTTCAAAAGTTTTTGGTAGTAGCTTATTGATGAATTTATACATAAAAGTAGCTATTTCTTTGCTTAGAAGTTAGTCAATTGAAAGAAAGGGAAGGGGTATAATTGAACCATTTACTTTAGGTTGTTTTTCATTTATTAGTTTGACGTATTTATTGCAAGTATTTTGCGACTTGTTTTTAATTGTTTTATTACCGTGGCACCAAGTTGTTATGCAATATTGTATCTTACTCTGAATCATGGTGTAGTACAGTAATTTCAGTGAATGGGAATTTAAATATCCTTTAAATGCTCTGACAATACCAAAAGTTGAACGAACTTGTTTTAATAAATTTTGCGTGTCTGTTTTCCAAGATAGAGTTTCATCTGAAGTAAGGCCTAGAAACTTTGTATCAAATACTTGTTTGATTGATTTGTCTCTAAGAGTTAGTTTGATGACTGACTTTTGTTTGGTAGTAGTGGCTTTTGTTTTGAATAGCATGAAGTTGGTTTTGTCTATATTTAAAAATAGCTTGTTAGATGCAAGCCAGGTATCAATGTTTAACAGTTCAGCATTACCCTTTGCTTGTAAATTTGCAACGCTTTTTTCGCTGAGAAAAACACTTGTATCATCTGCAAACATAACGGAAGAGCAATGTTTCAAGCAGTTATGAAAGTAATTTACATACAGTGAAAAAAGTAGTGGCCCTAAAACAGATCCTTGTGGGACTCCTCTGCTTGTTAAACAATCATTTGTTGAAGAAATAAAATGATAACACACTGTTTGAGACCTATCAGCAAGATAACTTGAAAACTATTTATACACATTACCTCTGACACCGTATTTCTGTAGTTTAGACAAGAGTATGCTGTGATCTACAGTGTCAAATGCTTTACGTAGGTCTAAAAAAATTCCTAAAACCATTTGTTTTTTGTCAAGGGAATTAGTAATAGTATTTGCAAGATACCTGGCAGCATGACTTGTGGAGTATAATTTTCTAAATCCAAACCGAGTTGGAGATAGCAAACTGTTTAAAGATAGAAATGAATAAAATCTTTTGTGTACAATTTTTTCCAGAATTTTAGAGAAGATTGGTAATAAACTTATTGGTCGATACTGATTTAAACTTTTAGGGTTTCTTACTTTTGGAATAGGTATTATCTTGGCCTTCTTAAAAAGATTTGGAAAGATACCGGTATTGAGTGACAGATTGAATATATGTGATAGTGCAACAAGTAAGTTGTCTGGTGATTTTTTAACAATAACTGATGGTACGTCATCCCATCCCGAGCTATACTTTGAAGGAATCTCATTAAGTATTTTTTTAATTTCCCATGGACTTGTTGCAGACAAAAATAAAGATGATTTAGGTTGGTTTTTTAGGTATTTTAGTGGATTTTGATTTGTATGAGGAATTTTTTCGATTAGTTTCTCTGCTACGGCTGAGAAGTATTCGTTAAATTTGTTAGCAATAACTTGGTAATCAGTGACTTCATTATCATTGATGATTACAGAACTATCATTATGATTTTGTTTGTTTCGACCCATGATATTATTTAACATTTTCCAGGTTGCTTTTAAATTCTGCCTCAATGCTTGAAATTTTTATTGGTAGTACTCGTGCTTTTTTCTGCTCAATGTATGAAAGTAAACATTTCTAACATTTTTGTAAAAATTTTTATTTTCTATTGTTTTATCAGAGATATAGCGCTTATACAACTTATCTTTCTTTCTTAGCAATTTTTCAAGCTCATTATCAAACCAATTTTGATTGGTTCTTTTTTGATTTTTACGCTTTAAAACAAAATGCTGATCAAACGCCGAAATGTACATTTTACTGAAGAGATTCATTGCTTTATTAGGGTCAACTTGGGTTAAGACGTTAGTTATATCAAGAGTGTTTAAATGTTCATTAAATAGCTCTAGTTTGCTTTGGTTGAAAACTCGAGAATACTCTAATTGCACTTCAGATTCACCTAGAAGTGAACATTGCATTACTGACATGTGATCTGCAAGCATTGTTTGTAATAGTGTGTAATAATAATTGCAGAATTAATAGGACAGTGTGTAATAATTAATGTTGACAGTGTGTAATAATTGCAGAATTAATAGGACAATTCAGACAATTGGTCCAAATATGATCTATACAAGTAGCATTTGAATCACTAATTCGAGTTGGTTTATTGATTAAGGAATAAAATGAATTTTCAAACATTATTTCTGTGAATGCATCTGTGAGGCCCTGACTTTGATTATTTAAGTTAACATTCATATCTCCCATGACATAGCATGTCTTTTTGGTATTTAATATCGCTTCCAAAAGAAACTTAAGAGTAGTTAAAAACTCTGAGACAGATTGTTCGTCTTGCTTTGGAGCCCTATAAATTGTGCCACAAGATACAACTTTGTTTTTGAAATGCAAGTCAATAAAAATTGACTCAAATATCCCTTCTTTCATTATGCTTAGTTCTGAATTTTTGTTATATTTCATGTCCTGTTTAATATACATTCCTACTCCTCCTCCAGTATTCATTCTCCTATAATTTGATATGTAGTTATATCCGGCTAAGTTTTTATAACTTCCAAAACTTGTAGGTTTCTCCCATGTTTCATTAATACCTATTACTTGAGGTAGAACATCTAAGGAACTCAAAAAAGACTCCAATGAGGAAAAATGCTTGTTGTTTACTAGTGACCTGATGTTAATATTTATAGAAAAAAAAGTACTTTGTTGATCATCACTCCTACAAGTAGTGCTTAGTTCATTGGTTTCTAAATATTTGCAAGAAGCAATCTCTCCAAAAAAGTTAGTACAATCTTGATTAGTTAAATCTTTTTCAGTACCTAAAAATTTTTCATTTAAAGCAGTTGAATTGGGTAATTTTTTGTTATAGAAAGAGGCTGTGTTTCTGGGCAACATATTATGCACACAATCACATTCGCACACTTCATTTGACAAGCACACACAACAATCTGCAACAGGCATAACTCGGGTTTCAATACTATAACACACACACAAAAAAAAAAACAAAACAGAAGATAATTACACAAAATGATTAAAAAAAGAATGTTTGACTCTTTCGTCTTTCTGCCGCTCTCAACTAGGGCTTATTTTAAGGGTAGGGCTTACATTAAAATCATCCTCAAAAATCACGCTAGGTCTTATTTTGCGGGTAGGTCTTATTATCGGGGAAACACGGTAACACTCCCAAATTGGTGTTTACCGCAGTATTTGCGTAATTATTGTGGACTCACACCAGATTTCATAAAACTTTCGGGACTAAGACCTTTTTTTTTTTTTTTGGTCTTCACTTATAAGAATTCGTGGAAAGTTGCAAGAATTTTGAGACGATAACCAGAATTTGTGGAAATTTTTGAACTGAAGACCTTTTTTTGGTCTTCATCTTTTTCGTTTGATCCTCACTGAAATAAATTTCTCGTGCCCCGTGCCCCTCTCGAATTCACATAAATAAACTTCTCGTGCCCCCCCAAAATTTATTTCTGCCCCCCCAGTCACGCTATCCTGGCGCCGGGCCTGGTTTGCTAAAAACGTCAACTTGTTGCACTTTCTTATCGTATTTTACTTCTTTAAAGTTACTCGGGAGTTCTTAGTACAGTATGGTATGCATAAACACCATTAAAAAAGAAAATCTCACCCATGAAGAAGAAGTCATATACAGTTCGAAAAGAAGATTATGTACAGTATTTAGGGATGCTAGCTAATATTGCGTTTTCAAGACGCTATTATGAGTCAACAGGACAAAATTTTAATGAATAAGCAAAACGTTTTCTCCGAAATACGTCACAAAGCTTAGCCATGAGTGCTGGAACAAGAGAAAAAACAAACTTGGTTTTAACTGCATTAATCTCTTCCTAGTTGTTTATTGTTTGAATACTGGTTTTGTAGTTTGTTTCTTATCAGGTTCGGACTATTACGCGTACGAATTTACGCTTCGCTCATTAATATTTCACGAGTGGAGAAGATCTCGTCTTGGTAGACCTGCAAAACTTGACGGATAAGTTCGACAATAACCTATTGATTTCCAGCTTAACTTTAGGAAGAAACGAATGCAGTTTTTGCGCTCAGTTTTGTTTTTTTTTTATCGAAAGTTTAATGTTTGAACTTTGAAGTACAACTTGATCGAGGAATTCGATCTCAGATTTAGATTTAAAGAAGGTGGAGCATCTAGCTAGGAATAAGACCGAAGATAAAGAAACCTCCAAAACATATCTTGACCAAATTTCAGCATTCTACAACCAATCGTTTTCGAAATATTTCATTTCAAGTTGGAGATCTCCCCTGCAGTATTTCCTAGTAAAAATTTGATTTTTCATGCCTTGGACTCGTATTAACTTTAATAAGTATCATTTTGCAAAAGTGACCCTTTGCTAAAGCTTTGGAATTACGCTTTTTCCAAGTATTTTTGAAAGAAACCCTATGCATAATTTGAGAAGTGTATATTATACCTGGCTATACTGCAGAAGACATCTCCCTAATTTTAAATCAAAATATCTCGGAAATGACATATAAGAGAAAACCGAATTTTGGTGAAGAAATGGTTTAGATGTTTCTTTATCTTTTTCTCACAAACCTAACTGGATGCTTCACCCCTTTTAACATTATTTAGCTCGCAGCTACATTGAGGGGTAGAAATTGTATGGGAGAGAGAAGACTGTGAAAAAATGTATAAGCCTATGTGAAATTTGGTAAGGGGAAATTTTCTTCGTTTGAAAGGCAGTATCATTTAAGTCAAAAAATCAAAATCGATCCTTTAGTATATACGAGCTGTATTTGTATTAATACAGTACAATACGCCGAGGCGTTTAACGAGTTAGAGAGGCCCATCTCCGCGTTATTGCACCCGGGCAACACACCAGCTTCTTTTGAAGAAGTGTCGCAGCGGTGGCGAGCCGCTGGCAACGCTGTGTCCGATTTGACCGACCTGAGAATGGAACTCAGACCTTCCGCTTCAGAGACGAACGTGTTTGTGACGAATGAAGTAAATTTTCCACTCCCTTCTTGATTTTTTGGTAAATTTAGATGAAGTTTGTAGGCTAAAACATTTAAGCATAAAATACTCTATGTTTGTTAGTATTTTTTTTGTTTAATTGATTCTGGTAATATGGTAACGTCACAACCAGATGCGGAAGCAAGTAAGTTTTCAAGTTTGTAAATTGGGTGAAATCCAGTGAAGAGACCTGAACAAAATTTACTTTTCGAGATGAAAAGAACACGCACCACAGTTGTAAACGAGCCGCTAGTTCAGGCCCGGACCCGGCCATGCCCAAAAAAACCCAAAAGTTAAGTTAGGTCTGAAAAATTTAGCAATGTTGCCAAGTTAAATTGGTTATATTTTTGTGCTACTAAGACACAAAGTACGTGTCAGGTCCGAATTAAGCACGAAATTTCTGTCAACTTTAGGCCCGAACCCGAACCCCACCCGAAAAGCCCGACCCGACTTACAACTCATACACTCACACAAAAACAAAACTCCAAAACTAAGCATCTTGTATCATCAGCAATCTCGACAGAAACTGCGAAATGATCGTTTAAGTTCTTAGCGTCAAGCAGCCACCCGATTTCAACCTATCACCGTGGTATCAATAAACCTTTTAGGGAGGGCTATAAAAATCTTTATGATAATCGCACAGGCATTTAGGAATTGAGGTGCAGGCTCTCGCACAAACCAATAAAAAATTGGCTAGACCAAAATCGAACCTAAAGAGTGGTGACACAAGAATTGATTGTAAAACTAATGAATAAAGGCGACATACCAAAATTTGAAGAAGCTTGACGTCCTTTATGATCGACTTCCGGAAAGTCCGGACGACTTCCACTGGCAGTTAGGTGGCAATTTTAATCATCAACCCTGCAGCCTCAAGCAGCTCGAGTCAATTATGCACATAGTTGGACCACAGACTCTTTATTAGTAGACTAGAAACAGACGCGCAGAAAAAAGAGAGGAGGATTGAAGAAAAAAAGTTTGCTTGTGTTGCGAAGGTTTTTTGGGGTCATGCGTATTGGACTGATTCGATTGGACCTTTTGGACATATTCGCCGCGCGAATCAACCGTGAAGAAAAAAATCACGCTGTGGACATATTAGCAGCGCAAATGAACCGTGAAGAAAAGAAAAAATCAAAACTCTCAGTTTCCAGTCTACTGATAAAGAGTCTGTGGTTGGACAAAGCTGTTTCGAGCGTTTAGCTCTTATCAGCAGCCTTTAGCACATCTGAAGCAAGACTATTCCCCAACCACCCCTCTGCTGAACTGGGCAAACTCTAATGGCTTCTACAGTGGCAGAGGCTTTCAAAGGAATAATCAATTTTTCGCATGTGGTACTTCATAAAAGTACAAGTGAAAAGCCCATGGGCTCATTCAAGAATAGCCATGAGCTATCCTTAATATACGGGCCTGAGGTGGAGTCCTCGAGGACGTCCTTGGCCTCGAGGACGTCCTCAAGGACGTCCTTAAGGACACGTTTTGAAGTCCTTGGCCTTGGCCTTGAAGCCTTAAGTTCTTGGCCTCGAAGCTTCAAGTCCTCGAAAATTGCCCTGTCCTCGGCTCGAGGACAGCACTATTTTTTGAATCGTTGAAATTTTGTTGGAAAACGCCAGAAACCTCGCAGAAAATTTGCGAATACTTTTTTTGTTTTCCTCAATTGAAGCAAAGGCGTAGCCAAAGAGGATGGACGAGGGAACCCACCCCCCCAATTGAAATTTCACCAATGACAAAAATGTGCCAAAAAAGCCTACTGTTTCTTCAGTTTCAGTTTCTTTTTAGCATTTTTTTGCTTGCAACGGTAACTAACAACAATATGGAAGACCCAGGGCCCCGGGCCCCTTGAATTCAATTTTTGCCAGCCAATTTAAACGCTTAACCCGGAAGAAATGGAGAGTTTTTGTCCTAAAAGTTGCTATCTCAGACCCTCTTATAGCCTTTTTATGAACGTAATGCATTAACCAGGGCCAGATTTACCATAATATGGTGCAGTACCAGCTGGGGGCCCCGCCCTAAAATCGTAAGACTTTTGTTTGGTCTTCCCTATATTTGGCAGAAAGATCTTGCAAAATTCCCCAAAGTGCCAGGGGCCCAGCGCGATGTAAATCTGGCCCGGCAATAACATGATTAATAGGCGTAACCATCTATTGTACCATTTTTCAGTCACAATTCAGTAATTCACCTCGAACAATTCAGTTTTTAAGCACAAAATACTTTTAAAAAATTATCCATGGAAAATGCTGATTGAACAAATCATTTACTTTAATTAAAGGGCCTAGGCCTCCTGGCCGAACATACACTCCTATAACCGGTTATTTTCATGCCAAAAAAAAATCTCTCACGAAAATCTTCGAGTGGATTATTATTTACTGCTAAAGTGTAGCCAGAGACAAAGCACTTTACTTCCCCCTAACTGGACCAAATCACTTACAATTAAAATTTAACTCAAAAATGCAAGATGTTAAACGTGTTTTGGATTTAAATTGCAAGTAAAAGCAGAATTAAACAATTTATTTTTTTCAATTGGCTTTCAAATTTCAAAAACCTGGTGCTTTCAAATGGCTCTGAAGACGTGCGAAATGTGATTCAATGGCATTAAAATAGCTTTTTTTCCAAAAAGTTACAAAAAATTGCCCAGCGGCTGGGGGCTTCGCCCGCAGATGTGAAGCACCACAAGTCTGTGATAGTACACATCACAGACTTGTGGTACTTCACAAGACTTGTGATACGCAAGTCTTGTGAACTTCCACAAGTCAGTGATACGTTTGAGTTACACAAGCTTTCTCAACACGTCTCCATAGTTAGATATTTGCACTTTTCAACTATTAGTTTAAGCCCTCTCCCTTTGCAAAATCGTGGATAAGTGCCAATAGGCAACGATTTCAGATTTTCCATCCTACGATATCTTTGTCCCTCGAAAGTTCCTTGTTTGAAAATTTTTGATGATGTCATTGCATGTGATTTGTAATTTGGGCCCCCCCCAATCAAAAATTTTGGCTACGCCTAAGAGTTGGAGATTGCCTGAAAAACTTTTTTGAAGACCTTTTAACACTTGCGCCTGTGTCCTTGGTCCTTGGCCTTGGCCTCGAACATTCCTGTCCTTCGCCTCGAGAGGATCTGTCCTCGGAAAGGCTGTCCTTGGCCTTGGCCTCGGATTATTTTTGTGTCCTTGGCCTTGGCCTAGAGCCTTGTGTCCTCGACTCCACCTCTGATACGGGCTCTCCCTCTCTGCTCGATTGAGCTCATCGGTTTTTCACTTTTTCTTTTGTGAAGTACCACATGTGAAAAATCGATTATTCCTTTGAAAGCCCCTGCCACTGCCAGTTAGGCCGAGGAGCAGGGCAGCAGCCAAGGGGGGCAGGGGGCGGCACCCCCCCCAAACTGTCCATAATGGTGCGAAATATGCAAGTTTTTTTTACCTTGCTGCGGTTTGAAGATGTTGGCTCGATGAACTTTTTTTGTTTTGTTGTTCGAGACCGAGAGAAAACTCGAAGAAAACTGGGCCAATTTGGCGCAATGATCTTTTTTTTTCGGAGATCAGCATCAACTTGCTGATTAAGATAAGCAATTCGTGTTCTACAAAAAGGCACAAATTTGTGGCCCCAGCTGCAAAAAAATCCCCCCCCCCCTTGGACAACGCTCTAGTTGCGACACTGCCGAGGGATGACTAAGGAATACTCTTGGTTTAGATGTGCTGGAGGATGCTGATGAGATTTAAAAGCTCAAAACAGTTCTGCGCACACCAAAACTTGTCATTTTTTGTTTTTCGTACAGAGAATTATTAACAATTTTTATTTTTGCTATTTTGATTACTCTTACTCTACAAAAGAATATTTTGATTACTCTATGCGCAAGAAAACCAATCATGCTCTGAGCTCTAACGGAAGGATTCCAGGTGAAACTTTATGACTCCACCGACTTTGAAACCGGAAGTGATGCCACTTTACCAGTAAACTCAATTCAACGCAACAAATGTTTGGTTGAGTTTAATGGCACATGGCCTCAATTCCCAGCATTCGCAGACCGCAGTCTTCTTTTTTCGCCACCTCTGCTATTTTACAAGCGTTGTTGAGGTTGCAAACTTGAAAGTGAGCTGCCACAATTTACGTTCTTTTGCCACTTTTTCGTCTCAACAACGAAGCTATTTTTCAAATTTTCGGGGATGCTTTGGTTAATGTCTTAGAAAATTGTCTTTGTTTACCCAAAGACGCAAGAAAGAAGTTTTTCAATTTCGCTGAGACCTTATTATGCTTGCCTGATTGACGAATGACGTCATTGTTTTGTAACCTATGTTGAAATTTTAGTTTCCGGAAACACAAGCGGTCAAATGGTGGGAGATCAAGTCACACCTTCGCAGTCGAATGAATCGTCCAATTCGTCTTCAAAAATCCGGAAAACAAAGCAAAGACGAAAGAGAAGCAGCAGCGCGGTGAGTTGTTTTTAAGTACCGCAGAGGGATGGAAGCATCCAAGTGTGTTTTTTAGAATCGGTTAAAATCAAAAGGATTTTTTAAAGTTTTTTTTTTTCAATTCGGTGTTGGGTTTCCAACTTGTTTAACAAAAGGTCCAAGAAAATCTCCATGAAAGCTTCTTGGCAACCCTGATTTTGACTCATTCGACCGATTTTGACTAATTCTCTTTCGACCAATGTACGCATATAGGCTATGCAATACGTTCAGCAAAGCTTCGCATATCTGACCTTGAATCGAACGCAAATGTCTTTTTTGATTTATGTTAGCATTGCTTCCAATGAAGCAAAAATTCTCACGATAAGGATTAATTGAGAGTTATGCTCTGCTTTTTATTTTATCTTTATTACTATTAAGGAGTTGAAGGGCATTTTTAAGCTAGTTTATTTAGAGCAGATTTTGTGTAATTTTATCATTTATTTTTTATCACTTTAAATTTTGTTCTATAAACATAATGGTTTCTTTTGTTTTTCAATTAAAATTTCATTTATTAAATATGCAAATAAACATTTTTTTCGAGTCAAATAATATTGCAAATGGAACTCTTCCGATGACGAAACCGATCAGTTGTCGAGTGCTGGAGAGTGTCTGCTCCTGAAACGGTAGATTCGAGTTCAATTCTTGTGGTGATCAAACAAATGACTAAAAAATAGCTCTTCCAAGCTTACCGGCTTGAGGTTCATTAAAATGGGGAGAGGGGTGGCCGGGGAGGGGGCAGGGTGAAGCCTCGAAAACCACAAACGCTCAATTGCTGTTTCCTGGCAACTTGGTGAATGAAGGCTTAAGTTTGGTATTATCCCCTCCCACCCGTAAATACTCAGAAAACTAATCAATGCGGAAAACGGAAATTTTTGTGATTATTACTGTACACCACAGATATAAGGGTTTTGTTACTGTTGAAGCATTGCCAGGACTTCAACTTTGTTTTTTTCTTTTTATTGAGAAGGAACAGGTATGTGCGTTGTGCCCCATGGAAGCTTTGCAATTGGCGTTTTGTAGCATCTTTGTGTAGATGAGAAAAAAGTGCTCACACTAAATACCGTAGTGAGCGGCTGGACCAACATGCATGCTTAAAGACTACGATTGCTTAAATATTTTTCGATGTAATGACAAAAAATCAATGAATTATTAATCAACACAAGTTGAAATATAATATTTTAGAATAGATTAAACTGCTTGTAAGTGCATGATGTTAATATGAATTTCCTTATCGATTAAGACAAGAATAAAAAGATTTCTAATGTGCTTCGGTATTACTGCACATTTTTATGCATAAACAAAAACGAAAATCAAAGTAAATGACTAGACATTAAAAGCCAATGAAAAAATTAACATTGGAAAACATTGTTTATCAAACCAGCATTGTGTAGAAGTTGTTACCCTTTTTTGTTGTCGTGGTACATGCACATTGTACAGTATTAGGTTAATGCAGAGCTATGGGAGTCGATGGTTGAAAATGAAGTTGTACCCTTCAATTTTTGTCAAGTTGCAAGCATTTTCGGTTTTCCCATTCAAAGAAGTGATAAAAGTTTCCAACAAAAGATGAAAATCTTTGCAAGCAATATGTTTTGTAAGTTGCTGCAGTACATACGCTAATACGACAATTTCCGTCATCATCTTCGTACACATTTTTTTTGCATTTTTGAACAATGGTTTAAGCTGCACATTTAACATTTACCACAAATTTATCTACTGGAAATTGCCATTTCATAAAACTATTACGGAACACTAAAATGTTCAGTCAACTTGCAACATAGATATACAATGCTTGAATCAGAAATGATGCCAGCACCACAGTTCATAATGTACAAAAAGCAACAACAATAAGTTCAGTATTTTGTCTTGTTAGAGCTCTTTTCTCTTAAATGTCGTTTTTTCCAAAACAAATTAAATTTTTCGACTTGACGTATCGATTTTCGACTTAATCAGTTAGTTGTGTCGTTTTGATTCAATCTCAGGGCTGATCAAGCTTCCGATCACATTCCAGTCAATAGCAGTTCGTTGAGGCCAAACGTCCAACTGCAGTCTATAATGAAAATTGACCCTAGTGACTTAGGCGCTCTGGAAAGTGAAAAACCTAATACAGATATAAAAGTAAAATATAAGTGCTGAGAATTTCGTTGTTAGAAAGTTAAGAAAACGATGAAGAGATAAATACACAAGAGTTAATAACTGAATGTAAAAAGATTTTTTTTGCTTTCAAAAATCCTAGTCGTAGCATAAGCAAAAGTATCCTTGTCAGTAAATTTAGCATACAGCGAGCTTACAGAAAAAACAGCTCCGTTTTTAGCTCTATAAAATAGCAGTAAATTGTTATAAAATAACAGTATTAAGTTACAGACAAAACATGTCTTGGTTGGTGAGTTTGGATCCGGGAGAGAGGGCAATTGTTTTTGACTTGTTGTGTCGATTGTTTATTGATTTTTATGAGAAAGACTAAAGGATCCCCTCCCCCGTTTGTTTCAAGTGGCATCTAGTAATGGTCAACCTCTACGTTATTAACGAGCACAATATTGTAAGATAATGGTGACATAGTTCTGCAAATGTAGTGAGAATTTTATGCTTGACAGTATTACTTACTGTCTATATTTTTATACTTCTTAATTGAGGGCTTCCAAATTTTCACATTTGGGACCTTAGATTATTTCATTTTTTAGCAGTTACATGTAAAATAGACTCATTTGTATTGTCGTCATGATAAATACAAACACCAACAATAATTAAGCAAATGCAACATTATTACAAGAATATGCATAAAATCAATAAACTTTTGATATTGCAATTTTACATTGTTTCTGGTTCGAGTAGAGCACTGTGAAAAGCATCGATTAGCTGAATCACCCGATACAGCAGCTCTAAATTGAAATGCACAAAAGCTATTGGGAGTATTTTCATAGTTATGTTTTAGTGGTACCGGCCAGTTGGTCGAGTAGTAACGCTTTCGTCTCTGGAGCGGGAGGTCTGAGGTTCAACTCTCAGACCGTTCAAATCGGACACAGTGTTACCAACACATCGAACCGCTGCAACATTTCAAAATGAGCTGTTTAAAATGACGCGGTGATGGGCGCTGCCGACTCGTTACACGCTTCGGCTTAATACAGCGAGTATAATAAAAGATTTTATTTTATTTGATATAGGCCTATAGTATTTTAGTGATAACCACATGGTACAGTCATAGTGCATTAGAAATTGCAGATGAAATTTTAAGTTTTGTCGCCCCTTGAAGTTAATCAAAACAAAAAAGTCTGGGCATTGTCAAATAATAATCAAAATGTCGGGCAAATGCATGGTTTATCACCAATTAATTATAAAAATCGACTTTAAGGGAGTCTTTCAAAGAAACTAATTATTTCATTTTTAAATACATACACATTGGTAATATTCTGTAACAAGGCCTATAAAAAGCTTTTCTGATTACAAGAATGAATTGTACTAGTCCGTGTTCTGAAATATTTTTCTCATGCTGAGGCAGGCATTGTTCTGAATTTGTTCTTAAATATTGAGCAAAAATGCGCCTCGTGTTCTTACAAAATTGTTCTTATAAAAAGTGTAAAAACAAGAGCTAAAATTAGAAGAGATAGGGTATGCGTTTTTTCAATTGTTGAAATTCAGTGCAATTTGTTGATGACAGTGCCTTTAAAAAAGCGTTTTACAAGTTGGATCATATCAGATAGCTTACAGCAGTGGTGGGCAAACTTGTTCAAAGAAAGAACCGTTTGCTTAAAACCATAAACACCAGCGAGCCGCAAAATCAGTCTACACAAAATAAAATAACAGCAGTAAAAACACCATTTGCGTAGCCAGAAATTCGCAATGGGGGGATGTTTTGGGGGCCTGGGGGCGAAGTTCCCAGCCGCCAGAGGCTGGGGATCTGAAGGCAAAGCCCCCAGCCGCTGGAGGCACGGGAGTCTGGAGGCGGAGCCTCCTGCACACCAAAAAGATTGCATTTTTTTTGCAAAAGTAACTGAATTTTAGGGATATTTTGATAAAAATTAATGCTTTTAAAGCTTGGCATAAAAATTGGCATTGAAAACACGATTAAACTGGCGGAATAAATGGGCTGTGTGGGAAGTGGCTAATGGTAAAATGTTAGTTCTCTTGTTTACATGCTGGTAAATTATAAAACCCTATAGTTCAATAAAACTCAGAAGGAGTAGTTTTATTTTATAGAGAAAAATAAATCGGGATGTCTAATGAAAAAATATTTGAGAGAAATGATTGGTAATTAACTAATACTGAATAGCTCCCCGGCCCCTCCTTTCTGAGTTTATAATATATTTGTTGATGAAACCTATGTTCACTATTTTTACACTAACGATCTAATTTGATTGCTTATTTTTGGCCATTTTAAAAGTTTTTATTGATTTGTGAATTTTATTTTGACAAATTAGCCCCCCCTCCCCGATACATGTTTCAAAAGATGCTTTAAATCACTTTTTAGTCCATTCCAGTGCAAAAAAAGCAGTCTCAGAAGTGCTAAAAACGCGGTATTTTCCTTATTCTGCAGTTTGGTCCACAGGCCAATGGTGGGGGGGGAGGCTAAACCCTTCGTGGCTACGTTACTGAAAAACACAATGATTGTTGCCCTATAAGGCAACTTTACTACTCCAGGAAATTTGTTATACCTTGATTCTTTTAAGTGTTTATACTGCAATTCGTCGTCACAGTTGGTATAACCTTGGTTCACAGCGCTATGAAAACATATACCTGTTTTATCACTCTAAAAATACATCGATAAATGAAAACAATTTCTAACACAAGATAATATATTTATTAAGTACAATCTTTTTTTTTTTTTTTGTAATATTACAATTCAATATAAGAGCCACAAAATTTACGTCCGCGAGCCACATGCGGCTCACGAGCCGCAGTTTGCCCACGGTTGGCTTAAATGTTAGGAACTCAAAATAGCACTGAGCTTAACCTGCATCTGCTGAATTATAAAAATGGTGTTGTCGGCATAGAGCCTTAAATGATAAAGCAAGTGAAAGTTGGATGGAAGAAAAAGCTTTGGTTTATGTTTTTAAGTAGTGCTACTGCGTAGTCGATTTTAAGTCAATTCAAATGTCAGTCAAGTTGATTGTAGCGCTGCAGCTCATGTGATCATAATCAGCTTAACGACCACTAGAGCTGGCTGTTGCCAAGTCTGATATTTTTGGTAAAGTTTCTGACGTTTTTAAGCAAAACTTTGACGCTTTTGGGCAAACAAGAAAAAATTTGTTGTAATTTTGATGTTTTGATGAATTTCGATGAGATTGTTGGAGAGCAGGGAAAACCATCTTTTGATTGTCATCACTATTCGGAAAAAAGTCGGTTGCTTTTCTGCTGTCTTTTGATCAAAAATACGATGTTTACACCAAATAACCTATTGTTTCAGGCTAAATAAAAATTGGAACTTTTTTAGTGCCGTTGCTATGGCAACATTGATTCAGAGTCAAAAAGCGGTGTTTCTATTCTCAGTTTGAACAGTCGAGCAAACATAGCAATACTTGCACTTGTCTAGAGCAGCTTCATTTCATGGCAGCAAATGATTTAGACCACTGGTCTAATCTAGTTTTGTATCATTTTCGACTCATTAACAAATAATTCAAGAAATTTTGGTCAAACGTGATCAAGAGCATGAAAAAAACAAATAAATAAACACTTAAAGAGATACTGCTCGAAACTAGGTTTATTAAACAAATGAGAACTTTTGAGGTAATAAAGAGCTAGTGCCCAAAATCTTGTTCCACCGTTCCCATTATTCGCGAAAATAGATTCAATCTGTTTGAGTCCGTATAGCATTGGCAACCCTGCGTCTCGAAATTTCGTGACATCAGAAAAGAATGACTTTGCAAAATTTCTTGCAGAAAAAGGAATGTGATATTCTATAATCGAACATTGCCTTGTTTATTCTGCAATAAATTGCCAATTTACAGTCTTTCTGCGGAATAAGCAACGCGATGTTCGATATTCTGCAAGAAGTTTTGCAATGTCATCCTTTTCTGATGTGATGCAATTTTGAAACGCAGGGTTGCCGATGGTACGGAGTCAAACAGATTATATCTACTTTCGTGGATGAGGGGAATTGTGGAAAAAAGTTTGGGCCTCTATATTACCTCAAGCAGTTTTCATTTCTTCAATAAAACCGATTTCGAGCAGAAACTCTTTTATAAATGTATGGAAGCTACACTATTCTTGCAGTACGATCCATAATGTTCATTGAAACGTATTTATCTATTATATTTGCAGCCAAATGATTGCTAGTACTTTTCTTGTGTATTTTAGTTTACTATGCCTGTTGCCAAAGGCGCTGGGTACGTTTTATCCAGCGTTAACCATAAGAAGAAGCTAAGAAAACAGGAGAGTCTTTCTAGTGCCAATTTAGATTCTCAGAGTGTTAGGGAAAAAGATACAAGCACAAAACCTGAAGCTAAACGCAAACGGCGTAGACCTCGAGGATGTCGTCATTGTCGACGTCATCATGACATCACGCAGCTTCCACTTCAGTGTGGTGTCAATACGTGTATAAAATGCATTGGATGCGACAAAGTTCTTATGGCAAACATAACGGATTTGAATGGATACCCACCCAAGCTTACTATTCAATCTTGCTGCGTTGATTTGAGAGGGAAGTTCTCGAAAGTAAGTTATTTCGTGGTGTTTCTGAAGTTGATAATACATATAACGCCGAAATAAGACAATCAAGCCGAGTCTATAAACAAAATAAATCAAGTTTTCGGAATCGTTAGATAGCGAGCAAGAGCTGCAATTTTTATCCAGGTGTACAACCGTGTCTTACATGCCAATCTTTTTTTGTACTTAAATTTTATTTTATTCGTTTTAATTTTAACAGTATTGTTGTTGACTTTATATTTACTATTTTTATTTTCGCATTTTGTGCAGCAAACAAATTGAAATTATTCCGATTAGCAAAGACACTTACCATTCTACAGTAATTAATTGGTACAAATACGAAATAAAGCTTCACCTATAATAAATCAAAACTAACAAACCCGTAAAGCATTTTTCCAAAGTGTACCCTCATATTTACAGTGCCACCAGGAACCGTGACATTGGAAAATTAGAGCGCTAAATAAAGCTCTTGCTCGTTAAGCTTAAGCAATATCCTTTGTTTGGTGTAGTATACAGTAGGCAATATATTGTTACAATAAACCGAAACGTTTCTTTCATACCAATGCGTAATTTTTGTTTTTGGCTCCACTGGTAAAAAAATAAAAGAAATTCATTACCAAAAAGAACTTGTGTTTTAGCTCCAGACTGGCGTATTATTATTGCTATTATCATTAACTTGTAAAATGTTGCTTTTCATTTTCTACCAATAATTCTGCAGCATTTCGAATTTAAAGGTGACTCATGTACAAAAAATAAATAAAATGAAAATTTTAAGTCTTACAAAAATTCTATCCTGCAAACTTCAAGCAATTTGCAGTCGATAGCGTCTATTTTGATGAGCTTTGGATTAGGTCAGTCGTCGATAATATTCCATTACACTACGCTTTTGTATAATTTTTGGTTTATAAGCAATTTAATTTTCGTTTTGAGGCACTTGATTCATAAAAGATTTGCAAGTACTTCCGTTTTGAGGTAAAAAGTTTTACGAAACTTTATGGTTTGCTATGTGAAAAAAGTTCAAAAAACGCAAGGTATTCACGCTACCTTGTGTTGCAAACTGCTTTTTGGCCTTTTATTCGGCTGTTATATTGACTGTCGTTGACCCAAACCAAACTTATTGTCCTATTTCCATTCTTTCTATTCACGGCTTATTCACTACAATTTTTCTCAATCGTTTGGTTTTGTTCGATTTGTTTTGACTGATTTCGCGCAATTTGTAGCTGGTAAAACGCTTTTTTTCTCACTTTCGATGGCAGTTTTCATCAAAATGAACAGCCGCAGCGCGAAAGTTGTTGAAAGCTGTAAATGGTAAAATAAAGCTAGACTGGATGAAATCATACAAGGTTTGGTTCGTTTAGATTAAATCGTTCAGCAATACACAAAAAGTGATTCTATTGCTAGCGTTCAATGTGATATGATACCAACTTGTTGAACAGATATACTGTACTTTTACAAATGATTCTAAAATGTTCAACACGTGATGTTGCTTTTTCCTTTTTCTCATTCACTGCCCAGCGCCAATATCGCAAAAATACTCATTGTATGTAGCAGTAACTCAGCAACTTGTTTACAATCAGGTAGACACGAACTTGGTATACAAAGTTAGGCCGGCCTGTTACTTTGATAGTACGAATAGCTGCCGAATCCTTCCTGTGCATTGTATTTTCCTATTACTAAATAAAGGCAGAATCACAGCAGCAGATTATAGTCCAATTTTTGAATAGCACCAATATAAAAAGCCAGTTTCGATCCAAAACAAGTATATAACAAGGTAGGTGTAGTAATGTACTTAGCCTTGCTCGACAAGTTAGATTTATTGCATCACTTTAGTTTGAACGGAGGCGTTTTGGATATTAGCTTTTGCTATTTTAGCAAATTGATTTCCAAATTATCGATTTGTGGCAGGCTGCAGGCTTATGCTCTTAATAGTGACGATATAATCGTAGATAAGTGTCCTTGACTGTACTGTACAATTCTTGTACACTCACAGTTCAGGAATAGACTATATTTCTAACGTTATCAACGAGACAACGAGTTTGGATTGGATAAAACTTTGGTGCTGGCTCAACACAGAGTTAGTGTAAGTCTAAGATTTTGGCACTGATTCCACGTTTTGCTGCAAGATGAGCAGTGTCGTATCTGCAGATCAGCAGTCCACAGTATCAACCACAAGCTCAGAGGTAAGTGGACCTTAATATTCATATTTTTTGGTAATATCGCAGAACGGAGAATGTGATTGTGACTTATTTTCAAAAGCACTTTTTCAAGACGATTGGTACATTTTTTACTTTATGCAGAAACCGAGATTTGCCAGTTCTGGTTTTAACTTGGTGTTTTTGGAAATTCATTGACGAGTTGATTGTATTGTTTATCTACCGGGGAATTTTAATTTTCAGGTTGTTGATTGTTGCCAACGGCTCGCAACCGCTGCGACATTTCTTCGAAAGGAGCTGTGTTGCCCGGGCGCATTGACGCGGAGATGGGCCCCGCCAGCTCGTTACACGCTTCGGCGTAATCCAGCGAGTAAAATGAAAGATTTGATTTGAAGTTGTTGATTGATTACTGTGAACTTATTTTTGATTTGATTTGACTTATTTGGGTCAGCTGGTCGTAATGATTTGATCCAAACTCCCATCCAAACCATCATCCGTGCGTTTGAAATTTTAAGATTTATGGATTTCTTTGACTTACGATATTTTGCTTATTTGATTTAAGAAGCTTGCTCTTGCGTCATCGTTTGATGTTGTATCGTCGTTTATGAGTTTATTATTTACGTCATCATTGATTTATGAAGCTTCTTATCTTATGCCATCCATATGGTGCGCTTAAGCGTCAAAGTTTGCCACAGCTGTGGACCTGTAGTAATTTTAATGCACCTTACTAAAAAGTAACAACTAGCTTAAACGAGAACTGAAGGCGAAAATCAATGGGGGCATCTAAAGTTAGGCTAGTCGTATTAGATTAGTTCGACGTTGACTTCATCCTTCTTGACCCAGCCGTTTCAGAGACATTTTACTTCAAACACGACGTAGAGGCCGTTCTGAATTAAATTTTTATTGGCAACCCAGACGTTGAAAAGATTGGCGACCCTATTCCAGCTCTATTCTAACGCTAGGCAGGGCCTCAGAGAGAAAATTTTCCAGGGGGTACGAAGGTCGATACCGGGCCCCCAAATCTTATTGGGCCTCCCAAGCCTTATCGGGGCCCATGCCGTTAAATCTTTTTTTGTCGGATGGGTGTAGATTTTCATTTAAAAGTGAGGAGACAACAATATTTGCATACTGTTAGGACCTGTGAAAAACACAACTAGACATAAAATTGGTTTAAATCCAGCTAGGGGTCTGGGGGAGCGCTGTGAGCTCCCCCAGCGGGGTCCGGGGCAGAGCCCTGGACGCTTTAGCACTTTTTATGTTTCTCGAGCGTAAAATACAGCATTTGATCAACATCCCAGCACCAAACTTGCTCAAATTGACTAGCAGAAAACGTGATATACATGAGAGAAAGTATGTGAAGCGGGGGATGATGACATTGACACAATATTATACAATGTAATGACTTTAATTCTGCAAATCCAAATAATTTACTGATAAAAGTTTAAGAAGTCATCTGCAATCATAGACTTCACAAACACAAATACCTACTAAACCCATACAGACAGAGTGAGTTACCTAATGATGGTAGTATAGTATGTCTACTGTGACTCCGCTCTCTGAGGTTGAAATGCTTTTGGATCTCTGGAAATGTGGGCCCTCGTACATTGTTGTACTGTAGAATTAGGGCTCTCAAGTCAGAGAAATGTAACAAAACGTTAATTTTGATGCAAGTGTGTGGCTTTTGATACATTTTCCTCTTTTTTAAATCAAATCGGCCACTATTAGATGCCCTAAAGGCTGTGTAGCAAAAATAGCAACCAATTACCAGTACTGAATAGGCTGATTGATATTTTTGCTGTAGGCAAGTTTGATTATGATGTTATGGTGCGATATCAAAACTTAACGCGGAAACCTGAACTCTTCCGGGCCCCCCCTAGGCCCGGGTACGATGTACCCCCTGAACCCCCCCTCGCAGGCCCTGACGCTAGGCCGCAATTAGGCTACTGCATTGAGCCGTTTCGCTGCGCACTAATCAGTTTGATCTAGTCAGCAGAAGGTGTTAAATACGCGTTAAAGAAAAGAGTGGACTGTACAGTAGCCTAGCGATCTCAGTAAATATTCAAGCTTTCAGGCGAAATAATATAGCCTAACGGAAGGCTATTATTTTATTACTTGGCTACCAGCTCATACCTTATAATAAGACCTCAAGCAGTACCTGAGTAGGCCTACCGTAATTGCTTATGTAGTAACCTTAGAAAGACATTTCTAACTCGGTTGCAAAAAATGGTCTACTAGCCTTTGTTTGTTTCACAAATTGATAGCTTGATTTTTAGTGAGATCGCTAGGCTACGGTAGGGTACAGTCTACTCTTTTCTCCCATACGAATCTGTTAATTTTGCTGACAAGATCAAATAATTGATTAGCGTATAGCGAAACGTCTCAGTGCAGTAGCTTAATTGCGGCCTAGCCTTAGGATAGAGCTGAGATGGCGTCGCCAATGTTTTCAACGTCAGGGTTGCCAATGAAAATTAAATTTAGGAAGGGCCATAGGTCGTAGAATATCTCTGGAACGGCTGGGTCAAAAAGGATAAAGTTAACGCCAATTTTGTTTGATACGATTTGCCTAACTTTAGATCAGTGGTTCTTGAACTTGTTAGAGGTACCGAACCCCGCAAGTTTTATGCGAATTTTCACCGAACCGTTCGTTAAAATTATTTGTTAACAAACTTGAGCCTTAAGCAGGGGTGCCCGAAGTTTTTGAGAGGCGGGCCGCACAATTCTCATAAAATGTTTGGATGAGTTTTATCCCCAATACTGCTCGCATTAGTTTTGCATTTTTCTACCAAATTAAATTTTTCTTAAACCGGAGTTACCTTTAATAAAATTAAACTTTGTTTTGTGTTCACCTTAAATTAAAGTTTGTTAATTATAATATGTGAAAGAACTTTTTATTGCACAACAAAAACAACCCTTTGTATTATTACACCATATCCAGGATTTTGCTAAAGGAGGGCTTGAGCCCAAAGCTAACATTTGTCTATGCCGAAGTTTGTACAGTATCCAGCATCCGATGTATTAAATAACTGCTGCACGTTTAAAATGCATCATGGACGACATCTGTGAACGACTCTGCCGCTTGGCGATTTTTGCAATTTATAGAAAAAATAGCCATATTAGCGCTATTGGGAAGAAATTTTGCTCGTTTTTAAGCAACTTCAAAGAGTTGCATTACTAAGTCAATTCATCCTCCACTTGCTGGTCAGATCTAAAACATGTTTAAAAGTTATAGCATAGTTGGGATTTTTGAATTTCGAAAGTTTTTGAATTACTTAGCTCAGTAGGAAAGCTTCTAATTAGCCCCCGCAACGCCTGTTCCCCAATGGGTGTACTACTGAACACATCTTGGGCGAAACATACTATACATTATACAGCTGCTGTGACCCTTCGTTTAGAAATTCGAACTGCGCGGTGATAAAAATCCAAGTAATGAAACAAAAATCGTTACACCCCAGCTTATGTAAAGGCCAATGTAACGCAAATTTGCTGCTTTCTGACTCGTAGGGGCGTTATTAACGAAATAAGATTTACAAAAAAATTATTTAAAATTATTGTTTTATAAAACCAGCGTCAACAAATTTGACAAAAGTATTTTTTTGTGAAAAACTTGCAAGTATCGAAAGAAACGTAGTAAACCTCGAGATCAGTCGCTGGCCGCACACTTTGGGCAAGCCCTGGCTTCAAGTGAACTACGCATTTGTTGCGCATCAGCAGTGTGCGTCAATTGATGGGCTTGGTCGTTTTAGTGTTTAGCAGAGGACTGTGATTGCTATACACGTAGCGTGTGTAAAGTTTTACTTTTCCTAGTCTCCGCTGAACCCTTGATCCCGACTCATCGAACCCCTGGGGTTTGATCGAACCCAGTTTAAGAACCACTGGTTTAGATAGTCCCATTGATTTTGCCTTCAGTTCTAGCTTAATTTTGTAGGAATTGTGATATGGGGTTACGGGAATAGATTTTTCTTAGTTTTACCGCCATATTGCAAAAAAAAAATCTCAACTGTTTAGCGTTGTCGTACAATCATTCACAGGCGGTAATTTTGAACTTTTCAATAAAATGACGTGATAGCTGCTAAATAAAACGTATCAACTGCTATTTGGGCGTTTACTTTTGTAATTACAAGCCTTCAAGTTTCATGACAACTGTGGTTAAAATGTAAAAGTATACCTTTGGATTGTCTAACTTTTGCGGTCCAATTACTGGTCATTGCTAATGCGTCAATTTCTGTAAAATTGCAATTTTGAAACTACGACTAACCTACTAATTTGTACACGCCAAAAGCTCTTAAAAACCTACTTCGGTTTGCTAATTCGCTACTCATAAGCTTTATACAATTAATAGGATTTGTAAGTTAAAGCTGCTATTTGTGCAAAGCAGAGCTAGAGCTTTGAGGTCATTATTCGGATTTTACATATTTGCGTAATCTGTGTAAACGTGAGATTCGCAGTATTTCTACAGCACAATTTAGTCCGTTGTTCTCATCTAAAAATACTGACAGCATTGTTCTTCTCAATAAACTTATTCGGAAAGAATTATAAAATAGTTATCTTACGTAATTTAATAATGTTTTTAAAATAAGCTGTAATCTCCGAGAAATCAATTTTGAAAATTGGGTAATGAATCGGTAGTAACTAATAAAGTACACCCTTTTTTTGTAAGAGCCAGTAAAATTTGGGTTAAGGCTGGCTGTCCTTAATTTATTGCCAGTTTTTAGTCTCTTTCTTAAATCTTTAGAGTATTTATATTAATTGCAATGACTATACGTTTGTATTACCGGGTACTGTTTATTTTGCAATGCTCTGTCTGCTTGAGCTAACGCTTTTTTTTGCTGTTTTTACGTAAAATTGCAAAAGCGAGATTTTTCAATTTGAGCGATTGCCAAACGATTGCCAAACAGCACTTCATAGCTTCGAAATAATTGCAATTTTGCATAAAATATTGTAAATCTACTAAATTTTTATTGGTGAGATAAATCAGTACAGAATTTAGTTTTTTTTTGTGAGTAGTTGATTCTTTTTCGTTTGCTCTTGATAATTTTTTGCTGCTGAGGCTGGCATTGTTCTTAATTTGTTCTTAAGTTTTGAGCGCAAAATGAGCCTCGTGTTCTTGTAAAACAAAAAGAGTCTAACTTATATATATATTACTGCGAAATTTGTGTTGGAGCCGAATCAACAGGTAAGACAACAATTGGCAAATATCAGAGTGCAATTTTACAGTAGGCCTAGGTATCGGCAGGTAGAAGAATGAAAAATACGGAATGAGCTGTGGTTGGAGACTGGAGGGAGCAAAACATTTTATGTTTGATCATCAAGATGATGCGACCTTTATATTTTTAGGAGAATGAAAAGTTTCTGCACCACCCTGGGGCCTCGTATATCATCAAAACTAATATTTACGGTAGGCTGGGATTCGATTCCCGGTTGGGTCAAACCAAACTCTATAAAAATTGGCATTCACAGCTTCCCTGTTGACATTCAGTGATTAAAGGGACAATGTGAAGCCTCCACTGTGTACTGTAAACAGGTGGCTGGTGGCAGCTTGACTCGAAGATCTAAAAGGTCCCTTTGCTGTCTTCCAGCCAAGGCAATTCGGTGAATAAAATGTAATTACAATCACAAAAGACCCCAAATTAGAAATAAATCCAAAAAAGAAAGCAGCATTTAGAGTTGGCATCATACTCAATTGGCATCATGCTCAATTGGCATCATACTCAATCCTGGCGGAGATGCCGAAAATAAAGTTTTCCAAAAATAGATATCGATCACTGCCTGAAGTGTCCTTGATCAGTTAACTCGGATGCGTTGTAGTTTGTAAATGTGTGTCTTTCTATTATTATGGTCCGGCAGTCAACCAACGGATATGATTACCCGATAAGCCTTTAAAGTAATTCTGTGGTTGTATTATACTGTGGTATATAGCAGTGTAGCTTAAACCAGTTTTTGACCTTGGTTTTGATGACAAGGCGTTATTTTCTCAGGCTAAATTTTCCGCTTTGTTTACTTTCATGTCTACGTGTTGTAACGTAAACGTGTATGGAACGAACCCAACATTGTAATTTGCAATGCCACGCGTTGGTTAGCACTGTTAAATTATAGCAGTAGGCTTTAGTTCTGTTTGGATAGTTGATAAGTATATCTCTAGCCACTTAACTTTTGTTAGCATAAGCTTGCAATTGTAAGCAAACGGCAAAGGAAGGGTCAAAATTCAAAAGTACGATGTACTATTTGTTTTTTTGCGTACAGGTCGTAAGGTAGTTTGGCTTAGATGACGTGAATTTATCCGAGAAAAGTATAGTGAGTGTTAGTAAGGTGGTGTGGAAGGCTGAAAGCTGTGGCTTAACTAGAGGCTTGTGCCGGAAGAGGGGGGGGCAAGTGTTTAGGGGACCCAATATTTTACAGAATTAAGGCGAAAACGTAAAAAAAAGAGGTCTTCGCCAAAAATTCTGTGAGTTTCTTCGTCGAATTTAGGTGAAAACTAAAGAAAAAAAAGGCTATTCCTAAATTTCGGTGTTTCGCAGATTTGAGTGAAAACTTTGTTCCAGAAATTAGTTGCATCTGGGGGATCCATGTCTAAATCGAGAGCCCACATTTGAAGGAGGCCCAGCGGTAAATACCCCCCTTTGCCCTACGTCAGTTACGCCAGTGGATGGAAGATCGTGATTTGTGGCGGCTCAGTCTTGAAATGAGCTAATGGGAAAACGGGGCAATGAAAAAAGAAGAGTAAGCGCTTCAACCAAAACAAAATGAAAGTGGTAAAGAATGGTCAATGTTATGTTTTACGGTGGTCACTAAAATCAAAATACGGCGTTCAGGTTTAATACTTATGTTGCAAGCTTAACTGTAATGTCCAGTCAAAAGCATGGTATATTTTTGGGTCGATCCACATTTTGTTGACTTACTAAACTGAAATTTAAAGTAAATATGATTGTTAATTTATAATTGGAAAGCCGTTACACTTGAGTTGTTGACGTATGGTCACGTGATATGTTTGTGGGAGTATGTTGTCGATTGCGATATCTTGTTTAAGTCGCTATATATATTTCAGCAAACGTGTTTTTACGAAAAAAGAGCTTTTTGTCTTGCACTAGAGCTTGAAGAATCGGACAATCGAATAACACAAAAATCTAGGTCCCAAAACGAACTCCGAAGTACACAGATAGCAACAACGTCAGCCTTTTCTTCATGACTTTCCTCAAGAACAAATCTGAAGCGAAATGTAAAGCGTTTCACGTTAGAATAAACGCGGGCTACGAATAGCCAGTCTTGTTAATATTTAAGCCAATGTTTACCAACCAAAAGAGCGGCTAAATATGTTTGGCCGGAGTGCTATACGAGTATGTCCGACAAAAATTAGCCTGTAAGTCAAGTCAAGAGGCCACTTTAACTCTCAGAAAGAATTTTCAAAGTCTGAGCTGCATGTCGAGTGTCGAGGCTGAGTGTCAAAACTAGTATTTGCGAGCATGGTGTGTTTTCATCAGTTAGTTGTTTCAGCGTAGCATTACGGGTACAATAGCCTACCGGCGAGACGTCACTCATTCAACAGCTTTTTGCTACTACATCTCCGACACAAGCGGCTAAATTCATGCCGAGCGTAATTTTCTTGTATAGCAGTTGTTTAATGATGTCGTAAGGTAATAAAAAGTGCCCAGTCAATTTAATTTTTTTGGGGGGGACTTCCGCGACGCTTCGCGTTGAAAGTCCCTTTGTTTTTTTCGTACAAAATTAACCGTTTTTCTGCAACCAGAGGCCGAAATCGCTATAACTTCAAAACGGCTAAATGTAGAAACTTAATGTTGAACGTAGATGAGGAACGTATGAACAACCATTTCGCAAATTTTGGGGGCAATCGGTTAGGTGATACGGGTTTCCAGGACAAAAAACTGATATGCCAATCGGAAGTTCGACCGCTTTAGCACGAAAACTAATTGCGGGAGGAGAATAAAATTATCGAATTTAGAAGGGCCTGGGTATGTAGTTTCAGCTCCAGCTCCCACGTTTAAATTTTTGAAATTCCAACACTTTTTTTTCTGTTTTTTTTTTCTTTCTATTAAGACTTTTTTATGTGTACAAAAAATCCGAAACCACCAAAGCTAGAAACTTGAAATTTGGGGATATAATAAGTCTATATATGAAGTTGTGCTCTGGCATTTTTGGAAGTGCTAAGTCACGTGGTTTGGGGAAAACTGTCCAAAACTTGTGATTTTTGGAAGTTATTAGTTAAAACTTTGCGAATTTATTGGGCCTAATGAGAACTACTCGTATGCAAAATTTTATGGTACTAGCATTTCGGGGTATCAAGTTATTGGCTTAAAACTATCTCTTTATTTTTAAACAAACTTTAATTATTGATTTTAGCCATTAGTTTGCATGTGCTGTGATGGTGTAATGCATATAGGCACCATGATTTGAGATTGCGGTGAGAAATAAATTGAAATCAACATTTTTTTTCATTAGAAAAAAATCACATTCAATCTTTTTTATTTTGGCATTGCAATGATTGGCTTTTAAGGAATATCAGGAACCTTCAAAGTTTGAAAGGGAGAATGCCGGTGAAAAGGAACTTGCAGAAGTCTCGTATTATTTTCCTCGGGAAAATAAACGACTTGTTAGTAAATGATTTTTTCCTTGCAGTGCAATTTTAGACCAGGCTTGTTAATGTTCTTATACACGGCTTACGTCATCGTCATCCGCACCAAAAGAAGCAAAGTGTAAAATTTGTTAATGTCATTTTAGAAATCTAAAACGTACCGGTTTGCATATGCTCAGCTGATTTTGTATCATATTTCATGCATGTAATTGGCTTATTGCCAAATTTGAAATTTTTGTCGGGCGGTAGCGCATTCGTCTTTGGAGCGGGAGGTCTGAGGTTCAAATCTTAGGCTGGTCAAATTGGATAGAGTGTTGCCAACGGCTCGCCATCTTTGCGATATTTCTTCGAAAGTAGCTGTGTTTGCCTTGAGCAATGACGCCAAGATGCGCATCGCAAACTTGTAACACACTTCGGCGTAATACAGCGATTATCATGAAAGATTTGATTTGAAATTTTTGTCCAAGTATACTTTCAGCAAACAAATGAAAAAGCTAATAATTAATAATTATTAGGCTTTTTAGCAATCTCTAAAAAGCTTGTTATTGTATGTGCTTTGTTAATGCTGTGTTTTTGTGTTATTTTCGTTTTCGTATGAATGAATGATTTATATACAATTCAAAGGCAATTGCAGTTAAAACACAAAAATAGACAAGCAAGGCATTCATTTCTCATAAAGCAGTCACTCGAATTGCAACAGGAGGCTGCTAGGGGACCTCACGGTCGTGGGGTCGAGTTTTAGTCATTAGTGGCAAGTCATACTTCAAGGTTTTAGTTGATGAGCAGTGTGACTAAGGTGACCATGAAATAGGCTTGTCGTATTTTTGAATCAGAAAAACGGGATAGCCTTAGAAAACCGGTGTTTGCGGCCAGGCGTGCTACCAAGATTTTGCTAAGGAGCGTAGACTTGAACCAAAAGTTGAAACTCTTTTGTTTGAAACATGTCTCATTTAGGCGGTGTTGTGAGCAAACTGGTACAACTCAAGTGTTTCACGGACGGGGGCCTGGGGGAATGGCCTCCAGCCTCTAGGCGATTAAGTAATTTTTCTTAAAAAAAGGCATTTTAACGCTATTTGAAACACATTTCGCACGTTTTTGAAGCCATTTCAATGGAGTGAAGCATCTAGCTAATTTCGATAGTTTACCATAACTAAAATCGAAATATAATTTTTGGAAATTTTTGTTCTTAGTTTGGGGCTGTGGTTACAAAGGTAATCAGCAAATACAAAAAAGATATCCCATCAAAAAGTTTTTGGAAACCCTGAGTTTGTTCTTCCAGCCTGAATTTACCCAAAAGGGTGAGTTTACCAAAATTAGATGGGTCATGTGATATTACTGGAAGGGTAAATATTATTCAGGGTTTGCAAAAACATTTTTCCGGGGGATATCTTTTTGTATTTGGTGAATATCTTGGCAACCGCAGCTTCTACACCAGAACAAAACATTTTAAAAATTATATTTCAATTTTAGCTATTGTAAACTACCAAAATTGGCTGGATGCTTCACCACCTTTAAAAGAACTAAATAGCTAAAATTCGAAAGTCATTTGAAAGATTTGAATTGCCCCGGCCCTTCAACACCCTCTTACTAACAGGTCGTTCAAACGATCTTTAAACGTTTGTATTTTGGGTTAAATTTTCTATGTGGTTTGGCTAAGGGCGAACCGAAGCCTCCTCAGCGCCTTTTGGTTGTGCCACTGTTTGAGGACGAAATCAAAAAAAGATCTTCAACTCAGAAAAACCAAAATTTTCTGGGGAGTAAAGGCGCAGACTGAAAACACGTTTTTCCTCAAAATATTCCGCAGATTTTGAGGTGAATACCAAAAAAAAGGCGTTCTCTTCGGAAAACCACAATTATCCGCGGGTTTTGTCTGTCAAAAATTCCAAAACTCCGGGACAAACTCGTTAAACGGGGCAAAATTGTAAACCAATCGGGACACCGGGACAAGGCCTCAAAAACGGGACTGTCCCGGCGGCATATTTTGAAAAGATAGCACATTTCACACAGATAACTCGTTTCCGGCCATTTGATTGGTTGATCGAAATTACGTATTTTGCTGTCCCGTTTGTACTGCATGATTGCCACCAATAAATGTATCATTACTATTTGTGTTTTATACTGTTTATTAATGGGGACTATGTTGAACAGGCAAATAGGCTTAGTTGAGTTATTGCTGCTAATATGACAACTTTCACCGTATAAATAATTGAGTTATCGAGTTTGGGCTTAAAATATATGTTTTTTTTTAATCTTTTTGAAAAAAGCATTGATTGTTATACATTCGGTTGTATGGGACACCTAAAAAGCAATATTAAAAAAAAGGTACCCCACAAAAATCCGATTTCGTTTACCTTTGTTGGAGCATAGTCACTTGCAAACAGTTTTGAAAAATAGGTGATCTCCAAAAAAAAGGTCTCCATTTAATTCTCCCGACACGATGGTTGGAAGTATAGTGTTCTTAAAAAAAAAGGTCTTCAGCCTAATTTAACCTCTGTTTATGGATGTTTTCGTTGAAAATTTTCTTAAAAAGTCCGGCTTTGATGGTTTCTGATGTTTTTTTTTTCTAAAAATTTGATGTTTTTTGAAGCGCCCTCGCTGGGAACACTGCTCCGTTCGATGACCGGAGTGTTAGTAGAGTAAGTAGAGTTTGTAAAGTAGAGAGTTGGTAGAGTAACCTAACCTGCAAACTTTATGTACCAAAGTAGATTAGCTAAATTGAGCAATGTTATTATGATCTTCTTTATAGAGGTTTAGGCAGGTTCTTGACCGATCAAATTTTGCAGGCACCAAGGCTAGCAAATTACAGTTGAAAAGCTTGTCAGTGATGTGGTTTGGCGTTAGAGCTGCGTGAACCTTTGAAAATAAAATTGCCAGTCCCAAAACCAGAAAACTAGTTTTGAAGTATATGCGAAGTGCAATTATTTACAGTACATGCATAGTTAGCTACAATGGAATTGTATGTTGTGCACAATAGCATTAGCTGGCAAGCCTACCGGTAAGTATACGGCTGCGGCCAAAGTTATTTCCGATAAAACTTGCGCCCATTAGCTTTTTCAATCTTGCTGTCATTAATTAATCTTGGGTTCATGAATTGTTTCTTCGTTTGAATAAATGTCAAGCGTTGAAAACAATATTCTATTGAATTAAAATCAATCTGCAGTTAAACTAAAGGTCAGAAGTGTAGCAATGAGCTTAGCCAAGTAAAGAAGTGAGATACGTGTTGCCGATTTGCTGACTGGTTAGCGTTTTAAACATAAGTTTAAAATTGACTGCAACAGAGGTCACGACAGCTTAGCATTTTGGTACGGCAGTATCTTTATAATGGGACCAGGTCGTAAAGGTCGCCATATATCAGCATTTCAGCATGGTATCAGACCCAGAATAAAAAAGCAATATATGCCAATTCCATATAAAAATTGAGCCGCACTTTCCGAATCACGTTGCCTATGCCGAGCCCTTTTGTCTTGTTTTTTTTTTGCTGATTTATCGTTTCTCAGCTATAGGAAAAAAATTGATTGTTAGAAAAGCAGCAGCTGTTTTTGTTTAATACTAATTCAAACTCGTCACAAATGAAATGGATACGAACAAATCATCAGTCACTAGTAGTCAACGTCAAGTAACGAAATCGAGGATTACTGGAACATCCAGAAAAGATCCCCACGCATCAATGAAAGAGGTGATGTCTGCGCCGATTTAGCTGGGTACTGTTTACTTACTTTGTGATTAATTGAAAATTAATATCATTGAGCTTGTTTTATGCGGATCGACTTCAACATAATAGGCCTATACGCTTACTAAATTTATATTCATTGAGGCATAAATGTCTTTGACCCCGGGAGCCTCGTTCAAGTTAGTGCAGACCGTATTCAATTCATTCAGTTTTTGTCTTTTTAAGTTATGTTTTTGTTCGCTTTGAGTGATTTTAATAATTTTACTTTCACGCTTAGGCCAGATATTGAGTATGTAATGTGGTTGTTATTTTATAACTGACTTGTTGACGGAGGTGGTTTTGCTTTGTGATCGCTCTTTTTGCGGTGCAGTCGTTAGAGATTGCATCTTATCAAGGCTTTGAACCTACGGACCAGTCCACACTGAGCGTAAAATTGTGATCGAACGAGAGTACCCTTTTAACCAACTACAGTTCGTATGCCGGTAAGGAGAATTAGTTTGTGCCGGGCGTACTGAGTTTTTCGTTAATGAAATGAGGATACGCTCGCGATTTTTACCCACGGTGAGTAGTGGGCCTAATACTTCACCCGCTTTTGCGGCTTTCAGCAATCTTGTGCAGTTTAGATTGCAAATAAACAACTATTACAGTCAATGTTTCTCTGTGGTACTGGTACGGATTACTGTGGTATTAAGTGTAGCTTTGAGATTTACATTGAAATATGGTTATGGTCGGACTGACGGTACTTGTCTAGGATTTTCGGTGAAAGCCATTGCGTGGAAAATGCCATGACGCAAAATTGGGTAATGCTTCGGTTGGTTTAGCATTCAGATTTACCTGTGCAATATCTACTGTAGTAGAAGTAGTTTTCTGCAGCCTGTTCCCAAATTTTTAAGATTAAAAATACCAACAGGGCATGGTGGGTCAAGCAAGACATGAAAAAATGATACAAAAACGTAACTGTTGCAGTGAAAAAGGATTAAGTTATCGGCACACCGGTTTACGGTTTTTTAAATTGACATGTTTTAAACGGCAACGTGATGTCAGATGTATTATGATGTTTGGAGTACTGTAAAGCATAAATTAACTAGATATTCATTTTCCCGGAGGAAAATAATACGAGACTTCCTCCAGTTCTATTTCACCATCATTCTCCCCTTCATATTTTGAAGGTTACCAATATTTTTATAAAACTCAATCGTATGCAATGCAAACAAAGTGATTTTGTATCATGAAAAAAATAAATGTTGATTTTAAAGCATTTTTGGTTTGGGTAAAGTGGATGTCCGACTAAGTATTTGAACCCAGCTCAGTTCAATCACGACAATTTCAAACCCCGGCGCCTGTAATCATTATGCCAGCTCAGCATATGAACCCAGTTGACTAAAATCAATTGTTAAATTTAGCTTTCAAAAAGTGATTTTTGGGGAGGTTCATTTGGGGGTTGTACCCCAAACCATGTAAAAAATTGTCTCTTAAGTATCTTCTGATATTTAAAAAAACTAGCGCCCTAGCTCAAGCCGTTTAAAATAATTGATTTTGGGGGTCCATTTGGGAAGGTTTCGGAGCGGTGGTACCCCAAACTATGTCAAAATTTTTGTCTCTTAAATATCTTTTGATGTAAAAAAACTGGAGCCTTACCGTAAGTTTAAGAAATTGATTTTTGTGGAGTTCACGTGGGAATTCCCGGGGGTGTGGTACATGTGAGATTGCTGCTTCTTAAATACGTTGCTAATGATATTTGGTATATTTTTTGCTTAAAATTTAAACAAACCACGTGATGACAACTGCTGCAAAAATGAACCACTCCAAAATGAACCTCACTAAGTCTCGTTTATTTTTTTGATCATGTCTCGGTCATTAAACTATATTTTTAGTGTTGATCGACAAAAGCTTTGTCATTTTGGTCAAAACGATCAAAGAGATTGATATATTTCTGCATACAAGCCTTAAGATTGTTCATGTAATTGTGAGAATGACTGAAAAAATATTTTAAAATTGGGAGATTCGGCCGATTTTAAAGTTTATGGTGAAAAACAAAATCCAGGTATTAGTGCAGTAAATGTGGTTTAGGCATCGATTAACTTGTTGGATTAGTTTTTGTAGCCATTAGGTCCTCCACCTTCTTGAGTAATTACTCACCTTTTCAACTGCTATGTGTTGTTGTATGACGTAATGGTCAGTTGTTTTGTTTCAGTAGTGAAATTGTGCACTTGGTAGCTGCTCTTCACCATTGTGTAAATTGTAATTGGAAAGCCGGAATGTTTGGTTTTGGCGGGAACGTGATAGCAAATTCAAATAGCAAATTCAAATTGTTTGATAAACACAATCACGTGGCTCTGTTGTTGAAACCAACTTTCGGTCTTTTTTCGCACACACCAATATTCGCGTAGCGTTTTGGACAACTGAACTTTCTGAATAGAAACTGTATCTCTATGGATAAAATAGATACTTTTTCAGTCGCTGAGGCTGAGAATTTCTTCGATACTTGATTTTTTCCCTTTGGTGACGAAAGTATGGAGAAAATGCGATTTGCTTCACTACATCTATCCCTACGTGAACTAGCAATAGTTCAGATTCTCTAAGCTACTTTGCGTGACCTTGGTTTTCTTAGCGACCTTTCTGTTGTTTCACGTGCTAATTAAGATGTCGGCTGGGCTTGTTTCTCAATGTCTAAAACTACCTTGGTTTGCTTTGAAGAAATATCTTGAATTGCTGATGAAGGATTGTTAGTATGGAATTGTTGGTATTCTATTTTGAACACGTGAGAGTGGTTAAAGGAAATAACCGAAACGTCTTTTCAAATATGTTTTGCAGTATTTTGGCTGTAATATTTTGATTTAACTATTGGATAACCATAATCCCAATCTGTCATCTGGCGCTTGAAATTTAAGCACACTCTTTTTAGTCAAAATATATTCTCAATCGCCTGCGTATTGTGCTCTCAAATCTTGGAATCATTGCAATTTTGTTTGCAAATACTGGAAAATTATTAAAATTTTATCGTTTTTAATCAATACAGAATTTAGTTTTTTTTAGATTTGAAATTTATTCGTTTTGTTGTTAATTATTTTACTGCTGAGGCTGGCATTGTTCTTAATTTGTTCTTAAATTTTTAGTAAAAATGAGCATCGTGTTCTTATAAAATTGGTCTTATAAAACAAAATGAGTGTATATGTTTTATTGGGTAGTTTTGTTATTTTCTGTTCGTTGTGTTGAATGAGACAATGCAATTGTTTATATCATTTTTTTTGCCATTTAAACACAAAAAAATATACTAAATCAGTCGATGCCGCTTTCGCAACAAAAGTCGGCAAGGGACTCATTACTCTTACCAGGACTGATTGCTTCGCTTCTCCTGTACTCTGCTAGTTTTACTCGCCCAGCCTTGTCAAAGCAGCACAGTGAGTTTTTTTAAGTTTGGTTTCAAGTTACTGTTTGGAATGTTAGATGACTATGGCCGTCCGATTGTCAACTATCGATCTTAATAATGTCTTTTTTTTTATCTATCTTCCTTTGTTTTGCTACTCTGTGGCGCCGTCTTTTAGATTTAAATCAGATACTAAATGACCGCAGTGCGAACCAAAGCAGAAAATTGGGAACAATAATAATTTTGCATGCCAGAAACAAGTACACTAGAATGCACAACACAATGCATTTGCAGCTTAAGAGTTAGGCGGAGTAGAAGTTGATTTATTAAATTATTTCTCTTCAAGTTCACTCCGATCACTCGAATTCCAACTTTTATGGGCTGCAAGTTAAGCAAACTAAAAGAATAGTATTTTGTTGCTAAAAAAAAACAAGAAGTCTCAAGCTGAGTTTAACAAATCGATATATGGATTTATTTCAGTCTTCTCGAGCTAAAAAGTTTTTCCTGTTAAGGCTAAAACATTGCTTTGGTTTGTTTTTGGTTGAAAGTTGTTTTTTTTAACGAGTTGTGTAGAAATTTATTAGTTTGTGTTTTTGGGTCAGAGAAAAAACGCAAAAAGCCGCATTAGCAGAGACGTTTATCAATATTGCATATGCTTTAACTGGAAACGTGCTGGCTGCAATGGCATAAGATTTAGCATGTAAAATAAGATCTTTTTGTTGAGAGTAATGTAACATTCAAAAATTAATATTTTTAGAAAATTGAGATTTTTTGGAAGTTGCAGTGTTGACGTTTTAGAGAAAGCGTTCAGCAAAGCGATGTGAAATAAAATGTCCGTGTACTTGTGCGTAAAAAAATTGTATTTTTTGAAGTTTTAATTTAAAGCTTTAGTTTTTGTTAGACTAGTAACTGACGAAGAATGGTAAAGCATACCAACTCATCGTCGTCAAGTATTTCCAATGTAAGTTTTTGCATGAATGTAAATTTTGCAGTACCTCAAGAAGTAGGACGGCATTAAATGCTCAGTGCATCACGCTGCTTGAAAATTGACTAGCTTGCATTTAAATGGAAGCTTTAGGTCTTATTACATGATCTCCTTCATTTTTTTCGTGCCATTGCAGTTTTGTTTGGTTTCTACTGTATTTTATTAATTTATTTATTTTTTTCTGTGCACAGCGAAAACTCTTTGAAAGGCAATTTGGCATAAACTGTTCCGATTGAAATGTTTGAAACAAGCATGTTATTGCGTTTCAAGAATCAATTATTAAAATTTAAAAAAGTAAAATACGATTAACAATCAATAGTTTTTGATGGACCTATCAAAACATTGGATCTAAAATGGTTTAAAATATTCAACCAATTTTAAAACTACTGTTATCTAGTAAACAGGAGCTCAGTTACTTAATTTTGTTCTTGAACTAAAGCTTTTATGTTTTCTTTTTATATTATGGAAAATGCTGTAAATAAAACAATGCAAAAAACGTCGTACCGGAAACACCGGCTCAGAAATGATCCGGCTTTTTCTTGACACAAATTCCAGAATGTGTAACAATAATATAGCCCAACTTTGTTTCTGCTCTAATAGTTTTATTATTGACTTTTTTCTTGTTCTTGTACAGAGTAAAGCTGTGACTGTGAAATTTTTACGAAGTGAAAAATTTTGGTATTGTTAAAGTAATGCTATTTGTGTGAAAAGGGATTTTTGATCTGGTGTTATGTCGCATTTATTTTATAAATTATCATTCCACCAACGTAATTCATGCTAAATTATTGCAAAAGTCGTTAAAATTCCTGATTTGTAACCAAACAACAGCCTTCATTTTTTTGCTAACAATAACATCACAAAAATGGCTCCCTAATTCAATAATATGCCTTATATATAAACGGCCTATGGCGCCCAGAAAAGTCTACAAGATGTGATCATTTATGATTGACAGCTTTCAGTGGCAAATCTTATGCATTATGCAAAGCATCCATCTACAGATGTTTTGATAGTCTTTTCCTCAAAGACATGATTAATTATAATAATTAAGATTTTTTGACTTGAATTGTCCGAATTTTTTTCTGATTTGTCGTCAATTTGTCGAAATTTGCTTTAATGTAGAAAAGCCTGTTTATTTGTTTAAGCTCACGAAAAAGGGAAGTAGTTTTTTGCTGTCTGCACTTGGCACTTTTAGTACCAACTATTCTGCATGTGCTTCAGCTTTTCTATTAATGAAAACTGGCAAAATGGGCATCGAATAACTATTTCAATCTCTTAGTTTGCAGATTGAAAAACGAAAACAATTATTAATTATCGATTAAACGTTAAAACCCGTATAGTTAATTAGGTATTAATTATAACTTGCTTTGAACGTTATGTCTTAAAACTTTATATTAACGTGCAGCCACGGCTAAGAGCATCATTTACATAGCAAAGTAGGTTGAAATTCTTATGTTTTTAGGGAGGAGGAGGAAGTCTGCTGCGAGCAGCGAGAGCAGGAAACCTTGAGAAAGTCATTTCCTTATTAGACCAAGAAAATCTCGACATATGTACCTGCAACAGTGTGAGTAGATTATAACTTAGTATGTTTGGTGCTTTTTTTTTGCAAATGTGTTGCTGATGTAATTGCAAGTATCGTATAATCTTAACCAAGCATTAGCATACTACCACTACATCTGTGTGCACTGGTACAGCTTCTTTCATTCAATGGATTAGCTTGATCTCGGGGCCTCCCAGTTTGGAGGGCAAGGGGGATGAAGTACCCAAGGCTGACAATTTTGGGGGTCCCCGAGCGGTTTTAGTGAAGAGCTCAACAACTTTTCTTGGCGGGAAAAACACGTCCAAAACCGGTTAAGACCTTTCATTTTTGATGAAGACCTTTGCTTTTGTCCAAGTCTTGGCGAAGACTTTTTTGGTTAATCTTCACGTAAATTTTTTTACATAATTGAGTCCAAACGAGCGGAATATTTTTAATGGGGCCCATTTGTATTGCCTACGGACTTGAAATTTCTCTCAACGGTTCTGCTTGATTTACATTGTTATTATATTTTGCTTTTATGTTTAGACTGGTCTTACTGCACTGCATCTGGCTGCCAAGGAGGGTCATTGTGACATCATCAAAGCGTTGTTGGAGCGTGGTGCTTCCCCAAACCAAGCAACGAGGGTAATTTACTAACCTACAGTTACGACTCACGCTGCCACCTGTCGTGAGATAGCCCACAATCAGTCTGCTAACATTTGTACAGTATTTGTTACCGATCAAGCGTTGTTTAATTTGTTTCATTGCTAATCTACCCATCAAGATGCCGCAGTGGCACATGTGAAACGCTTTAAAAAATACTGCTACCCCGCGTAATAGTGGTTAGATGTTTTTGGCTGGCTTAAGTAAGTCGAGGAAATAGCTCATAATCTTATACTAAACTACAGAACTAATGTAAAGCATCGTTTTGTGTTTGTAGATGGGCAACACAGGCTTGCACATTTCATGTCTCGCTGGAAAGCTTGAGGTTGTGAAAATGCTATTGGAGCATGGATCTGATATTAACGCTTTAGCACAGGTAAGAATAGGACAAGAACGGCTATAACTCTGACGGTTAAGAATTTTCAAATACTACACTGTGCGCTAAACAAACGGCAGACGAAACTTCAGTCAATAAGTCAAATCTAATTTTTCGTTATAGTTACTGTATTTTGCCAAAGCACGTTACGATTTTGCGTATCCCATCTTTTCGTCATTGCGCTAGGGCTACACGCTAGTACATAGCTGTTTTCTTAGAAATCGGTAACAGTGATTTTTTATATGATCGACCTAGGAATTGAACCCCGGGCCTCCGTTTCTGAGGCGAGCGCACTAACCGCTCGATTATCCTCTGGTCGGCTCGGCCTGTATATGACATGGCTGCAACTGCGGTGTGTGAGTGCTGCGCTGAGAACCAAATGACAGGCGACGTCACAACTACCCGCTCTACTCTCCATTCCACGACGCAGATGGACTGTTCCGACTGGATGAGGATACAATCTGCTGGCTGCAAGAAACCTGCCCATAAACAAATTAAAACTGAATACGTATTATGACAGCATTTAAACTAATGAAAAGCTATTTTTGTGAGTGTAAAATGATTGTGAGTTGAAATGGTAATGCTGGGATTTGGTATCTGGTGCACGCCTGTATTACTTGTTGATTACCAAATGACAATTTTAGACTTAAGTTTGTAAATATTTCGTACAGAATTCTTTTACTCCTCTGTACATGGCCTCTCAAGAAGGCCACGTTGGAATAGTGGATTATTTACTCAACCGTGGAGCAAATCACAACATATCAACTACGGTATGCACAAAAAATTATTTTTTAAATAAACTTTACAAGCTTGCAGATTGTTTGAATTGCTGAGTCGCTAAAAATTTGGAGTTTGATGAAAAATAAGTTTGAGCCTGCGATGTATTTATTCAAGCAAGATATGATGCATTTTTGGTGGGCTAATCACTGCAATCATGTAGAAAATACATTATTTACAGCTTACATAATACTTCACGAACGTTTTGGGCTTAAGGTTATGCGCTCTTTGGAGATATTTAAAATAGCAAGCATAACTTTTGATAAATCTTGATCTACTAAACTGATGGAATACGCTTTCAACGCCCGCTTTGCCCGCTTTCAACTCCATGTTTTGGCGTAAATTTTCGAGAGATGGTTGTATCGTTTGACTATCCTAATAATACGAATTGAGAAACGTAGCGCATTAGAAGGTGAAAGTTTTGGCAAGTGTCCTAAATCCTAAGATTTACAGAGGCTACAACTTCTGTTGATTACCGCGCTGACAGAGTAGTGTTTCGGTCGTTATCTCATCAAATTACTCATGATAAAAGGAGATCTAATGCTGTTTAATGCCATCCATTATGAGAAGGCGACTCTTGTTTCTTTGAAACTTGACGCTGTTTCAGTTATTGCTTTGTTGATATGTGGTTTTATTCACAAAGTACTTAGAGAGTCTTATTGGCAAGCAAATATAAACAAACTTTCTACAATGCCAGTTAATAAAGTAGATTGTAATAAGTTATTAATGCTACATTGCTTCATTCTTGATTACAGTGCAATACTTACCCAATCATTTCGCCAAGACTATTGCATTGAGGGTATTTCCAATGTACTAGCAGGATTTTTAGGGCATTTTACAAATGTGTGATAAGCCTTTTGATAAAGTACGAGACTTCGTAATTTGAATGTTTACTTCAGTCAA
The DNA here is from genome assembly GCA_963965965.1 of Trididemnum nubilum. NCBI lineage: Eukaryota > Metazoa > Chordata > Ascidiacea > Aplousobranchia > Didemnidae > Trididemnum > Trididemnum nubilum. Next base: position 43,200,067 of record OZ014470.1, read on the forward strand.
ATTTCGATTCAATCCTATGCCACCATTACTAATAATAATCAAGGTCACCCAACTGGTTATTGATTACTAAAAATGCAATTTTTTTACTCTCATTAGCTAGCATAACCCCTTATTTTGGAGAAAAATCATGTTTTACTACGGTGGCTATATGCGGTTTAGTGTTTGACATATCATGTTCCTAGGAGGATCTAATAACGAAAAAAAAAAACACTTAACCAAAATCATCTAAGGAATTATGTTGAATATGATTATGTAGTTGTTTATTTGACGTGATTGTTGATGGGGACATCCAGAGAATCAAAGCCAGACCGAAGAAGTACATTCTGACGATTTTATGGTATCGGTTTATGAATGATGAAACATTGAGGGTCGAGTGCACCAACCCTGGCTAACCAAGAGTTTACTTAACCGATAGGTTAACCATCGGTTAAGAAAATATCTTATGCACCAACGTTAACCGGATGGTTAACTTCCCAACTTTAACCAAAAATTTAACCGCTGCAGTAAGGTGGATTAACCACTGGTTAACTCGTTAAGTGCCAAGAGGGTCAGAGGTTTATGGCAGTGATTTGGATGTTAGTGGGAGGAATCTTATTTTCTTTAAAATGCAAACTGTTGTAAAGGATATGAACGCCACAAAGTAGCAGCTATAGGCCTAGTGGCATATACTGCAGCATGTTGTAAAAGATATAAACGCCGCAAAGCAGCAGCTAATGCTATAGGCCTAGTGGCTCGTACTGTACTGTAGCATGTCTTCCAGGGCTTGCTATCTGCTGTGGTCATAGCCATAGCCTAGTATAATTGGATTTAAAAGAAGAAAAAAATACAAAGTTTTGGTCAGTAAAAACAATCGAAATTAAGTTAGAAAGCTGAAGGTGGCTGGCCTACTGTTTTTTTCCCTAGCCAGCACGTTATTGTAGGTAGGCTATCTACTGACCTGCGATGTAAGCTACCAGAGAGCTGTAACAGTTAGATTTTGAGTTTGGGTTAGAATTAATCTTAGGGTTGGAGTTTGGGTTTGGTTTAGGGTTGGGGTTAGTGCTAGGATAGCAATTTTCTTATTCTTACGTAACGGTATTTAGACGTTACGTAAGAATAAGAAAAATTGCTATCCTAGCACTAACCCCAACCCTAAACCAAACCCAACCTATCCCAACAGTATTTAGAATGGAGCGAATTTGCCCCAAGAATGATTTTACGAAAAACTTTTTGCCCAAACGTTTTTGTGGTAGTTATTCTGAATATTGCTGTTTAATAGCAAACCGTAGGTTGTTGTTTGAACAAAAATTTGTACTGTTTTCAATTTTTGTTAAAATTTATCAAGTGTAACTTATCAATTGAATTTTTTGGTAAAGGCTTGGCGAAGTACTAGGCCTTGGATGCAAATCAGACCTTCAGTTTTTTCTTGAGAAGGAATGCTGCTAAGACTAGGCTAATCTTCCCCAAAAGATGCTTTGATCTAAAAAAAAAATTATTCTAAATAGCCGATCATCGCAATTTTTGCTTCATTTCACTTTTTTCAACCAAGGAATTAGTTTGAACTTACGAGAAAATGATGTTTTTGCTGAGTCACAATAGTTAACCTGTGGTTAACCGCAGTTTTCTTGGTTAACTTTTGGTTACCTAACCAGACACGACATTTTGTTGGTGCATATCGATTTGTGGTTAAGTTAACTCGCGGTTACCTAACCGGTGGTTAACGCTAAGCGACGGTTAAGTTAACCAAACTTGGTGCATCCAATCCTGAGTGTTTTCACAAAATCAGTTAGTTGTTTCAAAATGAACGGTATTGCTTCAGCAGAAATTTTTATGTAGTTTTGTATTAATTTTAATTCAAATCTAACCCCAAACTCAAATTCTTACTTTAAAACCAAACACAAACCCTAACCATAATCTTCATCCTTAAAAAAGTAAATGAAAAATGCGTGGATGAATCCCCGAGTTTGTTTTATTCTCTTTAACTTTTAAGAATTTTTGGTAAAACAGTCGATCCCTTTTAAAATTGTTTGACTGATAGTTTTTTGTTTGGTAATGTTACCCAATGCCATGATTGTTGTACTTTAGGATGGGTTCACCCCACTCGCAGTTGCCCTTCAAGAGGGCCGCAATGGGGTGGTAGACTTACTAATTGACAAAGATAACAATGGAAAGGTGAAGCTTCCCGGTCTCCACATAACGGCTAAAAAAGATGACGCCCAAGCAGCCAGTTTAATGCTGAGAGACCACAACAAAGCAGAGCATGCCAACAAGGTAAACTATAATTTTATAATACTCGTAAAATATTAAATCAAAAGGACGAGTGAGGATTTATTTAACGAAATAGGATAACACCATCGCCACTTTTTCGTAACATGAGAATAAAAATGAAACAGTGAAAAGTAATTATTTCGTATGCATTTTTTCGATGTGGTTTATTATTATTGCCATTATGATTTTTTGCCGTACTGGTGCAACTTAATTTTACTATTTTTACCTGTGATGTTGCATCAAAATAAATTACCAATTTTGCCCAATATTTTATGAGGAATTGCAGCCTATCCGTCAATCTTTTGATTGTTACTATGGAGCGCCGTTTGTGTACCCTAATTTGTGCATAGTTTTTTTTTGCATATTTAATTAAATAGTCATTTTAATTAAATATACAAAAATAAATATACAAAAAAAACTAGTGCTAAAATAAATATGCAAAAATTTTTTGTGCGGACTTTTTTTGACTATTTATTTTTGCAATAAGAAAAAACTGCGCAGAATATACCGTTGCAAAACTAAATAGTCAAAAAAACTGCGCGCAAAATAAACCGTTGCAAAAATAAATCGTCAAAAAAACTGCGCACAAAATAAAGCGTTGCAAAAATGCGCTGCAGACATTTTTGTATATTTGTTAATGGAGCGAGGCAAAGCGCTCTCGGCTGCTCTTTGATGCGCTATCGGCTGTTTTTTAATGATCTCTATGAGCAGCCGAGAGCGCGCTTTGCTACGCTCCATTAACAAATATACAAAAATGTCCGCAACGCTTTTTTGCAACGCTTTATTTTGTGCGCAGTTTTTTTGACGATTTATTTTTGCAACGGTTTATTTTGCGCGCAGTTTTTTTGACTATTTAGTTTTGCAACGGTATATTCTGCGCAGTTTTTTTGACGATTTATTTTTGCAACGGTTTATTTTGCGCGCAGTTTTTTTGACTATTTAGTTTTGCAACGGTATATTCTGCGCAGTTTTTTCTTATTGCAAAAATAAATAGTCAAAAAAAGTCCGCACAAAAAATTTTTGCATATTTATTTTTGCACTAGTTTTTTTGTATATTTATTTTTGTATATTTAATTAAAATGACTATTTAATTAAATATGCAAAAAAACTTTGCACAAATTAGGGTACACAAACGGCGCCCCATATGTTACAGCTGGTGCGTTCGTACGTATGAACTAGACACTCTGCCCTTGTCTAACCACACCAACGCAGAGGACTGTTTTGGGGGTTCTGTTGATGGGGTTGATCCGGTTCTTTCGTCAGGCTGGGCCACAACAACGGGTAAACTGCTTCGCCCCAATGGGAAATAAGTGTAAAAGGTCTTTTCCAAGGACACAACCACGCATTGCCAGTTCGGGAATCGAACCTAGAGTCAGCAACCTTTTGATCACGAGCACGACGCTCTACCACCTGAGCTATCGCCGCCGCATTACCAGCTGGTTTTTCTTATTTTTGAATTACCGCATATTTTACCAAGTAGTCTTGGCCAGAAGAAGCAAAGAGGCTGAGCAGTCAAGTCCCAACTTTTGCCTGTCCACGACTTGAAGTGAGAACTTCATTCTGTTCACTTGTGCCGCTACATGCTAATTGAAGGGAACGTGTGAATACCGGTAATCTTGGTTTGACGTGGCATGGAATCGAACACGATTTGATTGTTTCTAACGCAGGCGGACTGATCAGATGCTAAGACGAATAACTGTTGCATTTTTTAAAACTAATTTCTTTTTGCAGATGTTTGTGAACCAGACTAGCGAGGTACGGATATGCATGGGCTGGTGCTTAATATTGCATGCAAATCATCTTCCTGTTATTATTTTATTGTATCCATTTTTCTCCAAAGTCTCGATTTTCTAAAAACCGATAAGGCCCAAGCTTAAATTGAAGTAAACATTGCATACGCCTTGTGATTTATTTGTTAGGTATAGCGCGTAGCCGGTCCATATAGCTATAAAAAATCCTGGGCAATCGATGAACCTAAATCTCAGCCAGTAATAGTGTAAATTTTTCTATTAGTTTACTGTCGTAATTTACATCTGCTCTTTAATGTTCCTATTGTTCGTCAAAAAATGTAAATGTTGAGTGAAATGTGACTTATACAAACGCAATTAATGAGACATTTGCTGTGGTTACTTACAGTGGTTATTAGACATTTACAGTGGTTATTAGACATTTACAGTGGTTATCTATCTTCCAGACTGGATTTACAGCTCTTCACGTGGCGGCTCATTACGGAAACCTCAAGGTATCCGAAGTTTTACTGAACCGAGGAGCTATGGTTGATTTCAAAGCTAAGGTAATTTTTGTTCTTAATTACTTCCCATTTCTGTTCTTTTTTCTAATTCTCATATATTTGTGTTGAATAAAAAAATTTGATTGGCAATGAAATGTCTCTTGTTAGTAGCAGTATTGCCTGTTATACCCATTTAATTTGCTAATTGGCAGTTTCTTTATTTTCTTCCTACTATCTTATTACAAACCTCGTATAATCTATCAAATCGACTGCAAACTACATTTAGTTTCAGTTGAATTGTTTAACGCAGGGGTGTCCAACTTTTTTTAGTCACGGGCCAGATTTGCTGTTCAAAATTTTTGCGTGCCAAAATTTAGTGTGTGGTATTCTTCTTCTTCTTCAAAAAAAGTCTTTCGATGGATATTGTGATGTCCTCCAAAAAAAAGTCTTCAGCCTACCAATTCCGATTGATTTTGTGGTGCTCCCAAAGAACAAATAAAAAAAAAAAGGACTCATATCTGTAACTCACAATATCGTGTCAGCGCGTAAGGATCAACTAAGCAACCAATGTAGAAAATTTAACGGGCCACTTTGAAGCCTTTGGCGGGCCACAAGTGGCCCGCGGGTTGCGTTTTAGACGCCCCTGGTTTAAGGCTTGTGCAGCATTGAAGTGCTGTCACGAATTTTGTACCAGATGTGGAATGTTGTTTGCACCATAGATAAACTCGTATTATAGGTTTGTAGATGGTATTGATATCATGTTATGGGTACTGATTGCACTACTATTTTATTTAGTCTAATTAAAAACAGCAAAGCCTTAGTTGAAACAGTAAAATTTTTAAACGTTTCGGATTTATAGCTACGTCCATCATCAGTAAAAGATGAAATTCATATAGCAAAAAGTATAAAAAAGTGTGCCACATACACTTTTGTACTCATGAAGTACAAAAAAGTGAATTGCAAAAAGTGCTACAAACTTTTTTTGTACTCTGTTTAGATTTCATTTTTTACTGATTATGAACGTAGCTATGTCCGAATTGTTCAAAAAATTTTACTGTTTTACCTAAGGCCTTGCTGCATTGATCCGGGTTTGAATCCCATTTGTATTCATTTTTACTGACTAGTGACTTCCACGACGCTGTTACAGCTAATGCCAACACATTTTCTGGTTTATATATTAGCTTGTGTTAGACTTGGTTTGTATGCTGTTGATTATTGAGTTGCTGAAGATGGCATTTTCAATAACTTTCAAGTACTTTTCAGAATGGAATTACCCCATTGCACGTGGCAGCTAAGCGAGGAAACACCCGTTTTTGTGCATTTTTATTGGAGCGTCACGGTCGACCGAATATTTGCACACGTGACGGGCTCGTTCCGCTTCATTGCGCTGCAAGATCAGGGCATTACCCGATTGTGAAACTGTTTCTTGAAAACGAAAAAACTCCAAAATTTGCGAAGACCAAAGTCAGTAAATTACATTTTCACTTTTTATTTTCAGTCATTGCTACATTTTGACATTTTGTCGTGTAGCCTACTTGCTTAACCATGAGGAATTCAACGAATGCTTAAGAATTCTGTTTCAAATACACTTTTTTTATAAGATCAATTTTATAAGAACACGAGGCTTATTTTTGCTCAAAATGTAAGAATCAAGAACAATGCCTGTCTCGGCTTGAAAAAAACAATAATTAAGAAGAAGGGAATGCAATTTAAGTTTTCAGCAGTGTTTTCTTGGCCGTTCAAGATTGTCATTGTTGAGTTTTGTAAAGACTATTAATTTCAAGGACCCTGATCTCTACTAAAAAGTAACTTTCATCCAAAGAAGAATGCATTAGTGTCTCTTTATTCTTCAACAAAACTTAAGAACATATGAGGCTGCAAGTTCGTAAAAATTTAACAACAGCTAGTTGTGACCCGAAATTTACTGGTTCTTATGAAAAAAAAAAGTGTAATACTTACGTTTTATTTTAGAATGGATTGACCGCCCTCCACATGGCTGCCCAGGGCGGACATGCGAGAGTGATTGAACTTTTACTTGATAATGGATTTGCCATCGATGACGTCACATCGGTTCGTTATTGTCATTTTCGATTGTTTATTCGGCCTAAATTTAGTGTAAATATTTATCCTCTGCCGCAAATTGATCCAGTGTTTATTTAATTTAAATAGATAATTGAAATTTTAGAGTCATACCTTGTTGCTTTTGTCATTAATCGACCATGTCTAAGACACTGTAGCTTTGCTAATTTTGCCTCTGAGTTGCTAATCAAATTACATCTTTTATAGCTTATCATTATAATGCAAGATTTATTTGCATATCACATGCTCGTAATTTCATTTTATCTTCATATTACAGTACAATTTGACAGCTTTAGCAATATTTGCAGTCATATTTCTTTAAAATTGAACGTTTTCGGCCTTTCAATGGCCTTCTTTAATCACAAAACATCACTGATCATGGTTTTGAAGATGGCCTTCTAAAAGGACGAAAATATTCAATTTTTAATAAGAAACCGCTGCAATATTTTTCCTGAGCACTGACAATATGTGGACTGATCCAAAGATGCACTCCTCTTTCTACCATTTTTTGGCAGAAGTAAAATTGATTTATTTTGTCATTGACTTACGGTTTTTTTGTAGGATTATTTGAGTCCTCTTCACATAGCTTCGCACTGCGGCAACGTAGAAATAGTGAAGTTGCTGTTGAATCGGAAAGCTCATATCGACTCGAAAGCATTGGTATGTTAAATCTATGATTTAATCGCATATTTTTGATATCTAACTGATTTGCTTTACTTCAGTTTTTTTTTTTTGTCGATCTCAAACAAAACTTATTGCCTTACTTGAGTATTTATTTATATATGCACGATTTTGTACATCTTATTTTGTCTTCAAATGCGTCAGAGCAGAGACTGTATATCTTGCTTTAATGTGATCTAATGTCAGTCTGGCTGCAGACTCGAAGACCTCTCGGTCCCTTCGCTGTCACTCAGGCCCTGCTTTCTTTAATAATAGCGTAGCTCTATACATACTCTGTTTTATTCTGGTTTTGTTTTTTTTAGTGGCGTCAATAAACAAACTTGAACTTCTGTGGTTGATATCACGGTTTGAAAAAGTGCTCTGTAGCAAATATTTAGAGCGGCTGCAGGTTTTAAACTATTAGATTTTAGTTTTTAATGTTTTAGAGCTATGTTAATTTGCTGTTATTCAATGTTATGTATTATTTGTAGATCATATTGAATGTATAATAATTTCAATTATTCACGTGTTCAATGTTCAATAACCTAATGCGTTTTGATGTATTTTTAGAATGGCTTTACACCGTTGCATGTAGCTTGTAAGAAGAACCGGCTCAAAGTAGTCGAACTTCTCATTTCACGTAAAGCCAACGAAGAGGCTTTGACAGAGGTAGTATTTAGGTTGGATTGATTTTGAATTTTGAATTTGAATCCGCTCACGAATTATTGATGAATTTGAATTCGACTTTTATAAAACCAATGAATTTGAATATAAAAATTAAAAACAAAATGAATGGATCCAACCAGTGCCGTCGCTAAGGGAGGGGGGTGCAGAGGTGGCGTAACCCCCTAACGGCCGCTTGTGCCCCCATTTTGGTTTACTAAAAATACAGCTTTTGTAACATCACGCAACGACAAGACAACAGACAATGATGGAAAAATAAATAATTACGTCTAAACATAACTCTTCTTTGATGTTTTTTCGATTCTTTGCGAAATTGCTGGCAACCAACTGCTGTACATAAATCGGACGCAATATTCCGTCTTATTGACACGCCTTTACGGATGTGTATCGGAAGAGACATGTAAGCCTGCAGAATCGTTGCCTGTACTTCGTTAGTGATTATGAAATGAAACAATGCGTGAAAACATTTTTTTTTCAAAGACCAGCTGTTATGATTTTTAGAGTACACTATAGATTTTGAGGTCACAGTCAGTGGCGCAACTAGGGTGAAGGGGCTTAAGCCCCATTTGCAAAGTCACTTCGAAAATTTAATCTCAAAATACAAGCGTTTAAACGTATTTTAGACTTAACCTAAAGTAAGGGGGGCTGGAGGTGAAAAGCAATTCAATTCTTTGAAATGTCTTTTGAATTTTAGCAATTTAGTTATTCATATGGCTTCTAAAAGTGCGAAGTATGATTAAAATTGCGTTAAAATCGCTATTTTTTTTTGCTTAAAAATCGCCCAGCGGCTGGAAGGTCCGCCCTCAGGCTCTATCCACATTCACTTAACATTTAGTATCTATGTCCGTCTGTGACACGCTTGAGTTGCATCAGTTTGTTCAACACGGGGGCTAAATCAGGCAGTTTTTGTGTAAAAAAAAACAAACTTTTGGTTCACCTCTCTTAGCAAAACCCTGGTCGCACGTCTGGTAGCGTTTACTGCTGTAGATAGATTTTTCAAGCGATTATTGGCCATGAACGAGTCGAGCAAAGAAACGCTGCCGGCCTTATTTTAAAATTGCACATAACTGTAGCCGTACAAAATCTGAAGATCAGTTTTTATAAGCAAACTTTAGTGCCCCCCCCCACTTTTGACTGGTGGCCCCTCTCTTCGTTTGCTCTGGCGACGGCACTGGATCCAATTCTGGATTCAAGCGACTTGAGTTGTTGGTTTATTACGCACCTGTGATGCGCTGATACACATCTGCGACTACGAGACTGCGACTTGCTAGGTGCAAACTGCAAAATCCTCTTTGTATCTTTGGTGTGAAAAGTGGGGTGGAGTGAATGTGAATTTTGAATTTGACTTTTGCAAAGTCAATAAATATGAATTTGAATTTAGTTTTTTCAAAGTCAATAAATTTGAATTTAGTTTTTTTAAAGTCAATGAATTTGAATTTGAATTCAAAAATTAAAAAAGAAAATGAATGGATCCAACCCTGTTAGTATTTGCTAAATTCCATCTACCATTTTTCTATTTAACGAATCACTTTACTTTTTTGTAATCTTTGGTGTATAATTTTCATTTTGGGCTGTGTTTTTGTGCAATGTCAAAGTGCGGAACAAATTCTGTTCTTTTTATCTTGTACTGGGTGATTTATCCAAACAAAATATCGATTTGCATTTAATAGAAAACATTGAAATCCTTTTGGATCTAAACGAAAACGCAAAGATACCTATACTGTCAGAATTCAGAGTCAAATTTGGAGAGCACTAAGCTTACTTAATACGAGTTTGGAAATATTATGCTAATAAATTGCCGTTGCAAATTGAATATTTTTGATGATCCTGGTGGCTGAGGCACCTTATGAATTATTTAAAATCTCGTTTCTAGATTCAGCGTATTGATCCTTCGCTTGCCATTACCATTGCCTTGTAGGACAAAACTCTATGCTCTACATTGCAAACATACGATATTAAATTTCGAAGCAGTAAAATTTTATAGAGCGTTGCAAAGTTTCGGTAAAAAATTGCGATCTCTTTACTCTGGGGAACGTCACGATTTTCTTTGATAGAAAAAAAAAAAATCAAATCGAACTAATTTCAGAAACTTTTTATCGAGCTTCGAAATTATTCTTGTTTTCTCACCGTACATAGACAGCGCGTTCAGTTTTGACTTAACTTTTTCAAATTAGTCTCCGCTTTTACGTCTGGGGCAAGTTTTACTGCGTCGGGGTTGCCATTAGGCGATTTTGTGTGATTAGATTGGGTGCAGAAGCTAAAGTTTTCTGAAAATAAGTCAAACAAGAATTGAATCACCTCATGAGTTACACCACATGTTTGGATTCTTTTGTCTTTGAGGATAGGCTATCATAACAGTCATGAGGTGTAACTCGTTGAGTGGTTCTTTTATTTTTTGACTTTTAAAGAAATTTACCCCTTACCAAATGAAAGGGTTAAAGGGCTTGTCAATCTCGAGAAAAAAATTTGAAAATAGTTATCTATGAGGCATATTTCCAGTATATCAAACTTGCTTTGATTGCCTTGTGAAGCAAGCCAAAAAGTTGATGATAGTTTGCCTTAGCCATATATGGGTGTTGTTAAACAGTTCTGAACCTTACAGGTGCTTGGAGCACTGAGATTAGAGTGGACAAGAAATACAATTTCTATGTTAGATAATAAATATTTTTAGCCATAGATTACCTCTTTTTTTTTTTTTATGTTTAAAGTTCATGGTTTATATGTTTAGATGGCAGTCACTTTTTATAGCATCTTCGTCTTCTACTTTCATTAGGTAGTCTTACGTCATTTATTTTTGTCGCTGTGACGTCACTAAGTGGTTTGGAATCAATTTCTAATATTTTATTCATTGCAGTCGGGTCTAACAGCCTTACACATTGCTGCTTTCATGGGGCATTTCAAAATCGTCGAATTATTAGTGCGTTACAAAGTCAACTTGGACACTGTTAATGTGGTAAGTGCACTAGAATCGTTTTGCTCAAATGTTTTAGCGGGAACCAGTGCTGCCGTTTTGAACAAATAAGTGGGTAGGTTTCATCTAACTGCATGGACAAGAGTGGTTTCGCAGTGCCAAAACTTAAAAGGTATTTTCCAAATTTTGATTGCAATTTTCTGGCTTCAGGAAAGGTCAAAAAAGAAAGAAAATTTTGTTGCATTTTTCTAACAATTTTAGGTGAAGATCAAAAAATCTAAGGTAGGGATCAACTATAATCAATGATAAGTTGAGATATTAGCAAGGCAGACCTGTTGAGAGCCAATGCTTGAGCCTACGATGACAAAAAAGTTAGTAGGTTTAGCCTATCTCTCGACGGCAGCACTGGCCGGGACAATGGCAATTAGCAAGCATCAGGTGAGAATGGGAAGTGTATTTACGGAGGAATAACTTTCCAGACATTGCTTCTTCTAACTTCTAAAAATTGAAGAACTTACAAAATTCGATTGGAGGAAAGTTTGCATCCGTTTTAACGGCGAGTTTGCAGTGCAAAGATACAAGTTTAAAAAGAACAATGGACACAACATTCTTCTAAGTATTTGTGAACATAAAAACAAGCAAAAACGCACAGTTGAGGTCTAAAAGAGAACTGGAAATTCACGTTAGGCAGAATAACAATTTCGTTACAAGACCCCTGCGTTTTCATACGAGACTGTCTTACATACTCGAATTTTCATGAAAATTAAAGCTTAATTTTCCACTTTGAAGCGTAATTATGCAAAAAAAGTAGCAACCAGGTTGTTTTGCTGATGCAGCAAGTTAGATCCAAAAAATTGCTTTGTGAGTTTTGCTCATTCTCAAGAATGATTTTTTAGAGAGGTGAAACCGCGCTTCATATGGCTACCAGAGCAGACCACATCGACATCGTGACGTATCTATTACGTCATGGCGCGAAACCAGATGCTCGCAAACAGGTGAGAATTTTAAGTCCGGTATATTTTTAGTTGAAGTTCAAAACAGCCCGGAAACTCAATGTTAAATTTCGTAACAGCACCCTAATTTATCATGTCACCAATTAGCTTTTTTTTTCTGATTTGGTTTTAGAAAACTTCCAACCTTGATTTTTTTGGTGCTGCTTTTAGCTTACAAAAAAATACAGAACTGAAAAACGAAAAAGTACGTTTTCTATCGCAATAATTACTTTTTTTTCAATTCTTTGCTTGCTAGGAGTGGGAAGGTATATATTATGAGGTGAGTATTTTGTTATATATCGTTGGTTGTGTGCATGTGTACCAAATAAAGTATCCAGATTTACTCAAGAGCATACTTTTTTTTGAACAGGTTGAACATAAATTCATAAGTAACACAAGACAATTTTTAAACACAGGTATTTACGCGCACTTGCGGAATATGCATGGTTGGGAATCGAACCCTATTCCTTGCGAGTTTAAGTCTGATTCCCTTCCACTGCGCCATCTGCAAGTACAAGAACATTACTTGATGCTTTTATTTTGTGCAGGAATCGCAGACATGTCTCCATCTAGCGGCAAGATTAGACAAGCATGATATTGTTAAAATTCTTATCCGGGTAAGCTTTAAAAACAGTATTACTGTGTTTTCTATTGTGATCATAAATTGTAGTTTACGTAAGAACACTTTTGATAACTATTAGTGAAATTTTTTGCAAATTTGGTGATTCACTGTATGCGTGCAGTTTATTGATTTGATGATTTACTGTAACTTATTTGGCGGTCAGCTATCGGCGAGCGCGTTTAATTAGCTTTATTTTGTTACTTAGTTTTTCAACAGTTTGGCTCATCAAGACAATGTGTTCTTGCCTATAAGGCCCGGTCTACATTGGGTGTAAAATCTTGCGCGTACGAGCTTCGTTTTTGTTTTTTTGAACAGAAATTCGTTGCGCTCGGTGCACCGCCTCACTGTAATACTGTAATTACATGTTTATTCACCTAGTTGCCTGGGCCAGGAGATAGCGAAGGGACCTTGCGGTCTTCGAGTCAAGTTGCCACCTGCCCACCTGTCTACCACACACGGTGGAGGCTTCACACTTTTATTGCTGAAAGTCAAGCAAGGAAGCTGTGATAGCAATTTTTATAGTCTTTGGTTTGACCCAATCGGAAATCGAATCCGAGTTTACCGTTTCAGTAGCAAATGCTCTACCCACTCGAGCACTGATTGGTTAACACGTACAAGCTGCTAGTCGGTTGAAACAAACTAACTATACGCTCGTACGCTCATGATTTTACGCCTGGTGTAGACGGACCTTGGCAGAACTATGAAAACAAACGCACATACACAACTAATGGTTTCGTCACAATAGACAAATATTTTCAGTACGGTGCTGTAATTAATGAAACGACGGAAGAGGGCTACACGCCTTTGCATGTTGCAGCCAAGGAAGGTCACGTGGATATTTGTGAAACCCTTTTGGAAAATGGCGCTTCTGTGTCCCTGAAAACGAAGGTTGGTTTAATAGCTACAAAAGAGATGATTGGATCGTGGCCATTATGACCACATACAAGAAAAAGTAGAAGAGGAAATTACATTAAAATAAAAAAAACAACAACTTTGGTTCGATCTGTGCACCTCCACAATTAAAGTGCCTTGCTATGGGACCTATTCTCATTTTTCATCTGCTACGGAAAATATTGATTATACTTGTGGTTGTTGCAGTATTACATGTATCAATTTCATTAAAAAAATTATGCTTAACGTTGTCACTCAAATCTGATGATTTTTTGTGCCGAATTTTGCTGTTAACAATGTTAGATGATGATCCATATTTGATGTTGTATATTCAGCCTATTTTTTATATCTGTTTACAGAAAGGATTTATTCCATTGCACCTGGCTTCAAAATACGGGCAACTGGAGACAGCCAACCTACTGTTGAAAAGAGGCTCCTCTCCTGATGCTAGTGGAAAGGTTAGCTTTTTTGTTTCTCTAATTCAAATGCAGTTTATCCGTTTGTGCACGGAGAAAAAAGGATATTGCTGCGGTTTCGGTAAGTTAATAGTTTATTTCTAGCATTGCCGCTGCAATATGTGTTAGTTTTTAAAAGGATTTGTTATTTAGTTTGTTATTTTAATGGGTTGGTTATTTTAAAGAGGTTTTGTTATTTAGGACGGCTTAACACCACTTCATGTTGCTGCACATTACGACTACCAGCAGGTGGCGCTCTTGCTTCTAAAGAATGGAGCGTCACCCCACGCTTGTGGAAAGGTGAGCAAGGAAATTATTTTAACACATTCTCTTTCAAAGATTACATTTTATTACTCATGGGATCACTTGAAGTATTTTAAGTAACTCATATGTTCAAAAGGTTTCAATCAGAATATAGAAGTATATTTTTGCCATGGCATACATTAATTGCCATGTATACAAACTGAGTTCAATTTTGGGAAAGTTTAAATTTAAAAATCAAAAAAAGCTGTTTGCAACCGAAAAAGAAAATAAGCATTTTTCCAGAACGGCTTCACCCCGCTTCATATAACTGCAAAGAAGAATCAAATGGAGATTGCACTCACACTGCTGGAGTACGGAGCAAATCCGAACTCGAAAACGAGGATGGATGTTACTCCGTTGCATTTGGCTGCCCAGGAGGGCCACACAGACATGTGTAGTCTGCTTCTGGCAAAAGATGCGACGGCCAATGCGGCAGCCAGGGTAATTACTGCTTCAAGATGTTTTTAAGTGTTTAAAGTCTTAGAAACAAAATGTTTTATAGTTTTCGATCAAAGGATTATCAATAGTTATTTTCCAATATGTCATTATTCCAAAATATATATGCAATTCATCCACGATGGTAATATGGCGAAAAGCTGTGTGAAATTTACTTCGAGTTAATGTTGTGGAAGATTTGATTTGGATTTTTTCTACTTTTGCTTAAGGAAGCGAAGATTTAACCACCAGTATTTAGTTCGGTTTTATTCAAGTTTGTAACTGTCGAATTTTGAATTTATAATTTTCGTTTAATGTTGAATTTTTTGCCGATTTCAATTAGTATCGTACGAATAATGCATTAAAATGTTTTCCAGCACGGCCTAACTCCTATGCATTTGGCTGCACAAGAAGATAGGGTGTCGGTGGCTAAGGTCCTGTATGACAATGGCTCTCTTGTTGATCCTCTTACCAAGTCAGGTATTACGTTTTTTAAATCCATACGCGTCTTTTGGTTGGTAATACCTGTCAGAGTGGTACCCGCTCCTGAGCCTAGTCTGTTTGGAAACCTAAATGTGGAAATTATTGAATGCTCCGTAAACAGCCTTGATTGGCCATTGCTCTTTGGAAAGATTTCGTTTACGTATGTTTTTTTTATTTGCACAATGGTTTTGACTCGAACTGCATCTATGTTTTTACAATTTCTTTGATTTGATTTAAAAGTCCAATCACTTCTCTTTGATGGTTAAACTAAAATGCAATATTTGTTTGCTCTCAGGTTGCACACCACTTCACATCGCAGCCCATCATGGGAATATCAACATAGCTAACTATCTCCTATCGCTCGGCGCTAAAGTTAATGCAAAAACAAAGGTATGTTTTTCAGTTTAATTGAAATCCTGTCCACTTTTTCTGTGTTACATCACAATTGAATGAACAGTTAGTACGCTTGGAAATGATTGGGTGCATGGAAGTATTAACAATCAAATACTGGAGCATGCTTCAAGCAGCAACACGCAACATAATTTCGTATATAACTTAGTATTATGTGTAAAACGTTTACGAGTTGTAACAAAAACATACATGAGCTCTGTTTCACCGGAAAATTTTACAAGTATTTATTTTTTGTTGTTGAATTTAACCTTTACGCTTACTTCCCATGTAACTCTAAATCTAATCGTTACTCAAACTTAAACCCTCACCTTAACCCCTAAAAATAGGCGGCTGACTATTCCCATATATCTCTTGTTTATTTGAAAATTCCGGGTAAAGTTATCCTTTCTTAAACTTAACTTTTTTGTTTAGACCGGCTACACACCACTCCACCAGGCGGCGCAACAGGGCCACACCCACATTGTCAACTTGCTTTTGAAATATGGGGCTTCCCCCAACGAGCTGACTAACGTAAGTTCTCATATAGTTTGTGTGCTTTAAGTGCCGCGTTCTGATTGGTCGTTTTGTTTGCAGAATGGAAATACAGCTTTCTCATTGGCTAAACGACTCGGCTACGTCACAATTGAAGATATATTGCAAACAGTTACGACTGAAATTACTACTACAGTAAGTCTTTTTTTGTGTGTGTGGAACTAGAAACTACTGTTTCTTCTACGAACCAAATGAAATTTATTTTTTCTAATTTAGATCTTTTGACATTAGTCTGTTAACCTAACCTATAATCTCGTATCTAGTGTTTAATCTGTCGTGACGTTTAAAGTTTAAAGATCTAACTTTGGCGAAAGGAGGTGAATGATTGAAAATTTTCTGATTTTAAATGTTTTACATCCGAAAGCATGTTTTGTTCTTTTTCTTTTATTTTTCCCTCATTTTTCGATTATATGTTCAGGTTACGGAAGAAAAACCGATTCCTGAAACAGTGAATGAAGGATTTATATCGGATGCGTCAGACGACGAAGGTACAGTTTAAATTGCCTGCTGATTCATTAAGCTTTAGGCACTTTTAAGCTTAACGCTGTAGACAACTTGACCTTAATTTTGGTCGAGAACGATTCCAGATAACTGGTTTTGTTAGAGTTTCTCGGTTTGTCTACCCCACTTGGAAATTGACTTTAGAAATTTGCTTTCAAAGTTGAACTCAAAAATGGAGTGTAGCGCATTTTCAGTGTACTTTTGTCACTTTTACCTGGTTTGAATACACTCGTTTTACCCTTTGCTGTCAATATTAAATTGATTTTTCCATTGTTATAGCATTAGATAATCAGAAAAATGCAACGTAACTATAATACGACTTTTTTGGCGTTCGTTCTAGCGATGACTTTTTTTATCGATTCCAAATGGCGTTTTTGCGAATAACAGTGTCGTATGAATTCTGCGAGCGTTCGCAAGAGCGTCAATCGATATCACAAAAAACTATAAAAGAGTTGGTTGTACAAATGTAACATGAGCTTTCTAGCAGAAGACAGTTTATTGCTGTCAATGCTGTTGAGGTGAAAGCAGTAAAAGCCTATTCGAGTAAAAAGGAAAAGTACTATTATTGCCTTACATGAGTATATGTCCGAGCTTGACAGAGGCAATTAGAAGTGCAATTTGAACTAAAAGGACTCCAAACTCGCAATAGTTTACCAGCTAAAGCGAAATTATGATTAATTGATGCCAAAAGCTTTTAGAAGAAAAGAAGACGAAATCTTTAAGTTGCTTTTTGTGTAGTTTCAAGTTTGTCTTTTTTTAGTGAATTGTTCTGCCGAATCGTCTTCTTTTAATTTTGCAAATAGGTTTCATTATAACTTAGCTAAGAACTGACAGTAGCGTCTGCCCTTTCGCAAAGCCACTGTAACAAGCCGGCGCGTTAGTAGGATTTTGATAATGGTAGGAGGGCTTGCACCCAAAGCAAAAAAATTGTCTGCGTATTACACAGTCTGGCACCGGAGTCTCCACCCGCTCGGCAATTTTGTATTTTTTTTTTTGGAAAAAATAGCTATGTTAACGCCATTTCGATGGCATTTCGCACGTTTGTAGAGCCATTTGAATAAACTATTTGTTAAAATTCAGAAGTCTTTTGACAGAATTAAATCACTCAGTCTCTTGAGCCCCCTTTAGTCTTTCTCACTGGTTATACTAGCTATGATGTACACATTATATAAAGCTATTCAATGGTCTTGTATGCCTCAAGTTAAATTGAATTAATGTTCAGTAGCTTTTTGATCAAAGTTTGCTTAACGCGAAACAGATGTTCGGATGCCGGAGTTAGTTATTGATCAAATAAGCTGCTCAATTGCACTTAAGTCTTGCATAAGTTGCTTAGGAATACGCCGGAAAACACTCTGCCAGTGTAAAATGCCCGAAGGTTTGTTGATATTGGGCTAATTTGAATTCACTTTGATCCCTTGTAAATTAAACAATGTTCGAGAATAGCTTCAGTCGAGTTTAGGCTCTTTACAGGCATCGTTGCTCTACGTTATTTAATCAAGAGTTCGAAATCAGAAGCTTGTGCTTTGTTTAAGCTTATTACACATTAAAAAGTTCATTTTTGAAGGTTTTTGTAAGACCATGGGTAGATATATAACGGAGTTAAAGAGTACTCTCCTCGAGCGAGACCGAAACTGCTTTTGTCAAATTTTCAAAAATAAATTAATTTATATACATTATAAGTAAGTATTGGTTATCATGGTGCGATTTTTGGTCTTTTTGAGTGGGTACGTTGCTGTAAAACGCAAAGGCCTCTAGCTTCTTGTATCCCAAGACAATGTTGTAATTTTAGAATTTCGTTCATGTTATCAAGTAAGCAGCAGATGCGTGTTATTTTGATAGTAAAAAAATACTTTTTTATGTTATGCAGAAAGGATATCCTGGTTTGGTCATTCAAGATACATAGTAATATCACCACAGACATTTTTCTGTTGAAGATTTTTATACAGATCCATCGAGACCGATAGGAGAGGTTTGGAAATAGAAACTTTTGTTTTTGAAATATTAGAGAGTTAGGATCAGGTCAGGGGTAATTATATAACACAATAAACGCCTGAAATGTGATGCAGGTGACTAGATACGCTACCGGGACATTGCGTTGTTGATCAAGACGGTTGTCTGAATTAACCGGCGGTTGTAGTTTATGTCTATGCTTGGGCTGAGTTTTTCTTCCACTTCAGGAGACGAGAGCACTTCAGGAGGTCGGTTCCTCACTAATGACGAAATGATGGAGCTGGGAGATGACAGCATTGTCCCTACTGAAGCTGCTCTCTCGGCTGTAAGCAGGTAAAATGGAAGTAACCAGATTTTTTTCTGTGTAGAAGTTAATTTGTTTGTAGCTTTTTAATAATTGTAATTACTTCTTTATTAACCAAGTTGCCTTGGCCAGGAGACAATGAAGGGACCTTCTCGGTCTTCGAGTCAAGCTACACCTGCCCACCGGTCTACCACACACGATGGAGGCTTCACACTGTCCCTTTTAATGCTAAACGTCAAGCAGGGAAGCTGTGATGGCATTTTTTATCGTGTTTGGTTTGACCCGACCGGGATCGAACCTGAGTCTACTGTTGCAGTAGCAGACGCTTTATCCACTTGACCACTGCTCTAATTCAACGACTATTTCAAACAGCTATGAAAGTAATAGTATTATTAACGTGGCTAATAATTTTGGTATATACTGTAAGTGTTAAAAGTTTTATGTCGGCATGGAATAGTGGTTCACTACTAATATTACTGCAATCGTTTGGACTTTGTGCGAATTTACTGCTTTTACTTTCCGTTTTATAGTTACATGGTGTTTCAGAACTCCAGCCTAAGACCAGCCGCATATCCCTAAATTACGTAGGCTAATAAGTTTTTTAGATTTGGCTGTAAATGCGAAACAAGTAGGGTTTTGAACGCTGGAGTCTTAGCTTACTCATTGCTTTTTGTTTGTAGAGATGCTCGATACGCCACCTTGGACCAAGCCAGTGTTAGCACCGGACTGGGACGGCCCAGGTCCTGGTCATCATCTACAAGCGGGACTGATAGCGATTCGAAGAGAAATCAACGTCACGCAGGGTAGATTGATTTTCGTTGTTGAATTCGTACATTCTTGAATATTGAGATATGTTTCTTCTTAATAGTTTTTGTTGAATTAATTACGGTTACTGTACTTAATTGTTTTATAAATTTAGCCATGAAATTATCGTGATAATCTTTTGATAAATTGAAGGTCTATGTACCAGAGGTAATTGATCGTTTTTAAATTAGATAGGAATTTAATGCTCTGCAAAATAAAATTACGATTCTAAAATTCTGGATTATTTTTGCAGATTTTTGGTTTCTTTCATGGTGGATGCTCGTGGCGGCACCATGCGGGCATCTCGTCACCCCGATATGCGGGTGCTGGTGCCCCCTAAAGCATGTCGTGGCCCCACCCGGGTCACTTGTCGTATGGCGCGCCGCCGTCATACTACCGTGCTACCTCCCTCGCCCCACCCAAACCTGTTTGACGGGGAGGGAAAGGCCACCAGGGTGGTCGAGATTGGACCCAAAGGAGGAACGTTTTTGGAGTAAGTTTTAGAAATTCAGTTTTGTGGCGGTTGACTAATTTGCTACATTGTGCTAACGTAGAATCTTAGACTTAATTTGATTTTAGAAGCTTGTCCTGACCTAATGCTTGATTGCTCCGATTTTCCATTTTGAATGGTAGTTTTTTTGAAAATTTACCTGAAATTCATGTAGCTGATTAATGAAGTAGACTGTAGAATAGAGTAGATCAGATATTGTTTCTTTTGATTTAGTATATGAAAAGGCCTGGTGTGATTAATCGACTATAGGTTTTTTGTCTAGAAGAGGCACTGTTTTGATGCGTTTGTTCACTGATCTTGCATGGGACTCACCAAGCGTCGTTTTGGTGACTTCAACTGCGGTCTGAAATATTGTAACAAATATATTAACCTGCCATTAAGTGTAACGAGACATGATCCAAAAATATCCATTCGCTGTATCTGCCCTATTTATCTGATTAGGCATTTACGAATCGACCAATCAGAGAGAGGTATTGCCGATTTTGAATTTTCTGCTGATTGCAAGCTCCAGAACTACAGTATGTGATTCATTTTCACGATGGCTAATATTTTATCTAGCCGACTACATAGCCCACGTACTTACCCCCCTTTGACCGAAGGAGAGGGTCTTGCATCTCGGATTCTTCAACTTGCTCCTAAACTCAATCGATTTTTAGGGTAATATGACACTTTCGCCTGCAATGTTACGGTCACAATTACGTCACGGCAACGTCAAACGTGTTTGTGCTATATCAACGCAGCATGCTTAATAACAGTTTGCATGGTTAATTACGTGGCTGACATTTTTGTGTTTTTGTAGAAATAGCTTACATTTCAATGATAGCATGCAATTCAATGCCAATTATCCAGTTATCTGTTAAGTGCCTTATATATGCCTAATAACCGCATTCACATGCATGTACGAGTTGTAGCCACATTTGTGTTGAAATGTCCAATGCGTATGTTGTTGTATTACATGTTCATCTTTCTGTCACTGGACAGAGTCAAACGCTAAGTATTGGATGATTCGCTCCCTTTTTATTGCGACAAGCACTTCGTATTTGGAGGAATCCGCACGTGCTTAGAAGTGAGACTCCAGTGATCCTATGTTCATGTGGATTCCTTCAAATTCTTGTCAACTGAATTAGCTGCTTGTTGAAAGCCACCAAGCAGAGATAGTAATCGTAAAGCGTTTTATTCAAGGATGCAACAAGGGGACCAGGATGCGGGTTGAACCCAAATCATGCGATCAGAGTCGTCGCAAAATCGACGCTTCCATTTTTCTGCCACGCAGCCGACTTGCTCGATGTGTGCATTTACAACCAGTAATGTAACTATGCTTGCAATTGTTGTTAGTAACAATACGTTTGTATACATCACTGGTTCACTACTTCTATGCTATGCAAAACATGCACTCTGTCAGCTAGAAAAGGGTGGGCTCAGAGTAAACGGTCCTGGTCCATTAAGAGCATCCCCAACAATTTAGAAAACGTAATGTACAATTTTGAAAAATGTCGTCGCGTAGAAATTGAGTATCGTGCTGTTTTTAATGTTTTGAGGCGCTTATTTGAAGATTAAGAAAGCTATTTTTAATTCAATTTCACTATTTTTGCAATACTTGTTCCAAATTCAAATCTGCTTGGGTGGCTTTGGATCCGATTTGTTTTTGATTCTTATTTCTATATTTAATTTATTTAAGAAATCTACTTGCGCTGTAAACGGTTGAGAGGCCAATATCGTTGTTTGCTGTATAGAAAAGTGAAGCCCTTCAAAATTTAGAGTATTTTTTGCTATTTTTGAAATTTTTTTGCAGACCTGTCGCTGTTGAATTGCCGTATTACGCGAATGTGTTTGAAAACCATCGTCAGTTGGTGGTGCTAAGGAGCAATGATGGGGAGACATGGAAAACGCATGATTGGCCCTGTTCTGATCAAGAATTTAGAAATTTGTTCAAAGAAGAAGGTAGAAAATTAGTGTCTTAGTGTATTTGGCCGTACTGGAAAATGGGAAAAGAAGGAAACTTAAATTACTGGGAGTTTTTGAACTGGAAATTAAAAGCGATTTAAATGCAAAATAAAGCAAGTTGAAATGAAACTATACTGTGTGTTATTTCACAAACGTTTAGCACCATATTAGTTGTTGACCTTTTTCTATGCTACGTCTATTAGGCTTCCAGTACCTCCACTTATCAATAGCTATTTTCAATTCATGTTTTTTTTTTCCTTCAAACGAATCGAAAATGCCAGAAAAGAAGTCATATGACCCTTTTTTGTTTGACCTTTCACCCTTCTATGATTATTGTATTTTTGCACTGTCGCTTATAATGCTGCTTTTAAAACACAGATTTGGCAAGTGCAGAAGAATTAGCCTCTCGAAAAATCCTTCGAATAATTACGAAAGATTTTCCGCGTTATTTCGCGGTCATTTCGCGTCCGCTGGAAAACTCACTCGCGATTGGTCCCAATGGAGGAGAACTTCAGTCGAGCGTTCTAAAAAGCGCCAAAGCCCGCTTCCCTGAAGGATCGCTCACTAAAAAGATCAATGTATCTTTGCAAGTGCGTACAAAAATAATACATGTTTGAGTAATAAGTATGCTTTCTTAATTTGAAATTTATTTTGAGATATACCGGCATATGAATTTGGTTTCACAAAAATTACAGACACGACAGAGGTTATTTTCTACTTGAAAACGTAAGAATGATGTTGAATTTTGTTGATGCGATACCTGGCAAACTTTCATTCTTTTGTGCCAGTCGTTACGCAAAACGTAAACGACAATAGTAACCTTATTGTCATCAGATGAAAATAGCATAAAATTTGATTTCAGGAAAATTAAAATTGATTGTATAACGGGTTTTTATGATTTTGTCCATATGCCGTGGCCATATAGATGTTGAAAATTGTCGTTTTTGATTGATTTGACATATGAACAGACTTCGATTAAGTTACGGTATATCTGGATTCGGGGATTGAATAATAATGTGATTACCAAAGTAAAATTGAAGTTAAAATCCGTATCAACCCAACCTCTCCTGTCATGGACAAGCTGTTACGGGTTTTAATTCCAATTTTACTTTAGTTTGTACTTCCGTGATTACCTTCCTCAATCATGATTGTATTTTGGCAGATTCGAAAACTTCGGATAACTTGATCAGCGCATTATTTTCAGGTTCTTCATATAACGTCGGAGATGTGTCGGAGCGCTGTCGGCGGCAAAGCAAAAGCGAGTTCGATTCTCACGATTGAGCCTCGAAGACGAAAATTCCATAAATCCATAGGCTTAACCATACCGCTGCCTGGTATGTTAACGATTAAACGAATTTGGCGAAAACGAATCTGTTTCAGTGCAGTAAATATTTGCAATTTGTTTTACTAGGACCAAACAGGAAAGCCTCTCATTTAGTCATGAATCAATCACCTTTTTAGGAGCTCCGTAGGTTTTCCTTTGTTTCACAGTGCTTCGACCATAGGTCTTCATTCTCTCGACTTGCGATAATCATTTTCTAAGTTTAATTGGCGGCGATAGCGTTAGATGGTAGAGCATCGTGCTAGTGATAAAAAGGTAGCTAACTCTTGGTCGATTTCCAAACTGGCAATGCGAGGTTGTGTCCTTGGGCAAGACACTAAACTTATTTCCCATTACGGCCAAGCAGTCTACTCGTTATGGGAGCCCAGCCTGACGAAAGACTTCCAAACAAAACTAAAAAAGGCACTTGGCGTTAGTGTAATTAGACAGACACAGAGTGTTTGGTTCATTCGTATCAATTATTGAATTGCAAATTTTTCTATTATTTTTCAGAGGGTGCTGACATGAAAGACTATTTGAGTTCGACTGATGATTCTACGTTGCGTCTTCTATGCAGCATATCAGGTCGGTAGAATTTTTTTCTTAGTAATGACCATAACCTCGTTTTTCCAAGCTTGAGTTAGTGCGAACTTTTTTTTTGTTTCTTGTTGGAATTCTCGATCATATGTAACGTATTTACATGTTCACGTTTCAGCCCTGTTCTTGATTGCGTTGCTTTTTTTTATCGCTAAGTCAAAGCAAAAAGTGCCAAATCACGAAAGAACCATCCCATCAAAGTGTTTATTATGTCATCAAAAGAACATTGCTAATTGTAAACTCCTTAATTGGCGCAAATGACACGGTTTTTTTCGTAATTTAGCACTTTTTTGGCCCAACTCAGAAATAAACAGATACCGGAATCAAGAAGCTGCTTGAAAAACGGTCGTGTAAAAAACGGTAATAGTTTTGATGGCACTATGAAAGTATGCCCAGCAACATATTTTGGCAAAAAGTTTATAAATTGTGGATTTTTTTAGGAGGTTCAGACCCAGCACAGTGGGAGGACATCACGGGTTCGACCCCTCTCAACTTCCTTGATAACTGCGCTACCTTCACTTCCACCGTATCGGCGAGGTAAGATAAAGATTCACTTTGTTATCAGCTAGTCATGTCAAGTGTGCATGAGCAACTTTGTCCAACGCGCGGTATGCATTATAGTGTATATGCCGTTTATACTGTTTCAGAGCTGGCTTTAAGGTTTATTGCGTGATTTGCTTTCAATAAATCATCTTTACGTATGCACTAATGCTTTGCTTTGCAGCTCTTTATCAAGAAAATAGGGTATTTTGTGTTCTTATTTTTCGAAGAGACATATTGTCAGTTTGACTTAAACTAAATACCTCGAAAAGTGGGCCTTTTTAGAATCTCAAGTTGAGCAACCTGAGCATCAATTTGTTTCTTTTTTTTTTGCAGATTTTGGCTCGTGGATTGCAAACAAACGTCTGAATCCTCCAAACTAGCTCATGAAATATACGCCGAGGCTACCAGAGTGCCATACATGGCGCGATTTGTCGTCTACGCCAAGTCACATGACCCACTTGAGGCTAGAGTGAGAATATTTTGCCTAACTGATGATAAGTAAGTGTAAAAATACTGTCAAGTATTGGTACTATCAAGTATTTTGGTTAATTATGAATATTATGAATAGTGAGAAGATGTTAGGTTCTCATTGTAACTCTTACATCAACCTTAGATATCACATCATAGGTTAAAAGTAACGCAAACACATCCCTTTATGATGTGATATCTAAGATTAATGTAAAGAGTCACAACGAGAAGCTGACGTCTTCTCACTGTAAATAATTTTGATGATCTCAAACTAAACTATTTGGGTTGAATTGCAGGAAAACATTTAATTTTTACTTTTGTAGTATTGATTTGTCAAGCCACAAAGTGCGAATTGGCAAATCAGACCGAAATGTTATTAACAAGTGACTGACAGATCGCCGCAGGCCCTATTTGTCTTGCTCCACCACGCCCTTATGAGCACCTAGGGTTTAGGAGCTGTAATTTGTTACAAGCATATTTTTATTTTAAAATTAGTAGAATAAAATAGGGTATTAAATTACAGCCTTATTAAAGAATTCACATGACAAAACATACTCTAGAATCATGATACAGTGTAGTGCTCGACAAGTAAATCTTAATAAATTTCACAATTTGGAATTAATTTGAGAGGAAGTCAAGTTACTTTTTTTACGATTGTACAGATCCGTCTTATTAGAAAATTGTCTCTTTTTTACATTATTCTGCAGAAACGAAAGGACTCTTGAAACGCAAGAACATTTTGAAGAAGTAGCACGTAGCAAGGACATAGAGATGCACGACGGTAGTACTTTTCTAGTGGAGTGTTCTGGAAATATTTCTGCCGTTTCCAAAACCGGTCAGCAGCATCAACGTGTTTTTACAGCATTTGATGACAATCGAATGCAATTAGTTGTTAAAGTAAGATGTTTTTCATTCATTATGTTGATTCTTTTTTAATCTCAACAAACTCTCAACTATTTTTTCTTGTTGTTATTAATGCTCCCAAAACAAATTCTGTAGAAACTGCTGGTATCTTTATATTGTAGTACTGTAGTGTAGTGTACAATGTTACGATAAGTAGCGTACCAACAAGTCGTGGATTTTCCATTGAGTTCAATTGGCAATAACAGGTTTTAGTCTTACCAAATTTTAATGCATTTTTTTGCAAAGTTATAAAGGATATACTTCTGAATTTGAATTTCCTGTTTTTAAAAATGCTTTTTTGCATTACGTTCTAATTACTAGTTTTTTCAAAAAACTGTTTCAGTTAACAAGAATTTACGCTGCTTGCAAAAAATTGCACTGGTGCTTTAACTTATTTGAAAAAATCAAAGTTCTTTCGTCTAATACAGTCCCGCCTGACTTCAGGTCGTTAGAAAAATGACCCCCGTTGAATTCGAATCCATTCCTTCTGCAACCGGAGGCACACGTGTGAGTGGTGAGCACGCGAGCTGTTGACTCAAAATCTACTCGACTTGTACTGTTGTATTTTAGTTATATTTTATTGTGGACGTCATCAAAATGAGCCAACCCATCATTTAATCATTGCTTTTAGGTTAGAGACTCGACGCAAGAACATTGTGGTCGCTTAACTTTCTACCGACCGCCTTTGGGCAATCCCAAAACACACGGACCACGAAAACCTTTGTGCAGTCTTAACGTTAGACTGCCGAATTATGATCAGGTACGTGGTTGAATGTTTGATGCATGCCACACTTTAGCCACTAAATTTGTCTTGTTTCACTGTGTAGTAGCTTGCCTGTGTCTGTTAGCATGTAAGTTTACAAGGGCTGAGCTTGAAGATCAATGACGTCACAGCCACGATCTATTTATCAACTTTTTTCAATTAGTATCAGATTCGGTACTTAGTTTACAGCAAGACGCCTTGAACGGTCTTCTCTACCCTGAGCGGCTTCTATAAAAGGTAAGCGTCTCAGAGTGGAAAAGAAAGCCACCCACTATTAAAACTCTACCCACAATAATGTACAGTAGAAAATTGGTCGTTTTGAAGGCAAAGATCTTGCTTTTGCCCTCTGTCATGTTATGGCACTATTTTCTATGCCAATATTGCTTAGTATGGTAAACTTAACTGCATTAATTTTCTTAACTTCTTGCTTTGCCCTTGTGCTGTCTTCATTTTATGTAAAATCTAATCCGTATTGTGATTTTCTGAAGCGATAATAATGTGTTCTTGCACACTGCAGTATGTGATTTTGCTTATCAATTAAACGAAATCTCTTGTGATTTTTCATGCTTAAGGATTCTGGGTCGGAATCGGACAGTTCGGGAACAAGTGGAAAGGTAACTTTATTGAAAAACGAGTTGAAACGAGTCTTTTTTACTTTGCAACTCAGTAAAGCAGTGACTACCGTTACATTAGATCTGGAGTGCCCAAACTTTTTGAAGAGCTGACCGCATTGTCTTAATTTCGTAGAGAAGTGGACCGCAACAATCGTTTCTTGACCGAAATTTTAGGTGAAGACCAAAAAAAGAAAGACTTTGTGTTGTTCATCAACAACAAAATTTTGAGCCCATTATTTTACGGAGTCACTGGAGTAAATGTTAGCACTATAAGTTATATTGCGATGTATATATGTTTTGGGGGATGGATGTAAAATTTGTCTTTCAATGCAACGAAAAACGAGGAACTTGAACTCCTCACTGCTAACAATGTTCTTTGATTACCGCGTACATGTGGTATTACCCATTCCAGCCTATCAGAGCAAGACTTTTGTGATTTTGCGCCGTATAGCACCAGTAGAATCCTTCGCCCTGGCGTTCACAGTTATATCCTTGTACGTAGCGTGGTTTTGTCCTTGGGAAAGATACTTCACATTTCCAATTGGGGCAGTCTGTTTGCTTTGTGTTGCCTAGCCTAACGAAATGTAAACGGTTGATTTAGTTTCTGTGTTGGTTTGGTTAGAAAGACACAGCATCAGTGTTGATAGTTGTGTATCTGCTGCTTATCTGCACTGTGGGCCTAATCTGGTCGCCAATAAGAACATCAATTTCAAAATTTGTTTTCTTACATTATACTTATTTTCTTTGCTGCTACATTTACATGCATACGTTTAACAATACGTAGTTGAGCATCGAATCAGTAGTTGATTTTACGTCACTTCACTGCACAAGTGCACAAGCATGAAAAATGCTCTAGTGCTACGTTTTTGCAAGCATACTATGGGCTGCGATACCTATTAGTTTCATCACTTGCTACTGCTATGACTTAAACTGCATTATTTTCCCCTTATATTTCAGATTATGATATATGTTTTGTGCGAGTTTTTTATAACTTGAATGCGATTCAGAAAACTATCATTTAAATTATGGGGAAATTTCTTCGAAAATATATGACCACTTTTATCACCTTCTTTGTTTCGCAAAAAATTAGTTCTGTTTTATTCTTGTAGGCTGCTCAGGAGCGAAGTGCCACCTTAGCTGAAGAAGTGGCGGAGGCTACCAGACGATACTTCTTGGTAGATCCCTCTACAGGTAAACACTTAATTGGATTATATGAATACTATTGTGGTAATTCCCATACAAACAACTGTAAATTTTAACGAAAATAGTAGAATAATTTTGTATTACCAGTGTTAGTCCTACTCTTCGCAATGTTGTACAACAAAATGAAGTTGATTTGTTGCAATGGTGTAGACTTCAGAATTTGGCCGTTAGAAAGTTCTTAAATGGCATAAAACTTGGTCAATATGCTTACTTGAGTTATTTGGATGCTAGAAGTGTTGATTGATGGAGTGTACTAATACTAAAATAATTTGAATATCTCAATTCTTTAATTAAATGACGGCTTTCTATACCTAATCTTAACAAACTTTTTGCACGCTTTCTGTGACTTGGATCAATAGTTGATCACTGCGAAGCTGAAGAGAATGGCAGCTCGCCCGAAGAAATTTCTCGGGATGTGGGTGAGGTAATAAAGCAACTGAATCAAGTAAAACAACTGCTTGGTTCTGATTCCGAAACCTCGACTGAAATCGACTCCACGAAACCCGACAGTTCGAAGTCGATCGAAATGAATCTGTACGAGACCGCGAATGTTGTTGAGCAAACTCGCAGTAGCCTAGTAGTCTTGAAAGAGATTCTTGAGTCAGGAGATGAATTGGAGATCGTGGATGAAAAAATAAAGGATAAGTCTATGCCAGAAACTAGTAGTTCCGATGAGTTGCTTCAATATCAGCCTTCACCAACCGGGAAAGAGTCTGTAGGTTTTTTAACTGCCCTTCGAAGCGATGAGAGTATTGAGCGTTTAGAGCGTGCGTCTCAGATATTTGAACGGAACGTTGAAAATTATCCTCAACATTTTTCAGACCTTTACGGAAGTAGCAAGAGCGCTTCGAAGCAACAACTACCGGAAAAACTTAATGATTTTAATGCTTTGTCTCATGAAATTGAAACTGTCTTGAAATTGCAACAGCATGAGGATATATTGTCAGTAGAGTTTGAACAAAAACTAGAAGCATTATCAGGTTCTGAAAGTCCAACTGCTCTTTCACCCCACTCTGCCCCTTTGACTGTCAACGCTTCTGCTGACGTCTCTGAGCGAAAATTGAAAAATAGGGACGAAATGGCTCAATTTTTAGCCGCTACTTTTTCAAGCAAAAGTAGTTCTTCTTCTCAACAAGACTTTAGTTCTGAAGTTAGTGAAGAAAAATATTCAATTTGTGTATTAGAACGAGAAAACGTCGATTCCATAGACAATGCGATTCGTGATATCACACGTGATGAAGAGTTGACGCGCTTTCTAGCCGACGACCTTGTACAGCATGAGCTTTCAACAAAACAAACTAGTCCTAGAACTACACCTGTTTCGGAAGCGCCAGTATTCAAGCTCCAGCGCGCATTTTCTGCACAGACAGTTCTTGGAAAAACCCAAGATTGTGAAGATATCGAACCATCTGGCAAACTTACCCGATCTATCAGTTCTATCTCCGATCGAAGCAAGAGTGTCCGATTTTATGGGAACGTGACTTTGATTGATGATAGAAGCATCAGTCCTCTTCATGCATTAGATAAGGCTCCAACTCTCAAAGCTTCATTGGAAAACATATTTTCCGACCAAAGTTCAGCCGAAAGTTTAGGCTCGGACACTACCGGATCTGCGTCCTTTTCTCCTCCTATTTCGGATTCCGAGCAGGAAGACATCCCTGAGGAGGAAGTTGCTGTTGAAGCCACGCACCCAGTCACTGAGATTGCTGAACAAGTGACTCACCAATTGACTCTTAAAGATCGTATTTTAGCTTACCAAGCAGCGACCGATGAACTTCATAGAGAGGTTGAACGATTCAGAGTTCTTACATCTCCTCAAACGCCAATAACCCAGAAAAATTCTTCTCCACAACTCACCTTGTTTGAGGAATCAGAAAAGAAACCTACTGAGGATTCATTGAGGTCCGAATCCAAGGAACCTTCTCCAGTTGTAGTCGAAGAGCGACACAGCGTTAGTGAGCTGCTGAAGTCCTGGGAGCGAGCTCAAACACCTTCAAGTAGCCCTGCTAAACCTAAAGCTTTTCAACAGTCTCCTCACAAATCATCTAAATCTATTTGTGATGATAAAACTTCCACTGAGAAGAGTTTTGATAAGAAATCAAACAGCAAAATGGAAAAGAAAATTGATATCGCGATTTCTGAAGCTCCAGGTGGTAGTAGTGTCGCTACAGATGTAGTATTGCAGCAAGAGAAGATTTCAGAAAAGATATCTGCCAACATTGATGAAACTAGCGCACTTATCGAAATTAAAAAAACGGTCGGTGTTTCTGGCGAATACATCAAAGCAGAAACGGAATCTTCTTTGTCGTTGACCATTGAACCGCAACATCACTCAAACGATAGCGATGGACAGGCTGAACTTTATTCTAGCGAAGATGGCATATCCAAGAGCTGCTTTGTTGCGCGTAATGTTTCTTCAACTGAGCAGAATTTTGATCACAAAGCCTCAAACGAGAGTATTGCAAAATCCTCTTCGTGGACTGATGTTAGTTGTGAGTCTATCGCTCATGACTTTGTTGAAGATCAAAATGAGATATCTTCAAAAACCCCAGCAAAGAAAGATGTTGATATTTCTGAACTGAGAGAATTTGAAAAGCTAGAGAAAGAAGTATATCAGCACAGCAAACTTTCCTCAATTGAAGAGCAGAATTCTACACAACTGACAGCTGCTCAAGAAATCAATTATGATCAACTTGTCGAAGGTGGTTACATCCACGATTCTTTGATATCATTGGAGGCTGTGGAAAAAAGCAGCTGTAAGTTGAAAGAGGAAGAAGGGCATATGAGAAGTGATGTACTTAGCGAGCAGTATGTTTCAGGGCTGGACTCCGACAAACCTGGCTTGAAAACGGGACTATATCTCATACCTGGTGTTGTCATATCAAAATGTTCTGAAGAACGATTAGATTTGCTTACGTTGGAAGAAGAAGAAGCAGAAGCTGATAGTTCTGAAAGAGG
Organism: Trididemnum nubilum; assembly: GCA_963965965.1. Lineage (NCBI taxonomy): Eukaryota > Metazoa > Chordata > Ascidiacea > Aplousobranchia > Didemnidae > Trididemnum > Trididemnum nubilum. The sequence continues at coordinate 43,231,385 of OZ014470.1, forward strand.
CGTGGATGAGCACGTGGACAAATTCAACACTGATGATGCTGACAAACCAATGGAAAAGTCGAGCTCGCTCAGCAAATTCCCTTCTGGTGATCTTTTTCCTGAAGAAAAGCTTTCTCAGCTGGAACAAAGCATCAAGGAGCAAGGTTCTGTACACGAATCGTCTTCTGACGTTCAGTCTGAAAAAGAATCGGTGTCTTTGAACATATCACCCACTGAAAACGAGGTTTATGATAACGGGATGATTGCAGGACGCCCTCGCGTCTTGAGTGACATCAGTGAGCACACTGAAGTAGATACTGAAGCTCAATTCCAAGATGTTTCTCCACAGACTGATTCTTTATCCCAAAGTGAGGTTGTTTTAGGCCCTGTATTAGAAGTTGAAAATGCCGAATCGAATGCAAACAGAGAGCTTGTAACTGTTGCACAGCAGCGAAAAACTTTGAGCTCCACTTCGTCAGCAAGTAGCATTGAACCGGATTCTACTGAAGAAGAATCAGCCGCAACTTCATCGGACAAACTTGCTGTCTCATTTGAAAAATTTGATTCAGAGTTTGGTTGCATTTCCGATGAAGACTTAGTGACTTTTGCTGATGAAACGCTATCGGTCGAACCAGACGTGTGCTCCATCAACGTAAGTGAAGTAAGTGTTGGCATGGACGAATCAAAGTCTTCTGAGAACTTTACTAGTTGTACTAATGAAGCATCACTTGAGATGCATAAATCAGAAGTGGATCAGGTCTCAGGTGAAAGTTTTTTTGCTGTTGCTGGCGAGTTATCAAATCAGCCTTTTCAACGGTACCGCGACGTTGCTGATGATGTTACAGGAAATATTTCTGAAGAAGATGAGAAAAGAAGACTGGAATCTCTAGCTAGTGAGTCATTGGTTGAAGTCGGGGAAAGTACGACTGAATATCAATCAGATACGGCAAATGTGAAAGTGCGAGAAACCCAGCTCTTTGTTGGAGATGTTGAAAGAGCTGAAGCAAAAGAAGACTTTTCTCTTGACGCAGTACTACTGAAGGAGTCAGATGAGGACCAATTCCAAGTGCAAAAACAATCTGCTACTGATCTTTCATCCTTTACACAATCTAGCGCAAATGCTTCCAAAATTAACACAGATATTGTGGGGAGCGACGAGGTTGTATTGCCTGCAAATCCAAATATGCCCATTCTTCAATCACATGGTGAGGCTGAAATAGCCCTTGCTGGAAGCAAGATTGATGATTCTGACGAATTATGCAGTGAAGAAATCGAAGTAGACGATCTTATTGCTGAAGAACGTTTTAGCATTGATGCTTCTTCAAATATCGTTTGTCAATCAAAAGAGGAAGAAACGCATTTGGCAGAACTAACGTTACCAGGAAATAATGCTGATTTAGAACGAAATGTTTTTGCACTGGACCTTTCTGCCAAACAATTTGAGAATAGTGAAGAAACAACCATCGCAGATCATGCTGATCATGTTACAATTCCGATTGATTCTGAAAGGAAAGAATCGCAGAATCAATCTGAGCTTCAACATTTATCAGAAGAAGTTGAACATGATGGTGGTAGCACGATCACAGATATAGAAAACTTTGCGCAACAGTTACACAGTGACAATGCGGTAGCATCGAGCCCAGCTAATACATCAGCACCTATTTTTCATTCTAAGTCAGAAGAAGAGTCTACTGAAGCAGAGACGAGCAAGTTTGATGAATTTTGCCGTGACAATACAGAAACAAAATCGGAAAAAACGACCGAACAAGAAGCAAGCGATTTAGCATCTACTGAAGATCCATTCACAAACCAGTTGCAAGTAGTAGCAGCAACAGAATCTGTGAAAAAGCAAGATGTTGTTGACGGTGAATATGAATCTACCATGGGGGATTGTAATCTAGGCAACACCGGAAACAATGAAACTGATTTTTCATTTCAGACTACCCCGAAAAAACTTGTCCCTGAAGCAGATATGACTGTTGAGAGTTGTTCCCAACATATTCTTGAATCAAAAACTGTATGCATGGAAATGGAAGCAAAAGATTATGAGAGCAAACAGCTCGAAATTAGTTCAGATGAAAGCTATTTTGGAGGTAGTTTTGCAATTGAGGACGCCGAAACCGAGCAGGGTGAAAATGGTGATGAACAGGAATGCACCGGAAATGATGATGCTACGAATGAGGCAGAAAACTTTAAGCACCAGACTAAAATTTCTTCTTATGATTCCAGTGAAGAAAATTTCGGCTTGTTGGCCAGCTCAAAAAGAGAACTTGTTATTACAGTTGATGATGGATTAGTTGAAGCTTATTCAAACCAAGAAGGTGTCTGTGAATCTACTACTCCAGAACAAGAAATATTTGAATCATTTGATCAAACAGATATATCTAAATTTGAAATCGCTCAAAGTCCAATGAAAACAAGCTGTTTCCAGTCGTCATCATTTACAATATCTGCAGAGCCATCTATTGAATCTAAAAAGGACGGCGTGTTATTTGATCAAATAGAACAAACACCTGCGGAAGCGATTGAATCGAGAACTGACCAGTCTATGAACGTAGAAAATGACAGTACTGTTTTTCAAAATGTTTTTCACCTTGGCAAATCTGATGTGGAAAAAACTGATGACGACACTGATAAACGTTGCCCTGAACAAATCTTTGATATAAAATCGTCTGAAACTCTTATCAATGATCCTGTTGGTGAAATGTATAAAAGTAGCTCTGGAACGTTAGCTAAAACTTCCCTCAGCCAAACTTCTGACAAGCACGAAAGTGTTGTTGCAAAAGGGATAGCTCACTTGGAGCAAACTACAATGAGTTTTGACTCGGTGTGCTATGACACTGACCAGCATTGTTTGGATTATTCAACTAGTTCGTGCTGTACATCACCGGAATCTGAGACAAACGATTATACAGGTAACACATTACCAATTTCGCATTCTAAGCTCTATCCAAGCATAGATGATGAAACGGAAGGGCTGGAGAAAAGAGTTGATGACACTGCTGCTACAATGGAAACGGTTCAACTACTCTTACGAAGTCAAGAAATAATCAAAGATGTTTTGGACAATGTGTTGACGGAAGCTGCAGGTATGGGCGTATCTGAATCTGTGGTTACTGAAGAAAATGTCCCAGCTTCTGAGGAGCTTGACTTGACTGGCACTAATTTTTCGGGTATTGTAGATCAAACTTCTATCATTCGTTTTCAAGAGGGTGAAAAAGTGGAGGCTCCAGGGAAAAACCTTGCAGCTGCTAGTGAATCAGGTCAGCTGGAACAAAAAGTTGAGAAAGATTTCGGTCTTGAAAAAAAGTCTGCTTTTTATATAGAGTCGCAATTTTCTGACAGTCAGTTTGATGATGAGCAATATATTCCTGTTGATAAAGATGCTTTGAAAAGTCAGTCAACTTCAACAGCCTCTGTGCAAGGCAACATTGGAACTCTCAAGAGCGACATTTCACCACAAAGTTCTATAGAATCAGACTCCGACGTTCAACATTATACGGAACTAACAGCCATGGAACATGCGAATCTAATGGAAATGGCTTCAACACTTCATTACGGTGATTCTCTTGCTGATGAATTAGCCCAGGCCCTACAAGATGACAGTTCATTGACGTCTGATGATTTCTACAAACCTTTAGCAACAAAAGAAGCGTCTGCATTGCCGTTTTCAGCCCAAACAGAACCTGTAACAGATGCGAATCAAGTTCAAACAGTTTACAGTCTGACTGATGGAAGCAATTACAAAGAGGATGACCACGAGTTACATTCTCCTCAGGTACAGAATGAAAATTTACCGAACTTTCCGCAAGATGGGGACATGCAAAATAGCATGTTGGAAAAGGATGAAGAACTGACTTCAAAAGTTAGTGAAAAAGTGTGGGATGAGGCCGTAGTAAAAGCTTCACTGAGATCTAGAGGGCTTAGTGATATTTCGGAGGAGCAATCTTCGATTGAAAAATCTGATACCACTTACACTACTATACCTGTTGAGAAACTAAAAGGGGCTGAATTCGAAGAGCGGTTAAGAAGCCATTCGAGCCCGACAATTGCACAGTCAGTTGCGGAAATCACGGAACAAACTTATTGCAAAGAAACCATTGGTGAAACAGAAAGAGACTTGGAGATTCGACATTACGAAAGTGATGAAGTGAAATATCAGCATATGACTGATGACAGCAGCGAACTAGCAACAGTTGATTCAACAACTGCTGTAACTGATGGTGAACCCACGAAAGATTACGCAGACAACGTACCTGTTATCCATATTTCACCCAGTATGGATCCAGGAGTTGTTGCAACAACTGAGTCATATTCTGATCAAGACTCTTTATCCAGGTCGTCATCAAACTTATCTGATTGTGCTTACAAATCAGACTCCTATTTACAAACAGATATTGTTGTGACATCTCAATTCACTGAACCTCTTGTTTCATCTGAATTGACACCTGACAGAAAAGATGATCCAAAAGTAACAGGAAATTCAGTATTTTCACAAAATGAAGATGTAACGTTAGATTTGCCTGACAATGGGGTAACTCAATCTGCCTCTGGAACTGCGTTTTCTACTTTTGCACAAAAGCGCGCTTCAAACGTATTTACAGATAGTTCTGTAGAAAACTCAGCAGAGGCAGTGCTATTGGAAGATAATGGTGATTTGCAGGATGGTGGAACATCTAGAACAATTCGTTCTACTAGTCTTTCAGAACCAGCTTCCCTGATCCTGCCAGTTTCCACAGACAATTATTCACTTTCTGATTCTGAGACTGTTGGTGGTAAGAGTGCTTATAGTAACATTTCTATACTTAGTGGAGATGGAATGAGTGCAAATGTTGCTGATTCATTTTCTCAAGCACTTCGAAGGCCAGCTTCACCAACACCTCCAGTAACATCTCATGATTCCTCTTCTCCATCTCAGGAAGTGGTGGACACTCATCAAGTTTCATCAACTGATCTGGAGGATTCAGCTGGCCAGGAAGTAGAACCTCCATCGTACTTAAATTCAACAAAAGATGTTGATGCTCCACTTCCATACCAACCGGAAGCGAATCTCACTGATAACATGACTTTGCACGATTCATCGGATTCTAATGCAGCTTTTGCATCTTTCAGTAAACCTTCTGCTGATGAAGACATCGGCTCTTACACTGCACCTGTATCGCAATCAGCTACACTGGAACACCGAGAAACTCTTGACGTTGAAAAAAGTTTCGGCAGTTTAACAACTCCGAAAACTGGTGATTCTATGGGCGAGGTGTCAGCCGGTGAAGAATTTTCTTTTCGTGCCTGCCCTGATCTCAATGAAGTCCAAATTTCTGTGGGATCTGCTGCCACGATGTTTCAATTTTCATCTGATGAAGTATTTACGTCTGATGAGTTGTATTCTTCTAAATTTAATGACAAGCCTTCAGCCGAGTACCACTTTGAGGGAGTAACTGCTGCTCATCCATCTATTGAAGAGGTTCCAGAAACTAACGTACAAAATGTTGAACAGGTATGCGACGAAAAAAGCTGGCAGTTTGACGCAGAAAGTGCAAAAGATGCTCAAAAATCATGTGCATCACAATTTGCCGGTGGTATCCATCAGAATACTGATGATGCACCAACCTCTGAGTCACAGTTTTTGACTGATGATCAACGTCCTGTATACAGAGAAAATGAAAGAAATAGGAAAGAAAGCGACTTGACTTCTACATCAGCCGACACTGCTGCCATTTTTCAGCATGCAACAATTGAAAACCGATCTTTGATAGAAACAGCCACATCATTGAGCCAAGCGGTGCACATCTCTGATGCTTACCTGGAGCATATGACTAGTCAAGAGAAAATGATTGAAGAAATTGGCCCTAACGAAACTGTTATTTCAACTGAGTACCATTCAACTATCAGCACCAGTTACCGATACCAATTAAGTGAAAGTGAAAAAGAAGGCTCTTCTCCTGAAGCGAAAGATGAAACACTTCATCATTCAACGTATGGCATCGCAACGTTGCCAAAATATGGCCTTTGTGGTAGTCATCCTGAATTCAAAGATACTGCATCTACATACAGCAACTATAGTGAGCATTCAATGCGAAGCAAACTCAGCTCAGATGAAGACACGCAATCACAGAAACACGTTGTTGGATGTCGACGAAAAGCTGGCTCAAGATCGAGTCGAATTCCAATCGCCAAATCTGGTTCATTGAAGAAATCGGATTTATCTGCAAGCTGCAAAGAAATCCGCAAGTCAAGAGCGGTTGATTTCCGACTGTCACAGAGTCTCCCAACTCGATCTCGTAGGCAGAAACTGAGCCGAGAAAACTTGAAAGCTTTGGAGGTTCGATCTCATTCGGTTGCCATTACCAGTACAGGCTCAACATCTAAGTTACCAGTGCGAAGGTCTAGTATTCCCAGAGTGAAGAAAAAGCACCGTAAGATCAAGCGTAGTGAATTGGAAAACCTGACTAGTCCAGGCTCGACTTCGACCTTTTCCCGGTCTTCTTCCAGCAGCAATCTTTCCATCAAGTTTCGAAAAAGTGCCGGCAGTTCACCCGTGCATGAAGGCCCTTTTCGAAATGAACCATTTACAAACAAAGCCATAAACAGCAAGAAGTATATTGCTTTGCGTGAGGGTGTCTTCACTTACAAAACATCTCCTGCACTTGAAAAAGAGGATTATGAGCGACCGCGTGTTTCTAGCTTCTCAACTCCAGGTTCATCGTATTCTGGAATTCCACTAGGTGCCACTTCGGTACCCTCACGAAATGTCAACTTTAGCGGCAACAAACTTTCAAGACAGAATCCTTTTTTAGAGGTAAGCCCGGGGCTTGACTCGGTTTGGGGCATGTCCTCGGGCTCCAAAACAACCTCATTATCGGACGAAGAAGCATATCCTCTTTCAAGGCCGCCATTACAGGAAATGGAAATAAGTTGCGAGATACAGGCATCTGATCAAATTTTCACTTCAAGAGATTCTCTTGAAGATAGTCCTGTAATGGCACAAAGTTCATTGCAGGATATTTCGTTTCCAGATAGTTTAAGTGCTCAAATATGCTACGAGAATGTACACGGTAGTGCTGTTGAACAAGGCAGTTTAAATGCCACTGCTTCTGGTAACGAAGAAAATATAATGCTAAGCTCAACTTCTGATTTTCAAGAGCCATTGGCAGAAAGGTTTCATTTTTCTTATCCAGATAGTTTGAATTTACATCAGGAAACATTTCCAGTTGCTACTAAAAGCACATCACCCGATAGCATGAAGGCTGGCATAGAAGGCGTGGCTTCAGAGACTATGACACTAGGTAGTACCGAAGCAGAGAGTATTCCGGATTCTTTGAACGTGCAACATGCAGAGTATCAGATACGGCATGATTTGGGTAGTCTTTCCACGGACTCGCTGGACAAAAGACAGCTTTCAAAGCATCCCCAAGACATGGCCAGTGATCCTATACCGCGGCAAGACAGCTTGGAGGAAGATTTGGAAGCTGAAATCAGTTCAGCTTTGTCTAGCGATTCAATGGATTGCTCATCCGTTATCAGGGAGATCGAAGCAGAAGCGGCCAGAGCGATTTCCGTTACTCCGGATACGTTTGATTCTCTTAGTCCTTTGCAACCTAGTTCTCCAACTTTTGAAGAACAAACTAACACCAAAACATGGAGTTTTGAATCTACAAACCAATCTCCTGAAGGAGATACTGTTGCACAAGATACTAGTGCTTCTAAAATGCTTGCTGACGTGCAGAGCAGCAGCTTTAAGGCAGTCCAGCAATATGTTGAGCCTGTTTTGAAAGAATCTCTCCCCCAGGGCGAGCAGTATTTACACTTTCAAGATTCCGTAATATCCTTGCCCGTTTCCCACGAACTTGGGTTTGCTCAATCTCCGTCGCATTATCAAGAAACTGTTGAAGTTCACGAGCAGTTGGAGATCTCTGAACAACCCCAATTCAGTCAATGCTCTGTGGTTGAGGACCCATTAGCGAGAATTGATGTGCAAATGGAAGATGCTGTTCAGACGACATCATCCTTCCTACCTAGTTCGTATAACTGTAAAAATGTATTACCACCTCGATATGTTGCATTCCGTAATCCATACAGCATGATGTGTTATTTCAAGTCGTTGAATTGGTTAGTTTTGATGTTGAATTAAGATGTCACAAAATTAGTCGTAATATTTACTTACAAATGGTTGAATTTTATCAGTAAAACGGTGTTTAAAAATGTTTGGCGAATGGCTAAAACAATTTTTTTGTTTTGTTTTGATGTCCAGTTGTCTACTGCTTTTTACGTCAGTTGTTTCAGGTAGCTTATTGTTTCATTATCGTGAAACTATAAAATGCCATGCAAAAAGTGCGGCATTGGTATGGGTTTGGCTGCATTACTGTGCAGTTTGGCATAGCACATACTGCATTGTCCCTGTACGTACGTTACTCTATTGTCTACATAGCATACACAATTACATAGCCGGAGTGCACTGTAAATGTGTTTTCAATTTACCACTATGATTTCATTAAGTGGACATTATGTTATGTTAAGAGCAAAGTCTTTCAAATTTTCTGGTAACGAAGTAGATTTTGATTGAAAGCCCCATGCCATCACCCAAAAAGGATGGGGTTTCAGAAAACAATCCTCTTTGAATTATTTTATGTCGTTGGATTTCATTGTTGTGTCCTTTTTGTTGCATTACAATGCATGTGCTGTTGACATATCAGTTTTTCTCGTGTATGTGCTCGTGTTTTGTTTATTAGTATTATGTAGTTGTTTTATTTTTTTGATTGTTGGTTATTCAATAACCCTATGTTTAAGCTTTAATCTTCGTGCAATTTCCAGGTTGGAGTTATGCAAATGGTATATCCGTTCTGTTAAAGTTTTGATGTCATAGTCTGATTCATTTTTTAAGACTTCAGTTTTTCGGCTTAAATGGTTAAAACTGCGTAGTAGTTTTGAACGTTTAAAATATGTTTCAGGCGATTCAGGTTTAAATCAAAGTCTGGAGCCGAAACATCAAGCAGTAGCTTCACGCATTGGGCTTCAGTGGCCCCAACTTGCTGGCGCTTTGGGTCTGAGCTCAGCAGATGTATGGAGAATACAAAAACAGTGTGACGGAACGCCCGACGGTACACATAGTAAAATGATGCTTAAAGTGTGGTTGGACACTCAGAAAGACGATGCTACAGGTGCCCTTACTGAATATTTTTGTTAACTTAGAATTTTTTGAAATTTTTATTAGAATATTAACGTTCAATACAAAATCTTTCCGTGTACAGATTGACTAAATTTTGGAGATTCGCTCATGTTGATATTTTTTTGCACTGAGTGCAGCATAAATTTAGAAGTTTTTGATTACACCGTGGAAAATTTTGTTGCTGATATTTTTGTGCTCAACAATGTGCAATAACTTGTGTTTCCGAAATTCAACTCATCGCTAATATAAGTTTTTATTTCAATTTTTCTCGTAACATTTACAAGTAATAATATTTTTAGGTACCATCTTGAAATTTGATTAAAAAATTTCAGTTCTTTTTAAGACCTATTTAAACAATTTATAAACCTTTTAGATGACAAACTTCGCTCAGCACTTGAGGAAATAGCACGGGGCGATTTAATTGCATGTCTTGAAAATATTGCCCTACAAGTTGCAACAAGCGCTATTGTCAATCCTGCGAGTGCTGAGACTAGCCAAAACGCGCACGATGATAGCTCAGGTAATGGAATGTCGTTAATGAACGTTCTAGATTTATCTCGACCATTTTGTTGCTGATTTGACAACGCCTTTGCCCCTTTGTTGGATTCGCAGCATCATTCTCTATTGGACCATTGTTTTTCTATAAGCCGAACGCACGTATTCAGGTTAAAGCGCAATGAAATCAATAGAACTTCTGTAATGTTATCTTTCCTTTGATAATTTTTCCCTAACTGTTTACTTTTCATCGACAACTTCTTATTTTTCAGCGTTCCGTGATCTTTCCCACGAACTCGGTTCACCTTACTCCGCCGCTGGCCAGCATATCAGTTCCCCTTTTCCTTTCCCGGCTCAAAGATCAACCATTCCGTCTTCAACTCCTACTGCAACAAAGGTAAAAATAAATTAAATTGACAATATACACACAGCTAAGCACCCTAAAAATATGTAAAAAGATTTTAGCATCTTATAATATTGTAAAAATATATACAAAAAAGACTTGTCTAGCTAGCAATCATCTTTTTAGCACAGAATCGAATATTTTGTATGATCTCAACTAATGGGTTACTTTTGACCGCAGGCTCAACCTGAAATGACATTTGGGGACCATGACGGGTCAGCATTGGAAACTCCCAACACCACAACCCAAGAAGAACTTGATGACCCTACAAAGCCCCACTTTATTTACGGGAATTTCGAAGGTAAACGTTACATATTATCAATAGTAGATAATCTAGGACGTCTGTGTTTAAAATTGAGATCAAAATTAAATTAAAATTTCAAGCGCAACTGAATGCAAGTTTGTTGTGTTGCAGAGCCAGAAGCTGTGGAGAAAATTGCAAGCAGTGATTTAGAACACCCGCAACGGTAAGTTGGCAGTTTGTGAAACTTCGTGTTTATTACTGTATTTCATAAAACACATAAAAAACGTGAATCTCCAAATTGGTTTTATAATGTACGCAGTAGCTATTGGTTATATAGAAATCACAGTTATCGCGATGATTCTTTTTTTGCTTGTGATTAATTTAACACTTACATTCACATTTGTTGATCGAATACCAATGATGTTGCTGGGATTATTGTACTAATCACATTTTGTTGATTATATAACAATGTTTTTAGGCTAGCTTTTGAGGGTTTATTCAATCAATCAATATTCAATGTATTTTTATAGGAAACAAAGTAGTAGCTCGCGTACTCCATCTCGAGCATCTTCCGTCTCATCATCGTCGACCACCAGCGGCGAACATATGATGAAGGCTATTGAACAGGAAGGTACAGTACATGCATTTTCGTTGTTGTACAGTACAGTGAATTCTTCCGCTTTTTGTTTTGTGTTGTGGTGTAATTCACGTTAACGGGACTGCGTGAGTTTAAGTTTTGTTTCTTATTTTGAATCAGAGCCACCTAGCGACAACAATATTGATCAAGAAGCAGCTTTAGATCCGTTAGATGACGCTGACGAGCCAGATGAAAACGGAGTTGAGGAAGAAGATGGCGGCAATACTGATGAGGTTAGTGTTTGACGCGCTGTTATTTGACAGTGATAGTGAATTTTTATTTCTGGCTCACCAGAGCAACGTTTAAGACAAAAAAAGCACACTACCAAACCAGAAAAAGGAAAACAGCGACAAAACGATGTACGTTGAAACATGCACAATTTCAAGCTTCATTAATCACACGCAAAAAGCAATGACAATGCATGGTCGCTGAACCTTACGTAACAATCACACAATAGTTAAAAATAATAAAAAACAAGCAAATTTGAAATAAGCTATGTACAGTATAAAACATGTTCAAGGAAATGAAGAGGGTAATGACGTGGGGGTAGGGTATAGAGGTGGACTGATAGTGATAGAGTGAGTAAATAGTGTAGGGTGAGGACATTAGGCATGCTTAACGTTATATAACTAATCATTTTTTACTAAGAAATCTTGCAGTAGCAATTCGAATGTAGTTAAAGATTTTACTTCTCTAATTGATGAAGGTATTTTATTCCATAGCACTGGCCCTTTATACTTAATTGATTGCATTGTTAAATTGATTCGACAATATGCAGGAAAGTATTTAGAGTTGCTTCTGGTTTGACGCAATTTAGTTTTGGAGGATTTGAAATTATTTTTTAGTAAGACCTGGCAAGCCAATGGCAGTTTGCCATGATCATATCGATGCATGAAGCAAGCTAATTCATTTTCATAAAGCTGGTTGATAGTTAATATGTGATTTTGTTGCATCGTATTTTTTACACTTTCACGATAATTCAATTTAAAAATGAGTCTAATGAACTTGTTTGCTGCTCGTTGAAGAGTTTTTAACAAAGTCTTATTGCCATTGCACCAGGTCAGAATACAGTACTGCAAGTGGCTCTTAACCATGGAGTTATAGAGTAGTAGCAAAATTTCTTGATTGAGATAGTTGTTGCTGCAGTTTGGTAAAACTCGGCTAAAGTTAAACGCGTCTCTCCCAGTCAGCCTTCATCTATTTCGAACAGTTCAAACAGTGACAAAAACACAAAGACGATAGAGCTAAGATGTTAAGAATGTTGGGAGTCTTGCGGCGATGACGCAGACGACGACGGTTTTCTGTGAAGATAAGAAGATAAAAGAAGACTGTGACCATGGCAGCGAAGACGAGAGAGCTCACTGCGTATGGAGCGAGAAAGAAGAAGTTCCTCTCAGGATCAGTCGGAAGGAGAATTCTGATTCTAGTGCCTGTGGACACCCTCTGCAGGACCTCAATCATCTCCTCCTCGATTGTCCTGCTTCTGAACCCCTTCGCAAATCTATCTTTGGCTCCTCTCTTTCTATTCTCGATCTACGGTCCAGACCTTGGGGTGTGGCCCGACTGTTGGGTCTCCGCGGAGTTCCTCCGCGCCCCCATCCCTCGGAAGGGGTCGGGTAGTACCACCACCACCACGACGGTTTTCTAAAATAAATAATACAAACTAAGTTCTAAGCCTACGCAATAGTAAATCAAAGTTATCGTTACAAAGGCATTAAGAGATCATTAAATTATGATTTATGAGTTAACAAGAGTTAAACGGAACTAAACAATATTGCAAATACAACTAAGCATTCACCAAACTGTTTCCGATCCAAATTGCAGCTAAAAAGATCGGCAAAGAAAGAACGCTGGTTTATAAACAACTTTGAAGTTATGACGTCATTAAATCGACGCGAGGTTTCGAAAAACAAAAAGCAGGTTATACCAGCAAAAAAGCGTGAGAATGGCAAATCAGACTTCTAAAGCGGTCAATAGTTAAGATAATTCTTGTATGTAAATTAAATTTGAGCTTGGATGTAACAATAGTGTTGTATTCTTCCGACTACTGCAGTATTGATTCTAATCTTTTGCAATAACAATTCCATATGTGGCTTCCAAGACAGATGCTCATGAACTACGATTCCCAGTTATGACATTAACTCAGTGCTCAAAAACGAATACTCACTCCTTAGCTTGAAACCCTTTGGGTAGTAGCAACATTCTGATCTGCATTGAAATTTAAGTTTGATAGTCACTAAGCAGTATCCACGGACAGGACCATGCTTTATCTGACACAGCATGCATTGGATCTGTGCTTCCTATCGCATTTTAGAGTACGGATTTAAACTGAATTAATTGAAGTAAACATCCATTCGGTTTTCATCGAAAATTACGTTCTAAAAAAAATGTTGATCAAAAATTTTAACATTGATAAAGCGTGCAAAATATGAAACATAGTTTCGAGGAACAAATCCGCTTCATAGCACTCTTTTGTCGTTTTGATCTGATATCAAATCCTGCTGAACACAATGCGCAAATGATCTAATAGCCAGGCATTCACAAATTGTTTTTCATCCTCAACTTTCAGCAGCAAAACACGTCACAAAGGAACAATACCAAGTCCGTGTAGCTATCCTAGCATTGGCCCATGTAGTAGTTGGTTGGCGGTTGTTTATGCCACAAAAACAGACGTTTGATTGACCAGTGAAATGTGTTTTTTTTTACGTCGATTTATTTTCGAAACAGGTCGACGGCTTCCAACGAGTCACACGAAACGTACGTGTTCAGCGTCAAGATGATGGTGACGTCACGACAACCACAATTATTACGCGCACTATTGTAGTCGCAACAGATACTGACGAAGAAGTAAGCACTCAATAGAAAAATATTACGAAATATGTCTTTTTTTTTTGCCCACTCGTTGCGTGAAAGTTCTGTTGTTTTGATGGCAAATTTGATTGAAAAGGAGAAATGAAAAAGAAAAACTATTTATCTGTAAAGACTTTGTTCACAACTTTAATAGTTGATATTTAGGTTTGAGTTAAGATTCTAGTTAGTTTCAGATGGAAGTGTTCAAAGTCAGGCCCGCGCCTGGTCTTCACTTTTTTTTTGACGGAATTTATCCAGCAGTACCGCAAACATGTCGGAGACTTTATGTTTATTCCGGTTTAATTTCTTATTTAACCGAATCGACCCGGAAAACACACTGGAGACCTTTTTTGCTGTTTTTTACCTTATTTCTGGCCAACTGTGCAGTGTGCACGCTAAATGGAAGAGTTTTGTTAGTGGGTCATCGCCGTTTTTTCGGCCTACTTTCCCATTTATGGTTTGCTGGTCTGCAGTTGATTTCGCCAATTATTTGGCCCGCAAAGTGATGCCATCAAAGATCTAAAGGTCCACAGGCTCTTTCACTAGAAATCTGATCTAGGCCGGCAATCCTGGTAAGAAGTTTAGACACCCTTGCTTTAAAGAGATGCTGCTCGAGATTGGTTTTGTTCAAAAAATGATAACTACTTGAGGTAATAAAGAGGTACCCCAAACCTTGTTCCAGAATTCCCCTTATCCGCGAAAACAGATTTAATCCCTTTGACTCCGTATCATTGCAACCCTGCGTTTGGAACTTTTCTGACATCAGAAAAGGATGACTTAGCAAAATTTCTTGCTAAATATCGAACATCGTGTTGCTTATTCAAGATGTTTTACAAAGTCATCTTTTTTTGATGTCACAAAAGTTCCAAACCCAGGGTTGCCAATGGTACGGAGTCAAATGGATTAAATCTAGTTTCGTAGATAAGGCTAATTGTGGAACAAGCTTTAGGGGCACCTCTTTATTACCTCAAGTAGTTATCATCTCTTCAATGAAACCGATTTCGAGCATGTATCTCTTTAAGTTATGAGTTTATGGTTAAAGTCTCGCAATTATGCTAACTTGTGTCAACAATATTGTATATAACAATATCCTTGATTATCCTTCATAGTGAATCCATATTACTTACACTTGAAAATTCTGCAAATTGATAACTTATCCAAATTCGAAGTCGCCAAATTTGTGTATTGCTTCTCAAACAAAATTCATTTCGCAAATATTTCTCGAAAACTAATGACCGTTCAAGTCGAGCTACGAGGCAGTCGACTGATTGTTACAATTTAAACATACCTCGTTATCAAACTAATAAATTACAGATTTGTATTAAGTATCAGGCAGTCAAGATTTGAAATTACATTCCCGCGAATATTGGGACATTTTTGCACAAAAAATTCACATCTTGCTGCCAAAACTTTCTATTATCTGCGTGCACATATTAGCATCAAAGATTTTTTGTTTACGCAGTTTGCATATTCCTTTTCATAACATAATTAAGCAGATCTCTGCTTTGGTGACATAAAAAGGTTCATGCTGATGACGGGTCGTCGTTTTTTTGAAATCGCCAAAATGTCGCAACTCACTTAGACGAAGTAATGAAAACCATCCATGATACTGACATATAAATTGGCTCGCTGACAAGAGGGTGGTTGCTTGACTTGATGACCGTAAGGTCTTCCGCAACTTCCCTGTCGCCCTCTTAAACGAATGCTGAGTATAATTTCTACTTCGTGCTGTTACTGAGCGATGAAATAAATTTGTCTTGTAAGTTCAAGCAATCAACGATCTTCAAACAATTGTTTTGTTTGGTGCCATGTTTTATTTTGCTCATTTGAAGTCTTTGTTTCAGTATACTCTGCCGCCTCCTACAGTTGAGATGCCTCAAGATGGCGATACAGTTGTGAAAATAACTCGGCAAGTAAAAAAAACGGTTGTTCGCGAATCGAGCGACTCTGAACATGAGTAAAAGCCGTAATGAATATGCTATTTAATCTGTTTTTAATCATTATGTATTTGTACCAATATTTTGACTAGTAATGACCACTTAAACAAATAATTTTAATCATTTAGAATTTGTGCTTTGATTATAAATTTAATTTAGTTTAATTTTTCACTGCCTGAATGAGAACTGAGTTTCATTTTATGTGATTTTAGGAATTTTTTAATGGAAAACACATAAATAGCATAATACAAGAACTATTGCTTAAATTTCAAAAAGGCTTAAAACTTTCGCGAAATTTTCGTTGCTGTTTGAACTTAAAAACAAATATAAGCATGAAATTTTAAAATATTCTTCAAAATAATGTTGCAATGTTGTACGATATAAAGTCACATATTTTTATATGACTGTAATTTTAAGTAGGTATTAAATTAATATTGTGACAAAATTTGTTATATTCATGGACCATGACGTGTTTTAGCTGCTGGTTGTGTGCTCGCATAATTTTATTTTCCTATCATATCATTCCAATGCAAAAATACCTTTGGGAGTGCTTGTATACTTTAAAGAATGTGCCGGTGTATTAAGGAATTGAATACCATTATGATTTACCATTAAATTGTTGACCAATCCAACCGAGTTATTTGAATTTTTGTAAATAAGATCTGACATTTCTTCCTTAATTATAACCAAATTAAAAATTTTGTAAATTCTGCACGTAGGAGCGGGATTGAAAACTAAGTCATTGTTGATTGAAGAGGGTGAAGCATCGAGCCAATTCCGGTAGCTTACAATAGTTAAAATCGAAATATAATTTTTGAAATTTTTTTGTTATTTTGGGGCTACGCTTACACAGATATTCAACGAATGCGAAAAGATATCCTCTTAAAAAGTTTTTGGAAACCCTGAGTTTCTTCTCCCAGCCTGAATTTACAGAAAAAGGAAGGGTTTTACCAAAACTGGATCGATCATGTGATGTTACTAGAAGGGTAAATTTTATTTAATCTCTTTTCCTAAAAGTTCAGGCTGAGAAAACAGATTCAGGGTTTCCAAAAACTTTTTACGGGGAATATCTCTTTGTATCTGTTAAATACGTTTGCAACCGCAACCCCAAAATAAGAACAAAACATTTCAAAAATTATAGTTAGATTTTAGCAATTGTAAGCTATCGGGATTGGCTGGAAGTTTCAACCCTTTTAAACGAGAACTAAAGGCTAAATCAATGGGGGTGTTTAAAGTTAGGCTGATCGTATCAGACTAGATTGGCGTAGACTCCATCCTATTTGACCCAGCCTTTCCAGAGATATTCTACTTCAAACACGAGGTGGGGCCTTTAATGTAATTTTTATTGACACTTGATGCTGATGCCTTAACGTCGTTTGCGACGCCATCCCATTTGTAACCTAAAGCAACGCCGCTATAAGGCTACTGCATTGAATCGTTTCGCTTCGCAAAAATCAATTTGATCGTGTCAGTAAAACAGATCCGAGCTGGTAAAAAGAAAAGACTGTTTGCTGGCCTAGCGATATCGATAAAAATCAAGCTGTCTGATACATTTCAGTCTAAATCATAGTCTAGCTTAGCAATAAAGGCTTTATTACTAGGCTACAAAGTACACACTCAAACGTGATAATAAGATTACCAGTATCTGAGTAGGCCTATTGTATTAGCTTACAGTATTTTGTTACCCTAGAATAAACTAGGGTAACAAAATACTATAGCAAATACAATAGGCCTACTCAGGTACTGGTAAAAATCTACTTTGGCAAAAGTACCCCCCAAGTTACTTTTCCAACTAAGTTGCAAAAAATGGCCTACTATTCTACTAGTCTTACTTTCGTTAGTTCTTAGATGTTTGATACCTAGTCTACAGTACAGTCTACTATTTTTTCCAGCTCGGATTTGTTCTGCTGACAAGATCAAACTGATTAGTGCTCAGCAAAACGACTCAATGCTTTAGCATAATAGCGGCGTCGCTTTAGGTTAGAACTAGGATGGCGTCGCTAACGACGTTAAAGCTATCAACGTCAGAGTTTCCAATAAAAATTATAACATTAGAGGCCCCTACGTCGTGTTTGAAATAGAATATCTCTGGAATGGCTTGGTCAAGAAGGATGGAGTCGATGCCAATCTAGTCTTATGCGATGGGACTAACTTTAGATACCCCAATTGTTTTTGCCTTTAGTCTTCGTTTAAGTTGTAGTATTTTACATTCTAAATCTTTGCATCTGCTACAGGCATTTTCGGAGCAATTAAGGTATTACTACTTAATGCTACTATATTTGAAATTTATTTTTCGAAATTGAAAGAAGGCTCACGTTTGCCATACGTAATGGCTCTTTTATATTAGCAGGATTTTGTTGTACCGCTATCATTTGATTTAATCGTTCAATCAAAAATATTCTTCAAGGTTGTTATTAAGATGCTTTAGCTTTAATTTTTGTTTCTTTTTGCTTTATTATACCCCTAGTTGTATCTGACGTCATTTGTAAACAGTGAAGGGGCATAAAAAGTCGGTGTGACGTCATTAGTGATCTAATTGTGCTTTTTTTGCTTTCATGCGTGAATTCATTTTCGCTGGTTGTGCAACGTGTGCAGCGAGTTTCAAGTTTCAAAATGTCAATCGTAATAAAACAAATATTTTAGTGAACTATCAGTTTGATGCAATCAATATGAGTTGAAAGTATGGGACGGTAACAAACATAACAGCTCTCACTAGTCGAGCCATTTTTGATTCAATTTTACCATTATTTTATTTTGATCAATCGCTTAACCCCATTTTACACAGGCTATTTGACTAACGCTTTTTACACGGCGGGGATAGGCAAAAATACCCCTATCTAATTCTTAAACCAAAATTCATGGGAACACTAAATTTGGCATCTGGGTTGGTGTTCAGCAAATTTTTTTAGAAAAACGGGTCTTGAGTTGATGACGTCATCATAGTGTTGTCAGCCTATTTTCAAAAAAATGACGTCATAGACAGTTAAAGTTTTGAACATATGCTTGTTTTTTCACACTGATTCTAGAAATATCCACGTCAACCTGAATACGTCTTAAAAACGTCTTGTGACGTCATTTAAGTTAAATATGGGCCAAAAAATGCCCAGATTTCGGAAAATGACTTCGGTAAACCTCAAAATTAGCGAACTTCGCCTTACCTTAGCAGCTTCAAATTTGCAGAGGTTTTTTGTGATAAAATTTGGCTTAAAATCAAGTTGGTTTGACGTTGAAACTTTTTTAAAGGATATATCACAAAACCGACCGGGGGACATTTTTGCCCTCTCCTGTGTAAATTAGAGTTATAGAAAACATACAATGTAGAATAGCCCAAGCCCAAATTAGAGGCTCAAGGCCCAAACATCCATCAGAGGAAAGCAACTGTCCTGGATCATGCTTTGATTGAACCTGTAGAAATAAAAAAAGACTTTCACCTTGAGAAGGCACGAGAATGGGCAGCTTTCCAGCCGTGTGCGTTATAATTTGCATTGTAACAGAGCTTTGCTCTGGTTTTTGTACCCCACCAGCATATTTTCGAAGTATACGTTTTCTTTTAGCACGTCGATGTACTGTCTTAAGGGGGGCATTGCACCCTAGTTTTTTAAATTTTAACTCTAAATATGTAAAAAAATAATTGATTACCAACGTTTTTGTCCCCGTTTTTTCATTGCTTGACGTTAAATATCTACGGGAAAGATTTTGACTTTACGAGAAAAAATTTAACTGTGGCAACATGACAGCATCAAATTTGCATACGTGGTTTCAAACCGAATTACTTATCTGATAGGTCCCGGGGTTGGAATGTGTTTTTGCCAGGCTTCTGCTGTGGCTTTGGCGAAAAGAAAGTGCTTTAAAAACTAAAATTAGTTTATTGGTTTGAATTTTCTTTTTTTAACACCAAGATATTCGATTTAGTGCACTTAGAAAGAAACTTGAAAATAGGCCTAGGCCGATCGGATTGCAGTAATAATTTTGACCATAGGTGGGCACAAATTCGCTAATAACGAAGCTAACTTTTTCATTAACTAGTTAATTCGTTAAAGAGTTTTTTTTATGTTATCAGACTAAATTAACCTACGGTAAGTTTCGTTAACTTACGTTTACGTCTTCATCGGTAATTTTTTGCACCAATTATGTCCTGGTACAAATCATTTTGCGCTGTTAACACTTTTGCGTATTTGCACGAGTTTTATAGAAAAAGCGAAAAGGAGCTCTTTTTTGTGGCAAATAATAAGCTGCAGCCTCATAGGTCTATTACTGTAATTAACGCTCTTCGCAATATCCAAAGATTTTCCGATCGCAGCTTCGTTAGTGCATTTGAATCTATTTTTATCTTGAAATTAGATTAGACTGGAAAATATAACTTCCAAAAGACCACCAGAGCAATAAATTTTTCCTAACAATCAGCTTAACAGTGTCATTACGTGTTGCAGAAGTGAGCGAATAAAAAGAAATGTAAATTATACTCAAAATGTTAAAGATATAGCTAAAAATAACGAATTAACTTTAACGGAGGGATGAAGTTTGTTTAACGGACTAGTGGTTAACGAAGCTAACGTTTTGCATTAACCTGCCCATCTATGATTTTGGCTAATGTCATATAGGCCTAACCAGGGATATATAGAAACATCAAGACCGGGATTGCTTGCTGAATTTTAGGGCGGACAACAGAAGGGTTACTTGGAAAATTTTGTTTATTGCATTGCTATACCAACTATTGTGCAAAATATAATGCTTTCAACCAAAGTTAACATAATGACAAAAATAACGTAATACTGACGTCATTATGATACCCATAGACAGGAAAATACATAAAAAATGTGCAATATTTTCCAAATGAAAGTCGTGTGCCATTACTAATTGTAAGCTATTGATTGATTTTTTTTGCATTTATATACAATAGTGTGTAAATTAATTGGGACAAAACGAAGAGTGTCAAAAAATTAGGAAAATTCTCAAAAACGCGTCTTTAATCCAAATTATATCAACTCTAGCACGTTCAATAGTTAATATATCCTTCTTTTGCCTTTATGAGCATTGAAATTCGTATTGGCATGAAATCAACTAGGGTTGAGCAAATATCTTTAATTTCTTCATCATGGTACCAAATTCGTATTTTGCAGAGGTGGGCACAAATATCATTATATCAAAAGCGCAACGCAACAAAGCGCAACGATCTTTTCAACCACTAAAAGCGCAGCGCAAATTGCGCAATTTATTTTTTTTAATTTCTGAAGCGCAGCGCAACTTTCGCAAAGAGCTTTTTGATTCAGTTGATGCGCAGCGCAATTCCGCAATTGCGGAACGGCATTTTCATACCAAGTTAAAGCGCAACCTAACTTCCGCAATTGAAATTTCACAACACAGGGCAAATACCGCACTTTTTGCAATTTTTGACCGAAAAGAGTAAATAATCTGCTAAAGAAGGCCGACATTTATCAATATTTCGATCGAAATGGAACAAAATTATGGTCAATGTATAGAATTGCGCTATTAACTGAAAAAAAAATTGAAAGCGCAGCGCAATTAAAGCGCAACAAATTTTAAAGGCTTTATTTCGCAACGCAACTTCCGCAATGTTCCAAAATAAAAAATTAAAGCGCAACGCAACTTCCGCAATTGCGGAGGTTGAGGAAGTTGCGCTTTGCGCTTCTAATTGCGCTTTGCCCACCTCTGGTATTTTGGCTTCTATGAGTTTGGTTTTAGTTGTGCAGTCACATACTTAAAGACACCTTTTTATGATAGCCCACAAGTTTTCGATGGGGTTTAGGTATGGGCAGTTGCCAGGCCAGTCTAGCAAAGTTAATTTCGATTTTTAAAAAAATGTTTGCATTTTTTTGAAGTATGGCATGGTGCATTGTCCTGCTGAAAAACACCACTGCTATCTGAGAATGATTTTTGCATTGTTGAAACCAAGTCTTTATCCAAAATTTAGTTAATTTCATCATTCCTTCGCTTGTACATAATCTTCCAATATCATTTAGAGTGAAGCAACCCAAAAAAATTTTCTTTAGGGGGTGTTTTGGAGCCTGTAGAATATAAAAGGTATTGAGGGGTTCTCCAACACTTTGTCTTACGTATTGAGATTTGAGTCCATGTACTTGAAAATGGCTGTCATCTGAAAACAACTTTTATTCATTCCTGTTTTCCCTTTTATTGTATTTGTTACCCCATTTTAGGCGTTTCTTTTTCATAGCAACTGTTGGCAATTGCTTCTTGCAGGGACTTCTATCTTTTCTTCCAACTTCAAGAAGTCGCTTTCTTATGGTTGACGAATCCACGTTGACTCCTGCAGTTGCTAAATCTCTTTGAAGGTCCTTACTAGTTTTTCTAAGGTCTTTAAAAGCATTTTGCAATATCATTTTGTCATCACGAGTGGTCGTTTTAAGCTTTCATTCATGCTGATCCCGCCTTTTAGTTGTGGTGACGTCACCATTGGTATCCATCATTTAAAAAATTCGCCCCTCATTTGATTTTGACACATTCAGCTTCTCTCCTATTTTTCTTATTGTCATATTAGAGTGTTGTCGTAGAGTAACAATTTGTGCCCTCTTTCATGGAGCGATATTCATTTTATTGCAAGCAGGCAAACAGTAATATGCAAAAAACAAAATAAAATTTTTGGCCACGAATAAGTTTACTTCATAATTCAAAATAAAAAATCTTTTAATCTGAAAAAATAGAGCATAAAAGCAGTTAATAGTGGTTCATATTCTTTACTTAGCTTATTAATTATCATTACAATACTATCTATCATACATTCCCTAAACTAACCTAAACAAAATTCTAAAAATGCAAAAATATAGTTTTGTCCAAATTAATTCGAACACTACTGTACCTGTCAGGGTCCACGACAACTGACCGCGAACCAACTGATGCCGATTGGCTGAGAAGGCTGATCATAAAAATATTCTACCACCTCAGAGCCATCTTGCCCAAACCCTCACTTAGAGACAAAATCACTAGTAACCGTTGGTTCGCGGTCAGATGACTTGGCTTGACGAAGCTCAGCTAAAAGTTAAGCAAAAACCTTCCAATCATGGTTGTCGAAAGTAACAACGCTCTAATGCACTGCACCAAACTGGCGATGTAAAATGGACGAAGGGTTTGATAAGAGACATAATATATAAATATATATACACATCAAGAAAAAATGTGTGTCTAAGAACGTACACAAATAATATTCACTGCAGTTATTCACCAATGCGATATAATATACACATTTAGCCAAATAAAAACACTTCTTTCTAGAAGTTAAAAAGATTTGTTTTCAAACGTTTAGGCAAAAACTGAACAAAATTATAAAATTCTGACGATCAGTTGCTATGAAGAGAAAAAGTAGAAAAAGTTGGTGTAATAAATAACAAAAACTGCTACATAAAAATACAGAAGGCCTATGTCACCGTTTCTGTTGATGAAAAACAAAAAAAAAACAAAAACTTATGACACTTGTGAGGGTAAAAAAAAAAAAAAAACACTGAAATATAAATTATATGCCAATCAGATTATGTTACTTGTAATACGCTTGACAATGAAGAAAAATAATATTACTAAACTGCTACAACACTACAGTTCACAGTGGTTAGTTGCAGGTCAGTATTGGGTCATTCCATGTCAGTTGATCCAACCCATAGCACCCACCATCTCAGATTTTGATGAAACTTGCTTATCTGGTGGAACTTTTGGTACTGATCAAGAAAAACTAAAGTTTTTGAAAATCGGATCAGTATTGACAAAGTTATAGCCGTTTGAAGTTGGCTATTTTTGTGATCGTTCAAGCGGAACAAAATCAAGTCAAATTGAGGGGCTGATTTTAATGCAGTCTAACTCTTTAAGTGAAACACTACTTTAGAATGATTTCTGTTTTCATGGCATCCCTGAACACTATTTTACCCAAAAAGTATCAAAGCAACTCATGGCCCCCTTGGATTGACCTTTGACCCCTCATTTTCTAAAGACGGTGTTCAAAAACCAATCATGCATGACCAAATTTTGATCGCTTATAACTTGTGGTGCTCACCATGTATAGTTACATATGTTACATCATCGGAAAGGTCTTGAAGAGCAGATTTTGAATCAAAAAGAAAATTTATGGTTTTTTGAATATTGGTTTTGTAATGTTGAAAGTAATGCATCATGCGATTTTCGCCAATTTTTTGTATTATTACATGTGATTTAATAGCACACCCAACATTTTTGTTAAGACAGTTCTCTTGCAGTTTAACAGTTGGTCATTTTGACTTGCCCAGACTTTTTCATTGGATATGATTGGGCATTTGATTATATGTTGATTAGAAAATGTTTTCAAATGCTTCATGAGCTAAAATATCTCTTGTCGTAATGTTTTACCAATGAAATAGGATTTCATATCACATCTCTTGCGTGTGAAATTAATTTTTTCATCCATGACAATCAAATATTGAGCAAAATTTGTTTTCACCTGAAAGGTTTAAACTTAGCTTCTTGCTAAGTACCAAAACTTGAATCCAGACCAGTATATTTGGGCATGGTGTTTTCATTTTCATGTACATTTCACATAATGAAACACAAAACAATAACGCAGGCTTGGTGCCATAGTTATAGCATTGGACAATTTTGATCTGTAAAATAACATACAAAAAAGATATTTTATGAAACAGGTGTATGCACTGTTAGGTGATTTTTTTTCAACTTCTTTTCTTTTCTCCGAATAACTAATAAGGTGGTGATGGATGCTTCACCAGTTTTCTTACACAACAATAAACTGCTAAAGTTATCATATTGGATTACAATAGAGGTTAAAGCATCTTATTCCTTAGATGTTCACTATTACCATTAAGCTTAAAAGCACAATAGCCCCATACTCTCATTTTAAAACATTTACCAACTACAAACTTCCAAAAATGATGCTTGTATCTGATGCTTATACCAGCATATTAATTTGTCTTGCAGCCATAGTTACACATTGCACAACTCAAAAGTCACAGACACATGTAAATTAGTAAAGTCAAAAGAATTGTATATAATTGAGTTGTCATTATTTGAGGACTATTATGTTGATTTTTTTTTTTTTTGATGCTTGGCTGCGTGTTATATCCATGTTCACTCAGTGGTATGTAATAGCATTGCTATCACTTTTTAACGTTAAAGTTGTTCCATTGAGTGTCAATTGTTTTTTTAGATGCGTCAGATAATAGGTAAAATCCACGACTTGAACTTAGGCATGGTACATCAACTAAGCATAACACATGCTGCAAAGGAACCCAACATTTGTCTTGTTGCTTCGGCCAGTGAAAGGAATGTGATGGTCCATGAGGATGCATAAAGTTAGCCCAAATGTCACTGCTTTCATGATCAATTTCTTCAATCACTCCAATATACCATTTGTTTTCGTACACAATGCATACAAATCGATTTTGTTTAAGTTCTGTAATGGTCAAAGTTGATGATATGGATGGCCTGTCTACTTCAACTTCCAATGAAAATTCTTCGTCGATGCTTACTTGCTTCATCCCAAGTCTTGTTGGTGATAAAGGTTTGAAGAAGTGAAATGATCTGATTCCTTTGATCGTGGTTGCCTTGTTGAATCTAGGCTGAAGTTTAATTTGTGCTTTTGCTATATCTTCCTTTTTCAGATGCACAAATTTGATTTTTGACAAATGTGTTTCACAGTACCTCATCATAGCTTCAACAGTAAAAATTTGGTTGGTTAAAGGGCGACGTAAGCTTTCCATTGCTGTTGCTCGCTTGACTGTCCCACCAATACCATCACATGGGGATTTACCATGACTTGTCCCGAAAAACGACCATGAAGCCTGAACACCAAAGTCAGATTCGTGTTTGCAAAGGTTGTAAAATGATTTTTTGTTTTTATATTGAGCTGCACAGCCATCACTAAAATATTCAACGCTGCACAAATCAAGTATTGCGGATTGAAGAATTTCAATTGTTTTGGCCTGGATCAAGTAAACCATGGCAGTGTCATGCTGTAACTCTTCAGACAAAAAGCATATGCTTAAATGACTTAATTCATTATCAGGTGATTTAAAATAGCATACCACAGGATGAACTGTGCAGGTTTGGTGGGTCCAATGATAGCCTTGTGCTTCATCCTGAATATGAAAAGAGAAGTTTTCAGCGAAATCCATCAAGATCAAAGCTGTGTGATTATCCAGATTTTCCTTTTGCATTTTCAAATAGAATGATTGTGAATGAGAGATAAAATGATGAGGAGTCAAATCCATCAATTTTTTTTGTAATACTTGAATATATTCAGACACTGATAAAATTTGAGTTACCAATTCAGTCCGATCTACTGAAACCCATTGCTTAAAAATGATTTCATCATTCTTATCCTCAAACTTTTCATTTAGAAAATTTATAAGTGGTTTATATCCAGGACATTCCGAACATCGTTGCAGCATGCAGTCAATATTTGTTACATCACAGACAGTCATTTCCAGTAACTGCTTGTAATCTTCTTCAAATCCTGCTGCATGCAAAAGGAGAATGACATTTTGGTGTATGACACAGACACAAACTGAGTGAGTACCAGCAAACCCAGCAGTAACACACCAATTTGATCTCAGTGTACAAAATTTATAAAAACCTATTTTGCAGTTTGGATATTCTTATTTGAAAGCTGCATATAATTCCTTTAGTGTGCACAGCAGCAAGCGCTTTTGTTCATACACATTTTTGCTCACACTGACCCGGTCTTTTATTCCAGGCATAATTCTACTATTTTCATTGTTTTGATAGAATTCCTTAACCTGTTCAATAATTTCATTTGATATGCGCTTGCCTTGACGAGGTGGTGGCTTTGAGCAAACTCCTTTAGTACTTTCAAGATTTTTGGCTTCTCGAACCATTCTGTCACTAACTTGAAATATTTGGGAAACTTTTTTTCTTGACCAGTTTCCTGGAACCATTGTTAAAACTTGTAATTTTTCGGCTCTTGTTGAATTATCATCATCAATTTTGTTTTTGATTTTGGTAATCATACTGTTAAATGCTTCATTTAGATCGTCATCTTGTTGGTCTTCCTGATTTTCATTTAGTTCTTCAATTTTAAGGATTTTTGTTAGTTTCTTTTTGCATTTGTCATTGATTTGTTTTAATTTTCTTTTTCCATATAATTCTTTTCTGCATGAAGACATTGCGTGCAACTTTACAGGAGATTCTTCCATAATTTGCAAACTTTTGTTCAGGCTGGAAAGAGATCTTTCATCTTCCACATTTGATTGTATTTCTTCCAATTCACTTCCACTGGAAAGTGTTTGACCTTCATATGATAATAAATTTTCCATTTTTACTCTGCAGTTGCAGCATAATTTTCTTCCTGGTACCAATCCAGTCAAGTTAAGGTCTTTTAATTTTTGGTATGATTCCAAAGATATAATGCAAAGAGTTGCATTACGAAGTGGCTTTTTATGAATTTGAAAAATATTGCTGCAATACCTGAATGATCCTGAGTAAGCATCAATGTACTTGTGCTTGTGAAAAGTGCACACATTCTCCAATTCAGCATTACTATCACTTTCTGCCTTCACTCGAATTTTTAAAACTTGTTTTTCTATCAAGGTCAGGCTTTCAATTGGTAATAAACTTTGACTTTGTGAACGATAGCGCTTGTGATGACAAGTTGTTCCCAGAGCAGCCCCAACACTACAGACATTCATATCAAAAAATTCTTTAGTTTCAAAAAGCTTAGGCTATTCATTCAGCATTACAAAAATCTGTAATAAGCAAACTTTTTTTAGATTTCAAATATTAACTTTGTGTTTCAACATTTAAGATAGGCTACTGGAACCAACTTTATAGTTATGATAATGCGACGTAATAAATAATAAATTCCAGTGCAATTATAAGGAATGACAATATAATCTCTCTTGCTTGTACTGTATGCTCATAGTAGCCTAATGCAACTGATTCATGTATGGCAGTAACGTTTGCCAGGATTTGACTTGAGTTAGAGGCAAAGGTAGCAAAAATGACATTAAAATTAGGTTCAAGTACCAATAAATAATACATAAAATTTCAAAAAAGTTCCAAATTAAAGTAGGTTTTGTTTTTTGCCCATATTTATGTGAGTATTCAAAAAACCATAAATTTTTTTTTGATTCAAAATCTGCTCTTCAAGACCTTTCCGATGATGTAACATATGTAACTATACATGGTGAGCACCACAAGTTATAAGCGATCAAAATTTGGTCATACATGATTGATTTTTGAACACCGTCTTTAGAAAATGAGGGGTCAAAGGTCAATCCAAGGGGGCCATGAGTTGCTTTGATACTTTTTGGGTAAAATAGTGTTCAGGGATGCCATGAAAACAGAAATCATTCTAAAGTAGTGTTTCACTTAAAGAGTTAGACTGCATTAAAATCAGCCCCTCAATTTGACTTGATTTTGTTCCGCTTGAACGATCACAAAAATAGCCAACTTCAAACGGCTATAACTTTGTCAATACTGATCCGATTTTCAAAAACTTTAGTTTTTCTTGATCAGTACCAAAAGTTCCACCAGATAAGTAAGTTTCATCAAAATCTGAGATGGTGGGTGCTATTTTTTTATTTTTTTGGATCAACTAACATGGAATGACCCTATTAGAAAAAAAAAATCACATTGAAGCTCAACATAAAAGGTGCAATGATATGCAAAAAAACAAAAAAAACAGAGCTATGGCGTTAATTTTACAGAGGATTTTAAATAACAAGCACATTCCTGAATGCTTTTCAACAGCAAAGTCATAAAACCTTAATTACGACTGTGATTCAAAAGTATAGTGCAGAAATTCTGAACATGCATATTAGGGAAACAGTTAGTTTCTGCTTCACATATCCTTTCTCTGAGCTGATGGGCAGCATCACTAGGTATGCTCAAAGAGCCTTTGCATTCAAATAAAATCTGGCACATGGTTTGATCACTTTCACCACAACCGCATAAAGGTGTATAAACTGTAAACATCAGGAAATTTATCAAATAAAAAGGAATTCAGCAAATTATTTGGATAAAAAAAGCTTAAAAGTCTCAGTTTTTTGGTTAACAAAAGAATCAAAAGAGAGACACAATAATAGCTGCTCATTGAAATTTCACCATTCAGTGAAATATTATCCAAAAAGTATATATATTGTGTTACATTTTAAACTGGTAAGTCTTACTCTACATTCTGAAACACCTGCTAGCATTGTAATGTATAGTCACTATAAGGCACAATAACACCTGCACACAGAAGTTTCATCTTTACATCCTTTGGCTACGAATCTAATGTTCAATTTAAAATATTTGAAAGAAAAGTAAAAATTACTTGAGTCTTAACTAGGAAAGAAACAGCGCAAAAACTACAAGTTTAAGCAAATTGAAAAACACTCTTAACTAAATGATAATTATTTGCCAAAGAGGTAACAACTGAATACCAAACAACAGTTACCTTTTGGCAAACAAACATACTGTTTTGAATTTACAAATATCAGTTAACCATGATACTTAAACTTAAAGCACTTAAAAACACAAAAGCTTCCAGCTGCATAAAATAAAATAAAAGTTGACTATATCTGTTTCCTTATTTGATTCACATTACAGTATAGCCGACATAGTACACGCGCCACAGTAGATGGAGACTATTGCGCAGATGTTTGTGAATTTAACTTTCTAATGGTGCGTGCCATTTTCTCTGGAGGTGCAAGAGTGCATTGGTTGAATTATTTCAACTCATTCTTAGCAAAGCTGTTAAAAATTGCTTGCAGTGTCAACGCAAAATTATTGTGTCCTTGAGTACCGGTTTGTTCAGCCAAAACTACATACGTGTCGGATTCCGCAAATTTTGTCGCAGCAAAAATAATTGCTGCCCTCTGATTTTTTGCAGACAACAGCTTACTTCATGCAGATTGCAAAAGAAACAGCCGCAATTTTACTCAGAATTGTGCAAAATTTTTAATTATTACTTTATTTGTATTGCTACTGGGTAGGAGATATCACCGATTGCTTTGCTTTATGTTTGTTCCGTGTTGTAAACAAAAAGATGAGAATGCTATTTGTATTCTTATTTATGACTCGACCAAAAGTTGTACCCAGTATTCCACAGGCAAAGAGCGCATTATAACCAATTAATCAAATCGCTTGTTCAGATAACCAAAAAATTATGAATGATAAGTTTTTTTAGCTAATTGTGCAGAGACTTTTCAATCCTTTCCGATAAATACTGCAATATTTTCTGGTTATTACCAGAAAGATTTTAGTGTATATTACAAAAGTTTATGTTTTAATTTTCATTACAGGTGTTTTCAGTGAATCGACTGTTAGAGGTTTGGACTTTTACAGTGATAGTCATCCTTCTTTTAAAGACACTGCTAGATATATCAAATTTATTTTAAATATCTGGAAAATCATGTCGTTAAAATCTCCTTCAAAAGGTACGAGATGTATCTTGGTACTCAGCAATTTTTTACTTATCTACGACTATAGCAATGATTCAAAGATACGTCGTTGCCACAGGCTGATCAATTTTGTTCATTTTACCAGACATAAAAAAGCCAGAGATGATTGAGTAAAAGCAGTACTTGACTATAGCATGCCGTTTTCAAATTACGTTAGGACGTCAAATCCAACTTATAAACTCTTCCATTGGCTTAGAACACCACCGTAAATTCTAGTATTCTTGACATGCTATTTAATAAACTTTACATTGTGTTAAAGACTAAAAATTTTTTGTCGCTAAATGTTTATGTATGGGAATACAGAAGCATGATGCTGTTTCCGTGCTGCTTTGCAGTGCAATTGCACAATTGTATCCTTGCTAACGAATCTGAACAAAGTAAGCTGTTGTTGGCAAAAAATCAGAGGGCAGCTTTATTTTTGCTGCGACAAAATTTGCGGAATCTGACACGTATATAGGCTAGTTTTGGCTGAACAAACCTGTGCGCAAGAGCATAATAAGTGAATAACTTTGTGTTGATGCTGCAAACAATATTCAACTGCTTTGCTAAGAATGAGTTGAAATGAATCAACCAATGCACTCTTGCACCTCCTGAGAAAATGGCACACACCATTAGAAAGTTAAATTCACAAACATCTGCACAATCAGCAATAGTCCCAATCTACTGTGGCATGTGTACTGCGGTATGTGGGCTATACTGTAATGTGAATTAATCCTAAAGAAACAGATATAGTCAACATTTTTTCTATTTTTTATTTTACGCTGCCGGAAGCTTTTGTGTTTTTAAGTGCTTTACACTTAAGTAGCCTACCATGGTTAACTGATATTTGTAAATTCAAAACAGTAGGCCTACAGCATGTTTGTTTGCCAAAAGGTAACTGTTGTTTGGTATTCAGTTGTGACCTCTTTAGCAAATAAATGTCATTAGGTGAAGTGTTTTTCAATTTGCCTAAATTGTACGGTAGTTTTTGCACTATTTCTTTCCTAGTTAAGACTCTAGTAATTTTTACTTTTCTTTCAAATATTTTAAATCAAACATTAGATTCGTAGCCAAAGGATGTAAAGATGAAACTTTAGTGTGCAGGTGTTACCGTATTGTGCCTTACAGTGACTATACAATGCTTGCAGGTGTTTCAGATTGTAGACTAAGACATTTCTGTTTCTATTCTATATACCTATCCATGACCTGCTACTAACAGCTTACAGCTCACCTCTCAAGAAAACTGACTAGACTAGGTTATTCTTGCACTCACTAATGCTTGTAATACTAATAGCTTAAGCTTATGATATGCAGCATAGCCCAGGAAACCAATAATTTCATATAGATAGGCTTATGCCAACACTTTTTATGTTTATGCATAGGCCTATCGATATTAGGCTACTAGTAATATGGCCTAAAGTTGTCAGCAAAAACTGCAAATTCAAAATACTAATAGGCTAATTCCAGAGCTTAATTCCATTAAAAGGATCTTTCCAGAAGGTCTACATTATAACAATTACCAGAGCAAACTCTGAGCCTCTATCACTTTTCGAAGCCTAGATCCTTTCTGTTCTAATGTGAAAGAAATAAAAATTGGGACTACCATTGAAATCAGTAGCCTTGTTCAACAGACCAAGTATATATAGTCCAATGCCTTAGCGAATTGCTTTTATTACCTGAGCAACTCTTCTAAACTTTATGTTTTCCTTGAAAAATTAAACTCACGAAAAAAACGGCAATTTCGCCTTGTCGTCTTAACTTACGCTAACCTGCTCCACTGCACACCAAGTACCTCTACGAAGACACTTTAGCTGACTAAAGTAGCCCTTCTGTTGTCCACCAAAAAAACTGAAATCGCTGAAGCGAGCAATGCCTAACCAGTGGTTTTTTTGTGATTATTAGAGAAAGTTAAGTCCGATATGAAAACGCAGTAAGCTATAGATCAGACTTTACAGCTTTTAAAAATCTACGGTACGCTACCGGTACTTAACTAAAGACAAATTTGGCGTTCTTTAGGATATTATGCGTTCTATTCTAACCAGAGGTGGAGTCCTCGAGGACAGATTTTGAAGTCCTTGGCCTCGAAGCCTCAAGTCCTCGAAAATTACCCTGTCGTCGGCTGGAGAACTGCACTATTTTTTGAACCGTTGAAATTTTGTTGGAAAGCGCCAGAAACCTCGCAGAAAATTTGCGAAGACCTTTCTTTGTTTTCCTCAAGTGAAAATCGCCTGAAAAAAAATTTTAAACACCTTTTTCGCCTGAAAAAAATTTTTGAAGATCTTTTTTTGAGATTGCTTGAAAATTTTTTTAAAGACGTTTTTTTGGAGAACACTTGCGCCTGTATCCTTGGGCCTTGGCCTCGAGAGGGTATGTCCTTGGCCTCGAGCCTTTTGTCCTCGACTCCACCTCTGATTCTAACATTATCGCTACATCCACACGAGTGACACCTAATGGTTGATTTTAAACATTGTAAGATAGCTGCATATGGAAGAAAAAAGAAATACGAATATCTTTTGATGTAGAAGTCGAAGAAATCTGAAATTAGCCTCAAAAATTAAAAGAAAAAACTTTGGCATATTTTGTTAGGCAATAAATTTGACCTCAATGCCCCTTTAAGTTGGCAATGCTGTCCCAACTCAAATGCAAGGTTCCGGTGCTGGAGTCCTCTAAAGCACTTTTTGAATATCGTGACTTTGGCGTCGAAGCTCAACTCCTTGGTTCGAAGCCTCCAAGTCCTCGAAAATGACTTCTCCTCGGCTCGAGGACAGCATTATTTTTTGATTGGGTAAAAAGGAAAACCAAACAAAAGATTACATAAAATTCTAGCTAGCCCGCAAAATCGTTTCCTTTAATTATTATTTGAAAAACAATGAAATGCGATTGCCCAGAAGCAAAGTTTCACTAAAACTTATTGTATTTTAAATGGCAGTGCGTGAAAGCTGTAATCGGAGAATGTGGTTGGGGCAAAGGCATTGTAGAAAATTGTGGTTGTTATTTCTGCTAATATTTTTGGTGCAAAGCACCAATGGCATGCATGGTCACCATAAGGAATCCGGGGGTCCGGCCATATACACTAATTTTTGAGTTGCTAATGATAACCTACACAATCCTTGATGTAAGTAACAAAGCATATCTTGAGAAACCCATCTTGCTCTAAAAGTACGCGAACGCGACAAATTTGGTTTGAGATAAGAAAAAATTATAAAGTCTAGTTACGGACGTGCAGTCTGGGGGGCAAAATCACTATTCGCCGAACAATTTTTTTTTTTTAAATTGTCGCTGGGAATCTAAATATTAAACTACTGAATCAGAAAAAAACTGCATGAAAAATTATTAAAAATCGGGTGTGAAATTAAAGATAATTATAATAATGTTGCGTAAATGCCCAGAAAGATGCTCTCCGCACTAACTTAATTTTTCACACCACGTCATAAAGATGAGGGGGCAAAGCTCCTACGAAAAATTTGGGCATTTTTAGGAAACATTAATGATTTACTATCTTTACGTTTCTACGATTACGGACCCTTTGACGGGAGAGCCCGTGTAAATGTCTCAAATGCTTTCCTCCTCAATACGGCATGCTGGGATTTTCATTCCCAGGTTCCTTTTTGCAATGAAATCCTTTATGTTAAAGTTTATTTTTTCAACGAAGTGTCTTTTAGCAACCAAGATTCACGCGCTCATTCATTGATAGGCATTATTGATGCAGGTTAGAAAATTTAATTATGAGATTTTAAAAATGACAAAAATTGTCATTTTTCCGAGAAAAAAATTACTAAACTTGTTTGCAAGGGCATGGGAACTTTGTCCTTGCTTCCCAGAACCCCATTTTTCCGAAGTTAAGGATCGAAGAGTACAAACACCGAGTACGGTAGGTCAATTCATTTTAAGAAAACAAATTTATTGAGCAATATCCTACTTTACTGCAGAATGACGATAATGTAATATTTAACAAAATTCCATAAAAAAAAGAAATTGTTCAAACAAATATTAAAGTATGCGTTTGAGAAAGTATATACAGAAAGTGGGGATCCATAATCAGTTGACGTTTGCACCGGGACCCTAACAGATGAAATTAACGCCTTAAAGTTGACCATTAATTTTCTGGGTTTAGAATTCAGTTATATTCACATTCACGGATTACGGCCTTGTTTCTTTATACCACAATTCCGCCTCGCAACATTGCTGCTAACGCGTAAAATTTCAAAATGCCTTCAAGTTAGTCATTTTAAAAACTATTATTTTTGAATTATCTTCAAACACTTAAACGAGGACTAAAGGCAAAATCAATGGCATGGGGGTATCCAAAGTAAGTCAATCGTATTAGATTCGATTGGCGTTGGCTTCATTCTTCTAGACCCAGTCGTTCCAGAGATATTCTTCTTCAAACACGACGTAGGGGCCTCCAAATTACAATTTTTATTGGTAACCCTGACGTTTCAATTCACTGGCCTAGCATATTGACTATTGAGGTCTATATTAATCTATAGATAAGTTAAAAGACTTCTGTGATTAATCGTATTGCGGCGTTGTCTTAGGATAAAACTGCCATGGCGTCGCGGATGTTATCTACGTCAGGGTTGCCAATAAAACTTATGATTAGGGAGGCCCCTACGTCATGCTTGAAGTAGAAAATCTCTGGAAAGGCTGGGTCTAGAAAAACGAAGTCAACGCCGACATAATACGATAGGTCTAACTTTGGTACTACCATTGATTTTGCCTTCAGTACTTAAAAGCGGTGAATCATCCAGCCAATTGCGGTGGTTTGTAATAGCTAAAATTGAATTATAATTTTTGATATTTTTTGTCTTAATTTTGAGGCTGCAGTTGCAGATATTCAACAAATACAAAAACATTTCCCCAGAAAAAAGTTTCTGGAAACTCTGAGTTCGTTCATCCCGCCTAAACCACAGTTCTCTAAACTATTAGGCCTACTCTAATTTAGGCGGGAAGAACGTACTCAGAGTTTCCAAAAACTTTTTTCGGGGTATATCTTTTTGGATTTGTTGAATATCTTTGCAACCGCAACCTCAAAATTAAAGCAAAAAATATCAAAAATTATAGTTCAATTTTAGCTATTATAAACCACCGTAATTGGCTAGATGATTCTCCACCTTTAAGCATTTTTGCATGCAAAAATCATAGTATAACATGCGGCTCCAAAGGACGCATCCCAATGCGGTGGATCGGCTTGGTTGAACAACCTACGAGCTACTCTCCAGCTTGACTTAACCACCAATGCATCTGTTTAAACTTGAACTTGTGCTTTCGTTGGAGTGTGATGCTACATTTATGCCCTTTACACTGGTGATGGCACTTCAACGTCTCCAACCAGCGTAAGGGAGAGCGTCCAGCCATCCATCACTCCAAAGCCCTATCATGCTCGCCATTGTATCATCCGTGTCTGAAGTACGTGTCCCGATGTGATGACCGGCTCGGTTGAACAACCAAGGA
Source organism: Trididemnum nubilum (assembly GCA_963965965.1). Taxonomy (NCBI): domain Eukaryota; kingdom Metazoa; phylum Chordata; class Ascidiacea; order Aplousobranchia; family Didemnidae; genus Trididemnum; species Trididemnum nubilum. The sequence goes on from OZ014470.1 coordinate 43,266,940, forward strand.
GTTATTCTCCATCATGGCTTAACAACCCACGCTTACATTTAAGCTTCCACTTGTGGCTACGTCGGAGCATAGACTCTATCAGAAGACTGGGAACTGAAAGTTTTGTCTTTATTTTCTTCACAGTTCATTTTTCTAGAATATGCCGATTCGTCCAATCATCATGGCTTTCAGCGTGACTTTTTTCTTCTCGGTTCACCCACGCTAGGAATATGTCCAATCAAATCAGTCAAGTACTCGTGACCGCAAAAAACTACGCTACAAAATCAAACTTTTTTTCTTCAATCCTCTTCTCTTTTTCTCCACGCATCTGTTTCTGGTCTACTAAATAAAGAGTCTGTGGTTCGAGTGTGACGCTACGATCGAAAATTTGGAAATTGAGAAAAAATTTGTCCTTTTTTTGTCTTTGGCCATAGTCTCGACCATTCTTTTCTTTGGCCTTGAGAGCAGCGGTCCTTGAAAAATCGGTCCTTTGTTTTGGCCTCGGATTTTTGCAGTCCTTGGCCTTGAAGTTTGTGTTCTCGACTCCACCTCTGCGAGATTCTGCAGAAAAAAAAAAAAAAAATAACGCAGCGCGAAACGAACTCAAGCGTTGGACTCGAATTGTTAAAATAATGATAAAAAAAACAATAAAAATATAAATGAGATATATTCAATTCATAAAATAAGGTGAGATTAAGAGAAAATAGTGAAAGATTGAAAATACAAGGTATGCTTTATGAAAACGCCATTGTTTACTTTGGGCGTTCTGCGTCGATTAGAGCAAAAGTTTTGTGATACACTGCGCCGAATAATCTGGCGCAACGTGTCAACTTTTTCATGAAAACATAGGCAAAAGTAAGAAACTGGCAGTCGCCTGTAAAGGGTTTTGGACAGCTTTTGGTTAGAGGCAGCATTTAAACCGCAAAATGTTGAATGGAAGACGCTTCCGCATCCATAGCTGGACGCAAATGGAATGAAAACGTTTTAGGGCAGAAACAAAAATATTCATTCTCGTAAAAGATCTCCACATCTAGTAGTGCCAATTTATGTTGAGCATTGGGAGGGATAATTTGCAGTTTTACCCCAATTTGGGGGGATGAAAAAGGTCTTCACCAAAACTTAAGGAGTATTTGTCCTCGAAATCAGGTGAAGACCAAAAAAAAGGTCTTCACCAAAACTTCAAGAGAATTTGATCCAAAAATCAGGTAAAGACCAAGGAAAGGAAAAAAAAGGAACAAACATCATTCAACGCTCAAATCCAGACCATAGCCAAATTATTGGGGGGATGCAGTCAAATTGTTAGGGGGATATTCCCCATCCCCCCCGAGTTTTGATACCCCTGTCCTCATTCAAATTGGTCGTTTTTTTGTCCAAACTCTTGGTGGGAACCAGGAAAAAAGTCAAATGCTTTTTTTCTGTAGGGAGACACTGCATTTCGATGGGAGAGTGCTAATTCTTGCAGCTTGATAGGGGGGACTCGTTCCGCCTACAATCTACGGTAAGTACCAGTTCTGGTTTTGTGGTTAGAGGGATCAGCCTAACTTTTCAAGATAGCCTACTGTAATCTGGCCAGTGGTGTAAAAAGTACTCAAAAATTGTACTCAAGTAAAAGTTTCGTTACCGACAAAAAAACTACTTGAAGTAAAGTACAAAGTACTGACCAAAAAAAGTACTTGAGTAAAAGTAAAAAAGTAGTCATTTTAAAACTACTCAAGTAGAAGTATTTCTGAAAGTATTCACGCAAAATAAGCAAACTATTCAATTGACATATGACAACTGGTTGCCTACTTTACATCACTGCCACAAGCGCTTGATTTTCTAACCCCTCACTATCTTAAAAAGTCATGAAATATTAATTGTGCAGGTTTTTTGTTACTATATTCAAGGAATCAATTCATGAAATATTTGTTCAAATACTCATTCACTGCCAGGCGCGTAGCCAGGATTTGGAAAAGGGGGGGGGGGGGGCTATTTTGAAAGAGTGAGAATTGTGCAAACGACCTTGACTCGAATTTTCATAGAACTTGAATCAGTTTCAGACGGTTTGTCCGAAAATTAAGACAAAATTTCTCGGAAAGCTCGGAAATTCAAAGGTTTTTTCCGCCCAAAATCAGGTGTTCTCCAAAAAAAAAAAGGTCTTCACTGAAATTGAGAGTGATTTTTCGGCCGAAGTCCGAAATTCAAAGGTTTTTACCGCCCAAAATCAGGTGTTCTCCAAAAAAATAAAAAAGGTCTTCACTGAAATTGAGAGTGATTTTTCGGCCGAAAATCCGAAATTCAAAGGTTTTTTCTGCTCAAAATCAGGTGTTCTCCTAAAAAAAAAAAAAAAGGTCTTCACTGAAATTGAGAGTGATTTTTCGGCCGAAGTCCGAAATTCAAAGGTTTTTACCGCCCAAAATCAGGTGTTCTCCAAAAAAATAAAAAAGGTCTTCACTGAAATTGAGAGTGATTTTTCGGCCGAAAATCCGAAATTCAAAGGTTTTTTCTGCTCAAAATCAGGTGTTCTCCTAAAAAAAAAAAAAAAGGTCTTCACTGAAATTGAGAGTGATTTTTCGGCCGAAATCAGAAATTCAAAGGTTTTTTCCGCCCAAAATCAGGTGTTCTCCAAAAAAAAAAGGTCTTCACCGAAATTGAGACTGATTTTTCGTCCAATTTAGCAAGTTCAGACGTTTGAGGGGGGGCTGTTTTCGTATGGGGGGGGGGGCTATTTTCAATTTTTCACAAAAAATCGGCCTCAAAAGCACAAAAAACATGCGATTTTGCATACTTCACGAGCCAATGGGGGGGCTCGAGCCCCCCCTGGCTATGCTACTGTTCACTGCCATTGTTTGTTAAATTTATATGCTAAAAACCAACAACACAGTGGAAGTGGCTTATTAGAGTGTCGGCAGCGTGGCCAAGAGAGTAAAGGCGTCGTTTTTTTGACGACCCTGATCGCATGATCATGGGTTCAACCCGCACCCTGGTCACGTTGTTGCGTCCTTGAATAAGACGTTTTACGATGATTACCTCTGCTTGGTGGCTTTGAACAAGCAGCAAATTTATGTGGGAAGAAGTCATCGGTCAACCGGAAAACTTGGAAAATGGTCAACTCCTAAGCGAGTGCGGATTCATCCAAAGGATAGCACCATCGTCGCTTTCTCGTGAAAGGAGGATAAAGATATATCAATCAATCAAGCCTACTGTGTCCACAGGGTCCGCCAAAAGTCACGCACCACAGCCAAAATTATAGTCTGCGATAAACTTTTTTTGGATTAAAGAAGAAAAAATTGTCGTGAATTTTTTTTTAATGATTTAATTTCACGACATGTGAAGGCAGATAGAAACCGGTAGAAACATAACTGAAACTGTGAGTGAAGCACAGTCATTCATTGATTGATACCAGTGTCCTGTGACAGCAATAGTAGGTTAGACTGCAGCTTAATTTAATTCCAATTCAATTTACTTGCTGCACTTTAGAAAACCTGCTGCCCGCCTAGACAAAGTTTATCATGCAATTCCTGAATTCCACCATGTTTGTTTTCAGTTTTACTGATTTATTCACCGTGTTGCCATGACCACGAAACCGCAAAGTGATATTAGGGTCGTTGAGGCAAGCTGCCACCTCTCTACCATACAAAGGTGTAAGCACTGAGCAGCACATTAACACCTTCAATGCAGATTGTCAAGCAGGAAGATGTGAATACAGTTTGCTATAGGCTACATATTTTTAAGTCTTTGGCTTTACTGGACCAAATTTGAACCCAAATATTCAGCTCGATGTACAGATGCTCTAACCACTAGGCTATACCATCTTGTCGGCATATTTATCAGTTCAACCCCAGGCTCTCGAATTGCAAGACACTGTTCTCAAGAACAAAGAAACATTTCATCAGTTTATTACTCATTGATGAAGTTTTACTGCTACAGTGCTACTCAGCAGAGGTGGAGTCCTTGAGGACGTCATTGGTCTCGAGGACACATTTTGAAGTCCTTGGCCTTGAAGCCTCAAGTCCTCAAAAACTGCCTGTCCTCGGCTCAAGGACAGCAGTATTTTTTGAATTGTTAAAATTTTGTAGTTCGCCAGAAAAAAAATTTGAAGACGTTTTTTTTTGGAGATCGCCTAAATTTGGACTGTAAAACCGACTCAATCTGCGTGAAAACCGATCAAAATCTGGGATAAGATCGTTTGATGTTGTTTCCAGCCTCTGAATTAGCCCCCTATTGCAAATTCCTGGCTATGCGCCTGCCAGGATCTCATATCTCCACTTATCAATAAATTTCTGCAATTGCCTAATCCTCCAGTCCTACAAAACAGCAAAACGCGAATGGACCTTTCACAGCTCGATTGTAAATGCACCCTAACCTACTAACTCTACTCATGACTTCAGGAAAACTGACGATTCGTTTGCATTTTATTGGTGTTAAAATGGTTCTAGGTTGACCTATGATGTTGCAGGCTAACTATTCAAAACAGCTTTGGTTCCTAGTCCTGATTAAGAAGTTGATGTTTGCCGGACTGCGGATGCTTGATTACTTGATTAGAAAAAATGCAATCGTTTTCAAAAGCTCATAAACGCAGTCGCGTGGAATTAAAAAAAAGAAAAAACCAAGGGAGAATAACCTGACTGCGCGTTTACAAATGATTGACTGCAGATGCCCTCAGTTAAAGTGCAGTCAACACTGCGGCTCAAATTTTAAAACTACTTTGTACTTTTATCAAATAATAAGTACTTAAGTAGCGTTACTTCAGACTAAAACTACTTAAGTAAAAGTAAAAGTAGTTAAAAAAAAACTACTCAAAAAAGTACTCGTTACCGAAAAAAACTACTTAAGTAATCTACTCAAGTAAAAGTATTTCGTTACTTTACACCACTGAATCTGGCATCGTAATCTTAAGGGCAGAGGCTGCTGTTACCTGGTTACGTGACATAAGAATAAGAAAATTGCTATCCCAACCCTAAACCTAACCTGTTACTCAAACTCTAACCCTAACATCAGTCCGAACCCAAACTCAAAATCTAACCCAAACTGTTACATTAATTTGAAGAATAAATTAAAAAAGAGTAAATGAGCAAATGAGCACTTACTCATTGCTAGAGCTTGACCGATATGACTTTTTCAGGCCGATACCGATATCGATATTTCAGAAATTTTTAGGCCGATACCGATATCGATAACCGATATATTAACTTATTAGCTACGAAGCTTTGTCACTATTTTTCAACTAATTTGACCCTAAAAGCTTCACTGATCCTCATCCAAAGAAAGACTAGGCTATTGCAAACACAAGCAACACTTCAGTATTATTCAATGAAAAAACAAACAAAAAATACGATTTGGCAATCATAGGCAAAAGCGGTTGTGCTTGCTCTAAAAAAAAACAGTTTAAAGTAATTGTTCTAAGCCGATATTTTATCGGTGGTAAACACCTATACGATATATCGGCTTGACCCTGATATCGGCCGATATATATCGGCTGACCGATATATCGGTCGAGCTCTACTTAATGCTCTTTTATTCTCTTTATGGGCATTATGTAATGTAACATTAGACACTTCCATAAAAATTGGCATTCAGAGACCAGAGACGGGCAGTATCGGGGATATGTTTCACAATACTTTTGTATCGATATCATTATTGGCAGTGATCAGATGTATTGTGCATTGGTATTGAATTGGGCTATTATTTTTTCAGCGTATTGCTGATAAAAAAGCATTGGCATTATTTTTTACAGTTTATTGCAAAAAATGCTAGAGAGTGTTTTTTTTTCAAACTCGAAAAGAGGTCAAGTTTGTTAATTTTATTCACCAAAAATTTTTATATGCAATGTGAGTGAGAGTAAATTATAATGTGCTGGTATCCTTGCAATTCAGTCAACAATAATCTGTAATAACTTCTGAAATAAAATGGTGAAAACAGTAGTTCAATTAGTGATGGTATATTGTCATGTATTTTATCAGTTGAGAGTTGGCAGGTTGGTTTATTCCTGTGTTGTTCAAACAGGTCATTGTGCTGTCAATGGCTCAATACCAGCACTGAATTTCTTTTTGAAAAAGAATTTGACTTACCGGATGCAATCACACGGAGATAGGTCTTGCTAACTCGTCCCCATTCCGACGTATTTTGCCACATATGATAAAGATTTGATTTTGATTGTGGAAAAAATGGCTTTCATTGAAATATTTTATCAAAAAAGTTAAAGTTTGGTTAACTTTTTGGGCATTCTTCACTTAGCAGGATACTACAATGTGGCAGCACATTACAGTGTATCGTTTTTAAAGTTAACTAATTATCATTCAAAAAGTATAATCAATCATTTATTGCAAAGTCAAAACTTATCGATGTTTGTTTGCTTGCATTTAATAGTGCACGCAAATGTTAAATTGATTTTTAAGTTTAACTACCGGTACCACCGCATAAACAGTAGGGCCAAATGTACTGATATAAATTACCGCATTTTTCACCCAATAAGCCAATTTTCTAGACTTAGTATTTTAACCTGATTTCCTGGGGTCAGCTTGCTGGGTGGATAAACCTTGAACCTGACAGTATTGGAGGTCAAAATGTCACTGTGTGTCAATTCACAGCACGATCTCACCACAATCTTACTATCTGTAGCATGATCAATTCATGTTGCGTTTTGTACTATCGGTATTGTATTTGCATGTACCATTGAGACATAGAATTTGCGTTTTCTGCTCCAAATTGGTGCAAAATTTTGTGATCTGGGGCTCCGGATTGGTCTTGCACTGCACGTTCTGATCAAATTATCTGCCTTGGCTTATTGGGCAGTAATATACAGGGTGTTCCAGAATATATGACCCGATTATAAAATTTCATAAACAACAAACCAGAAAAGATTCAACGAAAACCATTATATTTCCTGAAAGGTCTTGAAATGCCATTTTAGTTTCATGCCATGTTTTCACTTTCAGATTGCTAGTGTGTTGATAATAATAAGTGCTACAAAGAAATACCCTTTTGTTGAGTTTAGTTTAATGCTGCATTAATGGCGTGGAGTGGTGAGCATCGCGCTTTTGTGGTTGCACAGTTTGTGAAGAATGGCGAATCAGTCGTAGCGACGCAACGTTCCTTCCGAAGACACTTTTCACTAAATCGTCATGGTCCCGTACCAACAGGTAAAACAATACGCCGTTGGGTTTCCAACTTTCGACAAACATCATCGGCATTAAACAGGAGAAGATCTGGCCGTCCAAGAACAAGAACAGCAGAAGAAAATGTCACAGCTGTGGCAGCTTCAATTGAGCAATCTCCTAGACGTTCCCTCCGAAAGCCGTCTATCAACTCTAGAACACCTAAAAGCAGCAATAACTGAAGAAATTGATGCGATTCCGCAGAACATGCTTGAAAGAGTGATGATTAATTTTCGAGAAAGACTTCAAAACTGCATCGACATTGGCAGTCGCCACTTGCGCGACATAATTTTTAAAACCACGTGAAGTAATGAACTAAACTGAAATAGCATTTCATAAACTTTCAGAAAATATATGAGTTTTCGTTGAATCTTTTCTGGTTTGTAGTTTATGGAATTTTAAAATCGGGTCATATATTCTGGAACACCCTGTAGTAAAACCTTCATTTTAGGAGCTAAAAATTGGTCTTGACTTATTTGACCAGTCTGCTTATTGGCCAGGAAATACGTTAACTCCAACCCATGGGTTAAAAGTTAAAAGCGCAATTTGACAGGGCAATAATATGGTTGTTATTTATTCTACTAATACTACATGAGACATACCGCTACTTTTGCCTTGTAGATCAATTGAATAAATAAAAACTGAATAAATCAATAGCACACTCCAACAGCTCCTAATTACAATTTCAGAAAAATTACTCAAAAATTGGTTGGCTCATGTTTTCAATAATCTTTGCAATATCTTAGGTAGCTTTTAGCGATCAGTGATCGTAGTACTGGTGATACAGCGGTTACAATGCAAATGCAAAACAAACAAATGCATGCAATTGTATGATATGCAAATGAGTAAATGTGCTTGATTGATAAAATGGCCTAAAAGTTATTAACCTATAAGGCAATAATGTGGAAGCAATTGTGCTTCAATGATGTCATGTGACATGTTCTGTTCGTTTTGTATAGAATTTTTCATCTAACTTGTGAGCGGGCAGTTCAACCATTTGACAATACACTGGTCTCAATAAATGTATCAAAATTTTTTATATCGGCATAAAATTACGCAAAATTGAAAGTGTTGCGTATCAGTATCGAATTTAAGCGAAATTGAGAGCATTGTGAATCAGTATTGCTTAACTAAAATTTAGAAAATCATGCCCATCTCTGTTCATAGTTTTCCTGCTTGATGTTTTGCAATAAAAATAGCAATGATAAGCCTCCAAATCTAATCGACCTGAGGCAGGTAGGCAGACTGAGAGCTTGACTCAAAGATCAAAATTAAGTTCCTTCACTGTCTCCACTCTGCAGACCAATTTCAGATTTAGTGTTACTTCGAACCAATTCGTAATTTCAGGTAGCTAAACAATACTGGTATTGTATATTTTGTTGGTCCATGTCATCAGTCTTAGTTGATAAATTTGGCAGATCACTATCAGATGTGCTATGCATTTGCTTAATAAAGTTTATTCAAGGTAGCCTTCTGTTAGTGTTAACTAAACACTAGAAATTAAGTGTGCGCATGACTGGTAGTTAATTTATTAGTAATATCTCAGATCTGACATTGGCCACTTCAAATAAAATTCAAAATAAGCACTAGTACCAAACAAATATTTGAAACAAAATATAAGCAATTATGCATTATTTAATGTGTGATGTTGGCCCTAATCTGTTAATCAGTATTGCCTTTATCTAAATATTTTACAAGGGTTAGGAAAAACTATATTAAAATTTGATTTCAATTGGCAACGCTTGAGGATATGTAAAAACAAAAATCAATCCTTATTTCTCAAAAGCAGCCAAAAGCTAAAAGGTCAAATTTTCAGAGAATGATTTCTGAACAATTAGGTATCACAAAACTGTAGAACCTAAAAAAAATTGTGAGACTATATATTGCTCCTTTTAAAGTGGTTACAGAATATAAACTACTTTTGCTTCATACTGAGCTCAAGTACAAGTTGTACCCATGTGATGTTGTTTAACTTCAGTTGATACGGTATGGGCTTATGTCTTTTTTCATTAAATATGAGCAAACTTTATCAGTACTAGAACATCCTTTTTTTTTTTTAATTTTGTTGTTTTGTGTGGTTAGATTAGCCATTGGTATGATCTAAAGGAAACTAGCCTACAGTATAGATCATATATCTAATATGGAAAATAATTCAGTTAGCCTGATTTAACAATTGCTTTTTTGATCACCAAACATCAAGAAAGCTAAAATTGGTTGCTCAAGTTCTGAATAAAGACATTTAAAGCTGTTTTGACAAAGTGATCAATGGCTGGAAAGCAAAACATTTTGTTGCATTTGGAAGGTGTCGAAGTATGTGAGCAAAAGGACTGGCTTAAAGCAATTGCCATTTTCGAACAAATTGATGCCCCATCTGCTGCCATATATTTCAATATTGGTTCATGCTACCTGCAATTGAAACAGTATCAGAAAGCAGAAGATTCTTTTCTAGCTTGTGTTAACCGTGATAAGTACCTAGCAGTTGGTTACTACCAACTTGGTGTTGTACAGACATTCATGCAGCACTACAGTACCGCTATTGAAAGCTTCAAGTCTTGTCTTACTGCTATGAGAGGTAATCCTGTTATCCACTACAAACAATTAAATTTACCATGCAAGATGGTTGCTAGTGAAGTCAGATTTAATCTGGCTCTGATCTATTTGTTTAGTGGTGATTATAACAATGCTGTTGAAGTACTTCAAGCTGCTGTCAAGCTTGAAAACAACCAAAATCATATAGTTCACACTGCTCTTTCTGCAACTCTTAATGAAAACTGGGATGTGTTGGGTCAATCACCTACAGAAAAGCTTATCAAGCTTAGTTCATCAAGCTTATTTCATCCCAGCAAAGCAAAGTTGGATGGAATAAAAAACGATGTGAAGTTTAAGAATTCAGCAAAAGTGGTATCGGCTACCAATGAAGATTACTCTTTTGTTGGCTTTGTGGGCCCAGTAAAATTGCAACGAGAAAAAGAAAACGTAGGTGAGACAAAATTGTCTTCTCCATTACCCTCTGCTACTCCTCCTACACCTTCTGTTGCTCCTCCACGTACCCCAAGGCCCCCATCCAATCCACCTCCTCCACCCTCTTCTAAAGCCCCACTTCGAAATATACCTTCACCACCATCATTATCACCCCCAACATTAAAAAGAGATATTCCTCCACCACCTGCTACAAAACCTCCAACTGTTTCAAGTCTTCCAAGAACTGCACCACCATCCAGCAAACCACCTTCCTTTTCACCTCTTCCTAAAAGCGAAATTCCTGGAAAGCTATCCAATAACATCTCAGCATTGTTTAAATTTCCTCCTAAAAATAGTCCTTCTAAAGCACTGCCAGTGACTCCAAAAACCACAATTAACAATTTTTCACCAAAACAAAGGCCTCCTCCACCTGCAAAGGAAAACTTAAAGCCTGACTATGATTGCAATTTAACACTCTCTTTTTCAATCCCAAAAACTAGCATCAAGAATTATGATGATTTTGTTAATGGCATTGCAATTAAGCTGTCTCAAATGGCTAAGGAAGTTAATTCTGGCGAAGCACTGCTTATTCAATGTGATGGTAAAAGAACCGCTTTAAACAGCATAACTTGGAAAGATTCATTGATAAAGTGTGCTCGAAATTCCAATTTGCAGTTGAGCATGAAAGAAAAGAATGCTAAGATCAATCCGATCCGGTCTCCGTTTTTATCCAACGGTAAGTCTTCTGCCAGTTCCAATTCTAAGAGTAGTGCCGAAGATGACGTTTACGTTGATGCATCGTTTGAAGGAAACAGCATTGATGAGGATGAGATTTACTCCAGTGCTGTCTTTTAAACTACTAAAAAAAAGTTCTTTATTGTTCAGCGTCATATTACATCTAATCGAGCAACAATTTGATCTATGCACTTTTTCTGTAAATATGTATTAGAGCTTATTCTGCTGGTGACTACTTTGCTAAATGACCCATTGAAGAAAATTCACTGCGTGTAAGTGGTTCCAAGTTACTTGAAAAAATTTTTTTCAATGCCTTTTCAGCCTTTAGCGTTTTCGATCAATGTTGTTTTCATACGAGTACAAATTGTGTATGTAAAAAGTCGTAAGATGTAGCTCAGTCCCACTAATTCTTTTTAGGTTTATCCTATCATGGTTGTCGAATGTTCTTGTTTTTGTATGTGCAATAATTTATTACACAGTATTTTTTCATTTCATTTTAAAATCGACATTGACGAATCATCATAGAAGTAATCACAGAATTGCCAGTGTTGCACTTAACATTACTGCTATAAATACTGTATTGTAGTGACTGCCTAAACGACACTGAACAATATTTTTCATTTGAAAATTGATTTGATTTTTTTCAATACTATTTGTGTATCTTTATTAAATGCAGTGAAAAGCAATGCACTAAAAAATTACGAATCACTTTAGGAATAATAGCCATTGCGATTTTAAACTGTCTTAAACTAAGTTGATCTTGCAAATGTTACTTCAAATTAATTGAAAAGTCCATAAATTTTCTCCCTTTTTCAATCTACGGTATATTTTTATGATTCTGATTTTAGAACTTTGTAAGGTAATGCAACGCTACGCCCTTGTGCAGTTTGCCGCTCGACGCTATGCAATATCCGATATATACTTGTTTGCACATTAATTTTGATGCAGTTGTGAGCAAAAGCAAGCTTGTGGACGACTACGCGCCTGTTATGAACATTTAATTGTGTTGCTTAATTGTAAACTTACTTTGTTGAATTGATTGTCACTTGCATAAGAGTATTTTTAATAATTATGCACAATGTAAATTTATGAAAACCTTCCTTTAGACTTGGACCTATTATTTATTGTTTTGTACCGGTAATTATTGTAGCACCTATTGCTTTCTACATAGCTTTATTTGACTACTTGCCCCGTTTAGTGAAATTTTGTGAGTTCTTATGTGCTAATTAATATTTTATTTTAGATCCAATTAAACAGAGGGCATTTTACTATGCACTTCAAATAATTTTGCATAAAACTAACTGGTAGATGTTATTGTTATTTCTGGTTTTCACACGTACCAAATTATATAAAAAAAATTAAAATTAAGAAAGGAAAGGAGCGGTGTGACGAAAACGTTAGCCAATCTACTTTACTTTGAAATATACTTGACGCTATTTAGTATTCACAAAATTACGGTATATACATATTTGCAACACCTTTAAAGCTAAAGATTGTCTGGCTGAACCGATAGAAATATAATTGCGTTGAAGATGTTTAATATTCTATACTAATTAGTGGTGTTCGTTACTAATCATTTGATCGATTATGTGCTCGAGGTTTTGAGGCAACGGAGCTGTTCTCGGAGTAGCCACGATAAAAGGCCCCCTGCTAGGTAGCGTTGTATACTGAAATCTTTAGCTGCTCGGCATTCGACAAAGCAAGGACTGCAGACCTACGTCGTCACCCTTAAATTAGCCCCAATTGTGGTCCAATAAGCACTGAAGATCCTTTTTATCCTCACCGTTAACCGGCACAAATTTCGACACAACACTTTTTGACGACGTTTATTTTCAAGCAACTTTTTCGTTCACCAGTGTTCGAAGTCTTTGCAAGAGGGTCACGGTTCACGCAAGTTTGATGACCACTGGTTTAGACTGTCTTGATTTGATGATGAAGTACGGCTGGTGTACATGAAGTTTCGTTTTAAAGTTCCTTTAATATTTTTAATTTTTGAGTCATGGTATTTAGCAAAAAGCGGTTTCTGTCTTGTTGCAATGACAATTACTATTACCATTTTAAAACTAGAGTCAAACCACGAATTTCCTTATTTTAAGCATTATCGAATTTTTCACTTTTAGATCAGGCAATGTACGTGACAATAGCTCACAAACTCAGCGTGGAAAGCAACTATATACTGTGATGTCAGAATCAGCATGCATGAATGTACCGTATTTCCTGGCAGCTTACCGCTTGTTCTGTTTTGTTGGAGTTTTCTTTATTAAAATGACTAACCCTGGAATAATAAACGGTCTCTGTCCAGGAATGTCGTCACATAGCAACGTAATTACCGGTTAGGGGTCATCGTGTCTGTTTTCTTTTATGGCACTGGTACTTAGATAGTGTGAAATCAAGGGCTTTTTTTGACCAAACCTTTTGTTATTTTGTTGTAGCTAGGATTTTCAAGGTGACGTTGCTTGTAGCTATCCATGAAGACCTTAATGTTGCGAGGAACTACGCGTCACTGCTTCTCGAATGTTAGTCCGGGCTGCAGACTAGTATTACTATAATGGGGGCTGTAATATTTAGCTAGTTTAGTTCACTAAGTCAGCAAAATATCGCTTCTTAGCCTTTTTTCAAACTTCAACTCGTATTTTTTTTAGATTAGCCTTTTGGGAGTGTGGAGTTTTGTTGCTGTGTTTCCTTATTTCGTAGAATATATTGTGACGTTGCTAAATCAGTTTTTTCGACATGTAGACACATAATGATTCAAGGAAATGTCTTAGGTAACAGCCGGGTATTGGGGGTATTTTTACGTCATTTTTTCAGAAATTGACATTTTTATTTATTATTAGGTTACTTTGTCCGGCAATTTAACAACGTTTAGTCCATTTAAAGACTTGCATTAGTCTATTTTAACTATTCTGACGTCACTGTAACACTTTTAAACCCTTTTAATTTAATGTTCTCTGCTGTAGCCTACATATTAAATTGTCAAACGAAGAAAAAAATATTGAAAGCATGGTAAACGGTTTCTTATTTTGTAGTAAAGGGCAATACCGTCGAGATATTATAAAACATTGCTAAACAGACGTTGCATTTATTTATCTTAATAATTGTGAGGTTATCGAAATAAAAAACGTTAATTTTCAACAAAAATTGATAATGGTTACTATTTTTACGGTGATGCGTTCGTTTTTGTAACTGGTGTCTGGGGTTCGATTCTCAGGTCAATTGAATCGGACACAGTTTGCCCACCAGCGCATTGACGTGGTAACTGGCCCCGCCAACTCGTAACACGCTTCGGCGTAATTCAGCGAGTATTATAAACTTATGAGTTTTTATTATATTTCATTGAATTAAGTTATTGATTAATTAAACGTTTTGCATCTTGCTCTAACTGTTATGTTTGTGAGAAATTAATTAGGGTCCCAGTTTTTACTGTAGATTGTGGACGATTAAGCCATATTTAAATGCTGCTATCTTACACCCAGTTATTTTTGTTTTAGCCATAAGAAATACACTGAAAAAGTATGGAAAATGAGTACCTAATTAGCGCAACGTATGTAATTTAATTTTGTTAAAACACTGCAGCATCAGTATTCAGCAAAATTTTAATCAAGATCTACTAGTATGCGTTCACTGTTTCAAACATCGTCAGTGTGATTTGATAATTTTTTTATTTTTCGCCTAACAATACAAATTAGCATATCGATGCGATTAGTCTTTAGTTTTGACTTGTTCATATACCTTGATGCGAAACGTGCTTGTTGGTGAATGCATGCCTTTACGCGATGAGTTCAGTCGTGTCAAAATATTGCGTAACTGAAGCTTTAAGTCATGAATTAATTTTTACTGCGTTGCTCTTAGTATTGTTCTATAGTAGTATGCATGGTGTAGCTTGACTGTCTTTATGTTGTGTTTTGCGAAAATTTACTGATGACAAATGTGATAATGATATCCGGTTGTCTTTGAATATGCATCATAATTGCTAAAAGTGACATTTTGTTTGATGACTTTTTATGGTATTCAGCAAAGTTATAAAGTAGAAAAGCAAGTGAATCCGTACGAACAAATTAAACTAAAAATAATTATGCTTTCAAAAAAAAGTATCGATGTGTGTTTCATGCCTCCAATTGCTAGACATTTGCAGTTGGTAACGTTTTGACGCCGCTAACGTTTTTGTAAAACGTAGAATTTTTAATAAATTTGTAAGGACTTTGATTATCCTGGAGTAGTCTGTTTAGAGGCTGTTTTGAGTCTCTGCCCGTAGTTATTAATTGCCGTAGTTCGGGATTCAAGCCCTTGTTCGACGAAAATTTTAGGCCGAATTTAGATCCGTTTTGGGAAACGAAATAAACTTTTGAAGTACAAAAATAGAGCCACATTTTTAGACTTTATTTTTTCAACGTATTCATTTATGATTTTCAAGAGATTAATTTTCCTTTTGATTTTTGTCATGCCTAACACAGCAGTGGCATTTTCATGGCCTATTATCGTGTTCATGCTAACGTTCGGGCTCCGGCCGAAATAACTCGTTTTTTAGTAATCTGGGTCGCTTTTCTTTGAGCCTTTTGACCGCCTCTTGCAAAATTTTTTGTATTTTGTAAATTTTTTACGTGGTAGTAAATTCAAATTGAAGTTTTTATATACCATAGGAAGTAGGAATCATCATTGGTTGTACTAAAGTTTTGACCGTGCAAATTTTATGTTAGGTTACTTTCAGATTTATTACTAATGCGTTTTTGTCCAAGTTAATCTGTGTGTGATCGGTTACTGCGTTGTAATAGAAATCTAGACGTCAGCAAACAAATAATGTGCGTTGTGCGCGTTAAGTTTATCGCTAGATGGCAGTACATATCCATTCGTGGAAAGCGTTGGTTGGTTGAATTTGCTTGGCTTTCTACGATGGATGGAGATCACAGTGCAGCGGAAATACTACATCACTAAACCCCTGGTGGGCAGGAAAACCCAGTTGCATAGGTGACATTTTCACGACGACCTTGATCTCATGATCTAGGTCAAACCCACATCCTGGTCACATTGGTGCGTCTTTGGACAAGGCGCTTTACGATGATTATCTCTGCTTTTAGTGGCTTCGAGCAAACAGAAAAATAATTACGACTTGTTGGATAGGGGTTATCACTATTGAAGCAGCTCGGTGGATTGCGAGTAATTGCATCATCGTAATTGTCTCTTTGGTTTGTGCCGTCACCGTATCCAGTCACGATCATTTGTTTTTGCCAGTTGGTCGAGTGGTAACGCATTCGTCTCTGGAGCTGGAAGTCTGAGGTTCAAATCTCAGACCGATCAAATCTGACTCTGGGCTGCCAACGGCTCGCCACCACTGCGACATTTTTTCGAAAGAAGCTGGGTGCAATGACGCGGAAATGGGTCCAGCAAACTCATTACACGCTTCGGCGTAATACATCGACTATAATGAAAGGTTTGATTAAATTTTTCATTCCTAGTTTAATCGGCTATAAAAACGTAACGTAAAATTGCATGGCAAAATTTTGGCAATTTTAGGATGTCCAAAAAAAAAATTAACACTTGTTTTGATCTCTACTTATTATTTTTTTTAGTTCCATCTTTTCAGATGTGATATGCTTAAGAGAGCAAGTTTGTTTAGTACCAATATTTTGATTTTTAACTTAAGAAGGTAAACATTTTGGAGCATAGGACAAAAGTCTTAGATCGATACCTATAGGCTCCTTCCTCATCTGCCTTCATCCCTTCGGACTTGGTCTTGTAAGAGATTATGCCATAAAATTATGCCATTACGATATACCTGGAGGAAGTTGCAGTTTTTTCTTGTGATATGACGTCACTTGGTAAATAAATAAATATGATGATGATGATGATAAAAAATGTTCATAAAACGAGCCCCAAATGTTCAGAAACTAAGTTGAGGTTAAGCAGTAAGGTGGAGTGAAAAAATTTTTTTTTGGAAATTCAAAAAATTGTAGTTTGGAAATCCTGGCAAATGGTCTAAAAATAGAAAAAAAATCGACTTGAGCCAGTTGCCACCTACCATGGGCTGGCTACCCCCCCAAAAATTGGTCGCGGGGGTAAAATGGCCATAAAATCATGTTACTTGATAACCGCTAGTCGTAGAGACCTGATTTATAGCTCAAAAGTTGCAGAATCATCATGTTTCTATGAGTGCTAAGAGGACTTTTTTGTCTATTTCAATCATAAAAAAAGTTACAGTCAAAAAACTAGTTTTGGCAGGTGTAACATAGCTTTTTTTAAGGATTAGGTAGACGTAGGCTTACGTCTACTTAATCCTTACAAATTTTTAAAGATTTTTTTCTTTGTAGATAAGTTATTAGGTGCTTAGTACTATTAATGAAATAACTTGATAACCACCGTAATTTATAGCTATGACAACCAGGCGAAGTGCAAACAACGTTAAAGTTTTACATAGTGGATACACTTTCACTGGAAGTAAAAGCTTTCCATCCGGTATACTACCCACCAAATGTCAAGTGTTAGAGAGGATCATCCAATTCGAAAATTTTAGAACTGTGGACGTTGCAAATGATGTTGCTAAAGAAATACATGACAGATGGGTGTGGTGTAATGTTTATCCATTACATTACTTAACTATATCTAAAAAAGTACAGGCACTGGTGGTAGCTTTCAGCAAACTTGATCGGTATCCCAAGAAAAAAACGTGGAGCATCTTTTTTGGAAAAAGAAGCGGAGTTCTTGTCAGATATAGATAAGTTGTTCGACGTGTTTTGCAATGACAATGAACAACGAAGACGTTTGGAAAAAGACTACAAGTTGCGAATGACTGATGAAGATTTGGTATTTTATGAAGATCAAAAGAGTAGGCGTATTGGAAAATGTCTAGATGTAGCTTTGCCTTTGACCTCATCTGACCAAAAATTTATACGACGTTCAGAATCACATGTCAATGTCCCAAGT
This sequence comes from Trididemnum nubilum, assembly GCA_963965965.1. NCBI lineage: Eukaryota > Metazoa > Chordata > Ascidiacea > Aplousobranchia > Didemnidae > Trididemnum > Trididemnum nubilum. The sequence goes on from OZ014470.1 coordinate 43,284,666, forward strand.
TCACAATACTCTGTCAACTACTGATTATGTCTCGGAGTCCGAATCTTTGGCATCAACAAGCACAGACACATCACAATCATCTGCAGTTTCTCAGTTCTTAGCGGAAATGCCAAATCCATCCATTCAAAATCGCAAAAAATGGCCAAACCTTGCCAGAATTTGTGAACGCTACCAGCTATCGGATAGAGCAGCTGCTGCAGTTGCTAACAGTGTCCTAGTGGATGTTGGTTTAGTTACTGAAGATGATAAAACACGCATCATTGATCGTAGTGAACTACGAAGAGAGCGTGAAAGATGCCGAAACGAAATCCGGAGCGAAGAGCAACAAAACTTTGGATTGGTGAACGCAGTGTATTTGGATGGCCGCAAAGATGCAACCCAAATTGTTGCACAAGGTCCAAATGAGAAGCATTATCGGTCTGTTCAACTGGAAGAACATTATACAGTAGTTGGTGAGCCAGGAAGTTATTACCTTACTCACTTTTCTCCTGAAGATGGCAAAGGTAGAACAATTGCCCAAAAGTTGTTTGATTCTTTCAGTGGTACGGAATTGGAAGGCAAGCTTGCAATAGTTGGCACTGACGGTATTGCTTCTATGACCGGCAAACACAATGGATGCATTCGAAGTTTAGAAGAATTATTACACAGATCTCTTCAGTGGGTTGTGTGTTTACTACACACAAATGAACTTCCCTTGCGACATGTGTTTGCTGCTTTGGATGGGGCAACAAGTGGTCCAGATACATTTGCCGGACCAATAGGTAAAAAAATACAGGGTCCTGTATCAAGTTGGCCAGTTACTCAGTTTAAGCAAGTGTTCGTCCCTATTTCTTCTTTTCCAAAACTTCCACCTCATGTCATGGATAACCTGAGTACAGATCAATACTACGCTTACAAAATCTGTTTGGCAATTATAACTGGTAATTGTCATGATGATCTACAATATTTGGAAGTTGGCCCAGTAGTGCATTCAAGATGGTTGACTTTGGGTTGTAGAATTTTGCGGTATTACGCGTCACTTGATGAACCACCTCAGAACTTGGAAATTTTAGTTAACTTTTGTTTAACTGTTTATTTTACCACTTGGTTTGAAATCAAGTTATACAACCAACTAACACATGGTTCTAAAGTTTTTTTTCAAGTTGATCAAAAGAATTAACAGTCTGACAAATCAAGATCTTCGACAAGTAGCTCAAAATGTTGTTCAAAGAAATGGATATTTTGGCCATCCAGAAAGCATTTTGCTCGCAATGTTAGGAGATGACGATCAAGCTGTTCGAGACAAGGGCGTGAATCACGTTCTTTCACTTCGCAAGAACGACACCTCAGTTCGTTTATTTCACCTTCCTACTTTAAACTTGGAAGCAGACACATACTATGAGTTGGCTGATTTGGAAATTTGTCAGCAACAACCTCCAGCTATTAGACATTTGTCCGATTCTGAAATTGAAGACTGTCGAATGAAACCCTTAATATACACCATCCATGCCACAATCAAACTGTCGAAAGACATGTCAAATTGGTAACGGAAGCATCAGCACAAGTCACTGGATTTGAAAGAAAAGACGGACTTATTCGCCAAAAAATTAGATCTCGCAAATTGTTAAAAAAGTTTGTCACTAAAATGCAATTTTCGTAAAATGTTTTTATGTTGTGTTGACTGGTGATAACACATCTACGTTTGCCAGCCTCGCACTCACTTTTGTTGTGCACTTCGCATTACTACAGTAATATGTTGTACGACATACCCCTAAAATCAAATTTCTTAGCAAGTTACGAATTGCAAGAGTTCATGTTAACTAGTAGTGAATCACAATTCTCTATGATGCAATTTTAGGATGAAAAACCGGTTTCTTGACTGTAACTTTTTTTATGATTGAAATAGACAAAAAAGTCCTCTTAGCACTCATAGAAACATGATAATTCTGCAACTTTTGAGCTATAAATCAGGTCTCTACGACTAGCGGTTATCAAGTAACATGATTTTATGGCCATTTTACCCCCGCGACCAATTTTTGGGGGGGGTAGCCAGCCCATGGTAGGTGGCAACTGGCTCAAGTCGATTTTTTTTCTATTTTTAGACCATTTGCCAGGATTTCCAAACTACAATTTTTTGAATTTCCAAAAAACAATTTTTTCACTCCATCCTATTAAGCAGGTCACTTAAAGGCTCGCTCATCTAATCTGAACGTTTTTTGGGGAAGTCATGCAAAGGAAAATGTTCAAAAAAACAAGCCTAAGTTTTCACAACAAAGCAGATTGCATTCATGGTCTGGGTTCAACTCGCACCCTAGTCAGTGGTCACGCTGCTGTGCGTTTGGATATAGCGCTTTAAAACGATGATTATGGTCTGCTTGATGGCTTCGATCAAGCAAAAAAATTACGCGAGAAAAAGTAAAAATGTTAACTGGAAAACTTGGAAAAACGGTTAACTCCTTTGTAGGTGCGGATTCATCCAAAGGATATCGCCACTATCATTTTCTAGTGATAGCGAAAAAAAAAATTCACCAATCATTATCACCAACATCATAAAACTGTCCAGGAACTATTCGCTGAAGTTATGCAGTTTATCAGAATCCCAAACGAGACATGCCAACGCGTCATTGAAAGTCTCGTTATCAGTAAAAAACGCAGGATGAATCGTAATGAAGATATCAAACATTTCATTTTCTACCAAAACCAATGCTAAAGACAAAAGAGGTTAAAGTGAACTTTAGAGTCGAGAAAATGACAATTTTTTTTTTGGAAAAAATTTCGTAATATATGCTTTCTATTGGCGAAAGTACTGTCCAGTAAAATCTGAAACAAAAATTTAATAAAAATTCAAGACTGCTACATTTTTTAAGGGAACACTCTGTACAACAACAGACTTTTTTCAACTTGAATTGTGATAGCAAGTGCTCAAGCGGCTTGCAAGGTCGTTGGCGACTACTTTGCCTCGAGGATACAGGAATAAAGAAATATATCAGCAGTGTCAACTACAATATTTTGCTCCAAATGAAGCATGGGATATTTTGAAGCGTAATTTTGCGGATTGCATCTGGGCCACCGAAATCACAATGATTACGTTTAAGACTTTGAGAAAAGGTTTTAACTGTGAATCCGTGATTCAAAGCTTGGAGTAAAATCGTGAGCGTATGAACGAATCTTTGTCTATTTTTAACCAAAAAGTCTATACCCGCCCTTCCAACTTACCAGCGCATACCTCCTTAATGAGACTACCAAGCACTCCCGATAGATGCGCTAGTACAAGTGATCACTTTTACAACCAGCTTGGGTAGGCGACGTTAATAAAGGTCCCCGTAGAAGGACGGGGAGCAATTCGTTTTGCTAATTGCTTTGATTGTCAAATTCCGAACTAAATTGGCTGAGAAACAATATTAACTGGCAGGCTTTTCCAACGAATTTCTGAATAAATCTTCTCGTAAAGAAATAAAATCTTTTGTAAAGCTCGAATGTCGTTGGCTCCCGCTGGGAAACCCTGCTGAGGCCACTCGTTAAAATAAGCTTTATTAAAAGGTCATAGCAGTACAGAATGAGATGAATATTCAGATAAGAATTTTTCTTACTCTTCAACAGATTTCCTATTCTCTTACTCCACCATTGCAACCCAGAGTATTGACTTTATTAAAGTTCAGTTGTTTGTAATTTCTTTTTCATCTGTACTTACCTCATCATTCATTTGGTTTCGACCTATAATGGTGTGTAAAAGTATTTGATAGAAGAATTGCTTTACTGGGAAAAGGAACAACTCCAATTTAAGTCAATGCAATCTAAAAATGTCATTTGAGGCTCAAGGGGCATCATCTGTCCGTTTAATTGTTTAAAATGGAGGATTTGAGAACTTTCTTTCATGAGTTCTATGATTCATCAATCACCATGAAAACACGATTTTATTTAGTTTGAATAAAATTGTCAGTTCCATTCTCATTTTGTTAATAAGGTGTCAAAACGATTTTATGAAATTCCCCTTTTTCTTGCCTACTGTAAAATGGGTACAGGGGTCCTTAACTTGCAAATACTGCATAAAGAGGTCAAAGTTTTAAACCTTTTTAGACCAAGTAAATTTTTTTGTCACTATCACCATTTATTTTCTTATTTTTTATCACCGCCTTGATCAACGAAATGTGACTGGAAATGCAATGCTGTTGTATTCAGTCCGTATGTTTTCGTAAAAACGAATGAATTTCTTTTGGTTGCAAATACTACAGTATTTTTTACCGAAATACTGCATGTGACAAAATAACTTGAAATCCAACAATATCTCCATGCAAGCGTCTGTCTTCATGAATGTGAAAGCAGTATGAGTCTCAATATTCCACGTTATTGCTGGACTTTTCCCAAGCTGCAGTTGCCAATCAGTGCACTCTTAAACAAAGCTCGGCCAGATTTAATTAAATTTAATCCGGTTTGATTCACTATTTAATTGATCTCGGCGATTTGGTTTTATTGTGCATTTCTTTTAAATCGGATCATGATAATAAATGAGTTTGAAAAGGAACCTCGGTAAATCTTACTCGTTTATTGGATCAATGAACTGGCAATGTATGATTGTATCCCGGGGATGTTGAATTCATAATCCTAGACACAGGAGAGGCCGGGAGAGGTTTTCGATTGCCATCAATAACAATGCCAATTCTTTGGATTATGGACACTAGTCAAACATTCGGAAAACCCGAAATTGAAGTTTGATACAATCTATTTCTAATACCACCTTTGAAAATACCAAGGATATCTACGCTTACAAATGCTGTGTACATAAATGAGGGGCGCCGAGAGCCGAACGTGGCCCCGGGGCCAGCTCAAATATGACGGATTTCCGGTTTTGTTAAGTCCGAAACAGACGGAGAAAATGCCGCAGTTTTGTTTGAATTTTGATGGGATCTCCAAAACAAGGTCTTCGGTCTTCACATGCTGATTTCTCAGTGTCATTTCGACCGGCCCCCTTGAAGCCAAACCAAACCATGGGCCCTTCCCTGCATAAATGCACAACGAATCTGCCACCAGTGCAGTGAATTAAGCCACGCTTTGGTAACTCTTGCCACGCTCGAAAATTTTGAATTTTTTTGCAAAAATAACTTCATTTTAGGGCTATTTTGATTAAAAAATAATGCTTTTGAAACGTGGCTAAGAAATTGGCAGTGCAAACAAGATTAAACTGGTGGCATAAATGGGCTATTTGGGAGGTGGCTAATGGTAAAATGTTAGTTCTCTTGTTTAGATGCTGGTAAATTATAAAATCGAATAGTTCAATGAAACTCACACGGAGTAATCTATTTCGTATACAGTTTATAGAGAAAAATAATTTGGGGGGCTAATTAAAAGAGATTTGAGAAAAATGATTGGTAATTAACTAATACTGAATAGCCCTCACCCTTATTCCATAGTTTATAGTATATTTGTTGATGATACGTATGTTTAGCATTATTACACTTGCGATCAAATTTGATTGCTTATTTTTGACCATTTTTCAAAGCTTTGATTTATTTGTTGGTTTTATTTTTTGACAAATTAGCCCCCCCCCTGAACATATGTCTCAAAAGATGTTTTAAATCACTATTTAGTCCGCTCCAATGCATAACACAATTTCAAAAGTGCTAAAAACGCAGTGTTTTTCCCATTCTGCATTTTGGTCGACATGCCAATGGGGGGCTATAGCCCCCTGGCTACGCTACTGGTGATATTTAAGAGATGAAATGCTTGGTGAAAGTTGGTAATCTGCATTTGCAGTTGCCAGTTGGCGCAGAAGTAAGCTGGATTCAAACTATGACTCGTATGATTTCGGTTTTACTTCCACCAACTGCCGGTGGCTCTTGTGTATCTGAATATTATGTTTATGTAAAATTTTCCTGCTTTGGTGTTATATATGCACAGCATTTTCGTCTTGTGGTACAAATCTATTTTAACTTCAATTAAAAGATAAAAGGATGTGAAGTTTCGATCAAAATACTGCTGTAAAAATTGCTCGATTGATTAAGAGCAAATGCCCTTGCACAACATTATAGTTGTGCGCAATTGCGCAACCAGGGGGTCTAAATTACGTGGCTTCAGCCATCCTTAGACTAGTCATTCGAAAATTTAATCCAAAAGTTTTAGCGTTGAAACGTGTTTTGGACTTGACCTGTAAGTAAAAGGGGGCTGAAGGGGCTTGGCAAGTTAGTTCTTTAACTGGCTTCCAAATCTTAGTAAAATAGTTCCTTCAAATGACTCTAAAAACAGGTGAAATTTGATCCAAATGGCGTTTAAACGGCTGTTTTTTTCCAAAAAAGCACAAAAATTGTTTGCAACACGCTTGAGTTGCATTAGTTTGCTCATCAGCCTGCTTATTTAAAACGTTTTTCAAATAAAAATGTTTAACTTTGAGCTCAAGCCCCCTCCTTACCAAAACCCTGCTTGCACGCCTGCATGCGCCAATCCAAAAACAAAAAATAGAATTTTTTAATTCAAAAAAGGCAATTAAAAAGCTCGATTGCCTGAAAATCTTGGAAATTGTGTTAATAGGCTAATAATTTCAATCACAAAAAAAACACATTTTCGACAGACTTCGTCACATGCATTCAAAACAATGCAATCAGGACAATGCGCAATGATCCCAAAATTTCTCAGACTGGAAGAATAGCAATGACCGAAATCGAAGCCGTGCAAAGCAGCTATCTCATAACACAAAGTTATTCAAGGGCTGTAGCCAATAAACGAAGATCAGATTAGTGAAATGACTCGCAAAGATCTCCTGCTGTGCTTTTCAATTTAGGCCGGTTTGGCGAAAGAAAAAAAAGTTCTAGTCAGATCCATTTGGTCTCATAGCATTGCTGAAGCATTTTTGGAACGCTAGGCTGAAAATGGAAAAAATGTAGAAGGTTTACTAGGACGAAATTTCTGCGAAAAAAAACAATTGAGCTAAGTTTTTTATTTGTTCTGATATGACTTCATAAATGAGAGGTTCTCGAAGTTATACGCAGAGAGGAAAATTAAGTTCGAGAGGCAAAGAAATGAGCAAATCTGCCAAATAAAAGTGACAAGAGCATAACTGCGAAAATTAGAAACATTTGTTGAGAGCAATGAGAGGTGCAAGATTTTGATACTAATTTTGGACAACAATTTTTGCTCGACGATTTGAAATTTTGCACGAGCAATTTTTTTTTTTGCTACGGCACAAACAAACCGTCATAAATTTAAACAAAGGCAAGGCGATTTTTAAGCACAAGAAAATACAGTAGACGTCCAGTTTTGTTGATTGCCGTCAGATTGTCCAATCGCAATTTCTGTTGCTGTCTAATACAGAAGCTTCGACTGGACATCTCACTGCTCTCATCCATTTCTTCAAAGCTGACAAGATGTAGTAACATGCAAGTACAGTGCACTGTACCGTGTACAAGCAGCAATAAGAAAGACAATATAGCCATTTATTTACGGTCAAAAAAGAAAAAGTTGACGCTTACTGCACATTAATTTATCTTAGAATCTGGTGTGCAAATCGGCGCAACAAGCTTCGAAACGGTGATTTAATTTGCTCTGGAGGTCACCGTCGTGTTCCTTGCCCGAAGCGTAACGAAAATAAATTTCAAATCAAATCTTTCATTACACTCACTGTATTACGCCGAAGCGTGTAACGAGTTTGTGTGGCGCATCTCCACGTCATTGCGCGCCTGGACAACACTTTGAACACAGCTTCATTCGAAGAAATGTTGCGGCAGTGGCGAGCCGTTGGCAGCACTATGTCCGATTTGATTGGCCGGAGATTTGAACCTCATACCTCTCGCTCCAGAGACCAACGCGTAACCGATCCACCATCTCGCCGGTTTGTTTCAGATATTTGGATTGCATCTCTGTCCTGATGAGCACCAATTTAGTACCAGTTTAGCTGTGTCAATGACATCGCCAAACCGACATTAATTTCTTATCACTGCTGAAATAAAGGAAAAATGATATTAGTAACAAGGTGGGTGCATAGGTGTACAACCAGAGTATGATTAGAACACGTAACTCGATTGCTTTTCTTTACTGTTAACCAAAATTTGACGTCATCGACAACTTGGCAGTTGCGAAAGGTTTTAACCGGTCGCAAACTTCGCAAACTGTGGCTTAACTTCACGCAGAAAAAATTGCTTTGGAATGGTTGGCCAACCTTCACGTTGCTTCGCGTCCAGTGTAAACGTGCCTTTAAAGCAAAAGACAGCGATGCTTCCAAGGTAGTGTTTCGTTTGATTGTTCCTAGTTTGTCAATTTTTTAATTTATTCTCTGCGTTTGAAAATGAAAGACCGTTTTGTAGTTGTCCTTTAAAGACTTCGTTGATTTTTGTTAAACATTTATTTATTAAGCTGAAAATTCAATTTTTTGTGTTAATCATCGCAGGAACAATAAGATGTCTGTCTCTGCATTCCAAATTGATCGTCTTCCGCTTTTTCACCAAATTTTGTTTTCTCCCAATCTGGCACAATCTTGATTCGTGGAGTTGTAGTCTGCCAGATCTTATTGGGAACAGGCTTCCTGGAGAAGGGGGCATTGCAAGAGATGTTCAGTGGTTTGAGATTCCAGAGTTTGGAGCACAGACGCAAGTAGTGGGGCCTTGCAAGTATCCCCACTTTGTCAATTGCATTGTTTGTCTTGCAGCAGCCACCAATTGATTCCTGATCGCAGGCGATTCAACGTTTTCCGTTTTCCACCCTGACCAAGATGCAGTGGTGCCGATTTATGTTGAGCATTGGGGGATGGATAATTTGCAACTTACCCCAACTCTGCCGTATTTCCGACATTGGGGGGATGAAGCTCAACCACAATTTTTTCCACGTAAGCAAATTCAGTGAAGACCAAAAAAAAAGGTCTTCACCAAACATTGAAGCGTTTTTGTCCCCGAAATCACGTAAAGACCAAAATAAAGGTCCAAACATCATCCAGCGCTCAGATGCAGATGTAAACCATAGTCAAATTATTGGGGGGAATGCAGTCAAATTATTGGGTGGGATATATCCCCCTTCTCCCCTCGGGTTTCGTCACCCCTGCCAAGATGCGTCCACGTTGATAGGCTGTAGTATGGCGAGTAGTTTAACTTGTCTCCAAGTTTTCTTTTCTAGTGATAATCGAGAATGCAAGATAACAACGTCCGTTGATTGTGCAATTACACTGGTTCATTGGTCGGTAAGTGGGTGCTATTTCTGTAAAAATTGGTGTGAACGGCCTTTAGTTTCATTACCTTCATTCTACTCATTCCGGTCTAAAGTAAATGCTCGTTTGATAAAGACCACAGGGAATTGTTTTTGCCGCTGCGATTGTTCTTGCGGAGTCCATGCATTAGTTGAAGGCAAATCTCTTCTTACGCGATATAAAACGAATTTCTGTTTTTTTATAGCTACCTCGGCAGTCGGCACTTTAATTTTTGAACATATGCAAGATTTGTACTTTTTTGTTTTGCTTTAACGTCGATAACAGCGACGTTTTTAAGTTTGTTTTTCAACATATTATGTTTCAACAAAGTTTGTTTTTAACGTTGCTATGAACGTAATAAGTACAGGTTGAGGGTTTCAGTCCAGTTCAACTCATTGGTTCAACTCAATTAAAAGCTTTAATTGAAACAAATAAAAAATAGCCGTGAAAAAGACTGCAGACTTATTTTTTCAGGTGGCAAAAAAAGTGCTGAAATTTGAATTTGTGGGAGCATTCTCGAAACAAGATCGGAAACGCCCAGGACGAAAGAATACACACAGTATGTTTGTATCACTGACGTATTCGCTGTCTTGCGCTCTGCTCTCACCGCCTGCCAGCAAGTTGAAAGATAGCCATAAAGCGACTCGTAGTAGATGACACTTTAAAATTGTTTTAGGCTTTATAAAAATTAAACCAATCTTGATAATCGCAAAGGTCACAGTGCAGGCCGGGCAATTTAATGTGATTGAACAAATTTAACTTCATTCCTGTTCTTTTTTTTCGGAGTTTTTGTAAAAAAAGAAGTCATAATAATCATAAATCAAATGCATGAACAAATACAACGAACAGAAATATTAGGCTTTTATGTTTTGTTTTGACTTCGCTTCGAGAAATATTTCGGTAGAAGCAACATAAAATACTTTTTGACATACAAGGCTTAGGCTTTATCATGCACAATTTGCACATTGCACATGATGCCAAAGTTCCGCGCTTTTATGGTGGGGCAACCCTTGGCAGTTGTTGAAATTATTGACAGTTGTTTCTGTTTGGCTGAAGATGAATTTCCATTTTACAAGTAGGAAATCGTACAAGTCGTTGAGAAACTTGTACAACAAACTGATTTCCTGGTGCTTCGGTTTTATCAAAATCACAACAGGGGTCGGATTGTATGAGTGTTATGCTTGAGCGTGTAGATGAAGAAACAAATGCGTGTATGTGCAAACGCGACCGTCGAGCAAGGTTGGACACGTGACTAGACGTGAAATTGTCAATATTTTCATTTGGGGGAAAATAGCGAAACGGCACAAAGGTGCAATCCAAAAAAATTGAGAAAGTTTGTAAACTATAGCAGTTTAAAGAAAGAATGTTGGGATAAAATTAAACTGTTGAATCAAAACATGAAAGTTTTGAGCTACCCTCACCAACCTTTATGTAACAGCGAGCATTGAACAGATCAAACTTTGTATTTTGAGTTGAGAAAGTGCTCTTAATTCTCTGAATGGAAGAAACCCTCATTACTTCGTCGAGTTAGGTTTTGTGTACGAAAGCAAAGGTAAAAAGATTTAGGCAAGCTTTATTTCAAGAAAAAATCTGACCTTGTTTTTTGTAATCTAATTCTAACTCCAACTTCAGCACAATTCGAAACGAAACCTTAAATTACCCTTGAAAAACACAATATACGAAAAATGCACCAATAAATACTTTTGATTACCCCCAAGCAGGGGTGCCGAAACAAAGGGGGGATGGGGGGATTATCCTTCCCAATAATTTGGGTGTATCCCCCCCAATAATTTGAATGGGTGTAAAGTACATCTGAACGAAAATTGGGGAAAAAAGTGTTCTATTTCTGATGAAGACTTTTTTTTTTTTGGTCTTCCCCTGAATATGGGTAAAAAAAGTGTTCTATTTGTAATGAAGACCTTTTTTTTGGCCTTCACCTGAATTCGGGGAAAAAAGCGTTCCATTTGCATTTTTTTGATGTTCACTAAATTTTCAAAATCGTGGTCGCGGTTCATCCCCACAATGTTGAAAATAGGGCAAAATTGGGGTAAAATTGCAAATTATCTCCCCAATGCTCAGCAAAGATCGGTACCACCGCTCCCAAGGCTTGACTATTTCACTGAAAAGTTTCAAGCTAACGAGAATAAAACGAAAATGAGAAATATTCATCCGCATTTTTTTCATTTGCTTTTTTTGGGGGTTAAAATTAGGGTTTAAGTTAGGGTTTGGGTTAGGGTTCGATTTGGGGATAGTTTTAGAGTAAGCATTAAAGTTTGGGTTAGATTTGAGTCAGAATTAATAAAAAAGTAGATAAAAATTTCCGGAGAATTAAAGCCTTTCTTTCTTAAATAATTGAACAAGGCAAGCAGATTAGTGGTCGAGTGGGATAGAGTGTCTGCTTCTGATAGGTAGACTGGGGGTTTGATTCTCGTTTGGATCAAACTGAAGACTTAAAATTGGTATTCACAGCTTTCCTGCTTGACGTTCAGCAATTACAGGGACAGTGTGAAGCGTTATCGTGTGGTAGACAGGTGGCAGCTTGACTCGGAAGACTGAACAAGTCCCTACGCTGTTTTCTGGCCGAGGCAACTTGGTAAATAAAAATGTAATTACAAATAAAACAAGCGAAAAGCTTTTGGTCATTATGCTTCCGAAATCTTACAAGTTTTCCCAATCTCTGGTTATCAGTTTGAAGCTCGATGGTAATAAACGAAATGAACGTAACCTTACAAGTTTAGTTTAATATCTTAATGTAACGTAACTTAACCAAAAATATGACCATCAAATTCGCGTTTCCAATTTAAACTTCTACCGTCGTGTTTTGTTTTGCATTTTTAGCTAAATTTTAAGAAGTGAAGTTTCATCATCATGCAGTACATACGGTTATACAGCATATAATTGGGACTTCACGTAAGCGCGTAGTACCATTGTTTTCGTTCGCGAATTATGGCACACGAGGATTGATTTGCTTAATAACTAGCAAACGGTTAAACCTAGAGAGTTGAAATTCGGACTCAACATAAGAATTAATAAAAGCGTTGAGTGTGCCAATTTTGGGGATCCTAGGTTACGTGATCGTGAATTAAGACTCAAAAAAACATAAAAAAAACTGCAAATTTTGGCTGAAAAAGTTATTAATTCACATATAATTCCAAAACCACTTGACGTGCAAAGCTGAATTTGGACGCAATGTTGTTGCTTATGAATGTTTTATGCCAACCGAGTTTTGGGGCGCACGGTGACGTAACCAAAACTTTACGGGCCAAAAATGGGCAAAAAGTTGACGAGTTTGAACCGATATATCTCGGTAATTACCGATATTGATGAAAAATGGTTTTGGTTTTTGAGCACTCCATCAACCACCTTTCTTTTAGTTATGTTCGTTTACCCCAGCTTGAAAACAATTTTTCTTGTTTTGCATCTTTTTTCTTTCATTTTCTTCTGCCGCTAAACGCCTATATTTAAAGTTTGAGCGATTGAAGATATCAGAGAGGACTAGAGTGGGACTGAAATCGGGTGTGCCAGGTTTGGGGGATCCTCCTCAATCGCATCCTCCAAAACTTTTAACTTTTATACTGTTAGAGCTAGATGGATCAAATTTTCGGAATGGGTAGGTATTACAGATAAACTAAATCTAACAAAAAATTGGGGTGCCACGATTGGAGCTTCTTTACAAAATGGGCCCCCCAAAATTCAAACTTTTTAGCCTTTAAAGCTAAATACATGAAATTTTTAAGATAAGTAAATATAAAGAAAAAATAAAATTTGACAAAATTTGAGGGTCCCTCTCAAACGGGACCACCAAAATTCAAATTTTTTAACCACTCACGCTAGATGCATTAAAATTTTCAGGGTAGGCAAATATGAAGAAAAGATAAAATTTGACAAAACTTGGGGTTATGGGAATGGAGGTCCCCCTCAAATAGGGCCACCAAAATTTTGAACTTTTAAACCATTTCAGCTAGGTGGATCAAATTTTCGGAATGGTAGATTTCAAAAATGAACTAAACCTAACAAAAATTGGGGGTTCCAAAATGGGGGGTTCATTCCAAACAGGGCCTTTCGAAATTCAAACTTTTTAACCTTTGAAGCTGGACACATGAAATTTTTATGGTAAGTAGATATAAAGGATAGAGAAAATTTGACAAAATTTGGGGGACTAAAATGGGGTTCTCCCTGAAACGGGGTTACCAAAATTCAAACTTTGTAACCAAACACGTTAGACACATGAAATTTTGAGGGTTGGCAAATATGAAGAAAAGATAAAATTAGACAAAATTTTGGGTACCAAAATAGGGGGTATCCCTCAAACAGGGCCGCCAAAATTCAAACTTTTTAACCACTCACGCTAGACAAATGAAATTTTTAGAATAGATAAATGTAGGTTAAAGAAAAAATCTGACAAAGTTTGAGGATACCAAAATGAGGGTGTTCCTCTTAAACGGGGCCACCAAAATTCAAACTTTTTAACCACTCACGCTAGAAACATGAAATTTTCAGGATAGGCAAATATGAAGAAAAGATAAAATTTGACCAATTTTTGGGGGTACCACAATGAGGAGTCCCCCTTAAATGAGGACACAAAAATTCAAACTTTTTAATTGTGTAAGCTAGACACATCAAAATTTCAGGATACGAAAGCAAATATGATGGAAAGATAAAATTTGACAAAATTTGGGTACCAAAATGGGATCTTTCGAAATTCAAACTTTTCAACCATTTAAGTTAGACATTGAAACGTTCGGAATCAGTAAATATAAAAGAAAGATAAAAACAAAACAGTTAAATAAAATGTGACTAATTTTAGGTGCCACAATTGGTTAGACCTCCTCCAACGGATCTTTTTTTAACCTTCAATCACTCAAGCTAGACAAATAAAATTTTCAGGATAGGAAAAACATAGTATGAAAAAAGAGAATATCTTACTATAGGGGTCATCCAATTGTGTTGGCACCTCCCCCTACTAACTACAAAAGCTAAACAAAATTAAATCTATTGGATAGGTTAATATGAATCAAAGATTAAAGATAACAAAATTTGGTAATAGAAATTTAGTAATAACGATTGTTACTGCCGCTCACAGAATGAGTGTTGTTGTCTCGAAATGCGCACTCCCTGGATCTTAACTTTCTGCCTTTGAGAAACAAGACTTCGCAAGTATGAAAATAATTAATATTCAGTAGTTTAGAAAACGTAAACACAAATCAGAACTCAAACGCTCCAGCTTAAAAACAAAGGAAACGCTAAGCTTAATTCTAAAACCACCGGCCACGTACAATACTATGCAAAGTTTCTTAATCTCTCTAGCAAAGGCGAGCAAACAAAAAAAGGGCTAGCGTACATAAAACTAATTTGCAGGCGTACGTGTGCGTGCGATTCAAAGAAAAATGTCACTGCTCACTCTATGCCGGCAAAATTCAACTATTCACAGAGATTACAGTTTCAAAAACGGTTAACGCCTATCGTTTCAAATATGTCCTTATTTGGAAATAATCAAAAATTTGCATTTAACCGTGACAAGTGCGAAGTCATGCGTAACAAACAGTGTTTCCAAAAATCAACTAAGTTGCGTTTCTAACAACGATAACTAATAGGTATTTATTGATACCTTTTCTAGACATTTAAATTTTGAAAGCCGTTAACCACAAACCTGATCAAGTTAATGGAACATTATGAAATTCGAAAGCGATGCATTTCAGATCTGACTATCAACAAACTAAACACGCCTAACGCAATTGTGAAGTTCTTTAGTTCAGTAAAATTTTCTATTTGAATAAGACTGACAATGACTTAAGTAATTAGTCGAAACGTCTCTTTTTAAATAAAATGTTTACGACAACTTTGGCTCTTTTTATTCTCAGTGAAACCTATAAAATAATATCCCAACACGTTATTTCGCCGTTACGCTCTTCAAGGGGATGACAGCAATTCTAAAACATTAAAGTTCAAATAAAATATGGACCATAAGAGATTACCGTGGAAAAGCTAATCAGCGGGTGTGCTTTCCTCCTCCCCACGAAGAGCCTGACTGCGAAACAACCCGGCTCGTGGTGCGGGGAGAGAACCTCACTCGTTGGTTAGCTTTTCCACAGTAATCTTATTTCATTTGAATTTATTTGAATTTTAGTCCGTAATTTATCTGAATTTAAATGTTTTTAGTTACTGTAATCCCCCTGAAGAGTCTAACGGAGAAACAGCCTTTTGGGGAATTATTTTATAAATGTTTTTATTAAGATTTAATTTTAACTTGCTCTGACCAAACGTCATTGAGCTCTTTATCTGGTTCTCGGCAAAATATATTCTGAGTAGCATAGCCGGGGCTCCCACATAGCCCAAGAATGCAACCAGTTTTTATCATGTTTTTGCACTGCTAATTTCTATGCCACGTTTTAAAAACATTAACTTTTATCTAAATAGGCCTAAAATTAAGTTATTTTTGCAAAAAACAAAAAAACACAAAACTTTCCAGTGTTAGGGGCTCCTCCGGTGGCTGAGGACTCTGCTCCCATACACCCCTCTCCCCCATTGCAGATTTCTGGCTACGCGTCTGCTTATACGACCTATATATTGACTTATTGAAAATAAAAAACCAAAACGTAAAGTCTGTGGTAGAGAAAAGAAAAATGAAGAAGTTTATCTCCACTCACAGAGAAAAACTTTTACTATTTTTCTAATTGTAGTATTAGCCATTTGAATTAAACGAGATTCATGAAGTCTGCGTTATATCAAAATTAATTTGGGCGGAAACAACTAAAATCCAGCGTTTCAGTTGGACCTTTCATCCTAGTTGAGAAAAGATTAAAACTGCCTGAAAAATAAAGATTGATAATGCTGCTATCGAATTTCGCTTGATGTTGGGTGGGCAAGGAAAGAACTTGTTAGACGTTGCCAATTACGCACAACGAACTCTTTGTTCATTAACGATAAAAACCTTTGTTGAATGCTGCAAACAAAGCTCGGAAATGGGCAGATAAAAATTGCAAAGTTGGTTCAGCAATAGTGTTTCTTTCAAATCTAAAAGTAGACATTGTGGGCCTACGGTATGCAAACTACACTGCGCTGTCGCTGTGTTTCGAAAAACTACAGTGCAATACCAAATTTTCAGCTAAAAATTAAGCAAAGTAAGGTCTCTATTTCATTAAAAGCTAGCATCTCTAGAATTCTCAAAAAGCCATTAGGGATTTTGGGGGTAACTGATGCGAGAAAAGTTTGTAGAACGAGTAAAACAGCCCGCTTTTGAGATGCTGCCTCTACACACTGATTCATGGCACTTGTCTTCAAGCTGTAGTTCGAGCACTTCCTACAGATTGGCGAGCAATAAGGAAAAGATCTGCCTTATTTTTCCTCCAGCAGATTTTGAAAAATAATTGCTTATTTTTCATGTGGTGCTACATCACAAAAAACCACGGATGCGTAATTGCAATGAGTAGTAAGAGCATAACCACAAAACAACAAGACAGCAGAAATCAACTTTGAAAAAGATGCAGAATTTTTTATTGCAGAAAAGCAGCAGCGAGTGCTTTGTTACCGGTACATAAACTAGTCGTATATGTAACGATTGGTTAGGTCATTGTTTTCATTTGCTCAAAAATGGAGCGAAAACTGGGATTTATCTTTTTATTTATAAGTTTTTTATCCTTCACCTCGGCACAGCAACCCCGCAGAAGAAAACGGATTAAAGATATCCGCGGATCCATTATTGGAGACATCACCGGAGACACTTATAGTCCCGATTTATCTTCAGTAATTCCAGGATCCTCAACCTTAGCTTTTGTTTTTGACGTCACTGGGTCAATGTGGGATGATCTGAAGCAAGTTACAGCTGGAGCAAGACAGATTTTGGACACAACGCGGAGTCGATCGGAAAAACCACTCCATAATTACGTCCTTATTCCGTTTCACGATCCAGGTTTGCTTGTTTACTGGTGTATTAAATTCTCCTGATTGTAAATTAGGCTATGACATGTAGTTTTCTTAAAAATCGACCATAGGGCATGACGCAATTTCTTGAATCTAAATATGATATTGAATCGATCATCTAAATTATGTTAAAAATAGAAAACAATCTGTTGCTTTGACAAAAGCAATACAGCCGGGACTTGCGGTATCCATTCCCGATTCTTTTAGGGTCGTATGCACCAACTTAAATTAACGTTGATTCGCGAATCATCATTTTTCTACCTTCAATACCGTTGAGCTTATTGCATTAAAATAAACTGAATTCGCAAGTTCAGAGAAGCAATTCTTGAATTACATAATCATTTTTAAGAAATTTGCCCGGCTATTTGTCCAAACTTTTCCCCAAATGTTTTTCAAAGAGATTTTTAAATTTGGAAAACCTTGCAACCCGTATGAACAAACTGACATTGTATGATATTTGGTGAAATAACTTGATTACGTTTGTTTCAGTGGTGGGGCCTAGTATTGTGACGTCAAACCCACGAACTTTCACGCGAGCGTTGAAGAACCTGTACGTTCAGGGAGGTGGCGATTGTCCAGAAATGAGCGTAACTGCCATACGGTGAGCATTACGGTTCTTCTGTATTATGAACTTCGGAAATTTTCTCCTTTCGCTTTATTGTTTTATACTTTGATCAGCTATTTTTTTTACCAGAAAGGAAACATGAAATATGGTCATAATCACGAAATTTTTTTGAAGTTTCTGCTTCAAAATGAAAAGTTTTCTAGTCTTTGGAGAAGCCTTCCAACGGTTAAAAGGGCGTTCATGTCGGAAATTTTTTGCTTGATTTTTTCTCAAAAAATTTTGACTGATCTGATAACCAACTTCGCCAAATTTGAGCTTTTTACGACCTTCCGTTCCTGAGATATGACAGTTCCCCTGAGAAATTTTGCCAGGGTTGCCAATTAGAAACAAAATTTCAAAAATTGACTACATGTTCTTGATTCTCCGCATATATTTTGCGACAAAGTTATTGTAAAACAAAGTACAAGTTTACAACTGCAAAATTAGCTGCTTTTCAATAAATGTAAGCCAGATTTCCCAAAGTTAAATTTCTGTCTCAATACTGATAAAATGGCAACACTAAAGTAAGTGGAAAACAACTAATTTTCAACTGCAATATCTTAAAAACGGAAAGGCCTAGAAACCTCAAATTTGGTCAGAATGCATTTTAGGCATATCCCAATATTTTGGTCAAGAGTGAAAAACTTGACTTGAATGCCCTTTTAAGTTGGATCAATCAATCAAAGATTATGTTTTTGATAATTGTTGCATTTTACAAACTTGTGAACTAAGTGGTTCAGTATTATTTTCGAGTGATGGTGTACACTTATTTTTCCCGAGTGATAGATCTTCAGAAAATGAGTTTTCACTTATGGAATGCATTGCATAGGGTACAAGACTAACATCTAGAGAAACTATATCCCGACTTCTGCTACTTTAGCTTGATTTGGGAAACGGTAGCAAACACAATGTAATATGCACTGTTTTTGACGTAACGGGAAACTTAAATTTGGAAATGTCCAAATAAAATCATAAATTTATACGCAATTTGTATACTATTTAATAAATAAATGATTTTTCTAATAAAATGGGGTATACCCAGTACTTAAATTGTAGGGGAACGCAGGGGGACGCGTCCCCCCATCAAGAGTGAGCGTCCCCCCATCGAGATTTAGGCGTCTACCCATCGAGATTTGAGCGCTGGATGATCAGAGGAAAAATAGCCGGCCACGACTAAAAGATCCTGCAAATTTCCTGCCGAAAATGATCGCAAATTGCGGCGAAGACCTTTTTTTGTCTTCACCTGATTTCGGGGAAAAGTGACCTCAATTTCCGGCGAAGACCTTTTTTTTGGTCTTCATTCAATTTCGGCGACGGAAATACATCATTTCCACTAAACTTTTTGTAAAGTTGGTCAAGGCTGCAAAAGCGTCCCCCATGCAAAATTTTACAATTTAAGAACAGGGTATACCATTCGTAATTTTCAACGTATTATAGAGAAGCCTTGCTAATTTCGCTTCCTGGGTCCTTCATCTATGTTTTCACCGATGCGCGTTCGAAAGATTTTTACCAGTTGCCAGAAGTGCTGTCGATCATTCAACGCAAACAAAGCCAGGTACTATGATCAAAAATCTTCAGTATACTCGCTGAATTACAACGAACTGTATAAAGAGTTGGCAAGGCAATCCGCATCATTGCACCTGCAGGCAACTCAGCTCTTTTCCAGCAAATGTCGTAGCTGTAGCGAGCCGGATTACAACTGTATCCGATTTGACTGGCTCAGCCCAGATATTGACCTCCCACTCCACAGCGACCTTAACTGCTCACCCCTTGAGCAACTAGCCGGTGCTATGATCAATTGATCATATAAAGTGCACAATGTTTATTTTCTTGCCTTTTTCAAGAACTGATTTCTATTTTTGATCGAACGAATAAGGTCTTTTGGATAATTTAAACATTTTGGAATTCATGTTATTTAATAATTTCAATTTAACATTCGAACCCAAAAATGCTTATTGTGAAGTAACAGTAAAGGGATTTTTAGGTGGTTTTTGTTCTAACTGGAGACTGTGATGACCAAAATCACAAAGGCTACAAAGCTTACGAGAAGATAGCTGCCACAAGCTCGGGACAGGTTTTTCTTATCACTAAGCAGGATGTTTCTGAGGTAAGCTTGTAAAATACCAAATTGACGTTGAATTGAACATATGTAAAAAAGCTGCAATGCCAGTTCAACTAATTCCAGCAAGATTGATTGAAATTACAGCTTTCAAATTCTATTTTGCTTGTTTAAAAATTTGGCTGTTTTTCATCTTATTTTCGCTGTAAGTACGAAAAGTGCTATCAATCTACAACAAACATCGAGAGATAATGTAACTTCAAAGATTTGACCACATTGGATTTGAGAAATATTTTTTCATATTGGAAAGTTGTGTCAAATGCAATTTCAGTAGTGCCCTAACTTGGTAACTTCGAACAAATTGATTTGTTCTTTCTGCGAAATTATGAAATTACTCCCATATAAAGTATTGAGAATGCAGGAAAAAGTTTTTTGGAGCTGCACTCTTCGTTTCAAGATCGGCATCAAATCGTGCATTGGCATTTCATCATTCTTTTTCATAAGGCGCTTTGTGTCCAATTCTGTGTTGAAATCACTGCAGTGTAAAAACTGATTTTCTCAGCTTTGAGTGGTATGGGAATTCTTATTAATGTTGGGTTCAGTGTATTTTACTATTGAACTAGGACAACGGTGTAGGCAGGATTTTTGCAAAAAAAAGAATGAGGCAGGGGATCTAGGTCAGGTCTCAAAAAAGGGAAGTCCAGGTCACAAACGCTTTTGTTTACGTTCGGAAAACCAGCCGAGACAAGGACATTTTTTCCTCAGTAGTATTGCGGTGGAGACCAAGAAAAAAAAAAGATTGCGTTCTGTTTCAGCCAGACAGCTGCAGTTTTTCTTCCAAATTTAAGGTGAAGACCAAAACCTAAAAAGAGGTTTTCGGCCGCTTTTCGTTTTCAGCCGAAAATTTTTTATCGTTCGAATCGGTACAGCAATAAAAAGGTTGCCTAGGTTTATAAAAAGGGGTTGGGAGGGGCATTACTGAATTTTAGTGAATTTTTATGGTAATTTGAATAAATGTTGTGGGCGAAACAAACAAAAGACTGGCTCTGTCACAATGCTCCCCTAAAAGAACTAGGAAGACCTAGGCTGCATTAACTGATTATTATTTTTCTTCTAGGTTGTCAAATTTATTGAAGTGTCCGTCCAAGCGCATAAAGTCTTGTTATTGGCCACTGACCACGCTAGAGGAGGGCGCCACGTTTGGTCGATTCCATTCGACCCCGAGTTGCAAGAAATAACCATATCGCTGAGCGGACCGGGACGAAGCTTGATTTTGGTTGACCCAGATGGTGTGACAATCACAGAAGAAAATGGTTTGGAAACTTTGCTGGATTTGGAAAATGTGCATATTATCAACATAAAGGAGCCGAAGCCAGGTAAGACAGTAAGAACATTTTGAATTCCAGGATCTAGATTTACTCTTAGGGCACTAAATTATGACGAAATTGAAAATTTCTTGGTTCATGTACAAGAGGTTTGACTGAAGATCAAAAGGTCTTGGGTTCAAAGCTTAGTTCAGCCTTACGAGTTGCAGCAGAGCGAAGCCGATTGTTAAACATGGAACAGACTTCTCTTTTGTGCACAGACTTTCATTTATAAATTGATTTCTTTTCATTTATGAACAGACTTTCATTTGCTCTGGTTGTACAATGAAGAAAGACAAAAAAATTCACACAAAATTTGCTATACGTACCACATAGCCTTATTGTGTAGCAAAACTTTAATTTAGAATATTATTTTGAGTATTTAAAGTTTCTGGTATTCCAATTTTTAGGCACGTGGAGAGTCACCGCTGACGGCAGTGGAGAGCACTCTCTTCGCGTCACTGGTCTTAGCACCTTGGATTTTCAGGCTCGTTTTTCAAGAAAACCGACGCTTAACTGGACCGAGACAGAATTTCAACCAGTAGCAGGTAATCCTAAATATTGTTCGATAGTATCGAAACTTTGGAACCAAAATTTCATTTATATAGTTAAATGATTAGGCTATATGGGCAAAATTTGTTGTTTTTAGTATGTTGTTTTAGTTTTAGTATTTATTGGTTTTCACCACGATAAGTAATGATACAAACAATTGAATGAGTGACTATTTCATCGAAAAATTTCAAAGGAAAATAAAATTAAAATGTGAAAAATTCATCCGCGCGTTTTTTGTTTGTTTTTTAAGGGTCACGATCATTTTTTGAGATAGGGTTTGGGTTAGGGTTAGATTCGGGGTTAGTTTTAGAGCAAGAACTTGAGTTTGGTTTAGATTTAAGTCAGAATTAATAAAAAAAAAATAGTAATTTCCGGTAAAATATGGCCTTCCAACAATAAAGCAAGCGAATATACAAATTTTTTTGCAGGCATTCAAACGTACATTCTCATCAACGCCACTGGACTGGAGTCTCCTGGGCGCTTCCGGACTCTGCGTCTCCTAGACATCACTGGCCGGACTCTCAGGGTAAGTTCAGTCGATTTCATTGGAAGTACTGGTACTAAATACCAATTGTGCACTATCTTGCTCTAGTATGAGTAATTGCTATGCCATCATCAATCATCACCAATATAACCGATGAGTGGTATAAGCGGCGGCGATAGCTTAGTTGTAAATCATCAGGCTAGTGATCGAAAGATTGCTGACCCCTCGTTCGATTCTCTAACTGGGAATGCATCGTTGTGTTCTTGGAAGAGACACTTTACGCTTATTTCCCATAGGAACCAAGCAGTTTTCCCGTTGTTATGGCCTAGCCTGATGAGAGACTTGCAAATAGAACTCAAAAAAGTGCTCTCTGCTTTGGTTTGGTTAGAGGGATGCAGAGTGCCTGTTTCATACGAACGAACGAACGAACCAATATTAAGACTTCATCTGTGATGATTCAAGACTTTTGGCGTAACTATGATTTAGGCTAATCCAAAAGTTGATCTTTGGTTAGCTGCTATTATTATTTTTGAAGGAATTTGTATAAAACTCTTACACCAAAAGTGTTTAAATTGAAATTGCAAACAATTTTTCCGTGTTTAGTTTGCATTCGTAATGTCAAATTTCAACCACTCATGCATATTCACATAATTTTTTTTGAATTTGTAAAACTTATTAAATGGCACTGTTCGATCATTAAGTTCGGGTCTACAGTGTGTGTAAAATCGTTAGCTGTCGAGCGTATTTTAGTTTATTTTAAACAAAAATTCTGTATGCCCGGCGTATCGCCTTACCAGCGTACAAAAAGCCAGTTATTGAAACTAAACTAAGTATACGCTCGTATGCTCACGATTTTACGCTCAGTGCAGATCGGGCTTAAGAAAGAGGGACATCAAAGTTAATCAGAACTTGTTTTAAGACTGTTCCTCTTTCAACCCCGCGTGATCCCACCCAGCCGTCTTTGTACACAGTGGAGCCTTTAACTGTACCGAATAGGCCCTTTTATATCGTGATTCTTGGAACCACCTCAGATGATTTTCATTTTGTCAGAGCAACCAAGAACGCAATTATCAATGTCCAACCGGGTGAGATTATGTTCGTTTGTTTTTCTGTACGGAAACGTAGCATATATTATTTTACTTGTTGTATTTTTGTTTTGCAATGACTTTGTTGGACTACCAGTCAATAAGGCGATGTAGCAATTTTCTTAAGTAGACTCCGACTTTTTGACTGTTGTAAACTACAAGAAAGTCACTGAAACAGTGATTTTTTAGGCGAAAGCCCGACTCTCCAATACCTACTTGGGATTACTGCGGCAGGGCATGAATTACCAAAACTGCAAAAAAATTTTTTTCACAAATAAAGCCAATGATAGGTCTGCATCGGTCGTGCTTTGCTAATCACCCTCTTACAAAATCCAAAGAGCCCTCATTTTACCTTTGATTCATTTTAATCATATCTTTCAGTTGCTCCAGTGGTTGATCTTCCTGAGACCTACCCGGGATATTTTGAATATCCTGCTGATATCCCTTGCGAAGTCACTAGCCTTATTCCATTTGAGGTCACGTGGAGCCGAGATATTGATGGAACTTGGGTGGATTTAGGTTCACCGAGGTCATACCGGTAAGGTTAGAGTAAAATGCCAACATAGTTTATTTCTATAAGCAATGATGTAATCTTTGAAATCGCTAACTAGTATTTGCACTCCTGAGAATTGCTGCAGCACAAAAAATCTGTTTGCAATTAAGATTAAATGAACGCATTCAGACCATTAAAATGTATTAAATTGACAAATTCAGACGTGAAAACGATAATTCAGCTTCCACCTCCCTCTACAAACAAATCTCACAACCTTGTTAGCTGCTGTTTAACCTTAGCGTACTGCGTTTAGTGATTCAACAGTCGACTACTTTCGAATTGAGGACGTAACCGAAGAAACCGAGGGAACGTACAAGTGTTTTGCCTCGAATGCCGAGGGAGCGGATTTCGATACAACTTTCTTAGACGTCGAAGGTTGGTTTGATGCAGTGCTGCCATCGAGGGTAAGCTGGGCCTACCTAGTTGTTTTGGCTAGGTAGGCTCGGGCGTCCCAAACCACGCCCTTCTATTTGTCGCTGTTAAACGAGAATAACACACCAAAAATTGAGCCAAATCCCGTTGAAGACCTTTTTTTTGACCTTTACGTTAATTTCGACCGAAGATAGGACCAAATCTTGCGAAGACCTTTTTTTTGGTCTTCACCTACATTCCGATCGAAAATTCAGATGCATACCGGAGCCTATTCAAAAGTTTCCGGAGCCTACCCACCTATTTGGTTAGGACGAAAGCACTGGTTTGATGATACTCTGGACTTGACGCAAGATAAATTTATAGTTGTAATTTAAATGCTCTAAAATCCGTGTCATTTATTTAAACTAATTGAAAAGTTTGAAATTTTTCGAACTTTTGTAATAAACTTGACTGAACGAGTGATAGTTTTTTGAGCCAAATATTTCAAACGGAAACTTTTTTGCCATTCAAACTAGAAAAGTTGGAAATTTTTTTAAAATCATTTCATTGAGCAAAATTTTTAAATGACAACTTTTACACTTTTATTATACAAGCTTTTGTAACCCATAATTTCTTGGGTTGATGAACTCTTTTGACGACCTGTGTTTTGTGTGAATAGAACGGCCACCAGTCATTACAACTCATGGCAACGCAACAGTGACACCTGGCGGCGAAATCGCACTCACTTGTCATGTACGTAGCAACGTGGCGTACTCGATCACTTGGTCACGTGTAGACGGGCAACAGTTGGACAATTTTAGGTTAGTAGTTCACATACAGTTAAAAGTGGTTTGTTCAGTGCGTGGCCTATCGGAAAAGGGGAAAGTAAGAATTGTTTTCCCAAAACTAGGTTTATGCTTGGTTGGCTATAAAGCCTATGATAAACCTCAGGCTTTGAATGTTGTCGATAAGTTGTGATTTGAATGTTGTCGATCGGACGACTGCATTGTTTAGACTGCCGTTTTTGCTACAATCTTTAATGAAATGAGTTGGAGTTTAAATCCTATCTCGGTTGTGGTATTTTGTCCTTATAAGGACTTGCAGTATGACCACATTTTCCTCTTTGCATGCTGGCAGCTATACTAGCTGGACAGCTGGTTTATTTTGGATGAAACGAACCAAAAGTAAAATGAACATCATTCTTTCTATTTGTGGGTGCGGGTATATTTGACAGAAGTTTTTTGTGCCATTTTTCTAAACAAGACGTAAAATTGTTAGCAAACTAAATTTCTCATTGAATTTGAGGCAAAAAATTGTTACAATAAAATAATGAGTATTTTGTAATTGTGTCACACCATGCATAATCCATGTTGAAGTTCTTGTTCTTCCCCGCTTTTTTTGTTTCATAGAACACGAAAACTTCGGAACGGATCCTTACTAATCCAGCGCGCACAGCGTGGCGATGAAGCTATGTACCAGTGCACGGTCGTCAATATTGGAGGGGAGAGTATAGCAACCATCGCATTGGTTGTGCAAAGTTAGTGTTCAAAATATAGCAAAGCTATTTTTCAAATAAAATTCTTTTTGGTGTGGACTGTGGTTGACAAAACGGTTAAAATTCTGCATAAGAAGTTAAAATTCTATTAAACCCAACACTCTGCTTCACCCGTAAAAAAGGATCATCAGGCGTTTATGAAAACAATTTAAAACTTCTGATAGAAGTGCTAAACTGTTTGGTTTGTGTATTTTGAGAAGCAGCCGATAAAGATACCAACATATTTAAAGGGGGTGAAGTATCCAGCCAATTGCGGTAGTTTACAATAGTTGAAATTAAAATATAATTTTTGAAATTTTTTGTTCTCATTTCGGGGCTGCAGTTACAAAGATATTTGACAAATACAAAAAGATATCCCCTAAAAAAGTTTCTGGCAACCCTGAGTTTGTTCTCCCAGCCTGAATTTCCAGATAAAGCGAGGGTTTTACCAAAAATGGATAGGTGATGTGATATTGCTGTAAAGGTAAATATTATTTAGCCTCTCTGTTTACCTGAAAGTTTAGACTGTAAAAACAGATTCAGAGCTTCCAAAAACTTTTGGGGGAGGATATCTTTTGTATTTTTGGAATATCTTTGCAATCGCTGCCCCAAAATGAAAACAAAACATTTCAAAAATTATATTTCGATTTTAGCTATTATAAACTACCGGAATTGGCTATTTGCTTCACCCCCTTTAGATCGTTTTAGAAAATATTCAATTGTGCTTGAAAAATGGCTCAGTAGAAACCTGATCAAGCAAATCTTGTCTTTAAAGGAAGATACAATTCTTTTAAAATTAAATCAGTGTTTTGCAGCTTCCACAAACTATTTTAGGTCTTTAACTAAATCTTACGTTCACTCGGTCACTAACTGTATAGTGATGATAATGGTGTACCTGAGTGGTATAGTCATAGAGGAAGCAATATTTTAGTTTTAGATTCCATAGCTTTCTAGTATATTGTAATTCATGCATACTTTATGAAAAAGATCCAGTTAAAATTGTTATATGCAGGGTGCAGACACATGTTACCCAGTATGACTACTTTTTATGGAGGTATAATTCAAAACCCAACATACGTTGGACTTTCTCATTGAGGGTTGATTTCATACTGAAAATTTGATTTGAAAATTTGTTAAAATTTTATAAACATTTTGCCAGGGCCTCCAGAAGTTACGATAAGTCCGTCGGTGCGAACAAGTTTTTCGCTTGGTGGCACTATCCGTATTGATTGTCGAGCTACTGGCCTGCCAACACCTACCCTTGAGTGGCTCAAAGGGTCGACTTATCTTTTTGACATTGGAAAAATAAGGTTTGTGAAAAAATATATATATATATTCTCAATCGCTTTACGGCCTGCCGTTTTGGGGTTTGTCCCTTTATTAGCAGCGAACAGAGAGTATTCTGCTTGGCTGAAAGACAGAATCTTAAAGCCTGCACGAAAATTATTACTTGTGGTAACTTTCGTGCCCAGCAAAAGTGCTCGACCTGACCAAATCGCAGATCTGATCAAGGAGTTATATATTGCTGCTGTGTTTTAAGTTAACATAAAAATTAGTTTAAGTGTTTAAATTTTACGTTTCTATTAAGGGAGTTGCCAGTTTCAAAACCCCTCCCCACTTTCTGAAAAGAATTAATCGGCTACAGTATGGAGGGGGTTATTTTGTATCGCATTGTAATGTATACGTTACTTCTTACTTCATAATTATACTATGCGATGGAAAAAAGGCCCAAGTCGTATTAAAAATCTCGATATTATTTTATCTTTATAGATCAACTAGTAGATAATTTCAAAGCTATTAATTTTTCGACATGCAAAAGCATTTTGTGTTTTTCATTAAATCTACTGTGGTTTGCTTTTTCAGAATCGGGCGCCGAGGCTTTTATTTGGAAATAATCAACGCAAACCAGGATGACGAAGGAATGTACACATGCCAAGCTACCAACCGAGCTGGGACTGATAGTGCTTCCGTACAATGGGTTTTTACCGGTTCGTTGATTTTGTTATTGTATATACTTCTTGAGTTTGCTAGACGTGGTTTTTTTGTGATTTTTTTCTCTTGAAATTTGATGAGAAAAATCTTCTTTTATCGGACCTACCGATTGGCTGAGGAGTTAACCATCATAACGATGTAGCTTCTGGATCGAGAAGTCTGGATTTCGATTCTTACACCGGTAAAATCGCACACAACGTAACCAGCCGTTCGCTACCGCTTAATTTCGAAAGAATCGTGTTAAGTTTTGTAGGCCAGAAACACATAAGGCGGACCTTGTCATTTTGTTACCCATATCTCGCTATTACACCCACAGCCAATAAGGTGAGTTTTTTACTGTTGTTGTAAGACTTGTCATTTGCTTTTCATTATCTTTGGGGGAGAGTATTTGCGGCAATATTTTTTGCTTGTTTAGAAACGCCAGTGGTAACCATTCCTGAAGCTGACATGTTGGTTTTGGAGGGAACCGAAGTAGCAATGAGGTGTGAGGCGAATGGGATCCCTAGTCCGCGAGTCACGTGGATGAGAGAAGGAAGAACTATTGTAACAGGAAGGAAATACGACATAACGGTAGGTTGGTCTGAGACCCGGATTCCAATAATGGGATTGATGGTTTGTGTGCTTGGCCGCTGTTTTGATGTCAAAAATAACTTCAGTTTACTATCCATATCCTAAATTTGTTAAGTATTACAAGAATTATCTAATTCATGAATATCAAAACTTGTAATTTATTTCATCATCCCTAATGTCTAGTTCAAACCGCAAAACTTATTTGAACTTCTTAAATTTTTAAATATCTGCGTTTTGCGTATCTATTGCGCTGTAGCAATCTTTGCATTATGCGTTAGTGATCGTATTTTAAAATGGTATGTGTGTGTGTTCAGTTGTATGTGTGTATTTGTAAATATTTGCCGTGTGTATAGATGTGTATGTGCTGTAGTTGTAAATATTAGTTGTATGTGTGTGTGTTGTTGTTTTTTGCTTCAAAGAATGTGTTGAAAGTTTCATAATTCAATGGTGGCAGCAGACTAGATGAGCGTCGCTCTTTTTTGCTGCTTCCATAGCGTGGTTGTCTTACTAATTGAACAATTTCTTATGTGTATCACTTTGATGCTTATTAACTTCACGCTAAAACTACCAATGAACTTCAACTTCACTAGATTGAGCTCTGCTTCTTAGCTGCGTTTCTTGGCGTCCAAAAAAATACGCTTGTGAAATAAGAATGTGCTGCTCACTGCTCATTCGTGCCTGAACCAGGCTCTTCACGCGTGTATTACCACAAGCTAAAATACCCCTCGGATTCTGTTTGCCAATTTTTTGTCAGGCTTGGTTCCTACGAGGGGTAAATTGCCAGCCCTAAAAACGTGGCGATTAATTTTCAAAACCTCTAGTGATCTGAATGGATGCGCAAGGAGCATAAGCTTGCGTTGATAAAGCTAAAACACGCACCATTCGTCCATACACTCAAGCTTTTTATTTTGCAGCCTGAAGGTTCTCTAGTTATTCATCAAGCTGCCCGTTCTGACAGCGGCACGTTCATCTGTGTGGCCACAAACAGCGTTGGTTCAGCTCGCGGCGAAGTCAACTTGCAAGTCGGCTGGTCCGTAGCGATCACGAATCCCCCCAGAGATATTGGTGTTGATTTTGGTGAGAATCAGGTTTTCGACTGTATTCTATGCATCATACAATTGCACTACTTGCTGCAATTTAAATGTTTTCGGAAAACAAGGAGTAAATTAAAATTTAGCAAATTTATCTGCTTCATGGTCGATTGTCGGACAGAATGTTGATCAAGTTCGCTAGTTTGATTTTATTGCAGGCTGTTCACATAAATTCGAATACAGCTGATACTTTAAGATATTATTTTTCCCCCGTGCTGTCGAATTTTGATAATGAAAGGATGCGGTCTTCTTGACTCAAAGTTCTTAACGTTAGTATTCTTGAATGAGTTCATTTTTATTTGCAGGAAACAATGTGACAATGCCTTGTGTTGCTGACGGGTTTCCTGAACCAATAATCACATGGTATCGTGGCTCAAATCAAATTTCCAGCGACACTTCGGTCCCAGAAAATT
This sequence comes from Trididemnum nubilum, assembly GCA_963965965.1. Taxonomy (NCBI): domain Eukaryota; kingdom Metazoa; phylum Chordata; class Ascidiacea; order Aplousobranchia; family Didemnidae; genus Trididemnum; species Trididemnum nubilum. The sequence continues at coordinate 43,314,380 of OZ014470.1, forward strand.
CGACGCGAATGGTTCAAATGCCTATCACCAATATCCTGCATATTTCCAGCCTTACGCTAGACGATGAAGGCTTTTATACATGTAGAGCTTCAAACGTCTTCAGCACCGTATCGGCTACCGCTCAGCTAACGGTCACAGGAACAGGTACTAATGTATTATTTTGAACAGGTCACGTAATTGGTGGCTGGGCTCAAGCAACGGAAGCGGAAAACTAATGCTTGTTAAAAACTGCACCCAAGAGCTCAAAAGTAGATCAGCATGTTGAAGAAAGCTGTTATATTTTTTTTCGTTGTCTATACTGCACGTTCGCAATATTTTGCACAAAGTGAAATCTTTTGTGGTGCACAGAATTACAGCTTGAATTGTAAATAAACGGAAGGTTTGTAATTGTCTCGTTTACGGTAATCATAGCTTCTTAAAGAAACATTTCACCACTTTGCTAATTGTAAGTTTCCTTTAAGCAAAAAAATAATTTTCATTCATTGTGGTAATAATCATCATTCATCATCATTATTTTGCTCCAGGAATGTGCTTTCTTCTATTCCTGGTGCCCAGCAGATGTTCCCCGCACGCAGAAGTCAGCCGGTTTTTGCAGCCTAGTCGCCTTCTTTCACTATCTTGTGCATCCAATCTTTGCATACCTCTGGCAATCATGTCACATTCCAACACTTCTTTCCATCTCTTTTTCGGTCGTCTTTCTTTTGTTCCATCAACTTCTAAGCGTAGTGCCTTTACTGGACCTCTTTCTTCATCCAATCTCTCAACATGCAGGCATGGGCATCATTTTGACCTTCAAGATCAGATCGTTATTTTAATGATCTGATCTTATGATCTGATCTTGATCTTGAAGATCACATTTTTTGTGTGATCTTGATCTTGAAGATCAAGATCACTTTCATTTTTAAATGTCGCAATGGGTGAGCATCGCCGAGGCCAGGCTATGTGATATTCTGAAGCTATTTCATGGCTCCGGCACGAAATGGAGTCTAAGCTGGAGAAAGTAATCCGCATTCGCCGTGGTTCAGACAGGACAGGTACGAACCACTACGGCAGTAGTGGCAGTACCTAACTTGCTAACTTGTGGAAAAAATTAATCACAAACCAGCTTCGTTAACAACGGAATGTTTGCAGGCTTGGGGCATCCTATCGACAATAGCACTCTTTTTTTGCACACCATTAACAGATTACCGGTAGTAAGGAAAATCTCCGGGAACTAATATTGAAAAAACAAGTGCTGGTTGTGGTAGCAGTGCCAGTACCGGTAGTAGCCTAGGCCTCTTTCTTTGTTAATGACCAAGCAGTTGAGAGCCAAAAAGCTTGGTTGCTGACAGCAACAGGTGTCAGTCAGGATAAGTGTTCTAAGATGCTTGGTTAGGCTATTGCAGTAATAAGACTACCAGGATTTAATTACCAGTAGCTTGGGTGGTAGCGTAGGCATAAGACTCTCGCCGAAATCTATTGATTTACAGAATGTTTTACGATCTTGATCTTGAATATCAAGATCACGATCTTGATCTTCAAGATGACAGTGTTTGGGTGGTCTGATCTTGATCTTGAAGATCACCAAAAGGTGGTGATCTTGCCTATTTTTGTCAACTTGCCCCACCTATTGCAACCTTTGCTCTTTCAGAAACTCTTCCAGTCTCTCTACACCCGTCATCTCACGAATCTTCTCATTGTTTATTTTGTCTTTCAAGGTTTTCCCACATGTGATTTGCAGCATTCTCATTTCTGAAGTCTTTGACTTCCTTTCATCTTCATTGTAGTAACAAGAAAATCGAGGCAATTTTTTGATTTCGTTTTTGTTTTTGGCTTTTGTTGTTTGGAACACAGCTGAACCTCAAATTGATGTTGGGGAGTTGATACCTCATGTTGTGGTTGGTCAGAACATCATTATCCCATGCAGAATTGTCTCCGGAAACCCTATTCCTACAAGGGAATGGACTCGAAGAAGAGACGTGTTTCAACCAAACCGAAGAGTGTCGGTAAGAAAAGATGAATTTTAAATTTACAACAGGATTAATACAAGGGTTCACTTTAATGCAAACTACAATATCATTGTTTGAGTATGGCTCTGATTTTACACGAAGTGTCATGTGCATTGTGTGACCAAATGCGCATCAGTGTCATGTGTGACCAAATATGCATTTCTAAGGCCCGGTCTAAACTGGGCGTAAAATTATGACCGTATAGAAGTATACTTTTAGTTTATCTTCTAACAGAACTTTGGTACGCCACGGCCCACTTCCGCTGCCTGTTGGTTTAGATAAATTAGGAATATGATTTTACGTCCAGTGTAAACCGGGCTTAAAAAGTAGCGTTTTTGTTATTTGGAATGTTCTTAGATCAGCGGTGCTGGCAGTATTGTGATTAATAATGCCAGGGAATCAGATGCCGGGCCTTACGTATGTACAGCTACTAATGTGGTGGGGACCGATAGAAGAAGAGTGGACCTTGATGTTTGGGGTAAGATACGTTTTTGTTTTTGTTTTTCTAAACAAATTAAACGTAATATTGCAAGAATGTGATATGATTTTGCGCGTGTAATTTTCTTTTGCTTTTTATTCAATAAAACTAATGTTAGACTGTCCGTGACAATGTTCCTATACTATTTAAATTGCACGTTTGATTTTGGTCAATTGGTAAAGAGGACAAAGGGTACTGAAATTGTTTTCGTGTGTTTAATTGCGACAGTTAGACATTTGCATTATTACGCTATTAGTAGGCGCCAAGGGCGATTGTTAGAGACAAGGACATTAGTTTGAAAACACCAGCAAAAATTTTAACAGGATGAAGATTGAACAATATTTTAAAAATAGTGTCATTTTTTAGTACCAGCATCAATTGAGCGTGGTATGAGAAGATATCATACAATCGAAGAGACTCCAATCTCAATGCCTTGTGTCACCACTGGCAACCCTGCTCCAGCGGTCACCTGGCAAAAAGCTGGCTTTTCTGGCCTATTGAACAACCAGAACGGTTTTGAAGTCGACGAAGATGGAACTTTAACAGTTTTGAGACCAACAGCTACACATAATGGAATTTACAGATGTTCAGCTTCTAATCCTGCCGGAAATGATTATGTTGACCTTGAATTAGACGTTTACTGTAAGTTAATTTTGGTATTTTTCATTTGGAAAAAAAGCAAACGATATGGCTTAGTTCAAATTTCGTTTTTAAATTTAGCTTCTGAAATGCAGTTTTTACACCAACTGTTTAAAAATCATTTTGTGCAGGTAAACAAATTGGTAAATGTGCAACATGGTTATAAACCTTGCTGGATTTTATTGCGTTTGGAATTCCAGCAGCGCAGTTTACTACTTTTCATATGATAATATTTAGTGCTTACTGCTTTGGGCAATTGAGTATGTTTATTGCTTATGTACTTTAGCTAGTATTTCTTAAAATTCTTGTCATTTTCGTGATTTTTAGTGCGACCACGTCTCGGAGAAAATACTCCCAATCTTTATAGCGTGATAGTGGGGAATTCGATTACCATGGAGTGCCACGTGACCGTAAGTGACCCTCCACCCACTTACACCTGGTCGAGAGAAGGTGTACGAGTAACCGGAAATGAGGAAGGAGTCGATGTCACTTCCGACGGTAGAATCACTCTCTCATCTGCAAAAGTGTCTGATGCTGGTATGTCGGGACTTAGAAAATTGTTGCTTGCCCGATTATTCATGATATCCAAGCGTGACCTTAGATGCTTACAGTAAAAGGTGGAGGCCTGTTCACAAAGTTTCAAATCTTACATCTGATACGCCACTATCTATCAAAGTCTGAGGTATTTCGTTCGACCTGAGATCAGATTACTGTGGGTCAAAGGTTTTGCTAGAGCATGATGAAACATTTTGTAAGTTGTAAAACTCGTAAAATATCAAATTTGTAGAACTTGAGAGATTGTTCGTCGTTCTTTTTATTGTTGCTCTGGCTGATGAAACCGGACGAATATAAAGTTAGTAAGCGCAAACGATTTATCGTACATTTGCAAGAAAAAAACAAAAAACAGTTAGAACGATAAATCAATTTTTGTTTTAAACGCAACCATATGCGCTTACAGAATTAGCATCTGCAATTTTATAGAACAATCTATTGTACGAGGGTCGGTCAAAAAGTAATGAGCCCTGTTAAGTTTAACCACTTTTACCTTCACATTTTGGGTGTTTAGTAAATTTACTGCTTTAAAGATAAATTGAAAAAAAAAATTGTTTCAACGTGTCCACTTTCGGTCTCGTGTTTCGGAAATGACGTCATCACTGGATGTCCGTCAGAAGCAAAGAGCCGTGATTGAATTTCTTGTTTCGGAAGGGGAGCCACCAAAAAAAATTTTCGAAAGATTGGTAAAGGTTTATGGAGATGCTTCAATAGCCTACAGCACTGTGAAAAAGTGGGTACCCAGGATTAAAGACGAAGAAGATGACCCAAGTTTGAGTAGCCTTCAAGACAGACGAAGAAGTGGAAGACCATCTTCAGCAGTCAATCCTGGAAACAGTGACGAGGTTGAGAAATTGATTAGAGATGATCGCAGAATCACTATTGATGACATTGCTGAATGTGTTGGAGTTAGCCATGGAAGTGCTGTGCATATTGTTAATGAGCTAGGCTTTGCAAAGGTTTGTGCCAGATGGGTGTTTGGAGCTTATTGAGTGTCACAAAAGTTGCAAAACTTTTCTCAGCCGTATAGTGACAGGAGATGAGACCTGGGTTCATCACTTTGGACTATTGAAAGAAGGAGTTAGGGGGCAGCTTCACTAGTGATCAAGAAGTCAAGAACGCAGTAAGAAACTGGTTAAAAATGCAGCCTGCTGACTTTTACAAGGCTGGCATAGTGTCCCTTGTTCATCGATAGACAGTTGGAATGGAAAAGCGCGGAGATTACATTGAAAAGTAGAACTGAGATCTCCTGTCCCTGGGCTTTTTTTTGATGTATGACTTTAGATTTTATTGCAGTAAATATGGCCAGGAGAGACTTGGGCTCATTACGTTTTGACTGACCCTCGTACCTTGTGACTCTTAAAATTCAATTCGGTGTGTAATCAGTCACATTTATTTGTTTTCAGGCGAATACACGTGCGTCGCTACGAATGTGGCTGGGATAGTGCAACGAGACATGACCCTGGAAGTGCTTGTGCCGCCGAGGATCAGACGAGGCCCAACTTTGATAAAAGTGAGAACGACAGGATATAAATTTGATTTATAATGAGTTAAAACTAATTTTCTGTTCAGAGCTAGTTTGTTTTAATCGTCTTTCCTATCCCACGTAGACTATATCAAAGTCATGCTTGCCTTGATATTATTTGGCTGCTCTTATAGAGTGCAATTATTAACATTATTACCATTACCAACTATGCATGTTTGAATTAGGCACTCTGTTCCTGTCTAACCCCACCAACACAAAGCATCCTATTTTGGGTTCTGTTTTCAAGTCTTTCGTTAAGCTGGGCCACCATAATGGGTAGACTGTGTAGCCTCGATGGGAAATAAGCGTTAAGTTTCTTTCCCAAGGACACAACAACGCATTGCTAGTTCAGGAATAGAATCGGGAGTCGGCAACCTGTCGATCACTAACCGTAGGCTCCGCCTCTGAGCTATCGCCGACAGTTACCAACATTCTTTTTACAGGTACTCGTGACTGAAACGACTACTCTTCCTTGCCTTGCCTCTGGCTCGCCAACTCCGGACATGATGTGGACGAGAGACGGAGTGGAAATAAATGATGATTATAGTCCTAGATTTAGTTTAGTTCGGACAGGTAAATAAGGAGCACGTTCTACACTTACAGTGGTTTGATAGCAAGTTCTAATTTTTACGGTTTTACATTCATTTAATGAACTGCTTTTATGACTTGAGTTAAATCTGTACAAAAGTTATAATTGAGGTTAAAGTTTTGCGAACTTTTCTTTTACTCCCCGTTGAGATATGACATTGGCAAGTTTTCAGAAAGGTTATCATAACAAATTGTTTACAGACGGATCCTTGGATCTTGTGATCCGAAATGCGGAGTTGATCGATGATGGCGAATACATGTGTGTGGCGGAGAACCGAGCTGGTAGGGACTCCGCTTTCGTGACCTTGGATGTACAAAGGATACCTGAGATTGGACCTAACACAAACTGCATCCCCACTCCTGAAAACAACCAGTGCACTGCGACTCCGATCGAATCGGGTGCGCTGACGCTCACATGCAACGCAACTGGCGACCCTCCTCCCACGATCAGGTAGTTATACAGTTTGTTGGCTCTACTTGTTGAATGGTAATGGGAATGAAGAGAAGACTTTGTTTTTCATTTTTTGCACATTTTAAAAATATTTATCCGTTTGTTTTTTACCATAACATCTTTACCACCCACTACTCAGTACATTATGTTACAGCAAAAAAAAAGTTTGAAACAGTAGATATCTATTTATGCGTATAAACCATTACTATGCATCTCTCGAACCACAAAAACGCTTTGTACCCTTTTTAAGTTGTGTTTGCTAGTATTTCGTCAGTCTGGCTACCACATCGGGTAGACTGCTTGACCCCAATAGGAAATTGGTATTACGTGTCCTTCCCAAGGACACAACGACACATTGTTAGTTCGAGAATTCGATCGCACGTGATACCGCCATACAATGTCATAACAATGATTGCAAAATATCTTTCAAATCTACTGACACTATGTCTAATCTATCTCGTTGTGAGCTGTGTTTTGGAGTTTGTCTGTCTAGTTTTTGCTTATGCTTGTACGAGCGGAAAGGAATTTTTTTTTAAATCAAATCTTTTTTTATACTCGCTGCATTACGCCGAAGCGTGTAACGAGTTCGCGGGGCCAATCTCCGCCTCATTGCGCCCTGGCAACATAGCTTCTTTCGAAGAAACGTCGCAGAGGTGGCGAGTCGTTGGCAACACTGTGTCAGATTTGAGCGGCCCGAGATTTGAACCTCAGACCTCCCGCTCCATAGACGAATGCGTTACCGCTCGACCTATTGAAAATAGTCTATTTGCAGACAATTCAAGTAAAATTGTTTTTAGATGGTATCGGGATGGTGAAGAGCTGTTGAATTCTGATCCTAACGTACGAATTGAATCAGACGGGACCTTGACTCTGTTTGTGGTGACTCGAGCTGACAATGGCCAGTATATTTGTGAGGCCGAAAACGAACGAGGAGTGGTGACGGAGGTCACAAATGTGAAAGTGCACGGTAAAAAGAACTGGCTGCAATAATAATTTTATTATCATGGCAACTCTGCAGTAGTGATATTATTTTATGCCGCTTTGTTTTACGAAAGTACTTTTTTAATTCATCATTTTTGGAGCAATGCTATTGAGGCAAAGTTTGGTTGCTGATGGGTTGAAAATCACTTTCTTGATTAGGGAAGCCAGAAAACGTACAAAAGTAAAAACTTGATTAACAAGATTATTTTACATTACATTTTACCAAGTGAATTTTTTTCAGAGCTACCGGAAATTGAAGGTGGAGGAGGAGAAATTGAAAATCTCTGGGTTCTGGAGGGAGACGATATAGATCTGACGTGCGAAGCCGACGCTGTCCCTCCTCCTGTAATTACGTGGCGCAGGGGGGAGGATTATGTTAGAGTAAGTTGTGAAAGCAAACTGCTTAATTTGGCTATTGCAACGTTGGGCTGCACAAATCTAAAGTTTGCGCTATGCGGTGTGTTTTAATTACTTAATGAATTTAAAAGTTTCAGCAGATTACGTAGATGCAGATTGGTGAGACCGTGATACACTGAATGTAACGTTCTTTGTATTTCATTTTTGTAGGTGGTAACAGAAGAAAGCGGCCACATATCGTTGCTGAACGAAGGAAGAATTTTCCGAATCACAAGCGCTAGAGTTTCAGATACTGATATCTACAAGTGCACCGCTTCCAATAGAGTGGGGCAAACTAACAAGGTTCGAAACAACTTTCCAGCTATTATGTAAATCTGTGTAACCGATCAGTGGTCGACTTGATGGAGCGTCTGCTTCTGAAACAGTAGGCTCGAAACGTGGGCTCGATTCTCGGTGGGGTCAAATCAAAGACCAGAAAAATCGATATTTATAGCTTTCTTGCTTGACGTTCAGCAGATAAAGGGACAGTGTGAAGCCTCCACCGTGTGTGATAGACAGGTGGGCAGTGTGCAGGTGGCAGCTTGATTTGAAGACCTAAAGGTCCCTTTGCTGTCTTGCCAAGGCAACTTGGTGAATAAAATGTAATTGCAATATGCAGTAACCTATAAATCACTTGTCTCTTCAATAATATAGTCTATTATTCCCCCTCCTCGAGAAAAGTAAGGAATTATACTTTACTTTTTTATGAAATTGGACCATTCCATTTATTTTTAGATGTTATTTTGCAGTATTTTTGTTGATCTATTTTATCTTTCACTGACTTGTTTTTATTTCATTTAAATTCTTCAAGAAATGCATTTGCTTTCTCTACCACGATTCATCAAGTTGTCTCTAAAATTTTTTCACTGTCTGGTTTAAACATACAAAAACAGCACAACTAAATACCCTTTACTAAAATGACTTTACCAAATAGGAATTAACCGACAATAGTAGCATATCTGAACAGCTTCCGTGAGTTATTATTTTCACCAGTTTCAAAGCTTGCCTCTCAGTGACTTAATCATTGTCCGGTCGTTTTAGTTTATTCGTTTGGACGTTTACGTTCGACCTCGTATAGAAGATAGTGATGACGTCTCTGATCACGTGGTTAACTTGTACGACCCGGTGGAGTTGCGTTGCACTGCTAGTGGAATTCCTTTTCCTGATATTCAGTGGTTCAAAGGTATTTTTAAACTTGCATTTATAGTATTTTTCAACCCGAACGATATTTTCTCAGCGGATAATTTCATTAGGCTTAGTAAAGTCAATAACTTAGAAGACACACAAGACATATTCTTTATGTAATCATGTACCAACATCGTTTGACCTCAGCAATTTAAAGCTTTTTTGAAAATTTAGTTATCATATCTAGTAAACAGTACTACTAAAATTTACAGAAGCATAAAGACCAAAGGATCGCAAGGGTTAGGGTTTGGGCTAGGGCTAGGTTTAGGGTTCTTGTGTTCTTGGCGGTTCTTGTAATCCTTGTGTTTCTGTATGTTTTACGAGCACCCCTAGGAAGTAACCATTTTTGAGCATTGCAATCGATAGTATTTTTAAAGTAAACAAATCTGTAAAAACTTGTGTATCAATAAACTGGATTTACTACCAGATAAGCTCTGTGAAATTGTGGGACTGCTATCACGGGAACGTTTCATTTTCATTTGCAATAAATCTTCAGTATTTTAGGTGAAAATAGATTAGATGAAGACGATGATCGAGTCCAGTTATCCATGAGGAATCAAATCCTCCGAATCAACTCCGTTCTTGTAACGGACACGTCATCGTATAAGTGCGTGGTTACGAACAAAGTCGGAGAAACTTCAAAACACTTTGACCTCAGAGTACATGGTAAGCGATTTAAAGATTTTACGCTGGTGGGTAACTTGAACCAAATTTATTTAGCTTCTCAGGCTCGTTAGCAAGTTGTATTGACCATGAGACAGCGAAGAACATTTCGGTCTTTGAAAAAAGCTGCTACGTGGTCTGGTTCATATTCTTCAAGGTTACCATGCCCATCAAAACTTCTACCAATAATAAATGCCTTGCAAGAAAGCTGAAAATATCGATACCGACCGAGTCCATGTCGACTCGGTAGCAAACGCTCTATTCATAAGACAGAGATTGATTGGCTAAATTTACAGTTAACATTTAGTTAGCAATTAGTTGGCTAAATATACAGTTAACAGTTAGTTTGCATGGTGAGCAATGAGTATATTGCTGCAATACCAAAGCTGACTTTTTAGCTTCTTCACGATTGTAATGTAGTGTAGAAACTGAGGATTAAAATTGACAATAATTTTTAGTACCGCCTTCAATCAGAGGTTCTGACGTCACCCATACCGTTACAATCAACGACCCACTTGTACTGCAATGCACGTAAGCCAAAACATGTATATTTGTTCAATTTCTTACTCTGATTTAGAGCGATTTGCTGAAAAGACCAAAAATAGGCTTCGACTACTTCAGTGAGAAGAAATTAATATCCCGAGCCAACGGATAGAAGATTTGTTGCGCTTGAGCGCTTTTTGAGCCTATCCCGATATCATATTAAAGTAAGATAAGAAACCAACATGCATTTTGCTCTTATATTATAAGTTCTGCGGCTCATTTTTTGTAATTTTTCAATTCATTGGGTTCTGTTTCGGAGTTCTTTTGGTTTAAGAACTGCAGTTTGCGTGAATATGTATTGATTATTCCTAACATGGTTTTTAGCGTGAGTGGCATACCGCTGCCATCTGTAAGCTGGCAGTTCAATGGCGTCGCTGTGACGTCACGTCCAGGATTGCGGCTCACTAGCGATGACCAAGTTATCGAGATCGAAAGCGTACAGACCACTGACGAAGGAAGTTTTGTTTGCACCGCAACTAACGACGCAGGACAAACGGCACGGTCCCACACAGTTGTTGTGTTAGGTATGAGGTTATATAAAAGTGTCGCATCGCAAGGTTTCGAACACTTGATGTTTTACTATAGAAGCCACCAGGGATGTGGAAGCAGTCAAAATTTTAATGCTTTCGCTTCCAGCTCCTCTTGAAGTTTTATGCTTCCGAGTTCGCTTCCGCTTCCTCATCTTTAGAATTTTTTGCTTCCGCTCCCAGCTCCGGATAGAATTAGTCGCTTCCGCATCCAGTATCTTTCATTAAAGTGCTTCCGCTTGAGCTTCCACAAAATTTTAACCGCTTCCACATTCCTGCTCAGTATGAAACAGCTGATTGTATTTAGGGTAAAAAAAAAAACAGGCTAGTTTACTTTATTAGCTATTTTATTTTACTTGTGTTGTCGAAAGGGCATGGTATGGAATGGAAGACGATTTTTCCATATTCCAAAGAGGCAATTTTCTTTCATTCCATTTCCATTCCATGCTAAAAGTCTTCCATTCCATATTCCATCCCATACTAAAATTTTCTTCCATATTCCATTCCATACCAAAGAAATTTTAGACTGGAAACAATGCAACGTATATTTTGCTTGCTTTGCGACGTTGCAAGCTAAATGCAACTACCGGTATCTGGTATGCATATTGCACATGGTTTAATGCATCAGCGTAGCGAGGATTTTGGATTGGGGGGAGGGCTAAACCGTAAATCACATGCAATGACGTCATTAGAAATTTTCGAAAAGAGAGACTTTTTATGGGACAAAGAATGAAAGATCAAAAGCTGGGGGTCTAATTTAACACGTAATCAGGATTTGCTAAAGGGAAAAGACTAAAACCCCAAGTTAAAAAGTTAGTTTTACTAGCATATCAAAATTGGGAGACGTAGTGAGCAAATCAGTGCAACTCAAACGTGTCACAGACGGGGCCAGGGGGCGGATCCACCAGCCGCCGGAGGCCGTGGGAGTCTGGGGGCGAAGCACCCAGCCGCTGGGCAATTTTTTGTAAGTTTTTGGAAAAAACAGCTATTTTAATGCCATTTGGATCCCATTTCGCTCGTTTTCAGAGCCATTTGAAAGAACAAAATTTTTGAGAATTGAAAGCCAATTGAACAAATCCTTTCCTTTACTTCAGGTCATGTCCAAAACACGTTTAAGATCTTGCATTTTGGAGTTAAGTTTTGTGTCGTGGCCTGGTCAGGGTAATCAAGGTATATTGCTTTCTGCAACATTTTTAGCATTAAATCATTTACTCGAAGATTTGCCTGTGAAAAGTTTTGTTTTGTCATGAAAATAACCAGTTTTAGGAATATGTACGCCCAGACACCCTTGAAATTATTGCTAATTGCTGTTGTACGCAAGTACTGTTTCGCCTGAAAAATGCTAAAAAACTGAATTAATAGGCTTTGCGTCATCATTTTTATCATTAGCATTTCAATTGGGGGGAATGCAGAGGGCCTGGGCCTCCTAGTTACGCCTGTGGTTTAATGATTACTGTGCAAGTTTGCTCTCATATCAACTATAAAATTTGTCATAACCAAAGTGGTAAAGAACATTTACCGTAATAGAAATACCAAGCTCAACACCGAAAAGAATTACTATAAGCTGAAAAACTAAAAATATAAATAAAATTAAGCTGAAACGGGAATGAAATAGCAAATACGAGTTTTCATGACGATGTAAGAAAACAAAATTTAGGACTTGGCAAATTGTCAATCTCAAAAAAAAAAGCAAAAAAAAAAAAGTCAAACCTATCAAAGTCGGCAACTATAACATCAATGCTGCTGATTGCAATGTACTGACAATGATGCGATATAAACAATGCAATATACACTGTTTGCGCAATATAAACAACCAAAATACCGCGGTTTGTCGACAAATAATACGCGTAGATATTGAAGTTGAATACTTCTGTGACAATATTATTTATCACCACCCGACATCTGTATGTATTTTTCTGAAAATACTGTACAATGCACAAAATCTAGTATGGAATTGGTATGGAAATATAGAAGAAATTCTTCCATTCCATTCTTGAAATCTTCCATTCGATTCTGGAATCTTCCATAATCCATACCAAAATTTCCGCTTCGTTCCATTTTCCATTCCATTCCATACCATGCCCTGGTTGTCGATTCTATATTATTATTATTATTATTGTTACATTTTTCCCCTACGGTTGTAGCCAGTTCCAGAGTTTGAAAATCCGGAAGCGCCTGATTTTGAAAAAATTGCTTCCGCTTCCAGCTCCTTTTCAACACTTTCGCTTCCGAGTTCATTTCCGCGTCCAACTTTTTCATCAAAGTGCTTCCGCTTCCACAAAAAATTAACCGCTTCCGCTTCCAGCTTCCGCATCCTTGGAAGCCGCCATACTGTATTGTCAAACAACAAAACTTAAGTTCAACTGAAGTAAACTACGTTTATCTGAATTTGAAGTGGTGTCGGTGCAACGCGACCTCTTCCAAAGGTAGGGAACAGAGGAACTCCGCGGAGGCTTAACTGTTGAGCCACACCTCGAGATCTGGACCAGTAGTCAAAGATTGAGAGAGAAAAGTCAAAAATAGCTCTTCATAGAGGCTCAGAAGCAGGACGCTCGAAAAGGAAATGATTAAGGTCCTTCAGTGGGTGTCCACTGTCCACGATGCTGTACGAAGAGTTCTCTTATTGAGTTTTTTGATTGATACTGCACCAACGTCCCACGGTCTCAACGTGATATGGGTCGAAATGGCGGGACAAACTTCCCGAGAGGCTCGACAAGACGGTCGCCTCCAAGCCTCTTCGGATAAAAATCGAAGAGTAATTCGAGTTTATTCCAACTAATTAAATAAAAGTACATTTCCGTAATAAAGGTGCTTGCTACCACTAATAGTTGTCATTTTTCTCCTAACCAGACTTTTTGCTTGTTTGTTGTTGAAAAACTAAATAAACGTGTGTGCTCTTTTTGCAGTTCCTCCAAGCATTGGCGGTGATGGTCTCAGCAACGTCAGTGTGACGTTAGGAGGGAACATCACTTTGACCTGTGACGCAGCCGGGGATCCCCCGCCGACAATAGTCTGGATGAAAGACGGGTTTCCAATCATTTTTTCATCTAACGAAAATATTCAGTTAACAAGCAACAATCGAATTTTGACAATTACAAGTAAGTAGTTGATAAACAATGATAAAATGTTAGAGACGTAGCCATTTTAGGCGAGCTACGAGGAGAGCAGAGGGTATTGATAGCGTTTCATCTCTAAAGATTGTTAGCCTAGTTTAGCTCTAGTCTGAATTTTGGCACTAGTTTTGAGACTTTCAACCTACTGGAGACATAGCCATTTAAGGCGAGCTATGAGGAGAGTAGAAAGTTAGCTAGCGTGTTGTTCTTCTGAGAGATGTAAAGTAAGATTTGTAGTTTAGTTAGGAAAGATTTGATTTATGGCAATAGTTTGATTCAGTAAAGATTTAATTAATAGCTTTAATTGGGTAAAGATTTTTCACGTAAGACTTACTTACTTTGTTAGCTAGTCTATCGTTCTTCTGAGAGATGCATGGTAAGATTTGTGCTTTAGTCGGTCAAGATTTGATTTATAGCAATAGTTTCATTCGATAAAGATTTAATTAATAGCTTTAGTTTCATTGGGTAAGATTTTTCAGTTAAGGTTTACTTATTTTGGCTGAAATTGACTGAATGATGGGTTAATATTTATGTATTACAAACGTAATCATTATTAATTTATTCATTGATTGATAAATTGGTAAAGATGCATGTTTTAAAGATTTTCGTGATATTTGTCCTTTTGATGAGCCCTGAGATTGGGCGAAACAGCTGTCTAAGGCATGCTATTGGCTATTATTTTGAATTGAACTATTAGATTTATCTCTTGTAATATTATGATTACTTAATATTTTTTGGGAAAAAAAATTGTGTCATGATCTGGTTAAGTTTGGATTCCTTGCCTTTCTACGCTCATGTTCATACCTGTTGTCCTAGCTATACTGACGCGGAATAAAAGACGAATGTCGATTCCGAAGCAGTATGTCTTAGGCTGTTAATCAAAGGTTTGATTGTGCCTATAAGACTCTGAATACTGTCTATAGCTTATTATTAATTTTCTCAGTACATTGTTCTTAATAAAATAATTCAGCTTAAAAATCATAGATATAATTACATAATACCGCATTATAAGTAAAAAGTTTTCACGGAAGAGTGATTAATGCGAAATTTGGTTGACATTTATTCCTGCAGTGTGTATTTCTGGATATGATTCTTCGTGGGTAAGGCTTATGATTGAAACCTGGCTTAAGTATGCTTTACAAGATTAACAAAATGTAGCAAATAATGTTTGAAACTTCTTTGAAGTATTCAACCATTAATCAGACATCGGGAGGTATTGACGTTTCAGAAATCTGTTTAATTAACCACCATCAAGTTTTGAATTTTTTCTTCTAGATACTCGGGAGTCCGATCGGGGAGAGTACACTTGCGTGGCCTCCAATGATGTTGGAGAAGAGACACAGGTTCATAATCTGGATGTCTTGGTTCCTCCTGTGATTGCGAATCCAAATGAGGAAGTGATTGCCATTGAACACGAAAGCACAGCGCTTCAATGCAGAATTTATGGACATCCATTTCCAGAAATCAGGTTTCGTTTACGGATTTTTTGATTTTTGGTTAATTTCATAGCAAAAAATTACTGCATTAACACGATTCTGCTCTGATCTAAATTCATAAGGAGCAATTAGTCCAAAAGCTTTTAGTTGTAATCTTTTGTGCTCGGTTTATATTTGGTTTAAATTACCAAAACATTTGTGAATATTGCTAAAGCGGATGAACTACACGGAATACTATGTAGATGGGAAGCTTTTGGAATCCCAGTAATCGAAAACAGCAAGTTTGAGGTGAGGAACCGTGGTCAGGAACTGGTTATTACTGATGTTTTGGTGGATGACGCTAAACAGTACACCTGCATCGCTGGCAACGTGGTAGGAAGGGCGAATAAGGAAGTCAATTTGGTTGTGCACGGTGAGTTTCAGTTTTTTTTGCTTGATGGATTGTTTGTTTGTGTGGTTAATACAAGCTTTTTGGTAATTTTGGCTAACTTCACTACTTAACTTTTCCTATTTGAATTTGCTAAAGCCACTTAATTGCTCCAAGCCGCCAAGCAGGGTTAATTACCGTAAAGCTTCTTATCTAATGACAGGACAAGGTGACCAGGGTGCGTGTTCATGCGTTCATGCTCACCCAGATCATGTGATCAGGATTGTTGTAAAATAATGCTTTAGCCCTCTTGACGCAAAGAACCAGTTGCAAACGATTTAGTCTACTTTGGCAACAAATGTTGAGAACGAGTAAATCTATGGATACTGAATAGAAGGGTATTACGTTGCGATGATGCGTTTTGTAATATTAAATCGATGGTCCTTGGAAAGCTTTTTTTACTTCTCAACAGTTATTTTTATATGTTTGACCTCTCCAGTTGAAAACAATGAAAAGTTTTAAATTCTATCCTGTCCCAACCTGAACAACTGTGATGAAAAAATATTTGAGTCGGGTATCATCACAAGTTCTAAATATTTATATTACGTCACGTGACATCATTTTCTTACATTGCAGTTCCAGCGACAATTACGGATCCAGTGCAAAACAGAGTGGAACACACAGTTATTGAAGCGGAACGATATGAATTGAGATGCGTAGCCAATGGAATTCCGATTCCAGAGATCACGTGGTTTAAAGATGGTGACTTTTTGAGAAATCAACGATTTTTCAAGGTGAAAAATGTAATTTGATAAATCAAGATTCAGTAGACTTTTTCATATCCCCTACTGCTGTCAGGCGTTTATGTCAACCTAAAATCTATAAGTTTCGCCACGTAACAATGGGGATTTGGAGCCCTTGTATTGAGGCTTTTTTTAATTTCCCAATTCCTTTGGTTTTGTTAAAATGCTCCATAGCCTTTGTGCACTTTATAGACATTGTTTCATCTTCAGATAAAAGACGATGGCAGAGTTTTACTAATCGCTAGAGCTGAGGTGACCCAACACGAGGGGGCGTACGAGTGCATTGCGAATAATGGTGTTGGGGACGACAGCCGCGAAATGACTCTGATTGTGAACGGTAAATTATTGACTTAATTATTTTTAAAGTTCAGACCAGTCTGTCAAGCAGTATCGCATTCGTATTTGGAGTGATAGGTCTAAGATTCTAATCACTGGTCGGTCAAATCTGGCGCAGTGTTGCTGACAGCTCGCCACAACTGCCACTGTTCTTTGAAAGCAACTGTGTTACCCGCTGGGGCAATTGTGGAGAGGGTCTCGCAGACTCGTTATTCGCTTTCGCGTAATAGAACAAACGTAATAAGAATCGATTTTCCTTGGGTTGTTTTCGAATATCGCGTTGTTGCTCTGCTCGAAAAAACAATGATTTTTGGACTGATCCAGTTTTCTAGAGCAGAGTACGCCAATAAGCAAAGCTATAAATAAACAACAGCTTAACCTTTATAAACAAGAACAATCCAACTGAATTTTACGTTGGTCCACTACCAATACTCTGTGGCTACATTACCATAAGTACCAGTGTCTTTTTCAGCAAAACTTTACATTTGTTCTGAAAAATTCCGTTTTCATTGAATAGTTTCAATTGGTTCAATATAGTTCGAAAAATTTTTCCAACCTTGATGGTTCGATTTCTTCAAAAATTTAGTGGCTTATGCTAGAAACATTGTCGCAATTAACGGTAACGATACTTTTTAATAGTTCCGCCCCTTATTCATGGACACACTAAGACCAAGAACAAAGTGATTGATATCGGAAGATCAGAGATGCTCGAATGTCGGATCAAGAAAGGAAAACCGACCCCAGAGGTTAGCTTTCAAAAAAATTTGCTTAAACCTCAGCATAAGATTCTTTTAATTTGCCTTTTGGAATTTTCAATTTTGCTGAATTATTAACGCTTAGTTAACATGAAAACTTATCTTAATTCGACAATGAATCTATAAATTTTATGAAAATGTACAAGCAGTAGAGCAGGATATCACGGGAATAAAAAGAACAAATCATTCAATGGTGAATAAGATTGTAAAATGCTGCGGGACGTCTGCAATAAACTACGATACAGATGCTGCTATATCAAAATTACTTCATTGTACAGACGCTCTAATTGGAACGACTGACGCTCGCGTCGCGTGCTCCTTTGTTTTTACTCGGCCATTTTCCAACTAACGAGTGCGAAATTTCAAACTTTTGCTTAAAACTCGAGAACGGTTGGGTCTAGCTACATGAAATTTTGACAACAGTTTGAAATTAATGAGTTATATGTTTGTACCAAATTTCGAGGCAATAGGTCATGTGACTTTAGTTTTAGAACCCGAAAACCGCCCCGCAAGTTTGGCGTAAAAAGCCGTCTCCGTCAAAAACGGCTTAAGTACGGCAAACAATATTTCATATGGTTGTATATCTTAAGATACCCTTTCATCCCAACCAATCCACTTTTGGCCGCGATGAGGTTCATTTCTTTTTTTTCTTCCTAATTTTTGTACGCTCTTCTTCTCCTAAACCACAAAACATCGAAGTCTAATTTTTTTGTAAAGTTGTTGAGCTGCAAACGCAATTTTTTCTCCCGAAATTTTTTGGGGCAACTCCACCAGGAACTCCCCAAAAAATTAATTTTTGTAACGGCTCAAGCTAGAGTGCTACTTTTTTTTTGATGTCAGTAGATACTTAACCGACAAATATTTTGACATATTCTGGGGGCGCCACCCTCCCGTGGACTCCCCCAAATGAACCCCCAAAAAATCAATTTTGAACGGCTCAAGCTAGAGTGCCAGTTTGTTTTGATATTAGCAAATATTTGACAGACAAATAATTTGACATAGTTTGTGGGTGCCATCCCCCCAGGGACCCCCCCAAATGGACCCCTCAAAAATCAGTTTTTTCTGCAGCTCAACTTAGAGTGCCAGTTTGTTTTGATATCAGCAGATATTTAAGAGACAAATATTTTGACATAGTTTGGGGGTGCCACCCTCCCGGGGACCCCCCCAAATGGACCCCCCAAAAATCAATTTTTTCTACAGCTTAAGTTAGGGTGCCAGTGTTCTATGATATCAGCAGATATTTAAGAAACAGATATTTTGGTGTAGTTAAGGGGTACCACCCCCCGGAGACCCCCAAAATCACTTTTTTTGAACGGCCCAAGCTAGGGTGCCCGTGTTTTATGATATCAGGAGATATTTAACTGACAAATATTTTAACTCTACTTTTCTGGAGGTTCCATAATCAGAAGTTTTTGAATAATTGCTGATTTGACGGCAGACAAAAAGTACTTTTGAGCGTCACAGCATTGGCTACGCGTCGGTCGTTCACTGGGTTTGCTGGCAAAATCCCATCTAGTTTACAGGTCACTTTTCATAGATTCGTTGGTATAATCGTGATAACCAGGAAATCACAACATCACGTGGCATTGTTTTCACCAATAATAAGCAGCGATTACACATACTCAGTGCGCAATTGAGTGACGTGGGCAACTACTGGTGTGAGGCTACGAACGTTGCAGGGAAGTCGAGAAAAGATTTCACGCTGGACGTTATCGGTAAGCACCCTGTCGTCGATCTAGAATTTTGTTTTTAGAACCGGTCTCAAGTCAAATTTTCTTAATTTTCGTCTCGGTCTTTGTCTTTACTCGCAGGGTCTGTCTTTGGCTTTGATCCAACACGGTCTTAACTCAAAGACTAGATTTTCACAAGATTATTTTCGATGGGAACATTTTCTTATAAACCAGAGAGTTTGCAGTTTGCTATTGAATCGGTACTAGACTTGAGGACGATTTTGGTATGGAATTGCACAGGCTCCCTGCTAGTCTCTCATCATTAAAAAAGTAATGCCTTTTTATATCGAAGTTGTTTTTGGCTGACGGACGGTGTCATCATAACGACGATTGTTTGCCGATTATAAGGGCAATTTGATACAGTTAATTTATCGTTCCATGATAAAAAAGCATCTTTAATATTTCAGTTCCACCAAACATCCGGGGAGAAGGGGACACCACCAAAGTGAGCGTAGTACTGGATGGAGACATAACTCTCGAATGTCACGTGACCGGAATCCCCACTCCGAATGTCACCTGGATAAAAGATGGGACTCCAGTTTCGAATTTTGGGACTGGACAATTTGCAGTTTCTGCAGGTAAATAGGACCATAAAACTGTGCGAGCCTGAGTGTTCGCACTTTGCTGAACGTAGCAATTAGGAAGAAACTCTACGAATGCACTTTTTAGATGTTGTAGTGTTTCGACTTTCGAATACGTTGACGTCAAATCCTTGTGGATGGAAATTTATGTATTTTTTTACGATTCAGAGGTGTTTGAGCTATTCAACCTTTTTTTACTGTAGAACTAAAATTTGTTACAGTAGAAAACTAGTTTCTATTTGTAGGAGGATCCCGCCTGACCTTATCTGGAGCAGCAGAAAATGACGCAGGTCTTTACCAATGTGTGGCTGTTAACACTGCAGGAAGTTCAAGCAAATCTTTCCAACTGGACGTGTATTGTGAGTACATATAGTACCTCTTATATGTAATAATTCAAACAAGCAAAACGTTGTTATGTTTTTACTATGTAGTTGTTGCCGTATGCTTCAAAATTTATAGCGTTCAAATGAACCAATATCGAAAATTATTCAACTTTGTTTTTTTCTGTTGTAATGTGACCAATTGTTGCAAAAGTACGTCTACAATTGATTTCAGTACGTACTTTGAAGCAAAAGCAGTCTCAGTATTGCTTTGGCTCTTTATGGTTTATCATGGCTTTCCTTTGTAATTCTAAGTCATTTTTGAGATTTTTACATCAAAAGGGTTTAATTTGCCCAACCATTATTATTGCTAAAATTATTGCACCATGTATTTGCATTAAATCGTAAAATTTCATTTTAGTGCCCCCAAGCATTCTTGGTGATCGAATTGAAAACATTACCGTTGTTGAGAACTCCCCGGCTTCCATGCTATGTGACGTGGATGCCTTTCCTCCCCCTCAAATCACGTGGTTCAAGAACTCCAGGCCCCTTCTTTTGGGCCCTGGCATCAGGTTGTCTTTGAACGACACCAGGCTTGATATTTTATGGGCACAAGTAAGTGGCATTCGTTTTTTGCTTTTGATGATAAAAAACCATTCAGATTAAATGATTATTCTTTTGTGACGTAAAAGAAGTCTTGTAGCTGTTGCAGTAAAATTTGATTTTTCAGAAATCTCCAATACTGTTGTGACTTTGCCTTGATCCACTGGTTGGGAAGATCCTCAGGACGATTGATGCTCATAACAAGTTATTTATATTGAATAGTTGGGTAGTTCGACATACCAACATTTATCTCTATTAGAAACTAAGCTGTGACTCAGATGTGGTGAAGCGCGATTAAGCTGTTGAGATCGGCAAACTAAGAAAACTGGTTTAAAACAAATCGTTTGTGATATTTCCAAATTTTACAAACTCAATATTGATATCTCGGCAACACAAATTGCCGTTATCGTTTGTATATAGGAACAAGACACTGGAATGTATCACTGCGAAGCTGTGAATGAAGTCGGAAAGCAGAAGAAATATTTCAGATTGAGAGTCCATGTTATACCTACTATTGCTGGCCCGTCTCATACAAGACTTGAACATGGTAAGTACGAATAATGTAGTGTTGAACCGTGCGTATTTTTTTATTTTTTATCCCATTTATTCAACGTTATTGAAGATTAAACTGAAATCTTTCGATCGCCCAGTTTGATAGTTTTGTTTGTTATGATTGGAGATTTCATCAAGATTTTTGAAAAACCACTTTCTGAATTTATTCATAAACGTGTGTGGATCCAAACTGCAATTGCCAGTCTAAGTTGATTCTCTCCTTTCTATGAAACGACAATGCCTTTGGCTGAATGGTTGAGTGGTAATGCGTTCGTCTCTGGGGCGGGAGAATTTGTGGTTCAAATGTCGGACCGGTCAAATTGGACACTGAGTTGCCAACGACTCGCCATCGCTGCGACATTTCTTCGAATGGAGCTGTGTCGCATGGGCATAATGACACGGAAATGGACTCCGCAATCTCGTTACACGCTTCGGCGTAATACTGCGTGTATAATAAAAGATTTTGTTTGACGATGTCTTTTGCTTGATTGCTTTTTTTTTTGCTTACGTAGTATTTTTTTGCTTGCGTAGTTGTTGGCGATCAAATTCGAATGATGTGCGACTATGATGGTGTGCCTCGGCCTGTAGTGGAATGGAGCATGGACAACTCCGAGTTACCAGAGGACGTGGTAGTGCAATCTGATGGACGTGTTCTCATGATAAGCTCGGCTGAAGTAAGACCTTTTCTGTGAGCAACGAAGCTCAATGATCTTTAACTGTTGTAACCTACAGTACATGGTGTAAAGAAAGTCGAGACAAAAATGCTCTTTGGGTGTAGAGAAAGTTGAGACCAAAATGCTATTTGTTTTCTATTTTTTTGATCGTCATTATCTAAATCGTAGACTAATTTTCTTCACCAATGACAAAGAACTATTCTATCAACAAAATGCTAAACCGTTCTTTGAAAGTCTTTATTGTTCAAAACACTACAGATTGGACACAGTGGACTGTTTGCCTGCAACGCTAGCAACGTTGCTGGTCACGACGTGAAGACTTACGAAGTGATTGTCTTTGAGCCCCCATCAATTGAAGGAAGTAACGATCTCGACACAGTCATCGTGAACAGGGGTGATCAATTACTTCTGGAGTGTGTCGCGGCTGGCACACCGGTGCCTGATATCGTTTGGAGAAAAAACAGAAGAACCATTTCAAGGTTCTTTGACAGGTGGGTTAACGGGGTCTGCGATTTTTTCTCGCGGCGTTTTTAGCTGTAAATCTAACCCCAAACCCTAATCATATCCTGCGACTCTAACTATTTTTAAAACCTAATCCTAATGCGGCCGCATCAAAACTTCGTGCGCCAAAACTTCCTGATTTGAGGTAAACTAAAAATGTATGTGTTTTTTGCTGATTTGACTTTGCCTGATGGGTTTTTAACAAAATTGTAATGAATGCATCCTTACTACTGATTGTTGCAATTAATCCCGTTTTTTTCAAAGGTTAGCGAATTATTCTGGTAATTTTCCTGAGCCATCTTGAGCTTACTCTTAACACAACAATTATGTGAATTGTTTTTATGTGATAACGTCATAGATTGCTTCACAAGCGAATTTACTTTCAAGAGAAAAGAGCAAAAGCTTGTGAGACGAACAGAAAGCACGATAGTTAAAACTACAGCATAGACGATTTGGGCTAAAATCGCTTAGAACTTTACCCAAGCGATATGAACAA